>OZ025289.1:17922172-19142588 GCA_964019185.1 Maratus speculifer
TGGACCTTATGCACACAAGCTGAGTTCGAGGCTAAAATTCGTCTGCTGGCGGTATTTACTGGCGGTGTTTAGCATAGCAGTCTATGGAGTGCAAATTATTAATGCTTGTTTGCTAGAAATACCGGAAAAAAATTCTTTGTTGAAGCAGCATATACTTAATATATTGTAATATAAATTCAAAATTGTTGTTCTGCTTTCAAGAAAATTCTTTAAATTTGTAAATTTTCTGTTAAAATGTATCCAGAAAGGCTGATATCGTCTGCTAGCGATTTTTGCGCCTGCGCATTCAGGCATTCTGGCGGTGCAGTGACTAGAATAACAGATTACCATACCGCCAGCTCTGGCGTGTGACGTCACGTGCATAAGGTCCATTACCTTCCATTTACTCCAGGTCGTGCTCCCCTGGCTGAAGCAGATGACGTCATCCAGTGCATCCCGTCCGGCATTGACGCTTTTCCTCCCGACTTCTTGACCCAAGAGCAGCGCAGGCAAGGAGGAGTGATCGTCCACGTGGTCATCGTGAGCTATGTCTGCGCCATGCTGGCCATTGTCTGCGACGAGTACTTCGTGTCAGCGCTAGAGGCTATAGCCGAAAGTAAGAATATAATATTGTCACAGATTTTGTAAATATTTCTATTGTTTCGGGATCAATTATTTATGGCCGATGTTAAATACAACAGATTGTTTTACATATAGTTCTTCTAAAATGTCAGGGCGGAATTGCCGATATATGAAAATAATCTGACTGGTAGGGTCTAAAATGGAGACTTTTTTTAAAAAATTTCATTGCGACTTCTTTGAAAACCTTTGGAACTAGCGGAATTTTCGAACACAGAACGAAAGCCCCACAGAAGGTTGAAAAAGGATTTTATCTTTTAAAGGGAAAATTTTGTTATCAAAATTTGTTAGTAAGCCAGCACCTGTAATTTTTTGGCTTATTTTGGAGCAATAATTGCAGGCTAATATATATATATATATATATATCTGAAAAAGAATTGCAAATTTATTTGAAAGAAAAAAAGTTAATACTATTTTTCGTTTTACTACTTTTAAATAGGTGGGATAAAGAAGTTGGCACCCCTTTAGACCTCTTTTTGGGGAGGGGTAAGGCGTATACTGTGATATCATTGTGCACTATTTAAATCGCGGAATTCTTAGTTGAGTTGCTGGGGGGCTGTAACCGCGCATTCCTTCCTTTTTTGGGCGCATAAAGAAAATGGCTAGTCCTTTGTATGAGAGGAAAATACAGTCGAGTCTCTATAAAACGAAATCCATTGTTCCAGTAAAAAAATCGTTTTATAGAGAAATTTGATGTATAGAGAATGATGTTAAAAATCGTATTTAATGTGTAAATTTTGAACAAATATTATTTTTGATCTTTTTAATTAAGAATTTAATATGTTTAAAAGTAAATATTAACCCAACATTTTATTTCTTAATTATTTAAGCTGTCAAAAAAGAGAACAGACATTTATTTGAAAGCTTAATGAAAATCAAATAAGGAAGACTTGCATTAATTTCAGACGAAGATATCTGTAATTTATTGTTGTTTGGATTTTAAAATTGTTATGCTCTCAAAAAAAAAAAAAAAAAAAAAAAAAAAAAAAAATAATAATAATAATAATAATAATAATAATAAATGCTTAAACTTTAGCAAGGAATGAAAAACATTAACATTTTCCTCCATTTGAAGGCCTCTCTTAAGCGCCTCTCATTGATTCCTCTCTTATATGTGCAACAATCCTATTGACTCTGTTTTGAGAAGGATGTGGTAGAGGTCTGCACGGGCCGGGCTCGGGCCGATTTCCAATAATGGCATTCGGGCCGGGCTCGGGCCTTACTTCTGAAGACTCGGGCCGGGCCGGGCCTAGTCACAAATCTTTTCGGGCCGGGCTGGGCTCGGGCCTTAATTTTTTTGCTGGAGTATCGGGCCGGGCTAACTTTTTTTCCCGTACGAAGCCGAGATTGATTCCATTCTTCCTAGTTATCATGGACCAAAATAATCAGTTCCTATTGAATCTTCCTATATGAAAATCCTTTTTTCGACTTTTTATAAATCAGTAATATTTGGCTTTGTCCAAAAATTTCTGCAAAAAAAGCATGTACTTTTAAGCCGTCATTATTCTACAATTAAACATTAGAATTTATTCCTTTAAAGAATCGTAGATTACTAGGCTTTTTAAAATAGAATTAAACACACACACACACACACGCAAAAAAAAAAAAAAAAAAAAAAAAAAAACATGATTATGACGGAATTTTTTTTTAAACTGAAAACTGAAAGTTTCTTTTAAAATGTTCATCCATGCAAAATGAATACAACAATACGGGAGGAAAAAATATATTAAACATTTACATCTGTTAAGAAGGGAATGCATTTTTTTTTCGTTCCAAAGCGATTTCGTCTTTGGAAATTTTACCATATACCGCTTTTTCGATTTTTTGTCTCCATTACAGGGAATATGGATTAATAATACTAGTGATAACTGAAACATTTACATATAACAAACAAAGATTCATTTAAATCTTAGCCTATCTTTAATCGCAGCCTACGGCACTTCTGCATAAATGAAGATTATAAACATGGAAAAAAAATACTAATATAATTTTTTTTGGTCAGAACTCTTCCATAAGATTAAAGATCAATGTTCTGTTGAGGCATATATACCATTTGCCTTTCATTAAAATTAATTTTTCCAAATTAGAATTCCCTCTCTATTTTTTTCTAAATTAAATCATATGCCCCCACACTATTTTTTTTTCTTCCCTGGTAATAAAAACATTCCCCGAAGTGTTCCCACACTTTAAGTAAAAAAGAGGACGAACCCCTGTCCCAATAAATAAATAAATAAATGCATGATGCTTGCAAGTGACGTTGTAAAAAGCAACTAATGTCCGCCTCATGCAAGACCACCCACTTTCGAAATGCAAACCTGCCTTGTTAAAAAATTTATTAGGGCAATTTTACTGCCTAAAAAAAAATGTTAACAATACCGTTTTTAAGAAAAAGAGCAGCAAACGTTGAAATACCCCTGAATATATGGTTTACTTTGGATAAGGACCACCAACGGTAGTGAAAGTTTTATGACCGTCGTAAAAAAAAAAAAAAAAAAAAAAACGAAAGCTAAAATGTTTCTCTCCCCTTTTTTCCGTGGGAACCGCTGGCTGGACAATCTTGACACCTGGCCCCTTCAGAGGGTGGAGATTTGTGTCACGTGGGTAGTGTTGTCCTGTTATGTCCTTATTTGGTAATAGGAAAGAGTAAAGTTACGTTAAGCCAATGATAGCCCACCCCGGTACGCACGTGTAGAAGCGGACACCCGTGTTACTAAAAAAGTAGCCCCCGCAGTAAAATGATTCCTGAGAATTGGTATAGCTTTCTTTAGTTAGACAAGAGTCCGGTCTGCGAGAAGGATGTAAAACGGGAGAAGCTACTTCGTGCCCCCCCCTTTTTTGGGAGAGGGGGGAGGCGTTTTGGGATGATATCTTGAACATTTTTTTTTACATTTTGACGTTGAGATCGTGGAGGATCCGCACTGGTGACCAAGTGGTGCCAGAAAAAAATACTTTTCCGCCTTTTTTCGACAAAAAAGAAAAGCATCCTGCTACGAGAGTTGCTCCAATGCAGATTTAAGTTTTTCGAAATGAAGTCTATATCGGATGCTTCGGGTTGGAAGGAACTTAAAGATGTACTGATAAATTTCGGAAATTGAATGCTGTAGCGGGAGAGGTAGAAGTGAAACGTAATACCATGGTGTTTTTCCTTTTCACCAAGAAAGAAAAAAATGTGAAAATTGTTGCTCTGCGTGAATGTAACGTTGAACCCCATCTAGAAGTTCCATGAGTTTAACTAGTCACATCTATGATATTCCTCGCCTAGAGTAACCGAAAAAAACTCCTAGACAAGACCTCTAAGACTTAGTTTCGAACTTATATCACATAGTAAAAAAAGCGAAGATTTCCTCGAGCAGTGGAATAGTAATGTGAGATTCTACGTCATCCTGGAACAGAGTGTAAAGAGGACTATATTGCAAGCAGTTCCATGAGTGTAACTAATAATATCTATGGTATTCCTCAGTTCATAAGAACTCGAAATTTGAATAAGAAAGCAAACTATGATTAAGAGATAATACATGATGGGTACATGTCGCCAGTTGGTAAGTTAGCTCTGATGCTAAGTTTGATTTGTATAATTATATTGCATTTTTATATACATAAATAATTTACTAAGATTATTTTGATGCTATCTTGATCGTTAAAATTGTCTTTTTTTTATACGTAAATAATTTACTGTGAATCAAAAAAAAAAAAAAAAAAAAAAAAGGGAGAAAAATGGAGGAAATGTCATTTGTTACTTTCATTATATATATATTAAACTAAATGTGCAAATGAAATGTGTATGTATATTTATTGAAGTTTTACTCTAATTTCTCTTCATCCAAATAATAAGGAAGTTTAATTAACTTTAACTCAGATGAAGAAATTTTTCTTATTTTAATTAGTGAGTAGAATTTATCTGGATATAACTCTAACTTATTCTAAGATGAAAAATGAAGTAATTTTATTCCAATAATGTAATTGAAGTTTAAGACTTAAATGAAATAACTCCTTAACCTTCTTAGAAATTCTTAATGAATATAGATGAGCTTACTTTATACTCACTTTACAAAATTCTCTCCTTGATTCTAATTAAAAATGAAAATATTTAATTGATTTTCCTCAGAAGTTAATAATTATTATAACAACTCCCAAGAGTTTTGTATTTAATTCTCATACTAATGCATTTCTAGGATTCTAAAGGAAATAAAGTGAGTTGGTAAATCACAACGCAATAAAAAAAAAAAAAAAAAAAAAAAAAAAAAAAAGGAATATAAATGTACTGTTACTATCCAATCAGGGTCATATACCATTACTTGTGTTGTAGGATGATTGTTCTAATATTGATATTTTAATCTGTTAAAAAAAAAAAAAAAAAAAAAAAAAAAAAAAAAAAAATATGTTTTTTTTAGCTCTCTGAATATCTGAGAGATTTCAGCCCTTCTTACTCCCTTTCTAAAAGTTAATTGATCTGTAATTGTGATTCTTTCTTAAGCATTGATATGTATTTTTCATCCTACAAAACAGTAATGGTAAAGTTGGGATCATTGCTACAAACTTACAGTGAACTAGAGATCTGAATAGGTTGAGAATTTTGTTGCATTTTGTTAAGTGGTCTCTCAGATATTTTTATTTATGAAAAAATTGGGATGTTTTCATTAATTAATAAATTAGCTAATTTGGTCGTGTAACTTTAAGTTATTTCTCTAATTCCTCTTTTCCCTTTTTTCAAAATAATTATGAGGTTTAACTTAAATTTAATTATTTATAGCAACAAGATTCAGGTAGGTGGAAACTTAATTCAGATCTCAATTGATTTAGTAGCCTAATTGAAGAAATGATTTATCTGTTGAACCCATAATACTTATAGATGATTATTATTTAATAGATGCTCATGCTAATTATTCAGAAGTGAATTTATGAATGAAATTTCAAAGTATAATTACTAAAAAATTGTAGCAAAAGTCCCAACAGTTCTGTAGAAATTCACTCGAGCCGGGCCGGGTTCGGGCCGAATTTTAAACTTGTTTCCGGACCGGGCCGAGCTCGGGCCGAAATTTTAACTTTCGGGTCGGGCCGGGTCGGGCCATTATTTTTTTCGTTCGGGCCGGGTCGGGCCGGGCCCGGGCCGAAATTTTAACTTTCGGGCCGGGCCCGGGCCTGGAAATTTCGGCCCGTGCAGACCGTGCAGACACACACACACACAAAAAAAAAAAAAAAAAAAAAAAAAAAAAAAAAAAAAAAAAAAACCTCATCACTGAAAGATAAATCAAAAATAAGTGGTGGAAAATTGATTCCGTATGATTTCGAAGCTTTTTTAAAACTGAATAAATTAAGACCAATTTATGAAAAAATTCGTTATATGGAGATACATACTTCGTTATATAGAGACTGTTTTTAATGTAATCATAACAAAAGGGGACCGTTCCTATTGAAAATTCGTTATATAGAGAAATTCGATGTATGGAGTTTCGTTATAGAGAGACTCGACTGTAATTACAAATTTATCTCAGAGAAAAAAAGGGCATTTTTCCCTTTCACTGAGTTTAATTTGGAGGGGTAAAGGGGTTGAAATTCTATCACCCCCACTTTTTGGGTATGCTATGATATCACTGTGCACTTTTTAAATCTCCTAATTTGCACTTTTCTAGTTTGATCCCCTAGTTTGTGGTCAAATAGGGCAGAAAATTCCATTAAAAAGTTGTAGTAAAATTGTACGCATTCTGTCTAAAATATCCCTGCCCTGTATAACGTGCTGAATTATCTTGTTTTCTCTTTTCTCAGGGCTGAAACTATCTCCTGATGTGGCCGGAGCAACATTTATGGCGATGGGTGCTTCTGCACCTGAGCTATTCTCGTCGATTGCAGGTAGCTACAGCTATTCAGTAACATTTTCATACAATCAAACTGTCCAATAATACCGTCTGCATTTTTGCGGACCGTATATTCTCATAAGTTGTTCATACATATCGTTTCAGGTTCTTTCGTAACAGAAGATGACATCGGACTAGGGACCATACTGGGTTCTGCCGTCTTTAATATCCTTGGAATATCAGGCATCGTCGGAATAGTTCTCTGGAATCAGGTAGGCTGGGAGGAATAGCCATTTTACTTACCGTATTTACTCGCGTATAACGCGCATTTTTTTATGGTAAAAAAATAAGGCAAAACTCGTAGGTGCGCTTTATGCACGGAATAATTTATTACTGCTTGAAGTTATCATACGATATACATAGGAATTAAGTAATGTATTCTAAGAAGACATTAAAAAAGGGAAAATCTAACTTAATAGAAGTACTGCAGCATCTTTATTTCAGTAATTGCACTTTTTTTTATTGAAAAACGCTAGTAACGTTATTTAAACACTAATTAGCAATTTTCATTGCCGTCACTTACTCCTATCCCTTATAATTTACTCCCTACCCGAACTCTAAAAATGTAATTTCGCCTTGTTTCCTGGCCTAACGCAATGTTTGTTTCGACTTTCTTTACTTAAATTCCTTTGGCCATTCATTTATTTGCATATCAAATTTATGGTGCGCGTTATGTACGAAATTTTAAAAAATCGTCATTTGTCCTTCTAAGGTAAGGGGTGCGCGGTATACACGAATAAATACGGTATTCCAATCTAACATTAATTGCTTATTGAATTTTATTTACAATTTATATCGCATAAGCGAAGAGTTTTATGGCAGTTTTGGTCTCTATTTGGCAAAATTGGATCAACTACGAGCTATTTCCACCTAAGGGGTGTCCATAAATGATGTCACACTTTTTTCAATATTTTTTACCCCCCCCCTCCCTCTTTGTCACAAAATGTCACACTTCATCCCTCCCCCTCTTGTCACATGTCACGCTACATTACATAAACATATACTTGGAGTTTAGAAACAAAACACTACGTTATAGGTCATAGGTTTTAAATTTCATTTTCAAACTTTAGCTATATGTTTTAATAAAATTTGTGAGTGTATCAATAAAAAAGATTCGTACACTTATTTTATATGAAATAAGATTAAGGTTTACAACAAAAACATAATTAATAAAAAATAGTCATAAACTATTGCTGCGAAAGAGTAAATGAAAACAGTAGCATTTTGAAATTTGGAATGGAACGTAATATATTTGTCTTTAAAATTTATCTTTACTTTGTGTATACTTTAATTTCATAATTACTTCAAAATTTAATTTGCTGAATTTTAATGTTTTTATTTCAACCAAAATGTGTGATGTCACTTTTATTCTTACCCCATCTCACCTCTTTATCACAATTTCACAACCCCCCCTTCCCCCCTCTTCAAGCGTGACATTATTTGTGGATGGCCTCTAACCAGAACATCAATTCTGAAAATTACTAGTGGCAACCAGACAAACTGAAGGCAGTAATAGCCATGAAACACTCCGAAATAGCAAACAAAACGAGGTATTATCTTCCATTATTACGAATCCATTCCACATGTATCTTATACTGCCAGAATGAAACTCCTTGCATTCGATTGAGACATTCTGACGCATCCTCCTTACTCTCCGGACAGCATATTTCAGATGTGTATATTGCTGGGACGATTACTGTTTCTAAACCAATAGGAGAGCGTCATTATCACGGTCAAGTACACGCCCACAAAGTTTGATTGACAGGAACTCGTGGACAATTGACGGTGCTAATTATAACGATAATCTGTTGCGGATGAAAGTGAGCTGACTAGCTGAATGGTTAGAGCGTCGAGCTTGAAACCGGAGGATATGGGTTCGAGTCCATCGCGGGCCGAGAGTCCGTTGGTGATTTTTTTTTTTTTTTTTAATTATTGGAGGCTGTCTTTTATTAATAAATAAGACATTTAAAAAAAAAATATTTCAAACCCTTTTAATATTCTAAATATCGTTCCAAAATGATTTATATATATATTAAACAAATGGGAAAAAAAGTATTCTGCGAAAATATCCGTATAAGCAAAATTCTTACTTTAATTTTTATTTATTTATTTATTTATTTATTTGAGGATCAGAGGAAGTATAATTTCTAATTGAAGTAAATAAAATTCAGTCATTTTGAATAAAAAAAAATTCTTTCGTACCTTTAATTTTTAATTACCGAGTACAAATTCAAACAATCCGAGTACAAATAAATAATAAACACACACTATCAATTGTCCACGAGTTCCTGTCAATCAAACTGTGTGGGCGTGTACTTGACCGTGATAATGACGGTCTCCTATTGGTTTAGAAACAGTAATCGTCCCAGCAATAAACACATCTGAAATATGCCTCCGGACATTGCTCCGTCCGTCAACTATTTGGTTCTTTCTCTCGAAAATTCTGTTCATCCAAAAATAAACAAATAAATAAATAAATAAAATAAAAAGTAAAAATAAATAAATAAATAAATAAATAAATAAAGGAACTCTTTGAATGATATAAAAAATCATCTCTGTAAATATTTTGCCACCAAATCAAAAAAGTTTTGGAAAGAAGATTAACACCTTCTTTCGGTACATCACTATCGGGAAGATGGAATAAGACAGATTGGCACAAACGTTCTTCAATAAAATGTTGGCTTTATTGAAATTTCCATGGTTTATTTTTATTTTTATTTTTATTTTATTTTTTTTGCAATGAAAGCAGTAGAAAGTATTGAGGCAACCTAATATATCCAATACTGTAAAATGCACAGATTGGAAAAAATAAGTAAATAATAGTATGACAAGGAAAAATCCACAATCAGAAAGCGAAAATACGTCAAGAAGTAATTGGAAACTGAGATTACAAAACTCTTTACCTATGGTAATATTCCGCAAAATATAGGTAAATCTCAACTGATTTCTGTTTTAGTGAATTAAGCTATCAGGCATAGATTATTTCACTCACATTACCCGATCGGCTACGGTCCCACATGAAAGAGGAATTTGAATTTTGAATGCATAAAACCTGAAGTCCAAATAAGAAATATGCAATATAGTTTAAAAAAATAGAAAAAAAAATCAAAAGATCAGATAATATTGTAATGAACATATTGTATAAGAATAGAAAAATGATAAGAAATCTGCTCCCAACATTGCAGTTTCTGCTTCATGATAGTTGCAACAATTTTGACAAACACATTCAATGGTTTTGTATAAATGTACTTAACCGGTCAGAGTTATTAAAAAAAATAAATAACCAAAGATCTAATGTATCAAATATATATCAATTGTAAAATTTTAAAAAAATATCATATACATTAACATCCCAATTACCCCCAAAATACATATTATGTGTATATATATATATATATATATATATATATAACCATTATATAATACTACAAATCAAAATCTACACCAAATATAGAATAACTTAATATAACAAACATATTTTGATCTACATTTAAATAGTTAAAAAGACTATAATGACATCATTCATAATTCATCAGACAGAGATGAAAAACTTGCAGCATCAAATGGAAATTCTTCAAAAATGATATCAAATGGCCAAATAAGCAGAAATCTAAACGGCAATACACTATGATAATGAGCAATGCATCAATAAACTTAGCGTATAAAAATTAAGAAATTTGCTAATGTTGTAAAACATATAGCTAATCAATTATATATTAAATTATATGTATATAATGTGTATGTATGAATGTATACTTCTGGCCAGCACCTTCGTCAATGTCTTTCTTTTTTCAGCCTCTGTCCATCCAGTGGTATCCAGTCATTCGAGACTGCATTGTCTATGGTCTGACCGTTCTCATGCTGAGCTTCATCATTATGGATAATATCGTCTTCTGGTAATATATGGCTCTATCAATTTCGTATTATTTCCAAAATACTTAAACAGTAATTTACTCTGATATCCAAAAATGAAGGTACAGTGATCTTTCAGTTTTACAATTGAGTTGTGAAAAAAAGAGGTTTATCTAACAGTTGCAAATCTAGTAACAGAGGAGTCTGACACAAGACAATAAACTGATTTTTTTTTAAATTAAAACATCGGATTAATTGTTTCTGATTAGCGCCAGAAATTTCTATTTGTTAAAATTTCTAATTGTTTTTACTGGTGTCTTATTGCTCAGGTAGTACATTGTTTTCACTGCCAAAAAGAGGAAGCTATCTATGAAGTTGACAATTTTAATAATACATTTTTAATTATATTTTTGTGTAAGTTATATTGCTAAAATTACTGAAAATAGTTCTAAATGTAACGTAAGTTCCCAGGAATGAGCCTATACGGAAAGTAATTCGGTTACAGTACTGTTTATCAGCATTACTTGCTGGAATTGCGTTTTCAATTGTTGTATATGCATTTTTAAAAATAACTTTTTTTTTTAATTTCTTGATGTGTATAATTCTACAGTTCCTATACAGGGCTGGGCAAAATAATTAGAGTCCATTCACGCGTATTGGCGGAAATGGCTAAAGCTGAACTTTCAACTCTAGTATATGTTATCTAACTGAGCTAAATTTTGACTAATATATACAAATAGATCTATAGATCGTATATACACTGTAAAAAAAAGGGTCGATCTACTAAAAAAATCTTAGTGATCCTTGTAATTACAAAAATTTTTTTAGCAATCTTACTCGGTTACAAGTTATCTGTAAGAATTACTAGAAAACAGCTAGCAACGAATAGAGTTAATAGTTTTACATTTTTAATAGCTATTACTAAAACTCACTTGGTGTGGCCGTGATAGCCTAGTGGTCATAGCACCGAACTCCAGGCTGAAATGTTGGCAATCGAACCTGGGTTCGATGCTGGACGCCACCAAATATGCACCGAATGTATGCAATGTAAGTACTCGTTAAATAAAGGGATTATGAAAATCTTGTCGTAGCAGTTACTATGGATAATAATCTCTGGGCTTTCCCTAACATTTAGAAATAAGTTAAAATAGAGCAGGTAGCAATGTTTAGTGCTGCCATCTATTGCGGCTTTGCCGAAAATCTTCCGCTTCAGATGTCTTCAGATGTCAGATCTTTTTACTCACTGGATGCAGCTCGGAGGAAGCTCCTGCCCTTCGGGTACACGTAATGGTTATTAAAAATAATTTTGGAGCTATTACTAAAATTTGCTTGGTGGCTCATACTAAAAAGTTTTAAGTTAATTATACAAAAAATTCTTTTGTTCAGTTTACAAAAGAAATGTTTGTTTCACTTGCAAAAAAAAGTTTGTAATGGTTACTAAAAAATTCGGTGGAATACAAATTTACTAAAAAATTTTTAGTAACCTCTTGAATTTTTTTTTCAGTGTAGTGCTTCAAAAAAGAATTAGTGTATTTTTTCAACTATAGAGGAAAACTACTCACATTGGAATCATATTTCACCTTATTTAACCCCTTGGGGCGAGCTAACTGTATACGTGCGATTGAAAGTGCTCAGAATATTTCATTATTCTAAGCTTTATTATTATTATTATTATTATTATTATTATTATTATTATTATTATTATTATTATTATTATTATTGCGAAGTTCATCTTATTTAATCAAAGCATTTTCACGAATCAATTACAGGAAATTTTCTGTTTTGAAAAACCGGTTGTAAAAGATTACAAAAAAAAAAAAAAAAAAAAAAAAAAGCATAAGGCTTTCACTATCAAGAGATTAACAGTGAAATTTCATTACAGTATATTTCGAATGCGTTGGAAAGTCTTGCATAATCTATGTCCGACAAATGATTTTTCTTTCTTGTTTTTTAACTGTTTGGAAAATAATTGTTGTTCTTGGTAGAGAATTGGGAAATCTGAAGTATATCTGAATCTTTTTATTGGTTGAATTCTGCAGCTTACTTTATTTTATTCGTTTTCTGATTGGTCCATGCTTAGCACGTTCGCTGCCGCTTACATGAAGATGTGATGGTAGTTAATGCCGCACTGTAGAAGTGGGTTTTTCCCAGAAGCCGATTTACTTTTTATTACAAAGAATCAGTGAAAGATTTTCCCGCGCCAGCGCGTGACTGGCTACTGGACATCACCCCCACATCACGCGCTGACGCATGAGTGGCCCCTTAACGTTGGCGCCATATCACGCGCTTTCGCGTGAGCGGCAGCGAACATGTTAATATCCAAAAATGGAATACTCCTGTTTTTTGATTGGTTCATGTTTAATGTCCAGAAATGAAATACTTCTGGTTGTCTCGATGACAAAAAAAAGTATTAAAAAAACTACGAAAAAAATTAATTACTTAAAAACAAATTGAGATACAGCTTTTAAACAAATTGCATTTAAAAGTACATTTTTCGTTATACGACGGTGTAAAAATTGAAAATGTGGGGTGCTTAGAAATTTAAAAATTTGCAGTACCGAAAATTGTCAAACTGAAATTTTATTGAAAATTTGTATATGATTGGTACATGAATATTAATTTTCAATCCATGGCGTACGTAATATAAAACTCTGTTTATTATGTAAATCACGTTTTGATAATCATAAAAATGATATTTATTATTAATATTAGTATTATTATTAATTCAAATATAAAATTTATTTATAAGTCTTTAAAATTTGAGTCTTTGTAAATATCATTTTCCAAATAGTCGTTGTAATTTGTTAAATTACATTTTCTATTTATTTATTTATTTTTATTTTTCTCTAAGGAGCAGAAAAAAAAAAATAAATAAATGTACGGGTGATGTTGACATAACTAAAACAAATCGAATCAAATCTGCTTTTTATAGGGATTTGAAAAATTAAGTGAGAAAGAGAATTTCCGGAGTGATTCCTTATCAGGGGTCTGTCCAGACTTTTCTCACAGGGTCCTGTTTTTGTGAAATTGTGATTTTTTTCTTATAAGGTACCCTGGGGTAATAACGCCACGTTAAGGTTCTACCAATTTTCACGGCTCAGTTTTACATTGCATTTTTCAAATAAATATAGGATTTGATACAGCAACTCATTGACTATCTATATAAAAAAAAATAATTTAACAGATATGTATTCATAAAATGTAATGGCGTGATTTCTTGACCAATGCTATTTGGCGTTATTACCCATATAGGTGGGTAATAACGCCATGCAAACAAAACTATGAAATAAGATGGAATAATGGCATGTAGATTGCCAAATTCTAAAATTACAAACTCTACAAACTTAGAAATTGCATTCTAAGCTATTGAAAATTTTCATTTTTTTTTTTTGTGATAGTGTAAGTAAAATAAAGGTGTGGTGTGTGTGTGTGGGGGGGGGGGATATTAGACAGTGAGCTTCTTCTTGCTTAAAAAGGACCGTTTAAATAGAATTATTAGAAACATTGCACGGTTTTAACTGTGTTTGTTTGAATCAGTATTTAGGATGTAGTTCGGCCACTGTCGGGAATCAACAGGGGTATTAATGCCAAGGATTGGCGTTATTACCCTGGTATAGATAATGCGCAGTACATTTTAAACTACAAATTATCTCAAGAAGATATCCGAAATCTTCTACAACATTTTGAAAGTACATGAAATGCACTACAAATTTATGTAATAAACAAAGTATTTCCGGATAAAAAAAAATAGTCTTCACATCACAAAACTTATCTCGCAAATTTTAGATCAAGTGTAAATTTTAGTTGCTTGCAATAAGACCTACAAATTGAACAATTTAACTTTAGGCTATTTTTTGTGATTTATATGATTTAAAACCCTTCTGCGCAGAGCACATGGGTGTCATTTACCGGATTAGTTCATAATTTATGCATAATATTAGCACTTGGCGTTATTAACCCGCCTGGCGTTATTACACCAGACCACCTTATTTGTGAAAATTCTAGTCATAATTTTGTGAATTTTAAATTATCGATGTCATCAGATTCTATTTTTCATGCGTTATAAGCTCAGTAACATGCTCTTTGGTGAGTTTAACTGCTTATTTACAAGTCAGATTTTATTATTAAATGATTAAATTTGTGAAAAATTCCAATTTCAAGGTGAAAAAAATATGTGAAAGGTCTATTTAAGAGACAAATAATTTTGTGAAGGGTCCTGTTTTGGGATAAAAAATTTTGTGAAGAGTCCTGTTTTAAGATAAATTATTTTGTGAAGAGTATTGTTTTAAGATAAATTATTTTGTGAAGTGTTTCTTAAAGGTCCTAAAATTTTCCTAAACATATACCTGCTTATACTTTTACTCCATAAAATTTTGATACAGATCCTTGTGTTAATATTTTTAAAAAGATATTTACTACTCAAAAATAGAAATTCCATTCATTCTGCATGAGTAATTCAACGTAAGTAAAAATAAAAACGTCTTTGCTGCTTGCAAGTAATTTTAGATTTCAAGCACGTACAAGCAAAAGCCAATGATACGTTTAAAATGTAATTGGAGAAGGTTACATTTGTTGCCGGAAGCACAAAGTTAAGTCGTTGTCATAGAAACGATCCTATATTCATTGACGCAATTAAATCAAATAAAAAAAGTGAATTAATTAAACAAAACAAGAAAGAAAAATTATACATCAAGCACAGATTATGAAGCACTTTCCAGAACATTTTAACAAAATTTTATCATTCAATAAGGTAAATAAAATTCCTAAGCAGCGTTGAATTCAGCCACCGTTCTCCGGGAGGGATTTCTGTTATTTTGTGGGAGAGGGGAGGCAATATACAATTGAACATTAAAACCACAAAATCTGAAATCTTCTGGGTGAGAATATCCATCTGAATTCAATACTGTTCTCAAATAAACATTTTAAAATTTGCTTATTCCCTAATTTTTCAATTTTGTTGTGGGACAATAAGATTGCGAAATAATTATTTTTTATCGTTTTAAAGACATTCTTAAGAAATGTCGTTTATTAATTAAAAAATGTCGAAATTCTTGTCGTTTAAATCCAATCTTTAGTACAACTCAAGAGTTAAGGGTGTATTTGAACAAAAATATTTTCAACAGCTCGAAATTTCTGATACATTTTAAGACTCATTTTTAAAAGAAGAAACATGAAACCTGCTGTGGTGATTTTTGCAGAGATGTATAAGATGCCGTGTGATTTCATTTCTCGCTCAATTCACTGGAATTTTATTTATAAGCAATTATTTTCTCAGTATGACAATTTTTTTTTCATTTCTAGATCTCTTACTGGACGAAAAATTCGGTTCAAAAAGCCCACTTTGACATAATTTTTTACAATATTTTCTGCATTTATCAAAGAATTGAAAAGCATGACCCATAATGTACTTTCTAAATAAGAGAATTTGCCAGCTTCATTCGTTTGAGAGCAAAAAAAAAAAAAAAAAAAAAAAAAAAATTAAAAATAAATCAGAAAATAAGCAGTTTGGATTGGAATAGACCCTTAAAGGGTTCAATTAAGTTCGCTAAAAAATGTCTTTAAAAATATTTCATGCTTAAATAAAAATTGAGTTAAGAAATATTTTTTAAAGAAGCTTGAAAATATATAATCAAATAATACCCAGAAAACATTTCGTTCCACCTATGAGAGGCGGTTAGGTAATGATTATGAATCTTTCAAAATTTGCATTTGAATAATATTTCTTAGCATTTGTAACACTTTCCAACATATTGAAAAGTGCTTATAAATTCGTTTTTCTGGCCATATATCTGTCTGTCCATGCTATAAATCAAGTCAACAGAGTCGTATTTTCCTGCAGTTGATAGATCTTAATGGTGATAACCATGGCGTGTTCGGTATTGAATATGAAGTGTGTAGCGCTTATAGTTCCTTTACAGAAAAACTCAAAAAAATTCAGTTCTATCATGCATTTTAAACAAGTAAAACAATGAATTTAAAATGCTTGGGACTTCATGCATATATCATCAAATTTAATAAATTATGAACAGCATCAGTTTTGTTTTAATTATTAAAATGTACACATTTCTACAAACTATCTAAATACAACTACTGCTTCAAAGATATCATGGGAAAAAATAAATAAATATTTGGTAAGTGGGAAAAAAATCATTTGCAGTGTATTTTAATGACACTACGCTATTTCAAATGATATAAATCATTGAATTTCATTTCAAGATTATTACAATGAATCGGATATTCATAACATTTATCGCTGATTTACATACATACAACAAAATGAAAAAATAAATAAATAAATAAATAAAAAATCGGTTACAGTACAGTCTTTGAGTTATCATTGCTGGAAGTGTATTTTCAATTTTGCTTTTTTTGCATTTTCACTTTTAAATAAAACTGTTTTTTTTTTTTTTTTTTTTTTTTTTTGCGTGTTACTTGTTGCGTGTAAATTCTATACTTCGTATACAGGGCCACACAAAAGAAACCACGTACCATTTTCCTTTTCAGCGGAAATTGCTGAAGCATGCATTTAAAAAATGAACTCTTTTTTTTTTTTTTTTTTTTTTTTTTTTTTTTTTTTTATGCGTATAGTTTACATATACAATACAAATCTATATATCTTATTACAATCAATACAAGGCTGCCAATTTAAGTCATCGATTGATTGAAGAATTGATTGAAGTCAATACAAAACTGATCAAAGAATTCGGATCATGTCCCGACTGTAGATCGGAATTACTGAATTCGGGTTTTTAAATGTGTTTTCAAAATAATTCAATTAGACATCCTATTTCAACTTATATTGAATGGTGAAGTTGTGTTACATTATTCTGAATGTATTGAAAAGTGTTTCATAATCTAGAATGATTTTTCTTTCTCTTTGTAGGTGGGAGGCACTCACGTTGGTGCTTATCTTCTGCTCATACATCGTTCTCATGAAATTCAATGCAAAAATCGAGAGCGCCGTCCAAGATCTCGTGAGTACGCTACAAATAATCTTTAATAATAATAATTTTTGTTTATAAAGCTTAACCCCTTTCTCAGCCGGATTCTTTTTTTTTCTTTTTTCGAATTTTTAAATTAAGCAGTTTTTATTGCCCAAAATTAATGCATTTTAATGAATTTGAATTCGAAGATGCAATGTCAGTAAGCAGTTCTATTTTTTAAACTTACAGATGGCTGTACATGTAATATTCCATTCACTGATCTCAGTTTTTAATGCAGTGCACCCGAGTTAAAAATAAATAAATAAATAAATAAATAAAAAATAAAAGAAAGAAAAAGAAAAAGAAAATTCTTACGATTTTACATTTATCAAATCTATTGCTTTGAGATATTTAAGATAAATATCTACATAGAAGGAAATACTAAAAACAAATAGAGTAAAAGTTTAAGAAAATGGGTGTATAATTTTATCGTGAAAACAATTTTAAAATATTTCTTGATCATAAGATAAAGAAAGAAAATCATATTTAAAGCTCTATTGCATCCATTGCCTTCGGAATCACTCTGTGAATTCATTACAAAAGCCAGTTTCACAAGGAAAAAAAAAGTAACGAAAACTGAGACACAGAGAATACAAACAAACATGCCTCAAGCATAGATTATGAAACACTTTCCAACACTTCCCCTCTATTTCCACAAAGCTTTGCCCTTTAAAAAATTATCAGATTTTTTATTAACTTATTATTTATTTATTTATTTATTTATTTATTATTAATTTATTCAGCCTATCAAATGTTTCTACTGAAAGGACGTTTACTTCATCGTATTTCATTGATCTAAGAATTTATCCTTCATTTCAAAAGGAACATATACATTTCAATTGCTCTGTGAGAGTAAAGTCTTAATGCGATTCAAAATCATTTACCTCGACTATTTCTAATCAGCATTCTAGATACTCTGTTATAGCAAGCTCAGGCTTCAGTGCAGTTATTTTTTTTTATGGGTTCTCAAATTTAATTTTCAGTTCTCTCGTTCCCCATCTAAACCTTACCAACAAAATACTTTTAAAATGTTGATAATTTTCCCTTTCTTTTTTTCAATTATCTTCGCCACATCGACAGGTATCAAAGGTATAAACTGAGATACATATTTTGATTCCTCCAAATTTTCTGTTACGGCCTGACACTTAAAAACCATAAAAATATATCCTATCAAACGATTTAAAGTCAAATTTTGGAATTGAATCCTTTAAAATCAATTCTTTATCTTTACTTTCTGCCTTTACAGAAACAGTGAAAACTAAAGGGTTAGTACCTGCACTATATTACATTCTAGATTTTTCCATTTTCCTCTTTTTAATCTTTCCTGTTCTTCACCCTTTAAACTACCTAATATTTTCTCTTCAACTAATTTATCTAGTTTTCCATGTTCTGCCAATTTTCCCTTCGCCGCTTCCTTTCCGCTATGATTCCTTCTACAATATCCGAGGTATTCAAAATTGCCTGAATTACGAACCCTTTTAGGTAGATTTCGTATGAAATATTACCTATTGTGGTAGCTACTATCTAGATACTTCTGAAAAATTTTTGCTCATCTACACCGATCATGACCCCGAGACCCCCAAAACTACCATGAGTAAAAAACTTTATGTATATTTGTAAGTTTATCTTTATCAATATTCAATTACAGTTTAATTATTTATCTAATATTTCTCTTTGAATTGAGTTCTCATTTGCGATTAATCGGACATCATGGAAATCATTTTTAGGTCTATCCTGATTTCCATTCAGAAATTAATCGCAATTAATGTGGCTGTTTAGCATTGCCCTTGATAACGAGCTAAATACCACATTTCCAATTTTATTCCAAATTTTGACAACTCTCTGTTTGATATAATTTGGCATTAACAAGTTTTTACATAAATTGATGTTGATTTGTATTATTATCTAATGGTTCTATATATATATGTACATATATATATATGTATATATATATATATATATATAAACTTGGATGGCATATATATATATATATATATACACACCTACTAAACTATGGTGTATGGTGTATGGTTTATTTTTTTCTGATATTACATTATTCTGCTTTTAATTAATTTATTAATTTAATACTATGATGTGAACGATAATTAATTTTATTTTTTCTCCTTTTCAATTTTATGTCCAATTCAGTAATTTGTTGTTCTTTGATATTGTTGTTATTTCTCGTCACATTATAAATGAGATATTTTATTCCCTTCCAATTTATTGTTCATTACTGTTTTATTTTCTTTATATCCACTGTAGATTACTTGGTATTTCTTTAAGGGGTCAGGTACCCTTTCAACGAGCAAAATACGTGAAAAAGTGACCTCTGTAAGAATTGCAGTAACTCTATATCTAATTGACTTATAACTATAAATTTAAAAGCAGATATTAAGAAGGATATATTTTATTAGTTAAAGTTGTTAAAAAAGGTATACACATATGCAAAGATTTTTAAATTATTTTTAAAATAACACAATTTTTACAAAAGAATAATTCTTGCATGCCTTGCGCGCACGACTTTTCAAATTTGAATGGCTAAAACAAACCAAGATTTTTTTTATGAGTAGATATATAAAGTGTTTTCAAAATGACCTACGATGAATAAAATAAAATTTTTAGATCCAGAGAAGAAAATTATTTTTTAAAGAAATTCGAAATATCGAGATTTTTTTTTTTGACAGAAGTAATCGTAAATTCTAAACTTTTAATTTGAGGAAAATAATAATAGGTCATTTTGTGCCTGTATACGTTTAATACATTCAGCGAAAATTTTGTGAAATTCGAATCAACCGTTTTTTAGAAATCGTGCGCGCAATGATCAAAATCGCTGCTTTGAGAAAATCGACGTTAAATTTTAAATCACCCATTGATGGTATAGAAAAAGCGCAAAGTGTTTTAGAAAATAACTTTTCTTCTGATGCGAATTTTTGAATGCTGTTTGTTTTTAAATGTTCTTTAAGAATCACATTTAATTATAAACCATTTTTTAAAAAATCGATTTTTGGTTTCTCTAAAGGGTACCTGACCCCTTAATTAATTTTGGTTTTTTGTGTGTTGTTAGCCTCAAATTCGTATTATTTTGCTTTTCCATGGCTAATACGAAGATGAAAGAACACACTTCATTTGTAGTTAAAAAGTATTTGGAGCTTGACAATTCTGCTTTGGTTCTGCAAATTTCTATTATATTCATTTTATTTATTTTTTAATTTTTCCTCATGTTCAGTATGGTTTTTTTCCTATTAAATTCAAATGGTTCATATTGTTTACTATTAATGGTCTTATATATATATATATAAGTAGTAGGAAAACAAGAGTACGGGCTCATGCGGCGGCGGGGCCGTCCCGCCGCCGCCACCACCGTCCCGCCACCATCCCTTCTGCCCCCACCATGCATCCCCCTCCACGAACGCCCCCTAGTGGAAAAAAGAACATTCTATTATAACAGGATAGGTGAACCTTCCCTATTCAGAAATATTATCAATCACATCTCAACACAGAATCATACTATATGATGAAGATTAAATTTATATTTGAATTTTGAAGAACCGTAATTTTAATGAGTATTATTAATTAAGCGAAACAATTAAAATTTCAGTTTTAACCATTTTATTTAGATTTCTTCAACTACAAGATGAGATTATCAATTTAACACAAGAAAGTTAAACATATATTTGAATTTCGCTTGATAGACATCTTAATGAGTAGTATTAATTAAGTAAAAACAATAGAAAATATCAACTTTTATAGAAAAAGACTGATTTCTTACGATTTTTAACAACTTAAAAGAGAAAACTTAAACGTACATTTCAGTTTTTCAACAGCTATAACCTTAATGAGTATCGTTAATTAAGTAAAAAAACAATGGAAAATATCAAGTTTTATAGAAAAAGACTGATTTCTTACGATTTTTATCAACTTAAGAGAGAAAACTTAAACGTACATTTCAGTTTTTCAACAGCTATAACCTTAATAACCATTCATAATTAAGTAAAAAACAATGGAAAATATCGATTTTTATAGAAAAAGACTGATTTCTTACGATTTTTATCAACTACAAGATCAATGTATCGACTTAAAACTTAAAACTTAAACATGCATTCTAGTTTTTCAACAGCTATAATCTTAATGAGTATCGTTAATTAAGTAAAAAAAAAAATGGAAAATATCAAGTTTTATAGAAAAAGACTTATTTCTTACGATTTTTTCAACTCAAACTTCAGAATATCAATTTGATAGAAAGAAATTTAAGCATGCATTCCAGTTTTGGACAACCATTTCCTTCATGAACATTATTTATTAAGCAAAAGAACGGAAAATATAAAATTTTTGACTGATTTCTTCATATTTTTTTTTTTTTTTTATTTAATATAAAATCAGAATACACAACTTAAAATAGAAATTTAAACATATTTTTTTAGTTTTTGAACAGTCGTTACCTCAAAGAATTTCGATAATTGAACAATTAACAAAGGAAACTAATCATTTTTTAACGAAAAAAGACGAATTAAACGAATTTGGTTAACTTTTACTCTAATTGGAAATTTCATCGTACTTTATATATACCAACTAAGTAGAATTTTAATACATAAACGAATAATTTAAAGAAATCCTCAACACACAAATGTGAACCTGCAGAGCATTTCTTATTACGTCATATCTAAACTAAAACTTTTTCTGCAACCCCTCCATGCATGCATTCCAGGTAGGGGAACATAACAAAGAATTTTGACGTCACAACTTACAAAGGTATACAACAAAATGTTTACTTTCAAGAAAAAGTATCACACAGAGAGAAAAAAAGAAGAGATTTAAGCTATTTATCCATTCTAGTTTTATAACAGTTACCACAACATCTCCAAATTAAAATTTGGAAGTCATAATGAGTGTAATTAATTAAGCAAAATAATAGAAATATTAGTTTTTCAGAAGGGAAAAGACGAATTTAAACAAATTTTATTAGTTTTACACTAGTTTAATACTAATTTTAAGAGGAAAAAGACGAATTTAAACTTTTTTTTCTCATCTCCAACACGGATATATCAATTTTAACAGAAGAATTAAACGTATATTTTAGTTTTTAACAACAAAATCTTAACAAGTATGATTAATTAAACAAAAATAAATATCAGTTTTAAAGAAAAGACGAATTTGAATAATTTTACACTAGTATTTTCAAAAGCAACATGGAAATATCAATACTTATTCACATATTTCACTTATTCACTGTATTCAATACTATATTTAATAAATTTGGATACACTTTAAGAATTTCCTAATCTATAATTACATATTAGCTGTATATTTAATGTTACCCATGTTTTCAACATTAGTTCATAATCGTGAATTTTGTATTTTAAATACCATGTATTCAGGTTCAGATTATTTTCACTTGAAATCATACAGAATTTTTTAACAGAGTTTGTTTTTGAAATCATTGAAGCAACTGTATTTAATATTTTTAACACCAATTTTCCAAGATTTTCTAACATTTTCCGATCATAAGTACATTTCTAAATGCTACAATCACTTTACATATCGAAAAGATATCATTGAAGCAACTGTATTTAATATTTTTAACAACAATTTTCTAAGATTTTTTAACATTTTCCGGTTATACATTCCTCAACAGTATATATTCTAAACAATAGAAAATATTAATTTTAAGAATAAAAAGACGAATTTAAACAAATTTTATTAGTTTTACAATATTTTTTCTCATCTCCAACACGGATATATCAATTTTAACAGAATTAAACGCATATTTTAGTTTTTAAGAACAAAAATGTAATAAGTATCATTAATTAAACAAAAAAATAAATATCAATTTTCAAGAAAAGACAATTTTTTACACAAATTTTCAACTTTGAAATACATTTGTTTACATATATTGTTACAATATATTACTAAACTTAAACTTTTTAAAAACTTTGAATGTCTTTACAAAGGGTTCATATTTATATTTTTCATGTCTTGACTGCATTCGAAATCTTACAACAAAAGTATACTTTTATTGTTTTTATTATTATTATTATTATTCTAGAAAACCTAAAAAGTCGTTTCTTGCTGCTTTAAACACTTGACATATTAAAACTACTCTGAGATATTCTACCCATATAATTAATCAAATTAGGACATGATTCATCTTATACTTCAAAATTTCTGAATTTTTACAATACTTATTTTCATCAAACTTTATTCTTGATCCTATATATTTTAGCAGTACAGAATTTTAACATCTGTTTTTATCTACTTATCAGAAAATTATTAAAACACCCAACAACATTTTCCAAATATGAATATTATCTTTACAGTTTAATAATACAAAACATACACTTATTCTTGATCCTATATATTTTAGGAGTACAGAATTTTAACATCTGTTTTTATCTACTTATCGGAAAATTATTAAAATACCCAACAACATTTTCCAAATATGAATATTATCTTTACAGTTTAATAATACAAAACATACACGAATACAAAGTTTAATTTTTACAAACATTTCATATTTCAAACCAAACTTTTCGAAATTTTCACATCATAAGAGCAAACATTAGACGAACCTTTTAACTTTTTAACTTTTTTTATTGCTTAGATCTTTTCATCATCACTTTTAATTATGATGATTATCCATTTTTAGGTTGATTGTCGAAAAACTGTAACTGAAATTACATAAACTTAATGTAAAAAACCATGTTCTCACACAATTTCTTGAAATTCAACAAAGAATTGACTATTACTTATCTATTATTATTCTTATTAAATACTTATCTACATCAATATCGACTCTCGATAGTATATAGATATTTCATCATTACACACTTACAACTCTTTTCAAACGTTTATCAGAAAAATAAGTCAATCAAAGTCTAGTAGTTATCACACCTGTTCTTCAGAAATATTACTATCATATGAAACAGTAAAGAAAATTAATAGATATTTAATATTTAATAACCTCATACGTGAAATTACTGTCGAATGAGAATACTAATAATCTATAAAATCAACTGTTGAACAAAAAAATAGTACAGATTACCGAAAATTCAAATGTTTTTTCTGCAAAAGTTACAAAAATGAACAAATGAATGACAAGTTAGAGAAATAACTAAAAAAGTTAATGAACATATTTACAAATTTATTAAAATCACACCTTTTTCTGGATTACAAACCACAATTTCTTGAAAAATTTAACACCGAATTTGTAAGATTTTAGTCCTAGTATTACATACACTCAATAAATATTCAAAATTAACAAAAATATAATTTTTTAGTCTCATCAATAAGCAGAAATTCTATATTAAAAGAATATTTTCATAGTAGCACTTATAAAAATGAGAGTTTACAAACTCATTTTCATAATTTTATCACATTTAAACTTAATATTTTACATAAAACATTATTTAATAAAATTTTATGCTTTCTAATTCAGTAAAATTCAATACTTTTTTAGTTTTTAAACCAATACCACAATATTTATTTACATCAAACTTGATTCTTCACCTTTTATATTTCCACATTACACACGTGAGATAAATACTAACTTGGATCAGGAGTTGAAGTCAATTGATTCCATTCGATTTTCATCATGTACGCATTGCTCCTACACGAAATTTCTTACTTCTATAATCATCTAATGTATTAAAACTAATCTACTCATATTTTTAATCAATTCATCAGATGTTTCATCTCGCACTTCTGAATTATCGTGCATCAAGTTGCTTAAAATATAAATACTATCTTTATAGTTTTAATGATATATAGTATACATGGTTTATCTTGAGTTAGCACTTCCATAGTATTAATCAAATTATATGTTTCATCTTGCACTTGATCTTAATGATTTCATCTTGCATCTGAATTATCGTCCATCGAGTTTTTTTTTTAAATAATAATATATTTATAGTTTTTGATTATACATAGCATGTACGAATACAATCTTTAATTTTAACATTTCATATTTCAAATAACCTATTTCCGAAACCAAGCTATGTGAATTTTACCACAATGCTTATTATCATAGAATAATTTGTGTTTCACACTTTTCTAAAAATTATCAGATATGTACCCCTCAGAGAAATTACTATCATATGAATAAATGAAGAAAATTTAATTTATACTAATTATCTATACATGTACTAAAGGTACACGAAATTGATTGCAATATACATGTATTTAATAAAAATAAATAAATAAGCGATTATTTATACATTAAACCTTTACTAAACATATATTTCTTTCATTATACAGATGTTTCAACAAGATGAACCAAAACAGCAGCAAACTTCAGAAATTAATGATTCGAATGATTCATCCCTAGCACAAGTAGCGTTAACGAATAAACATATGTGAGTACTTATATGAGAAATACTAGAATTCGTATATGAAACGTAATTAGAGTAAATACAAAATGATTTGTCTTACTACCTACATTTTTAACAAGTGCTTTTTACCTATATTATTGAAGAGAATCCTAACTGTGTCCATATATTTCTATTACAGATGTGCTCTATTTGCTACAAACACTTCTTAAGTAAATGGAATTTAACAGAACATACAAAAATCTATACAGGTGAAAAACCTTACACTTGGAAAAATTACCATAAATGCTGTTTTCAAGGAGACGTGAATCAAAAATGCACACATCATCATATAAAGCATCGTCAGATATATGTAAACTTAGCGAAGATATTCAAAAATTAGTCAGACTTTTGAAGAATTTAGAAATAAAGGAAGATATTTAGGCTATTTATCCATCATATTTTCACAACACTTACCACAATATCTCAAACTTAAAATTTGGAAAACATACACACTGCTGAAAAGTAATTTTGTGATTCTTCTAACCAGTATGAATGTATAGATATTACTTTGCAATGTATTCTTTAAATGCTCACATTAAATATTCTTTTATATGCATATATCGTTGTGTTTATTTTTCTAATACCTCTTACATTAATGAAATACATAACATTTTAAGTGAAATAACACTCTCACAACTTAAAAAATGCATAAGAACATACAAAAAATAAGCAGATGTATGAAAAAATATGCAAGTTTACAAAATAATTTCATTGTTTTCTAGAAATATTAACAAAAAATATTTACAATATGAAAAAATTGCAAAAGTGAAAAGAAAAAACACAAATGTAAAAACAAAAACCACAAAGTGAAAAACTCATAACAAAGTTTTTGAAAAAAAATATTTACAACAATTTTTTTTTTTACAAAAACAAAAACTTCCAATAATATTTTTTTCAAAATTTTTTTTTTTTCAAAAACATTTTTTACAAAAATTTTTTTTTTCAAAATAAGTTTTTACAAAAGTAAAAAAAAGAAAATCACAACGTTAAAAAAATGAAAAATTTTTGTTAAAAAAAATGTAAAAAAATTGCAAAAAAAAGTTGCAAAAATTTCAAAAAAAGTTATGAAAAAAGCTTCAAAAATTTCGTTGTTTTTAATGCAGTATGCAATGGCGAAACCATTGCATTTCCTATTAAAAACAACAAAATTTTTGAGACTTTTTTAATAACTTTTTTTGAAATTTTTGCAACTTTTTTTGCAATTTTTTTACATTTTTTTTAACAAAAATTTTTCATTTTTTTAACGTTGTGATTTTCTTTTTTTTACTTTTGTAAAAACTAATTTTGAAAAAAAAATTTTTTGTAAAAAATGTTTTTGAAAAAAAAAATTTTTTGAAAAAAATATTATTGGAAGTTTTTGTTTTTGTAAAAAAAAAATTTGTTGTAAATATTTTTTTTCAAAAACTTTGTTATGAATTTTTCACTTTGTGGCTTTTGTTTTTACATTTGTGTTTTTTCTTTTCACTTTTGCAATTTTTTCATATTGTAAATATTTTTTGTTAATATTTCTAGAAAACAATGAAATTATTTTGTAAACTTGCATATTTTTTCATACATCTGCTTATTTTTTGTATGTTCTTATGCATTTTTTAAGTTGTGAGAGTGTTATTTCACTTAAAATGTTATGTATTTCATTAATGTAATAGGTATTAGAAAAATAAACACAACGATATATGCATATAAAAGAATATTTAATGTGAGCATTTAAAGAATACATTGCAAAGTAATATCTATACATTCATACTGGTTAGAAGAATCACAAAATTACTTTTCAGCAGTGTGTATGTCTTCCAAATTTTAAGTTTGAGATTTAGTGGTAAGTGTTGTGAAAATATGATGGATAAATAGCCTAAATATCTTCCTTTATTTCTAAATTCTTCAAAAGTCTGACTAATTTTTGAATATCTTCGCTAAGTTTACATATATCTGACGATGCTTTATATGATGATGTGTGCATTTTTGATTCACGTCTCCTTGAAAACAGCATTTATGGTAATCTTTCCAAGTGTAAGGTTTTTCACCTGTATAGATTTTTCTATGTTCTGTTAAATTCCATTTACTTAAGAAGTGTTTGTAGCAAATAGACCACATCTGTAATAGAAATAAATGGACACAGTTAGGATTCTCTTCAATAATATAGGTAAAAAGCACTTGTTAAAGTGTAGGTAGTAAGACAAATCATTTTGTATTTACTCTAATTACGTTTCATATACGAATTCTAGTATTTCTCATATAAGTACTCACATATGTGTTATTCGTTAACGCTACATGTGCTAGGGATGAATCATTCGAATTATTAATTTCTGAAGTTTGCTGCTGTTTTGGTTCATCTTGTTGAAACATCTGTATAATGAAAGAAATATATGTTTAGTAAAGGTTTAATGTATAAATAATCGCTTATTTATTTATTTTTATTAAATACATGTATATTGCAATCAATTTCGTGTACCTTTAGTACATGTATAGATAATTAGTATAAATTAAATTTTCTTCATTTATTCATATGATAGTAATTTCTCTGAGGGGTACATATCTGATAATTTTTAGAAAAGTGTGAAACACAAATTATTCTATGATAATAAGCATTGTGGTAAAATTCACATAGCTTGGTTTCGGAAATAGGTTATTTGAAATATGAAATGTTAAAATTAAAGATTGTATTCGTACATGCTATGTATAATCAAAAACTATAAATATATTATTATTTAAAAAAAAAACTCGATGGACGATAATTCAGATGCAAGATGAAATCATTAAGATCAAGTGCAAGATGAAACATATAATTTGATTAATACTATGGAAGTGCTAACTCAAGATAAACCATGTATACTATATATCATTAAAACTATAAAGATAGTATTTATATTTTAGGCAACTTGATGCACGATAATTCAGAAGTGCGAGATGAAACATCTGATGAATTGATTAAAAATATGAGTAGATTAGTTTTAATACATTAGATGATTATAGAAGTAAGAAATTTCGTGTAGGAGCAATGCGTACATGATGAAAATCGAATGGAATCAATTGACTTCAACTCCTGATCCAAGTTAGTATTTATCTCACGTGTGTAATGTGGAAATATAAAAGGTGAAGAATCAAGTTTGATGTAAATAAATATTGTGGTATTGGTTTAAAAACTAAAAAAGTATTGAATTTTACTGAATTAGAAAGCATAAAATTTTATTAAATAATGTTTTATGTAAAATATTAAGTTTAAATGTGATAAAATTATGAAAATGAGTTTGTAAACTCTCATTTTTATAAGTGCTACTATGAAAATATTCTTTTAATATAGAATTTCTGCTTATTGATGAGACTAAAAAATTATATTTTTGTTAATTTTGAATATTTATTGAGTGTATGTAATACTAGGACTAAAATCTTACAAATTCGGTGTTAAATTTTTCAAGAAATTGTGGTTTGTAATCCAGAAAAAGGTGTGATTTTAATAAATTTGTAAATAGGTTCATTAACTTTTTTAGTTATTTCTCTAACTTGTCATTCATTTGTTAATTTTTGTAACTTTTGCAGAAAAAACATTTGAATTTTCGGTAATCTGTACTATTTTTTTGTTCAACAGTTGATTTTATAGATTATTAGTATTCTCATTCGACAGTAATTTCACGTATGAGGTTATTAAATATTAAATATCTATTAATTTTCTTTACTGTTTCATATGATAGTAATATTTCTGAAGAACAGGTGTGATAACTACTAGACTTTGATTGACTTATTTTTCTGATAAACGTTTGAAAAGAGTTGTAAGTGTGTAATGATGAAATATCTATATACTATCGAGAGTCGACATTGATGTAGATAAGTATTTAATAAGAATAATAATAGATAAGTAATAGTCAATTCTTTGTTGAATTTCAAGAAATTGTGTGAGAACATGGTTTTTTACATTAAGTTTATGTAATTTCAGTTACAGTTTTTCGACAATCAATCTAAAAATGGATAATCATCATAATTAAAAGTGATGATGAAACGATCTAAGCAATAAAAAAAGTTAAAAAGTTAAAAAGTTCGTCTAATGTTTGCTCTTATGATGTGAAAATTTCGAAAAGTTTGGTTTGAAATATGAAATGTTTGTAAAAATTAAACTTTGTATTCGTGTATGTTTTGTATTATTAAACAGTAAAGATAATATTCATATTTGGAAAATGTTGTTGGGTATTTTAATAATTTTCCGATAAGTAGATAAAAACAGATGTTAAAATTCTGTACTCCTAAAATATATAGGATCAAGAATAAGTGTATGTTTTGTATTATTAAACTGTAAGGATAATATTCATATTTGGAAAATGTTGTTGGGTGTTTTAATAATTTTCTGATAAGTAGATAAAAACAGATGTTAAAATTCTGTACTGCTAAAATATATGGGATCAAGAATAAAGTTTGATGAAAATAAGTATTGTAAAAATTCAGAAATTTTGAAGTATAAGATGAATCATGTCCTAATTTGATTAATTATATGGGTAGAATATCTCAGAGTAGTTTTAATATGTCAAGTGTTTAAAGCAGCAAGAAATGACTTTTTAGGTTTTCTAGAATAATAATAATAATAATAAAAATAATAAAAGTATACTTTTGTTGTAAGATTTCGAATGCAGTCAAGACATGAAAAATATAAATATGAACCCTTTGTAAAGACATTCAAAGTTTTTAAAAAGTTTAAGTTTAGTAATATATTGTAACAATATATGTAAACAAATGTATTTCAAAGTTGAAAATTTGTGTAAAAAATTGTCTTTTCTTGAAAATTGATATTTATTTTTTTGTTTAATTAATGATACTTATTACATTTTTGTTCTTAAAAACTAAAATATGCGTTTAATTCTGTTAAAATTGATATATCCGTGTTGGAGATGAGAAAAAATATTGTAAAACTAATAAAATTTGTTTAAATTCGTCTTTTTATTCTTAAAATTAATATTTTCTATTGTTTAGAATATATACTGTTGAGGAATGTATAACCGGAAAATGTTAAAAAATCTTAGAAAATTGGTGTTAAAAATATTAAATACGGTTGCTTCAATGATATCTTTTCGATATGTAAAGTGATTGTAGCATTTAGAAATGTACTTATGATCGGAAAATGTTAGAAAATCTTGGAAAATTGGTGTTAAAAATATTAAATACAGTTGCTTCAATGATTTCAAAAACAAACTCTGTTAAAAAATTCTGTATGATTTCAAGTGAAAATAATCTGAACCTGAATACATGGTATTTAAAATACAAAATTCACGATTATGAACTAATGTTGAAAACATGGGTAGCATTAAATATACAGCTAATATTTAATTATAGATTAGAAAATTCTTCAAGTGTATCCAAATTTATTAAATATAGTATTGAATACAGTGAATAAGTGAAATATGTGAATAAGTATTGATATTTCCATGTTGCTTTTGAAAATACTAGTGTAAAATTATTCAAATTCGTCTTTTCTTTAAAACTGATATTTATTTTTGTTTAATTAATCATACTTGTTAAGATTTTGTTGTTAAAAACTAAAATATACGTTTAATTCTTCTGTTAAAATTGATATATCCGTGTTGGAGATGAGAAAAAAAAGTTTAAATTCGTCTTTTTCCTCTTAAAATTAGTATTAAACTAGTGTAAAACTAATAAAATTTGTTTAAATTCGTCTTTTCCCTTCTGAAAAACTAATATTTCTATTATTTTGCTTAATTAATTACACTCATTATGACTTCCAAATTTTAATTTGGAGATGTTGTGGTAACTGTTATAAAACTAGAATGGATAAATAGCTTAAATCTCTTCTTTTTTTCTCTCTGTGTGATACTTTTTCTTGAAAGTAAACATTTTGTTGTATACCTTTGTAAGTTGTGACGTCAAAATTCTTTGTTATGTTCCCCTACCTGGAATGCATGCATGGAGGGGTTGCAGAAAAAAGTTTTAGTTTAGATATGACGTAATAAGAAATGCTCTGCAGGTTCACATTTGTGTGTTGAGGATTTCTTTAAATTATTCGTTTATGTATTAAAATTCTACTTAGTTGGTATATATAAAGTACGATGAAATTTCCAATTAGAGTAAAAGTTAACCAAATTCGTTTAATTCGTCTTTTTTCGTTAAAAAATGATTAGTTTCCTTTGTTAATTGTTCAATTATCGAAATTCTTTGAGGTAACGACTGTTCAAAAACTAAAAAAATATGTTTAAATTTCTATTTTAAGTTGTGTATTCTGATTTTATATTAAATAAAAAAAAAAAAAAATATGAAAAAATCAGTCAAAAATTTTATATTTTCCGTTGTTTTGCTTAATAAATAATGTTCATGAAGGAAATGGTTGTCCAAAACTGAAATGCATGCTTAAATTTCTTTCTATCAAATTGATATTCTGAAGTTTGAGTTGAAAAAATCGTAAGAAATAAGTCTTTTTCTATAAAACTTGATATTTTCCATTTTTTTTTACTTAATTAACGATACTCATTAAGATTATAGCTGTTGAAAAACTAGAATGCATGTTTAAGTTTTAAGTTTTAAGTCGATACATTGATCTTGTAGTTGATAAAAATCATAAGAAATCAGTCTTTTTCTATAAAAATCGATATTTTCCATTGTTTTTTACTTAATTATGAATGGTTATTAAGGTTATAGCTGTTGAAAAACTGAAATGTACGTTTAAGTTTTCTCTCTTAAGTTGATAAAAATCGTAAGAAATCAGTCTTTTGCTATAAAACTTGATATTTTCCATTGTTTTTTTACTTAATTAACGATACTCATTAAGGTTATAGCTGTTGAAAAACTGAAATGTACGTTTAAGTTTTCTCTTTTAAGTTGTTAAAAATCGTAAGAAATCAGTCTTTTTCTATAAAAGTTGATATTTTCCATTGTTTTTACTTAATTAATACTACTCATTAAGATGTCTATCAAGCGAAATTCAAATATATGTTTAACTTTCTTGTGTTAAATTGATAATCTCATCTTGTAGTTGAAGAAATCTAAATAAAATGGTTAAAACTGAAATTTTAATTGTTTCGCTTAATTAATAATACTCATTAAAATTACGGTTCTTCAAAATTCAAATATAAATTTAATCTTCATCATATAGTATGATTCTGTGTTGAGATGTGATTGATAATATTTCTGAATAGGGAAGGTTCACCTATCCTGTTATAATAGAATGTTCTTTTTTCCACTAGGGGGCGTTCGTGGAGGGGGATGCATGGTGGGGGCAGGAGGGATGGTGGCGGGACGGTGGTGGCGGCGGCGGGACGGCCCCGCCGCCCTGCCGCCGCATGAGCCCGTACTCTTGTTTTCCTACTACTTATATATATATATATATATATATATATATATATATATATATATATATACATATATATACTTTTATAAATACATCCAAAGTTATTTAGACAATACCATTAAATAAACCAATGAAACCAGTATTTTTACAATCATATTATTAAAAACAGTTGAAGTTTGAAGAGAAATAGAAGGCAGATTACCGAATTACTAAAAAATATATGGATAAATGGACTTTATATAACCAGAGTAATTCATATATTACCATACAATAAACCAATGAAACCAGTATTTTTACAATCATCTTATTGAAAATAGTTGAAGTTTGAAGTAAAATAGAAGGCAGATTACCAAAATAATGAAAAGTAAATGGATAAAAAGACAGTAGAAGGCTTTTCTATTAAACTACTTCTTCAGGGGTGTATAGTTTAACAAAAAAGCAAAAACATCCAGCCGCCTGTTTCTGTTATGAGTCGTGTTAAAAGCTAAGAATTCGACTCACAATACACCCGACTGGTTGGAAGCTATTCACATGACAAATTAGTAAAAAGATACTCATTGAAGAAAATAAAATCAATATGACAAAATAACAATAATATAATGTTCCTTTAAAAAAAAGCATATATATACTAAAATATTTACCATTACCCATATCCTAGCAAGATTTGTAGCGCAAGTGAATCCACATCAGATACAAACTACATGTGACTTTCTAACAGTTAAGGTTATGGTCATGGTATAAATCATATAGATAATAAAATAAAGTTGTAACAATAATTATAAAAATTAGTAGAACATATATTATACTATATAATTCATAATATATTTAGAAAAAAAATAAATGCTACTGCTAGAAGTATTAAATTTTTATTTTTAAACAATAATTAATATTACTATATTAATTATTTAACTAGAATATATTACTACAACTTCTAGTAGAAAAAATGTTTTAGTGCTGCCATCTATATGATTAATATATTAATTAAATTTTATACTTATGGTGCTGCCATCTATTATAGGAGAAAAATTATTTAATAGCTAAGAATTTCCAAGAATAATTTCTATTCTGATATTTTACAAATAATTTCTTAAAGACAAATACAATAGACAGCCATATCTTATCTCAATAACTTGATCATTTTTAAGTTATGCGTATTAGTTTTTAGGTAAACATAAACTTTAAGACTATGTATAAAATTAAATTTTTTTGTTTAAATATATAATAATTAACCATTGCGTATTATCCAGACAACACCGCCCTCCTCCGTAATCTAACATCTAACCCACCCAACCATCCTATTATACATATTTTTTAATTTTTTGTATTTTTTATTTTTTTGTATTATTTTTTTTATAATTTTTTAAACATTTTTTTTACGCAATGTGTTAATTATTTTTAAGATCATGTAATAACTTATTATATATTAAAGATTATAGGAGTTCTTTTCAATAACATCATATGGTGCTGCATAAATTAGCATTTTAATGTTTGCAATATTTGGTTGAGGAGAAAATAGACAGTTAATACTAAATAAATGTTTATACAGATAATATTTTTTTAACCAAATGTAAAAGATAACCATATCTTATAGCAGTATCTTGTACAGTTTTTAAAATATGCATTTTAAAATTAGGTGAACAAATATTTTTAATTCCATAGTCAAAATTAAGTAATATATTGATATATACAGATTTATGTAGGCAAGAATTATAATGAGTAAAGAGGTTTACTTTAAAAGGAAAATCATTACTTTTATCATAAATATCAAATAGAATTTTATTATCAGAAAGAGTAATATTAAGATCAAGAAAGTTAATTTTATTATTACGCATATCATTATAACTGTATTTTAAATTTTTGTGGTATTTGATTGGTAGCGAATAGTTAGATGACTTTTTAGAATATAAAATTAGTATATCATCAAGATACCTGTATAAAAAACAATTAACAATAGAAGTATTACGTTCTTAATAATGTAAGTAGAGGTCAGCACAGATGGATGATACAATCCCTCCTTGTGGAAGACCGACCATTTGTTCAAATACTGTATTAGTAAATAATATATAATTATGATAAAGAATAAATTTGGTTAAAGATTTGAAGTAAGATAAAGATACTTGTATGTTAAGAGAATTCCTATATTCCTTGAATAATAAATTTATGATCCTGAACATATCTGCGATATCTATTGTATTAAATAAATCATTAAAGTCATATGTTTTGATGTACTTAATGTTTTGTAAATTTTTGATATTATTTACAAGATATATATATATATATATGTCCCTTTTTTATGGACACCATAACTTCTATAATTTTGCTCAAATCTCTTCCAAACTGATACATAAAATCAAGGGGCATAAAATCTCGGTCAAGTTCGTTAAAGGGCAAAATCGAACCAAGGGGATGGAAATAGGGAAGAGTTTTGTGAAAACCGAAAAAAACCCATAACTTAAAAAAAAAAAAAAATAGATATCGAATCAGTTTAAAGTTTATATTACTTCTAAAAAATGGGCCAAAAGTTTATGCATGACAGATTCTTTTTTTTTTTTTTTTTTTTTTTTTTTTAATTAAATTAACAAGTAAGAAAGATCATGCGTTAAGCATAGATTATGAAACACTTTCCAACACTTCTTGAAATCTTTACCAAAACTTCGTTATCCAGGGAAATAAAGTGTTACTGGTTGTGACCAAACATGTATTCCAATACTTTAAACAGCCCTGTATTTGATTTGTCGGTTGATATATATACTGTATAATGGGGAAATTTAGTCTAGCTGGATGAAATTTTTCTTTTAGCAATTTATACTAATAAATGGAAACACACTTTAATACTGTTGTTCAGCCCTGTAGTTTACCTAGTACCTTTAATATATCTAAGTATTTTGCTAAAATTTAGTTCAAACAACAATACTTTTTAAACTATTTAAATCATATTTCCAGAAATTATCACACATAGACTACCCTTATCCAGTTCTTCGTGTGACCCTATATATCATTATACGCATATTCTACAAACATTTCATAGTAAACTGAATGCAATTCAATATAAAAATGCAAATTTTATTTAAAAACCACGTTTAAGTAAATTACGCTCATATTCAGTATGAGTTCCGAGTTCTTTTGTGTAACCCTGTATATCTGAATCGTGTAACTATTAGCATTTATACACACCATATAATTTGCATACATTTAGTGAAACTTAAAAACGCATATCATAATTGAAAATGCATTTCATCCATCGAACAGTCATCATCCATAATATACAGTACTTCGGATAGAATATATTATTTGAAATCTTTTGTAGTTCCTTGTAAATTCATTTGAAATGATTTTTCTCCATAGGCGCTAATGTACCGGGAAAATTTTTATTGTCCCTGTAAAGAAACTAATCGTGGTAGAACCTTCATTTTCAATGGGGCTCGTGCTAGGGTGGGTAAACGTCAATAATGTCCAAAAATTTCATGGCAATCCTTGCATATTTACGAGAGTTAGGCGCGACAAACGGCCAGACAAACCGAATGCATGAGCACTTTTCAACTTAGTTGGAAAGTGTTAAAAATGAGCCCAAGGCGCGAGAAAAATAGGGTTTTGAGGAGAAAAAAATTCACAACTTCGTCAATTCTTAAAATATAAAATCCAGTTAAATTTATAAAGAATTTTCTTAATACTATCTAAAACTTTTGTATTTACAAGTTTTTAATAGGCGCAACTCTTATTGAAAAAAAATAATAAAAGATAAAAACAAAAACAAAAAGAAGAGTGGAAAAAGTAAAAAATCCATAACTTCCTCAATTTTTAAGGTATTAAATCCGATTAAATTTAATTTATTATTAGCAGGGGAGACCGAGCTTAGCTCGGTCAAAATTAACTTTGTGTTCAACTCGATATAGTATTTTCACTGTATCATTAACTGTATTATTACTGTAAAACATGTTTATAATAGTATTATTTAGAAAAACAATCAATAAGAAAACTATGTTTTTATGCGCATGTTTATAAATTTTACTTTATTTTAAAATTTACAACGAAAGGAAATCGATCTAAATCACTTTTTTAGCTCGACTCTGATTGGTTTAACCATGCATCTCGAATCCTCTTAAGAATGTATAAAAAAAATTCTTTACATTCTGAAAGACAATATTTTTTGCTAGATATAGCCAAATTTGGAGGCATTCTTTCATTTGGCTCCAAATACGTGTTTTGGTTTTCGTAATTTTTATAGTCGATTTTTTGGCCATATGTCGCCAATATTTTGTCAAATATCACCAAGTTATTGGCTTTTGCCATATTCTCGTGACCCTGACCCGTATTACCCAAAATGAGCCACTAATCAAATTTGATCAAGCATGTGACATAGCTCAATCGTCTTCAGGTAATCAAAAACAGTAGAATATAAAATTGAATCAAAATCGTTTAAGCCATTTTTTTAGGTAAAATTAGCTTGGCAGCATTCAGCAATGAAGCGAAATGACCCACTGATATAATTTTGTTTAACATGCGACTCAGCCCAATAGTCTTCTCGTGACAAAAAGCGTTTTGTTTCAAAATTTAGGTAAAATTGATTGAGTCGTTGTTATATATAATTGAAATGACCCTAGCTCATTAAGACCCAAAATGACCCACTAATCGAATTTTCGCGAGCATGTGTCCAAGCCAAATGGTTTTCTCTTGTTCAAAAACGATATAATACAAAGTATAGTCAAAATGGTGAGTACCATTTTCTATATAAAATTAGCATAACCCATCCTGACCAACAAATGACCCTTATAATCGAAATCTCTCGAACGTGTGGCCTAGCTCATTAGTTTTAGCATGCCTAAAAACATTAGATACAAAATTTAGATAAAATCGATTGAGTCGTTTTTTAGATATAGTTAGTTTGACCCTGACCCCTTATGATCCAAAATGACCCATTGATCGAATTTTCTCAAAAATCTGTCATAACCCAATGATTTTCTTGTGCCCGAAAACGATAAAATACAAAATCTAGTCCAATGATTTTATCGTGCCAAAAAAATGTTGCATACAAAATTTCATTAAAATCGATCCACCTGTTCTTTAGATATAGCTTGACCATGACCCATTATGACCCATCATGACCCACAAATGACCCTCAAAGTCGAAATCTCTCAAACATGTGATTTAGCCCATTAGTTTTCTCATGTAAAAAAAAATTTTACATAAAAAATTTCGTTATAATCCATCACGCCGTTCTTTAAATATAAATAGCTTGACCCAGACTCTTAATGACCCAATATGACCCATTAAACTTTTTTCTCGAACATGTAACCTAGCCCAATGTATTTCTCGTGCCCGAAAACCATAGAATGCAATTTTTAGTCAAAATTGCGTGAGAAAATCTCTAGATAAAAATAGCATGACCCACAATGACCCCAAAAATGACCCACTAACCGAATTTTCTCGAACATGTTACCTAACCCAATGGTCTTCTTGTAATCCAAAACGATACAATATAAAATTTGGTCAAAATCGTTAGAGCCGTTTTTTAGATAAAAATGGTTTAGATAAAAATTTATTACCCATAATGACCCACTAATCGAAATTTTTCAACATGTGACCCAGCCCAATAGTTTTCTCGTGCCAAAAAACGATTGGTTACAAAATTTCCTTAAAATTAATCCAGCCGTTCTCTAGATATAAATAGCTTGATCCTGATCCATTATGACCCAAAATGACCCAGTAATCAAATTTTCTCGAACATGTGACCTAGCCCAATGGTCTTCTAGTGGCCGAAAATGGTAAAATCCAAATTTTTAAGAAAATCGTTAGAGCAGTTTTTGAGATACAATTTACACACACAGACACACACACACAATTTTTGCTCGCATTATAGTATAAGATACATCTTCTCAGTATTATCTACAACTTTTACATTGACAATATTTTGATAGGACCAATTCTTATAGCAAAAATTAATTAAACAAAAGTAGTAGTTGAAGGGAAAATCTCAATTCCAAACTGCTTATATTCTGACTCATTTTTAAATTTATTTTGTTCTCAAACACATCCTATTTCCAGGTTCTCTTATTTAGAAAGTATTTGATGTGCCGTATTGGTCAGTTTTTTGATAAATGTAGAATATATTTCAAAAAAAAAAAAAAAAAAAAGATGTAAAAATGGGCAATCATCGAAAAATTGACCATTCCTTCAAAAAATCGTTTATATAAAGGAATTCGCTATATGGAATTTTGTTATAGAGACTCGATTGTATATGATAAAGGTCTCTTCGTTTTAAAAGATGCCCTATATTATTTATTTACAGATAAGGTACTGTCGGGGACAGAAACGAACGGATTCGGAAAAAGATCCCCTTCTGAAGAAAAACATGGAAGTTCCACCAACAACTTCGGGTGAAAAAGAATGTGAAAAACTCCCGGCATCAACCGAGAGCCATACAGGTATGTTTTAATAAAAAAATAAACTGTATCTATCACTTTTAGCAGCAAAATAATGAAATTTATGAACCACAGTACATTTTAGTGCAGTAAGATTCCAATTATCCGAGCTCTACTCATTCGGATTAGCAAATACTCAGAATGACATCAAGAAATAAAAAGTCGGAAATAGGACGTCAAGCGCAGCAAATGAGGCGCATTCGTACTACAACGAAGTTTAAAAAACATTCCGATCTTGGTATAATAGTATACAATACTTTGGATACAGTATAGTGACTGAAATCTTTTGTATTCCCTGTAAATACTATCTGCTTTTTATTATACAGGAAGTAACTTGTAGTTAACCTCAATAACGTATATCTATTTCATAAAATGTGAAATAATTTAATATATTGAAACGCGGCCCAAACGATGTTTTTCCCTATACCATTATGTAATGGAATATTTTTGTGCGGCCCTGTAAATGAATAACAAATATTCTTTGTACCACAGATTGTTCAGAGTGCATATTTTACTACATACTTCATCGATGCATATCAATTTTATATTCAAAAGAGTGTAACATCATTAAAATGCACTTGAAGCTTTGCTTTCACTTTGACCGTAATGTAAAGGAATATTTTTGATTATCCCTCTAATTAAACTATGCATCCGATTTTCATAAAATTTGGAATGACTCGACAAAATTTTTGCAAAGTTTAAATTTCAAACGATTCATTTGGGTAGTTTTTGCTGTGTTATATGCGGACACACGGACTGTATGACGATTATAATCAGTGGCGTAGCTTGGATAGGTGAAACCCGGGGCGGATATAAATAGTGCCCCTCCCCCTCCCCCCAAAAAAAGAATCTGGTATATTTTTTTTCAGTTGTAATTCTACGTTATTACCAAAAAAAAAAAAATTAACATTTGTTCGATAGCTTTTAAGAATTTCATATTAACTCCTTAGGGACGACGACGACGAGCGATACGCATACATGCCGCAAAAAGGCTTAAGAATCCTTCTTTATCCCCACCAATGAAATTTTACCATAAAATTTGCCTTTTTTAATCCGAGCATTTTCTCGATCCAATAAGGCTGAAATTTCTGGTTTTTTAAACCAGTGACAAAACGTTAAAATTTTCGTAAAAGGCTCACGTCGCGTCGCGAAGGGGTTAACAAAGTAATAATAATTTCAATAGAAATTTTCTTAGAAATTTCATTTTATTTCAGAAAATCTTATAAGGTTACATAGCTACATTTTTGGAAACAAAGATTAGGTGTCACCCCTTAGAGGGTGACACCCGGGGCAGACCGCCCCCTCCGCCCCCCCCTACCGCTAGCTACGCCACTGCGAGGGGGGTCCAAAATTACGAAAAAAGTTGATAACATTATATTTGCACTGCCCCTAGACATACCACAAGAACAAATGCACGGAATTTCATATTTTTAGTATTCTCATAATGGACACAGATTGTCATTTAGTTTTGGCACTGCACTGTGACAACAGTGTGATACAACGAATTTGGAAAGGTAGAAGAAAGAAATGCAATATATAGAAGAAAGTTTTGGGACTGGCACATCCCAAATTTATTATTACAAATTCCTTCATAACCATTATCAAAATTATTATTTTGATATGTTTATCGACAGGTTTGATATGTCGATTTTCACAATTTTTTTTTTTTTTTTTTTTTTTTTTTTTTTATATAACAGCAATAATATCTGTTGTTACTGTTAACTTGACATCAAATTTCTTGATAGGGGAGGTAGGATTAATTAGTATCAGGGATAATTGGTGTCAGAAGCATCTATTATCTGCAACAGATTTTTAAAAAATCCCTGTCGGCTTGGCCTATAGGCGGAGGTAAGATTTCGAAGAGTGCTCATTTAAACAACAAAAAATAAATTTAATTACAGATAAACCCAGTTTAACAACTTTATTTGTCCTCTTTTGAAAAAAATTTTATTTCAGTTTTCTGTGAGGACTGGTTTTATCAGAATCATCTTAAGCTAAATTCGAATCAAATGCCCATTTTGACAACATATTTTGAAATAATTCTGATTTTATTTAAAAAAAATCGACTAATACGGTACATTATATAGTTCCTAAATAACAAAAGACTGTCAATTGGATGCGTTTGAGAGCAAAACTGAATTTAAAAATGAGTCAGAAAAAACGCAATTTGTTATTTCAATGCTTCCTCAAATTTTCAATCACGATAACTTCTCGAAATTCTGTTCAAAATACCCTTTTTTGCAGTCTTTTTTTAAATATATTCTGTCTTTATCAGAAAATTGACCAATGCGTCATATTATACAGTTCCTAAATAAGAGGACTTGTAAACTGGATGCGTTTGAGAGTAAAAATGGATTTAAAAATGAGTCAGAAAAAACGCAATTTGTTATTTGAATACTTCCTCAAATTTCCTATCACGGTCATTTCGGGAAATTCTGTTCAAAATACCCTTTTTGGCAGCCTTTTTTGAAATATATTCTGTCTTTATCAAAAAATTGACCAGTGCGTCATATTAAGAGTTCCTAAATAAGAGGCCTTGTAAACTGGATGTGCTTGAGAGTAAAAATGGATTTAAAAATGAGTCAGAAAAAAAACGCAATTTGTTATTTGAATACTTCCTTAAATTTCTTATCACGGTCACTTCGGGAAATTCTGGTCAAAATACCTTTTTTGGCAGCATTTTTTTAAATATATTCTGTCTTTATCAAAACTCTGGCCAATGTTTCACATTATATAGTTCCTAAATAAGAGGATCTGCCATTTGGATGCGTTTAAAATAAAAAATGAATTTGAAAAACGATTCAGAATGTAAGAAGTTTGGATTAGAGGTTTTTTCTCCAACTCCAATTACTATTTAATTTATTTTTGCTATACGAATTGATCCTATGAAAAACTTGTCAATACAAAAGTTGTAGATATTATTAAGAAGATGTAAAATAAATTTAATTGGATTTGATAGTTTAAGAATTGACAAAGTTATGGATTTTTTTCTTTTTCCAAACCCCTTTTTATTTTCGTTTTTAATTTTTTTTTTTTTTTCACCGGTAAGAGTTAGTCCTATCAAAAACTTGCAAATACAAAAGTTTTAGATATTTTTGAGAATATTTATAAAGAATTTAGATGGATTTGATATCTTGAGAATTGACAAAGTTATGATTTTTTTTTTCTCCCAAAAACCCTATTTTTTTTCGCCTCTTGAGCCCATTATTAACTTTATCAAAAATCTGTCATGCATAAACGTTTGACCCAATATTTAGAAGCAATATAAACTTTACACTGATTCGATATCTATTTTCATTAAGAAGTTATGGGCTTTTTTCGGTTTTAACAAAAACGCCCCCTATTTCGACCCCCTTGGTCAGATTTTGCCCATTAACGAACTTAGCCGAGATTTTATTCCCTTTTATGTACCAGTTTGCTGGAGATTGGTGAAGAATTATAGAAGTTATCGTGTCCATAAAAAAGTGATATATATATATATATATATATACATATATATATATATATAAACTGGTGCGAATGCAATAGGTAGTATTTCATACGAAATCTACCTAAAATGACACTGCTAATTATGAAGTCTGACTAATATTCTACATGTGCTATTTTTAAGTAGATTTCGTATGAAATACTACCTATTGCGGTCGCTCCTATGTTGGAATTTCTGAAAAATTTTTGCAGATCTACGCCGATCAGACCCCAAAACTACCATGAGTAAAAAAGTTTATCTATCTATCTGTATATATCTCACTTTCTTCTGGACACGATAACTTCCAAAGTTCTGCTCCAATCTCTTCCAAACAGATACATAAAATCAAGGGGTATAACATCTCGGCTAAGTTCATTAATGGGCAAAATCCGTCCAAAGGGGTGGAAATAAGGAGGGGTTTTGTGAAAACCGAAAAAACGCCGTAACTTCTTAATTAAAATAGATATCGAATCGGTTTAAAGTTTACACGACTTCTTAAAAATGGGCCAAACGTTTATGCATGACAGATTTTTGATAAATTTAGAAATGTGCTACAAGGGCGAAAAAAACAGGGTTTTTGAGAGAAAAAAAAAATCATAACTTCGACAATTTTCAAGATATTAAGTCCAACTAAATTTTTTATAAATTTTCTCAAAATTATCTAAAACTTTTGTATTTACAAGTTTTTGATAGGACCAACTTTTACCGAAGAAAAAAATTAAAAACGAAAAGAAAAAGGGGATGGAAAAAGAAAAAATTCCATAACTTAGTCAATTCTTAAGCTATCAAATTTAATTAATTTATTTCACATCTTCTCAATAATATCTACAACTTTTATATTAACAAGTTTATCATAGGACCAATTCTTATAGCAAAAATAAATTAAACAAAAGTAGGAGTTGGAGAAAAAGCCTCAAATCCAAACAGCTTATATTCTGACTCATTTTTAAATTTATTTTTGATTTTAAACGCATCCAAATGGCAGATCCTCTTATTTAGGAGCTGTATAATGTGACGCATTGGTCAGTTTTTTGATAAAGACAGAATATATATAAAAAAAAGGCTGCCAAAAAGGGTATTTTGAACAGAATTTCCCGAAGTGATCATGATTGAAAATTCGAGGAAGTATATTCAAATAACAAATTGCGTTTTTTCTGACTCATTTTTGAATCCATTTTTGCTATCAAACGCATCCAATTTACAGGTCCTCTTATTTAGAAACTATATAATGTGACGCGTTGGCCAATTTTTTGATAAAGGCAGAATATCAAAAAAGGCTGACGAGAACTTTGAGGTACTTTGAACAGAATATCCCGAAGCTATCGTGAATGAAAAATTGAGGTATTCAAATAACAAACTGCACTTTTTCTGACTCATTTTTAAATTCAGTTTTGCTCTCAAACGCATCTAATTGACAGGTTCTCTTATTTAGGAGCTGTATATGTATAATGTGCCGTATTGGTCAGTTTTTTGATAAAGGCTGAATGTATTTAAAAAAATGCTGTCAAAGTTGACACTTCGCATAAAATTTCCCGAAGCGATCATGATCAAAGATTTGAGGATGTATTCAAATAACAAATTACTTATTTTATAACTCATTTTAAAATTCAATTTTTCTCTCAAACGCATTCAATTGACAATTTTTTGTTATTTAGGAATTATATAATGTGCAGTATTGAGCGATTTTTTAATAAAGTCAAAATGTATTTCAAAATATGTTGTCAAAATGGGCATTTGAGCCGAATTTAGCTTAAGGCGATTCTGATAAAACCAGTTCTTACAGAAAAGTGAAATTAACATTTTTTCAAAAGCGGCCAAATAAAGTTGTTAAACTGGGCTCATCTGTAATAAAATTTTACTTTTTTGTTGTTAAAATGAGCACTATTCGAAATCTACCTCCGCCTATGGGCCAAGCCGACAGGGATTTTTATTTTTAAGTGAAAATGTATGTTCTTGTAGAATTAATCACTGTTTTCCCCAAACACACATAAAAGCTTTGTCCGTCAAAGTAAGAATGTTTTAGTAAAAAAGGTACTGTGTAGAAAATTGTAGGAATATTAAAAGATAGCTATAAATTTAAATTCAGAAAAAGCTTGTTTTTAATAGAAAATGGCTACATTTTGCAACAAGCGAAGTACAATATTAATAATCTGCATGATCCTAATTACACCCAGAAAAAGCATTTTGGGGATAAATATTATAATATAATTTTTAGATTTAAGAATATTTTATTTTCTATTTAAATCAAATTGTGGTTTAGATGCATTTCTTAAATCTTTCAGGTTTCAAATCCTATGAAATGTCCCTAATTTGGTTTACTTTACTTCATATTTTATGTTAGCAAATCATTTATTTTGCAATTTAATTTTGCATTTATTCCAAATGTTAGCCTTGATTTCTTTTAGGCCTAATTAGGCCTCAACACTTTCAATGTTAAATGAAAATTTCGCTCTTCACAACATTAAGTTTTAACTGATCCTCCACCCTGACCCGACCCATTGCCTGTACTTCATGTTATTTTGAAAAAAATATATATTTTATTTTTCAACTTTAAAAATTAGTTCTAGATATAGATATTAATATAAAAAAGAAAGTTTTGCATCTGATTTTTTTTTTTTTTTTTTTTTTTTTTTTTTTTTTTTTTAAGCAGTGTGTAAATTATATGAACATTGAAAATCCCTCAAAAAACGTTTTTACCAGCTTACTTATCTTTCCAATAGGTATCTTTGAGAATAGCTGTGAAACAAAAATTATCTTAATGTAAAGAATTGACCGATATGTTCTATGACTGTTTATCTTGTAAAGCATGACAGAAAATAACATTGATCCAAATTACCCAATGACCATAAAAGGAGTAATTGGGATCAAAGAAGTAATTTTTGAAAAGACATTTGTAGCAGGTAACATGCTATCCAAGAATAATATATAATAAACTACGCTCTAAAATTGGAAGAAGTAAAAAGTTCATTCTTTGAAAGAGAGACAGCCGTTTACACTCTTTTTGTGGTGATTTTTATAAAAGTACTTTCCATAAAGACTGGAATTTTCCAATCCCTAAAAAGGAATAAAATATTTCACTCCATTCTCGAGAATGAAATATTTCACTCCGTTCTCAAGAGTGAATTATCTCTCTCCGCTGACAAGAATGAAAGCCTAGTTTTAATTATACTTTTAAAAAAATTCGTTTAACTTTGCACCAATATAATGAGTAAAATAATGAAAGGCACCAAAATATGCCACTTTTTAATTTTCAAAAAGCCCATTTCATACTTTAACTTCGGGAATTACACTAATTTGGTACTAAAACGCACTCCTTTTTAAGAATGAATAATCAGTTTTCTGACAGAATGACTATTCACTCCTCCTTAGATTTAATATTCACTCTAAATAGGATTGAATATTGTATATGTTGGTATAACTCATCAGACAACCAGAACAACAAGTCTACACCGATTTATACAACGAGATTCTACTGTATAAGGAATCGATATTGGTATTACTCATCAGACAATCAGAACAACAAATCTACAACGATTTTTACAACGAGATTCTACTGTATAAGGAATCGATATCGGTATTCTCAAAGGCGATTGGTATTGGATTACCTACATGGGCGTGATGCTCACGTTAACTTCCATCGAACAAGAGACGATCTAAGCAGAATTCATCATGATGATAAAAAGAGTCTAATGTTCATCTCGCAGGCAGCTGCGGTGGTGAAGAGCAGATGAGATGAGGTGGTGTCGAAAGGTGATCTTTGAACAGTTGAGTTAGAGACATGCCAGGGCAGGGAGGGGGAAAGGGGTAAACAGAACTATAATATATGAATTTTTTTTTCAATTTTAATTATTTTAAATCACAGTAGTGTGAATTTGTCAAATGAAATATTAAAATCAGCGACAAGTATAAGGGTAACACAATGCAAATGATAGAAATAGAATACACGATGCAAACAAACAGCAGATAAACATAATGATGCAAGCAATTTCAAATTAATTATATAAATTTCTATGTACAAAATTAAAAGCTAATAAGTAAGAAAAATCATGCGTTAACCATAGATTATGAAGCACTTTCCAACGCTTCATGAAATCTTTAACAAAACTTCGTTATTTAGATAAATAAGGATATAAAGCCAAATATGTATTAAAGCACTATTGAATAGCCCCGTACTTGATCTGTCAGCTAATATACATAGTATATAATGGGAAAATTTAGTTTAGCGAAAAAGGCCTAGTAGCTTGAAATTTTTTCTTTCAGTAATTTATACTAATAGATGGAAACATACTTGAATACTTTGTTCAGCTTTGTAGTTTGCCTGGTACCTTTATTACACATCAGTGTTAAGCTAAAATTTGTTTTAAACTAAAACACTCTTAAAACAACTGAAATCACTTTCTCATAAATTATCATTCATAGGCTCCATGTACCCAATTCTTTGCGTGGCCCTGTATATCATTTTATCTATATTCTGCAAACATTTCTAAGTAAATTTAATGCAGTTCAGCGTAAAAATGCATAATTTATTTAAGAATCACCTTTTAGTAATTTATGCTCATATTCAGTAACGTTGGGGAGCTCTTTTGGGTAGCCCTGTATATTAAATATAGCATTTATACACACCATATAATATGCATAAGTTTAGTGAATCTTATACGTGCATATCATAATTAAAATGCATTTCATCCATCCATCAGCTATCATTGGATACATATACAGTACTTCGGAAAGAATGTACTAAATGAAATATTTTATGTGTCCCTGTAAATACTATGAACTTTATATTAGGGAAGTAGAGATGGGAAATATAGTTATTTTTGGTTAACACGTTACATCGTTCCACACATTCACAGGTAACAGGTTTCAACAACCTTTTATTTTTGTAACATATAACTAATCGATGAGACTATGCTGTCAACAGACATTTTAATTATAGGGCCGCTAATTAAGGTATTTTGAATAATTTTGATACATAAGTATAGACGCTGTTTTAGTTCAGATAAACATGCGCCTTTAAAATCAACATAGAGTTAAAATTTTAATTTTTGCAAGACAAGAACTTAGTTAGTTGTGATACTTTACATTTCACGTATTATTATCGTTTCCTTGCACTAAAAATGCATTTTTCTTCGTTGAAAATTTATAAGTATCATAACTCAGTAAATTTTGCCCGTAGAACCTTTTTTTTTCTGGTCTACTTGTTAAAACACATAAAAACTTTTCTAAATAAAAGTTATAGGAAACTTACTGAACACTGTATAAAATATGTAGTTTCTTAACAATTTAAAAAATAATTATTTTAATGTAAATTAATATTTATATGATGCAGAAGAAAGTATAAAGCATTTTTACAATTGTTCCAATGACTCCAAGACTGACGGTTTAGAAATTAATTTTTTCTAAACGATCAGAAATATCCTCCATAAAAACAACACCGTTTTAACAATGCGATTTGTTCAAAAAAAAAAAAAAAAAAAAAAAAAAATTATCTTCATTCGTTTGCACCTTGATTTGAAGTTCGAATTTTGACATCCCCGAATCAATATCTGTCAACGCATATTCAAAGCTTATCCCACAAGAGCACGAAACATTACTTGTATATTTTTAATCAAATGTCATTCATCCCACAAATTTCGTATGTGCAAGTACGTATTTAAAATCTCCTCCCCAAAACTTGTGACAGGCCAAAAAATGACGTTGGTAGAATAAAATTGGCGCCCTATAAATTTCCGCATCCGTCGGGACCGCCACCCTTCGCCCCCCCCCCCCGCCCCCTCTCATCCCTTTTCGAATGGCTGTGTCCTCACCACGCTAGTTTTCTTTTTTTCTTTTTTTTTTTTTTTTCAGTAAAATACAATTACAAAAGTAATGTTTTCCAGTTCGTATTTTCTAACGACGCAATATTGACAAAATAATAATGATAAAAAAACAGCAATAAACATTTTATTAAATAAAAATCATAGCGCCAGTATACCCCCCTTCTTCCCCAAATACCATGAGTACATAGTAATATCCCTTTTAAATATTCAAACTCAAAGATTGCCACCTTTTTACCCATCTAACTACATCAAAGAAAGATTATGTCTCGTGCCCGAGCGATAAAACACCCTTCTATTAACAATTAAATCCGTAAATCTCTTTAATTCCATTTTTCAAACAGCGATTCCTTCCCATTAAAAATATGACCAAAGATGGCCGACATTATCTCCTTGCTTTTTAATAATTTGCAAGCGTCATTCACTAACTTCACATACTTTAGAATAAAAACACATTTTTCCCTCATTTCATTTTCAGTATTCTACCTATTTGTTTGATAAAAGCAATTTTCATTATTCCAGCTATTATTTTCAATAAATGTTGTTTTCGTTATTCTAAAAACTGATTCTATTGCTTTAATTTTTGTAACAGTGAGCGTTATAAAAAATTCAAACGATAAAATATATTCTGTGAAGAATCGAAGCCAGATGTTTTTAAATATTCATAGAATAATCAACAACGAATAGCTTTTGAGAGATTTTATCACGTGAACTTTTGAGATAGCAAAAGGACAAGGTTTCCTATGATTGGCTTCCTTGATTAGACCAAAAGGATTTTTAATGTATTGGACAATGCAAAAGGAAAATGGTTCTATGATTGGCTTCCTTGATTAGACCAAAGGGAATTTTAATGTCTTGGAATCGTAGATCGACAGTGACGCGTCAAAAAGAAAGTTTCGTAGGGTTTTTCTTTTTGTGCGTAGGAATTTTTTTTTCTTTCTCTGTCTCAAAAGCGTTTTAATGCAGTTGGGGATTTTTGTTTTCTGCAGAAATAGAAATTCTTTGCCTCAGAATTCAAATAGATTTATAAGTTGGAATTTTTTTATATAACTAAACTTTCATTAATTTATAAATATGTATTCCTAAAATGATTTTCAGCCTTACTATTTGTTTATTCTTTTTAAAATCTTATCATACGAGGCGTTCCAAAATTAACAGGGACTTTTCGGTAATCTGTTATTGAATAATAAGTTTTTGGTTAATATTACGAATATTTATCCTGTTATGTTAAATAATGCCCATCTCTATAGGGAAGGCAGTATCGTATAATTTATACTAAGCCTCATTGACATACATCAATTTTATTATACATAAAACAGTTTAATATATTTAAAATATGTCACACAGAGTTCCCCCTTTTACCATTATCTAATGGAATTCTTTTGTATGGCCCTGTAAATGAATAATAGCTACATTTTCACCTTATATTTTATAGAATGCATATTTGAATGTACCTCGTAAAAGCATATAAATTTTAATATGTTTGACAGGGTCTTTAAAATTCCTTTGAAACGATTTTTCCCCATAGGCCGTAATGTAATGGGAAACTTTTGATTCTCCCTGTAGATAAACTAATCATGATAGAAACTTCATTTTCAATAGGATTTGTGCTAGGGTACATCCTAAAAACATCCTAAAATTTCATGTCAATCCGAGTATATTTACGTGAGTTAGAGCGCGAATAGACGGACAGACGGCCAGACAAACCGAATGCATAAGCACTTTTTCAACTTTGTTGGAAAGTGCTAATAAAAAAGAATAACAAAAATTTATCTCTCACGTAATTTAATCATTTATTTGATTTCTAATCCCCAAGGTAACTAGGAACGAATTAGGAAGGTAAATATTACCCGGTGCCAAAAGCGAGGCAGGAAGTAGTCATTAGCTGAATCAGTGGGAGGATGCCAAATAAAACATAATGAAAATGAATTTTGAAATTTGGAAAGGCCACATTGATGCGTTTAAGGGGGAAGCAGGACGTTTCGGTCCCGCCGTTTCGGTCCCAAGACATTTCGGTCCCGAGACACTTCGGTCCCGAGCCATTTCGGTCCCTAGCCATTTCGGTCCCAAGACATTTTGGTCCCAAGACATTTCGGTCCCGAGCCATTTCGGTCCCTTCTGCAAACTGAAATTGTGTGAAATAAGACATAATTTTATAGGGAACATTGCAGAGTTTTTGAATTGAGGGCCATAAAATTTTAGTATAATGCGATTATAAGTGCCCGAAAACCGCAAACACGTATAACTCTTATAAAAAATATTATAATTCACACAAATTTTGTATGGTAATCCTAATAATAATTGGTAATCCTAATGATAATTGGTAATCCTAATTCTCAAAACAGTAATTTTAATATAAAAATCAAATTAATATTTTATTAAATAAATTTATTAATTAATAAATTATTAACTTACATAATGAATTTTATTTTAAAATAAACTCAATACATAATTAATTTTATATTCAATTCATCATTATATTTCCTAGTTGTTCTAAACTGAAATTTATCTTTTACTTGTTTATTTATTGTACATTTAAAATTACAGAAAGTTAAAATAATTAGTATAGTTAAAAATAAAACTAAAATAAGAATTATTATTATTAGTAGGAGCGAAAAGCTAATACAAATAAATAAATATATAAAAGCTTAGTTTTGACACTTAAAAATTGAAAATAAAATTATTTAAAATAACATTATATTACATTTTAATATACTTTATTAAATTATACATTATATTTTATATATAACATTTATATTATTATATTTTAAAATATTATTATATTAATTTTATGTAAATAAAAAAAATAATCATCTTATTAGAATGAAATAGACCCAATTTCAATAAAATTAACTCACAAAAATTGTCTTCATGGCGTGAGAAGACTGTTAAACACAGTGCAGTCAATTTAAAAAAAAAAAAGGCGGAGGCAAATTTTTAAAAACAATTTTTTTTTATAACATGCCTAGTTACTAGATCACTATTGCTTTCGCAATGTTAATAATGGAAAGTAACTTATGAAAACAAATTTATAAGATGCAACTTTGTATTATAAAAATAATGATAAAAAAAATAAAAAAAATTGTTCTTCAATAAATATATCTCATTTCTAAATTATCAAAGGAGAGGGTGTAGATGGGTGATTTGAGGAAATATGCATATATTATAACTTATGACTGTCTAGTTGATTTATTAAAGACATTTATTATTAAACTAATTGGAGGAAAAAAATAACCACTTTTTTTTAATTATTTAATTAATGCTAATTTAAAGGTTCTAAAAAAATGTAAACAGCCAAAAAATATTTGTGGCAGTTTATATAAAATACTTTTTAGTTTATAGTAGTTTATAGAAGTTTACATAAAATACTGATACTAATAATTAATAATAAAATTTAAAATAATTATTCTGATTAATAATACTACTACCAAAAGCAAAAGACAATATCCCCTAAACTTATATCACATTGTTTAATCAAACAAAATTTTCAGCTCGTTGTGATTTCCTTATCACGAGTTGTAAAAGTTTAAATTTATCGGACTCTTATATTCAACTTTTTATAAAACTTGGGAGGAAGGAGGGAGAGAATTAAAATATTAAAAAAAGGCCCGAATAATGTCGAACTTATACTATTTTGCAAGCCCACAACAATTAGAATCTGACTTATAAGGTAGAGAGCAAAGAAATAACAAGGGACCAAAGTTGCTGGGGACTGAAATGTCTTGGGACCGAATTGTCTCGGGACCGAAATGGCCAGGGACCGAAATGTCTCGGGACCGAAATGGCCAGGGACCGAAATGTCCCGGGACCAAAACGGCGGGACCGAAGTGGCGGGACCGAAATGTCGTGTACCCGTTTAAGGGGGTTCAAGCCTCCTTCTTTTGGAATTACTCCTCAGACAATCAGAACAACAAGTCTGAAATGATTTTTACAACGAGATTCTACTGTATAAGGAATCATATTGGTATTTCTCATCAGACAATCAGAACAGCAATCGACAACGATTTTTACAACGAGATTCTACTCTATAAGGAATCGATATCGGTATTACTCATCAGACAATCAGAACAACGAATCAATTTTTACAACGATATTCTAATGTATAGAGAATAGATATTGGTATTACTCATTAGACAATTTCAACAACAAGTCTAGAACGATTTTTACAACGAGATTCTACTGTATAAGGAATCAATTTCGGTATTACTCATCAGGCAATCAGAAAAACAAGCCTACAACGATTTTTACAACGTGATTCTACTGTTATTACTCATCAGACAATCAGAACAACAAGTCTAAAACGATTTTTACAACGAGATTCTGCTGTATAAAGAATCGATACGTGACACACATAAGATTGGTTTTTAATTTAAAAAAAAGGAAATCAAATGAGCGTAAACTGTACAGAAAAAAGTTCTAAATTATGTTTTCTATAGAACTGTTAGGAGAAAAAAATGGAAATTTGATATGGCTGTTACTTTTAAGAAGTAAATGCTCGCATAAAACAGTTTAAAAATAAATAAATAAATAAAATAATGAAATGTGCAAACAGCGTTCTAAAAACATTCTAAATTATTATTTCTATGGAAATGTTATGAAAAGAAACTTGAAATTTGACATGACTGCTTAAGACAGAAGAAAGTTGTTAAAAATACATCTGATGAAAAATATATATATATATATATTATTTCTGAACTTTCAGGACTTATATCTTCAAAAGAAACTTTATGTTTAAAATATATATTTAGAATTTTTTAAAGTAATTATGCGACAATTACATTTAAACAATTGATATAAACATACAGGATGTCCCAGAACTTCGTGTACAAACTTTGAGGAGTAATAAAGAACATCGTTTGGAACCACAATTACATGGGAACGCATGGGCGAAAACGTCCTCCTCACTTGTTAACCCTTTCACAGACAATGGTACATCTAAGAAACTACAAAATTTTTAATACAATATGAACATTGACACCAGAATTTTAACATGATTTTTCCAATTATTATGTATGTGAAATGTATTTTTTTTTCTTCTTTGCAAATACATTTTTTCGCGATTTCTGATGTCATTCATATTTTTCGCATTTTAGTAATTTATAAAGATACTCATATACTTGATTTTAAAGAAACATAATTTTAAATTTGATTTAAAATTAAATCATTTCTTGTACTTTTTTCTGTGTAATAAAGCGTTATACACTGCTTTCCGCAATGTGTCATAACTGTGTCTTTGAGCTTTTCACGGACAAAGCACTTCCATTGCTAAAATGTGGAAAAATATGAATGACATCAGAAAGTGCGGAAAAATCTATTTGCAAAGAAGAAAAGCCAGACATTTCACATACATAATAAATGGAAAAATCATATTAAAATTCTGGTGTCAATGTTCATTTTGTATTAAACATTTTGTAGTTTCATATACAAACCACTGTCTGTGAAAGGGTTAACAAGACGTTTCCGCCCATACTTTCCTATGTAATTGTGGTTCCAAACGATGTTTTCTACCACCTCTCAAAGTTTGTACAAGAAGTTCTGAGGCACCCTGTATTTCTAACAATTACATTCAATTACTTTTTTTTTACAACAATGACGGAGATAAACAATGCTCAAAAACAGATGCAACCATTAATTATTTCTAACAATTACATTCAATTAAATTTTTTTACAACAATACCTTAGCTAAATAATGCTCGAAAACAGATGCAACAAGCAATTATTTCTAACAATCACATCTATATAGTTTGTGATTTGAGAAAAGCGTTACGAATTGCCGAAAATATTGGAATTTTGTATATTTTTGTATAAAAAAGTGATTCTTTAGTGATTGAAGTCTATATTTGGAAAATGGAGAGTAGGAGAGAACGATTTTTGAGGGGCTTGATTACCGAAGAAGAATTTACAAATGAAGCTATTTGCAGAACAGTGGACAGTCTTAAAGAACGAGAGTATCTGTTCGTCCAGAATTTGGGATCGGGCAGTTTTGGAACAGTCTTCTATGTGATAAATAAACAAAATGAAAACATGGCTGTAAAAATTGTGTCAGAAGAAAAAGTGAACAAAAGCGAATTAAAAATATGGCCTACTTTGAGTAACCAAAATATACTGCCTTTGAATGAGGTGCAATATATTCCATCTGAGGAAACATTTGCCTTCTTTATGCCTCTTATTTCTACAAGTCTTGATCTAGCGTTAGAAGACTCTGTGTTCTCGGCCGACAAGAATGGAATTGATGGAGCTAAGTCTGTTTTAAAAGATGTACTGAGTGGAGTGCAGTATTTGCACAGCAGAAAACTTTGCCATCTCGACATAAAGGCAAGTAATGTATTGATCTCAGAGTCTGGAAAAGCGCTTTTATGCGATTTTAGTTCCTTAACTATGACAGAAGCAGGTACCGATAGCTACGCATCACCATTTATTTATCGGCCTCCAGAGGCAGTCATCTCCGAAAATGATCAGAAAGTTGTTGTGAATGGTTTTAGTTATGATGTTTATACAATCGGCTTCCTTGCTATGGAATTGTTCACAAATCAAGCAGTTTTAAAGGCGTGTCGTTCGATTGAAACAGGATCGACATGGCACAGGCAGATATATCCAAAAGTTTTTGAAGTTTTGAAGAAGAGAAACTTTGAGAAAGCATTAAAAAAGACATTTTTAGAATCAGAGGTAGATAAGAATTTGATTAACATCTTACTGAATTTCGTCAAAAGCTGCTTGTGCTTGAATCCCAGATTCCGACCGTCTCTGGATGATATGCCGGAGCATAAAATATTTGGAGGAATTAGGCTGTTCCAAAGAAGAAAAAATGATGTTTGGGAACGGAAAGCTACTTCTGAAAAACTTAGTTTTCTGATATCTTTATTTGTCGGACAGGCGTCATCTCTTAGTCTTCCGTCCGATTCTGAAAAGTCGACTCGGACAACAAGCCTTGAAAGTCGTGCCGAGAAACGTATCATATGTGATATTGGAGATAGAATACAGATTAGTCCTGATAAAACAAGAAATGTTACAGAACGTGTGCCTGAAGCTAGTTCATCTAAAAAACATGTAGGATTCCCTGCACAGAATTTCAAATTGGAAATCCCGGTTTTGCGTGAACTTGTGAACTATTCAGACTAGAACAAATTATATTCTTCATTTTATGTGAGGCATGCAGCGCAATAATTCATCTGTGTACTTTTTTTTATCGTGTTTATTCATCATATTTAAACCTGTGTGTAAAGTGCAAAAATTATATCTGTGAGCCGACAAGGATGCAGTGATTACTTCTCCAAGCAGTCAACAGGTGACAGCACCAAACGAGTGAATATTGAATGCACGCCGGACAATATATTATTATATCCCAGAGACAATGCAAAACTGTAAAATCAGCATTATTTTCTTTATGCTCTGTACTGTACATTAATTTTATCTCTCTCTTGTGGATTGCTACGCGTCTTGCGAGCAATTTTTATTTATGCCAAGCAAATTGTAGTGCTGGCTAAAATATTTCAATTTACTAATCGTGAAAGCCAAGAGCTTCGCGAACATGTTACTTTAATGTCATTCTTTTATTAATCATTTTTGTTTGAGTTTTTTATAGTTATTAGCCCAGAGTAAAATAATCAAGATAATGATAAGCGTAGGCTATGTGTCTTCACTGTGTTAAGTCGTCCTTCTTTCTGTGCTTAATAAAGGATATATCTGCAACGAGCCCCTGAGAGGTAGGTCCAATTTAATTATTATTTTTTCTCGAGAAATGAAATATTAAAGGGACACAGCTGGTAATTAATGGTATATAAAACTTATAGATTATGATTACTGAAGAAGCGCTAGAAAAATAAAACCAGCACTAAAGTGTCCCATTGTTTATATTTTAATACTTTAAGAAAAGAAAAGAAAAGAAAAAGAAATAAATGTTTATAATTGATATATTTTGACAAATCATAAAATTGTGAAATATATGTATATAAAGAATTGCAATAGTAATACAGTATGTTTGAAAAATAACTCATACGATTATTAAGAAAAAGAAAAATATATATACATATAATAAAAGCCACCATGGCTATGTCAAAAGATATTTTAAATATAGAAAAGTTGAACAATGGAAACTATAGTAATTGGAGTTTTAAATTAGAAAATTTACTAACAAAAGATGGCTTGTTCAGCTATGTGCTTGAAGACCCACCCGCGGGTGCAGATGCTGAGTACTTGAAAAACAGCAACAAGGCAAAAGCCATTATCAATCTGTGTATAGACGATTCACAGATTGTTTATGTAAAAGACTTAACTACACCCAAACAAATCTGGGACAAACTTAAGAGCACTCACCAACGAAATAATCTAAGTTCAAAATTATTCCTGCTCAGGCAGCTATATTCGCAAAAATTAGGGGAAGGGGGCAATTTAATAGAGCATATAAATAATATATTGACTATTAAGTCAAACCTCTCCGCAATAGGAGAGAATATTAATGAATCGCATATCGTTGCGATCATGCTTTGCTCACTACCCCCATCCTATTCGCCTCTTATAACTAGCCTTGAGGCGAGAGATGAAGACTCATTAAACCTTGAGCTTGTCAAAAATAAGTTAATCGACGAGTATACACACAGAACGCATAACAAAAACTCAAATGTCGCATACAAAGCGACAAATAAGACGAACAAGTACAAAAAGTATTGTTCGCACTGCCATCGCGACAACCATATAATGCGCGATTGTTTCCTGCTGAAAAATAAACAAAAGACAAATAATTATAAAAATGAAAATAACAGATCTAAAAACTACAATAATGGCCAGAACTTAAGAAGCCAAAACAATAACCACAAAAACAAATGTGACGATAAACATGACACTTCTAATTTCTGCTTTGAAAGTAGAACGAATAATTGCAATGTTTCTCCTCCCCCAGTGGAAAACGAGTCTGAAACCGACACGACACTAGTCAACAAAACACAAACAACAGACCCCTACACTTATATTGTTGATTCAGGATGCACGAGACATGTGTCATCTGTGAGAGAAAATTTTATAACATTCACACCAGGAAATTTCGGGAATATAACTATAGCCAACGGGAAAAGATTAAATTCTCAGGGCGTGGGCGACGTAAATTTAAAAACGGACGCACAACACAGCATCACACTTAAGGATGTTTTATACTGCCCCGAGCTGCAAAGCAACTTACTATCAGTTAAAAAGGCTACAGAAAATAATATTAAAGTAATTTTTGAAAAACAATCATGCATGTTTGTCAAAGATGATAATATTATCTTGACCGCCAAATTAAATGATAATTTGTACGAATTAGGACCCAAAGACGATTATGGATATAGCACTCGAACCCAAACACAAACTAATTGCAATAATAAAAATTGCATATCCATGTGGCATAAAAGGCTAGGCCATAAAAATTATGATGCAATCAGATCACTTATCAAAAATGCGCTTGTCGAGGGTATAGAAATAAATGATTGCAAGCACGAAACCACTTGCACCAAATGTATACAGGGCAAACTGGCAAGTGCGCCTTACCCCAAAGTAGCCACAAACAGATCCAAAGAGGTGTTAAATCTAATACACACAGACATATGCGGGCCTATGAACACACAAACACTCAGCGGAAAAAGGTATTTTATAACTTTTATTGACGATTATAGCCGATTCACAATGATCTATTTGATATCGCACAAATCTGAAGCTATAACAAAACTAACCGAATACATAGCACTAACTAAAAATAAATTCGGGAAAATGATTAAGGCAATTAGATCCGATAACGCCCAAGAATATCTTGGAGACAATTTTGAAAATTTTCTGATAGAAAACGGGATAGAACGCCAATTAAGCGTCCCATATTCCAGCCAGCAAAATGGCGTGGCGGAGCGCAAGAATAGAACTATAGTTGAAATGGCACGTACGATGCTATCGGATGCGAATTTGCCAAAACATTTTTGGGGTGAAGCCGTACTAACCGCGAACTACCTAATTAACCGCTTACCCACAAAGGCAAACGAAAATTGTAGGACCCCTTACGAACTGTGGAACGGTAGGAAACCAAACTTATCGAATATTAGGACGTTTGGATGCAAAGCATACGCGTTTGTGGATAAACATAAACGATCCAAATTTGATGAAAAAGCGATAGAAGGAATTCTGTTGGGTTACGATAATCGTAGCAAAGGTTACAGGATATATACCGGCGGAAATAATGTTGTAATATCGCGAACAGTGAAATTTATTGAGAACGGAACGAGCAATATTAACGAAAACCTAAACGATGAGCAAACTCCCACCGAAACAGTTGGAGTGGATTTAAGCGATGATGATGAAAACAAAATTAAGATTCCGGAAAACAATCCTGACGAACCTCGCAGATCTCAGAGAAATAACAGAGGTGTACCGCCCGATAGATTTGGGATAAGTGCGAACATGTGTCGCGTACAAGAACCCAAGACGTGGGATGAATTACAAAACATTGAAAATGTCCAAATTAAAAATAAATGGATTGAGGCCGCTAAAGAAGAGATTGAGTCCTTAAAGCAAAACAAAACATGGAAATTAGTCAAACCTCCTTCCGGGAAACGCGTAATAGGCAATAAATGGACGTTTAAAGCGAAACGAAACGTGGACGGAACCATAGAAAGATTTAAGGCTAGGCTAGTAGCCAAAGGGTTCTCACAAAAATACGGAAGTGATTACGATGAGACCTACGCACCGGTCGTATCACACACAACATTGAGAGCGTTCCTAAATGCCGCAGTATACAAAAATTTAAGAATTACTCACCTGGACGTAAAAACCGCTTTCCTGCATGGCGACTTAGAGGAAGAGGTATATATGTCCCAGCCAGAGGGATATGTAGAGAAAGGACAGGAAGACAAAGTATGCTTACTTAACAAGGCTATTTACGGTCTCAAACAAGCCGCTAGAGCTTGGAATCAAAAAATAAGCAAATCACTAAATAATTTGGAATTTGAACAATGCGTATCAGACCAGTGCATGTATAAGAGAATCAAAAACAATCGGATCGCGTTTATAATAGTGTATGTCGACGACATTCTTGTAGCAGGGGATGAGGAAATTACACACGAAGTCTACACTGAACTTTCCCGCGAATATGAAATTAAAAACTTGGGAAAAGTGACGCAGTATTTGGGAATAAATATAAGAGAAACCGAAAACGGTAGTTTGGAGCTAGATCAAACACATAAAATAATAGAAATTGCAGAAAAATTCAATCTGATCGACAGTAAGCCGACATACACCCCAATGAACACAAAGTATTTCAGCTTGGACCCAAACGGGAAAGCTGTGGAGGATAACACGAGATACAGAAAGGCAGTAGGGGGGCTACTGTACATTGCTACTCTAACCAGACCCGACATTGCTTCCATAGTAAACATACTGGGGAGGAGGAACGAGTCACCGAGAGAAGTTGACTGGGAAGCCATAGAGAAACTGATAAGATATCTTCTCACCACTAAAGATCTGAAATTTATCATAGATAAATCTAAACCTCCAATATTGACTGTATACAGCGACGCGGACTTCGCGAGTGATAGGATGGACAGAAAGTCCACCACTGGAAACATTTTTAGACTTGGTAAAAATATTTTAACGTGGCTCTCTCGAAAACAATCATGTGTAGCGCTTTCAACTGCGGAATCGGAATACATATCCATTTCTAACGCCGCTCAGGAGCTCAAATGGTTGCTAAACTTACTTGAAGATCTAGAAATAGTACAACAACTACCAATAACTATTTACGAGGACAACATGTCAGCGATCAAGCTGACAGAGAATGAAAAATCTCAATCGCGTACGAAACATATTGAAGTGAAGTATCACCACATCAAACATTTGCGCGAAACTGGTGTAATTAAATTAACGTACTGTCCATCAAAGTTGATGTTAGCAGATATCATGACTAAACCCCTTCCAAAACCCCATTTTGAACACTTACGTAAAGAACTGCAGTTACAAGAGACATCAATTTCACACAAAAAGTAGGGGTGTAGGATTCCCTGCACAGAATTTCAAATTGGAAATCCCGGTTTTGCGTGAACTTGTGAACTATTCAGACTAGAACAAATTATATTCTTCATTTTATGTGAGGCATGCAGCGCAATAATTCATCTGTGTACTTTTTTTTATCGTGTTTATTCATCATATTTAAACCTGTGTGTAAAGTGCAAAAATTATATCTGTGAGCCGACAAGGATGCAGTGATTACTTCTCCAAGCAGTCAACAGGTGACAGCACCAAACGAGTGAATATTGAATGCACGCCGGACAATATATTATTATATCCCAGAGACAATGCAAAACTGTAAAATCAGCATTATTTTCTTTATGCTCTGTACTGTACATTAATTTTATCTCTCTCTTGTGGATTGCTACGCGTCTTGCGAGCAATTTTTATTTATGCCAAGCAAATTGTAGTGCTGGCTAAAATATTTCAATTTACTAATCGTGAAAGCCAAGAGCTTCGCGAACATGTTACTTTAATGTCATTCTTTTATTAATCATTTTTGTTTGAGTTTTTTATAGTTATTAGCCCAGAGTAAAATAATCAAGATAATGATAAGCGTAGGCTATGTGTCTTCACTGTGTTAAGTCGTCCTTCTTTCTGTGCTTAATAAAGGATATATCTGCAACGAGCCCCTGAGAGGTAGGTCCAATTTAATTATTATTTTTTCTCGAGAAATGAAATATTAAAGGGACACAGCTGGTAATTAATGGTATATAAAACTTATAAAACACATGTTTATGAAGTGGATTGCTGATAAAAAATCAAGCCTTTACGATAGATTCAATCGCATTTTCTCCTCACTTCGTCGTTCGAGAAGATGATTCATGATTTTTCCATAAACAAAAGCATATTTAAAAATAGACCATCGGCCAGTTTGAAAGCAATAGGGAAAATAATTACCTTGCAATAGCCTTGATGTGCAATATCCTCTACAAACCCTCCTGCCAGGCTAGGATTTTTCTAAATTGTTGGACTACAGCTCGTTGTGCTCTTCAAAATTCACTTCCATATTCAAAATTGTCATACCGTATAGTTAGTGTAACCTCAACTTATTTATATGTGGCTAATAAAAATTCTAGTTCTGGCGTATTCAGCTTTATGTCTTTTTGCAGTACATTTTATTTGTATGTAAATAATTTATTACTGTGTATTTATGCGTTACTAAGATCTTTGACCGTGGTTATAAATAACTTATTTTAACATCATTTTTTATTTTAAGATCAAACGAGTAATTGAATAATATCTTTTATAATGACATTTTTTTAAAACACAAAATGTGAATATGAAAAAAAAACGTCTAAGTTTGGACGAACAAATCAGCGTCTTTTAAAAATGGATTCTTTTTGCAAAACTTTACTACATCGATTCGGATGTTAGCACATATACGGACAAGCACATATACGTTTTATAAAATATGAGTTATAAGGTAACATCCCCAGTAATTGGCATGCACCATTGATTGGCACATCCTACAAACATGTCCTAAAATAAGATTTATATCCAGTCTTTTAAAAATGCAAGACCATATACCAGTTATATGCTTATTTACGTTAAAGGTTATAACTTTGATTTATGCTACTAGATTACAATAGTGCCTAGGAATGAGGAACAATTATGGCTCGTATGAATTAGCCATTTTTGTTGTAAATGCTTATTCTTTGGCTTAAAGAAGGCATGCTTTTCAATTCATTATTATCTGATTTATAATATATTTTAAATTTTAATTGACAACAGTTTTGTTTAGTTAAAAAGGGTTACTTTAATTGTGTAAAAGTATTTTCGAAACAAATATTTGGATTTCTGAATTAATGATAGATGCCAATTAATGGTGCTTCAATTTTGCTAGTTTCAAGTAACTGGCACCTATTCCAATTACAAGGAATTCGCAAGGAATTTGAGATTAAACCACTTATTTTGGAAGTACTTTTAAAGTTATAGACTAATTTTGTTTATCATTTGTTTTTATTTGAAAATATGAAATATTATCAGTAATTTGAATCCATCAAAGCCTCATATGACAATTACTGGGGACAGCATGACAATTACTGGGTATTAATATAAGTATATTGTATTGTTTTAAAGTGTTCACATTTCAGACTAATATGCTGATTTCTTACTCTCAAAAACCTGGAATATGACATCTTCATCTACAGTAAATTCATTTAAAGCGATTAAACCCAATGCAAAATGTAAAGTTTTTTTAAAAATATAAACTTGTGCCAATTACTGGATCACAAGATGTCATACATTGGTGCTCTAGGTGCCAATTACTGGTGATTTCAGTAACTTTTTATAAATATATTTTCATAAAAATACTTTTTCAATTTTTTTCGCTTTTAGTGGGCAAAATAGATGCACAGATATGCATTCTTTGATTTAAAAATATTTCCAAGTAAATATCTTATTTCTTTGTAATGAAAATTGAAGCAAGTTTAAAGACAAATTCTTAATGTGCCAATTACTGGGGATGTCACCCTATGTAAAAGTTTCGAAATCGTTGACTTTGCGTCATAATTAAAATCAAATTCCTATAACTGAAATACATGAAAATTTATTACATTAACGCATGCCTCTGATCTTCTATAAGCAGGGTTCGCACAGTTCTACCACTAAATTTTAAGAATATTTTCGAGGTGTTTCACTGCAAAAAAATATCGTAAAAACTGTGAATGAAGGTGGGGTTTACGAATGTCGCGGTTTAAAAATTAAATGTAAATTTTCTTATTTTTATTAGTGGTGCCAGAGTCCTTGGAAATGCCAAGGAGTGTGCGAACCTTGTCTATAAGGAATCGTCCATAAATGATCTCACGCTTAGAGGGGGAAGGGTCATGAAATTTTGAGTTTGTCACAACGTGGTGGGAGGGGGTATAAAGAAGTGAGACATCAAACATTTTAGTTAAAATAAAAACATTTAAATTCAGCAGATTAAATTTTGAAGTTATTTTGAAATTAAAATATTTTTGTTTTCATAAAGTAAAAAAAATTTTTTTTAAGCCAAATATATTATAAAATTCCATTTCAAGTTCCGAAATATTTTCCAATATATTTGAAAATCCAAGTTTTCAATCGCTCTTTCATATTAATATTGTATTACTATTGTATATTAATTATAATTTTTGTTGTAAACCTGAAACCTCTTGCAAACCTTTCTTAAGTAAAATAATAAAAAAAAATATTAAAATGTTTATATAAAATGTGAATCTCTTAAAATCTGTTGAGTTAAAAAAATCTATTGTATTTAATAAACTTTTTATAATATTTATTGCGTTTGTCATTTTTTGCACAATACACAAATAAGATAAGTACACAAATTATTTTTATTGTTACTCTCACAAAAGTCACTAAAACACACAGTTAAACTTTAAAAATAAAATTTGAAATGCAATCTATAACATAATGCTTTGTTTCTGAACTGCAAGTATATGTATATGTAATATATCGTGACATGTGAAAAAGCGGTAAAGGGGGGTACAGTGAATCGTGACACTTTGTGACAAAAAGGGGAGGGGGGAATCAAAAATATTGAAAAAGTGTGTGGCATTATTTATGGACAGCCCCTAACATCTATCACTGCGGAAAAATAAAATTGCAACTGAAGTGAAAGTATGCAATTCTGTAAGAAATTAACCAATTGAACGCTGACATTGAACCACGAAAATCCTTCATTGGCTCATGTTCTAGAAGTACAAATGTACAAAACTAAGATTTTTCTCAAATTTATATACCGTATATCAGTGGCGCATCCAGAATTCGGTTCTAGGGGGGGGGTGGGGGGGTGAGTTTCTGATAAAGGTGATTGCTGGTTACTTGAATCACCGGTTAATAGGATCAGTACTTATTAGAATATTCACTGTATAATATTTAAACTCAAAGAGTATCTGTGTGGCAGGAAATTATAATTTTTTTAGCATAATGCGTCTTAGAAAAGTTATTTAGTTCAAATAACCAATTTTTACTCAACTAACCTATGTAATAGGCACTTTCACAGCTTTAAGTAGAATTTTCGCCATTTAATTGAATTACTTTATTAAATGAAATCTGATTAAAAAAAGCGGCGGCTTCTGAAATGCGCCAAAACATTTAAATATTAAGTTTGGTTTTTGAATAATATAAGCGTCAATTATAGTCATATTTTTTAGCTCTGGGTGGGGTTTTAACCCCAAAACCACCCCCTTGGCTCCGCCACTGCCGTATATACTCGTGTATAAGTCGAGGAATTTCTGGCAATTTTCGGCAAACAAATTGAGAGGGGGGGGAGGTCAATTTATACAGGAGTCAATTCAGTGGCGTAGCTAGGATGGGTGACACCCGTGCGTATGAAAATAATGTCATCCCCAGCCATCATGGTGTCACCCTCCCTTCCGACCCGTCATAATTTTTCAATCATAATTCTACATTATTATAACAAATAACCATACAATTCCTAATTTACCTTTTGCATAAAAGAACCGCAGGAGTGACTCATCACTCAACCCACAGTCCGCAAAAGTCAATGTGGTGTCTATATGCAGATGAAAATTCTTTCTTTTAAAATTTGCTTTTGCTATACCCACTCGTTGGGTACGTAGGTTTTTGTTTCCTGGTGCATGTCTTATTTAGCTACACCATTCTGTATAAAATTTCACATTCTGAAAAAAAGAAAGAAAGAAAGAAAGAAAACTAACTGTATTGCGTCGTGCTCTAAAAAATTCATTTTATTTCAGAATTTCTTTTCAAAATCTTTATATTTTTAGTTTATACTTTTTTATTTACAAATAAAGATTGGATGTCACCCCTTAGAGGGTGACACTCGAAGAGGACCGCCCCCTCCGACCCCCGCTTGCTACGCCACTGACTGTATTTACATAATTACGAATGCACCTAATATTAATAATAAAAAAAATGTGTGTGGCACTCGGGGACTGCCGCGGTAAAGCTATTGCATAGCATTTTTTATCAACTTATGCAAAAATACCTCGTCAATGTCTGCCGAAGTCTACCGAAGGATACCGTGCCGAAGTCTGCCGAACTGAAACGTCGTTAGCCGGAGTGTTAGGATTTTTTCTCGTTACGGAATTCCTAGATTAGGTCACCGCGCTCAAAGCCCGCGCTAAAAGCTATGCAATAGCTTAATAAATTACAAAACAAAATTTGGTCGCACTACGAAAATTAGATCGCGAGTTATAAGCATTTTAAATTTTTCGACCCTCACCGTGGGGGGTCTCCTGTCACCAAAAATTAACACTGTCTCATAATAAATTACCAAACAAAATCTGGCCGAGCTACGAAAATTAGATCGCGAGTTATAAGCATTTTATATTTTTCGACCCTCACCGTGGGGGTTCTCCTGTCACCAAAAATTAACACTGTCTCATAATAAATTACAAAACAAAATTTGGCCGCGCTATGAAAATTAGATCGTAAGAAACATAAGTTTGAGATTTGATATCCTAATATCTGAAAAATACCGCGTCAATGTCTGCCGAAGTCAACCGAAGGATACCGTGCCGAAGTTTGCCGAACTGAAACGCCGTTAGCCGAAGTGTTAGGTTTTTTCGTTACGGAAGTGTTAGGTTTTCTCGTTACGGAATTTCTACATTCGGTCGCTGCGCTCAAAGCCCGCGATAAAAGCTATGCAATAGCTTAAAAAATCATAAACAAATAATTAATTTTTTCAGACCAGAACTGCATCTATTACTTCATAATAAAGTAATTTCTTTTAAATTCCCGTTTAAACTAATGTTGAAATTGATGTTTATTTGGAAATTTCTAAATCTGTATTTTCGATCGGGCGGCGGTGACTGCACAAACCATCGCCTCATCCAGTTCACAGCTGAAATTTGAGGATTAGTTAAAACTCAAGTAGCATATTAAAATATCTAAGACATATCTAAGTGCAAACCTCCTATAGATTCGATTTTGTTGGTTGATTAGTAGGTTTACCATTGTGTTTTTCTGCTCCCACTCCTCCATTTTTTAAAACATTTGCATGCTTACAATGGTAAATGTACTCATAATGCTAAAATCCCCCAGAAGACCCGATTTTAAAGGTTGGCTGAAATGTTTATCATTGTGCTTCCCTGCTGCCAGTCGTTCATGGTTCCATATCTTTGGGTGCAGGAAAACCCATTGGTAAACGTACCAGTGACTACGTTTAATCACTAAAATCCCCACTGAAGAACTAATTTTAATTAGTTTATTGAATACATACATCCAGTGGCGCAGCCAGAATTCGGTTCTGGGGGGGGGGGGGTTGAGTTTCGGATAAAAGCGATTTCCGGTTATTTGAATCGCCGGTTAATTGAATCAGTACTAATTAGAATATTCACTGTATGATACTTAAACTCAAAGAGCATCTGTGTAGCAGGAAATCAACATTTTTTATTATAATGCGTCTTAGAAAAGTGATTTAGTTCAAATAACCGATTTTTTACTTAATTAATACATGTAATAAACACTTTCACAGTTTTAAGTAGAATTTCCGCCATTTAATTGAATCATTTTATTAAATGAAATCTGATTCAATAAAGCGGGGAATTCCTAAAAGCGCCAAAACATTTAAATATTAAGTTTGTTTTGATTCATATAAGCGGCAGTTATAGCGATCTTTCTTAGCTCTGGGAGGGGTTTTAACCCTAAAACCACCCCCTTGGCTGCGCCACTGCATACATCTGACCTGTGTGACGTTAGGCGGCCGCTTATAACTCATCGTCAATGGGCAGGAACAAGATAGTACAAATAAATTTATAAGATCGAAAACTTACTCGAGAACACTACAAAGAATGAGTAACGGACTCAGCTAGAGTGAACCTGCAATCCACTTACATCCTCAAGCGATTAGCTCGTGTGGTGACTTAACCATTTGGCCACGGTGGACCGCGATTTTAGTCCTTAACCCCCTGACTGCCTAGCAAAAGGGCAAAATTGTAATTTTTTTTTCTCTGCAATTTATTTTAAAGTTAATAAAAGAGGGATTTTCTATCATGGTGTAAATTTTTTGTTACGTATATGCTTATAAGCCTTGAAATTATCAGTCGTAGCTTAATTTCTTAAAACTGAATTACATTTGTAGAATTATATTAATTTAAATAAATCTGCAACTGCAATGAAACCTGCAGCCAATGACCTAAGATACCTAGACACCACACCGGCAACCTTTTGTTAGGCCGATATCTTTGCCTTCTGTCACGTGACGGATGGCAGATTTAGCGCGCCAAACCAATTTTTCTCCCGCCGAAAATCATATTGTTATGTTTGTCTTAAGTTGACCGCACATCTGCTTTTCTCTTTGTGAAATCTGAAAGATGCCGATAAAGCGATCACCGCCAAAAAAACGACATTTTTTCGCCAAAGATGTTGAATTCGAAACCATGCCGAGAGAACAATGGGATGTGGCGTCTACGTATATTAGAAAGTTAATGCCTGCAGTCTAGTGAACGGATATATCAGGTCGCGGCAGTGGGAAGGTTTTAACTCGTAGGTTTATCATTTTGTCTTCCTGCTCCCAAGTCTTCCATGTTTTCATATCTTTGGGTGCAGGGAAAAACAATGATAAATCTATCAGTCAGCCATTAAAATCAGATCTGCAGGGATTTTTTTTTTATACTAAGATATGATTTGGTAGGCCAGTTACATTTTAATGTGCGGATAACTAATCCTAAAATTTTAGCTGTAAATTCCATGAGGTGTGATTGGAATGCCCCCCCCCCCTTCCCGAGGTCTATTTGGATATTCCTAAGTTGGCGTTTCACCAACTTCAGGACTACTGTATTTCTTTATACGCAAATACTAAGATATTTGTTTTTTTTTGAAGAAATAACTTTTCTTTTTTTTTTTCATTTAAAAAGTTTAATTAAATAAAACTGTTGCATGTGTTCACTCGTAAAAAATGTTAATTTCTATTTAAAACAACTTAAAAATTTGCCGGGAGAATAAATCCGTGATGAGTGCACGACAACCACAAACAAAGCATCATAAAAGCTATTATATCATTTGATCTAATTATCGTACCTATATGCAGTTTACATAATTTAATTCTGAAAACTGTAAAATAAGTTTTTTTTACAAAAACACATAGTAGTAACCAGTCATAAATTGCACGTCAAGCATAGCAAATGAGGTGCGTTCATACTATAACGAAATTTTAAAAATATTTAAATCTATTTGTAATGATATGCAGCACTTCGGGTACAGTCTAGTAACTAAAATCTTATGTGCATCCCTGTTAATACTATCTGCTTTCTATTCTACGGAAAGTAACTTGTATAAAACCCTCAGCAAAGTATATCAATTTCGTAAAATTTGAAATAGTTTAATATAATTAAAACGCGCCCCAAACAATGTTCCTCTATACCATTATCTAATGGAACATTTTTGTATAGCCCTGTAAATGAATAAGAAATGTTCTTTGCACCACAAATTGTACATAATGCATATCTTAGTATAAACATCATAGATGCATACCAATTTTATCATGTTCGAAAGAGTATAACACCGTTAAAATGCCCTTGAAACTTTTTTTTTTTATTTACTGTAATGTAACGGAATACTTATGATTGTCCCTGTCATTGAACTATTCATCCGATTTTCGTAAAATGTGAAATGACACGACAAAATTATGCATCAATTATATATACAGTCGACTCTCGTTAATTCGAAATCGGATAATTCGAATCTTCGTTTAATTCGAACTAAACATACAGTCCCGAAATTTTCAATGGTAGAATAACGTCAAAAATTTCATTAATTCGAACTCATTTTCTCTCGACTTAGTTTAATTCGAACTAACGAGAATTCCGATTTTTCATTTTTCTTTTCTTTCTCACGGATTTCAGATCATTTGAATAACTTTCTTTCTTTAGTTTTTGTGAAAATTGTTCCGAACGAGTATACATATAATCCAATGCATTTGATATCCACTTTCTTAGTGTCCCGTCTGCCCATCAGTAACGCTTTAAATTTTTCTTCCATCGTGCTTGTTACTAATCTTTTAGTTAGTTTATGTATTTATACATTCTAGTTTAATATTAAGTCATATTCTAATGATAACAGACGAAATAAGTTTAAAAAACGCTATAACATAAATTCCTTTGTAATAGTGCCATAATATTAAGCATGCTTTCCTTAATTCGAACTTCGGATAATTCGAACATTTCTTGTGGTCCCGACGAGTTCGAATTAACGAGAGTCGACTGTATTTTTTAATTTCCAAACGATTCGGTTGAGTAGTATTTACTCTGTTATATGCGGACAGACAGACAGACGAACCGAATAAACGACGACTGTAGATATATGAACGCACCTAAAAATGGGATTTTTTAAAGAAAGATTTTTCGTTTCCTGATCGTCCATCTTAAAAATTTAAATATGTTAAGAGGGAGAAACATATTATTAATTACAAATGTGTAACATTCGACGGCCAATGTTCAGAGTGTATTATTTGTAATCATTCCTTACGAACTCATTGCACAATCATTTCCATTTCAGTTGAGGTAGATTCGGAGGAGGAGGAGGAGGAGGAGGAGATTCGGTGCTGCTGCGTGCCGGTGTGGCGCGTCGTGATGTGGCTGCCCTCGCTGCTCTTCCGGCTGACCATTCCTCCGGTCAGGTGGTATCCGGTCACTTTCATCGTCTCCATCGCCTGGATGGGGGGACTCTCCTACATCGCCGTCTGGATGGTCACTATCATAGGTAAGGTACTCACTATCATAGGTTACAATCAGGGCCCTCGCTTAAGACTTTTTTTATTTCAGTATTTGCCAACTCGGTAAAAAGCAAACATAAATAGTTCCCGGCATTTGCCAACTAGTTTTAAAATTTTACCAAGTTATCACAATTAGAAAAAATAATATAGTTTTTATTTGTAAAAAGCTTAGTAATATTTCTAATTATATTGGTAACTTTCGTCTAATCTATCAGAAATAGAAAGTGTATTTAGTTTTTTATTAAAGTTTTGAACTAATATGCCGATTCAGTTTGTAAATTTGCCAACTGTAACAGCATGTGCAAACGTTTGGGGGGGGGGGGAGGCCCCTGGTTACATTACTTCTGCGTATCACCAGAAAGAAATCCGGGAGGATAAAATTTTGGGACAGACGTTCCAAACGATCCGCAGCCTTGGTCACTTTATTTATTTATTTATTTTACTTTCTTCTTTCTTCAATAGAATAAAATATTGTAATCGAAATTTTTCTTCGATTTCCGATTTTCGACACATTTCAGGGGTCAGAGATTCCAAAAGACATGTTTTTGCAAAAAGTCTGTTTGTCCATGTGTCCGTATGTGGCCCTTGTACCATAGAAAAATGTATGAAGATATGCATAGAATTGGACCAATTATTTCGTGCATGTTTTCGGCTGTGGCGAGCAGGTTCTCCTTCAATATTGAAATATTTTGCCGAAAGGAAGCGCTGTAATAGTGATTTTTGTACCATTTTCAATATTGTACCACCGAAAAGTGTATAAATTCATGTACAGAATTAAACTAAAATTTTTGCGTATGTTTTTGGTTATATAGCCAGCAGATCTTCCTTGAATTTGGAAATATTACGTGGGAAATATTCCGTTTTTTTATGTAATTTTATCGATTCTTCGAAGTTCTATTGTCCATCGACTTGTGCAGAGACGGGAACTCACGTCCTGCTAATCCAGCTATTTTCAAACAGCTGATAATAACAGAATAAGGGTAAACTATTGATTTTAATAAATATCATGATTCACATTAACTTGTTTTTACTCCGACTAATTGATTAAAGCAGAAATTTAAGATGAAAATCTAATTTGATATAGTATTGAATTAATAATATTAAAGTATTAACACATGTACCTACTGTTTGAAAAATTAAGATACATGTATGAAATAGAAAAAAGTTTTTGGATTGGCACATCCAACTAGTTTATTAATTTTATTGGAATTTCAGACAACTAGATCGCACGTATTCTTAAATATTTTCAAACATTGTACAAAAAAGCAAATGTTTGTCAATCTACGATAATGAAGAATAACCTCAAGCATTTTTCGAGTTACTTACGATTTCTATAAGCCCATTCTTTATCTTTAGGAAACTTCATAAACTAAATATATTTTCGAGATTCGAAGAAGCATTTGTCATATCGCTACACGAGAAAAAAAATTACTACAGCTAGTAAATAATCGAAATAACAGATAATTGAATACAAAGGCATTACAAATTTAATGAGAAAAAAAAAAAACGTATTTGATGTACAATGCAAGTTAGAATTTGATATCATTTGCTCACAGTCCGAGCGCGGTCAAAAGTGAAATGTCAATAAAAATGATGTAACATAGGTGCAAAAGGATACATATTTCACTTTTAAATACAAAAATGCTTGTTTACTTTTACATATGGTGTCCCTTTTTCTTGTGGGGAATTCAAAATTCAGATTTTTTATTCCGAAGCTTTTCTTCGAGTAAATAAAAAACATATTATTAAAAAAATCTTCTTATAAAGCAAGAAATATCGATTGTCGTAAATAAAAATAAATTTTTTTATGAATACGATTTAGTGTCAAGCATATCTTACTATTCTCCATGCTTTATAAAAAATAAAATTATTATTCTTTACCAATTGTTGTCCAACTTAATAGTTGGTAGCAAACATGAGTTATTTTGGCAATGACATGGTAATTTTGGCAGAAAATTGCAATTAATTTTGCACCTGAGTGTACCGAAATGATATCAAATTCTAACGCATGATATGATGCATTCTATGTACAATGCAACGTATTTGATGTATAATCAGTTCTCCACACTGGAACTTAAGTCAAAACCCTGTTTTATTTCGTGCAATTCTCTTTTTCCACATGCTTACTCCAAAAAAGCTAACTCTGTGTATACTCTGTATATACTGCTAAAGAGAGCAACCTGCTCCTAGTTGCCACAAACACTGACTGATCTGCACATTTCACTCTAGCCCAAGCTGTACTCAATCTTTTCTTCTCGCGGGCTGCAAATATAAGTTTCAGACTTTACACTTACTAGATGATACCCGTCAAGATTTGACGAATTTAATGCCTACCGACAAAATAATGTTTAAATATTTACATTTTTTAGAAAATTAGAATACATTTTTTAAAAAATATTTCTAGATTTTAAATTAAATTTTACGACATTTTTATAATTTTTATTTGTGTGTGTTGTATTTATTTATTTATTTTATTTTATTTTTTTTTTATTTATTTTTTTTAAAGTATGCTATTTATAAAATTTTTACAATAATTTTATTCTTACAAATGTATCTGTAAAGCACTGAATTGGAAATTGGCTGTTTATATCTTATAATTACTATGTTTTAATTACTTGAAATATTTTAAAAATAAAATTGTTACTTAAAAAATCATTGTTGAGTGTTAAATTTTATTTAATTATAAAGTATCAAAAAAATAATAATAACAAAATAATAAAAATAATATAACATCTCCTCGTAGTAAAATGTATCATTATATATATATATATATATATATATATATATAAATGTATATATATATTGCCAAGCGTTGGGATCAAACCCTAGTCCACTACAAAAGCTCAGAGCTATATATATCCGTGGCTTAAACCGCTGAGCTAACCAGACTTGCTTCGGCGTTCCTTTGACTGGAAGGGCTAATAAGTTCGACTTCACGCATGCGCAAAGACCAATTTGAGTTTATCTTAAAGAAGTAGCTTACTGTTTTAATATATATTATAAAATAGTTTTTAAAAAATAATAAAAAACATAATTAGTATAATAATGCAATACAACAAGATTAATATTATAAAGAGGGTTGAACGTTTGTCGCGGATGAAATTTTAACAGAAAAGTTAATACCACTCTTTCCAAATAATAAACTTCGTAGTAGTTTTCTGTTTACAAATGTTGTAAAAATATGCTGCCAAGTTTGCTGATTGATATTAGTACTGTAAAAAGTTTCCGGTGACATGTTACAAAATTCTAACCCTTAAAAGCAGTATATTAGGTACGTAATTAGTGTAAAACGTAATCATATAACAATTTAGAATTTCCAAATTCTAAAGAAAAAAGGAGATTTTATCTTATAAATCAATCTTTCTCTGAATGAAAAGAAAAAATGCAGAGATATATAGAGCAAACTTAATTTGGAATTAAATTTGATCATGTTGACGATTAAGAAATGCATAGATCACTATAGTACAAATAGGATTACATGCAAAATGAAATTTCGACTGGAAGTGGCTTTTAACGTAATTTTAAGTTAATTATGAATAGCAGATTTGATCTTCTCAAGTAAATATATAAAACAACGCTAAAGATCTTAAATACTTTTTATGAGCCTCTCAATTAATTGCATAAATATAGGTTAATGATTCTGCCTGGAACCGCAAATAAAATGTCGACGGGGACCGCAGATTGAGTGTGGTTGCTCTTGCCGGATCTTGACCAAACTCGTATTCTCCTTCGACATTCCATAGCTCATTCATTTTCGAGAAGAAAATAGTTTTCAAAGAAATTTCATTTGAAAGTGCATTGTTTAATTGATACGAGAACGTTAAAATTGAAATAATGTGATATTTAGAAATGATGTAAGATCAATGAAACCGAAAGTCATACCATCGTTTGTTGCCACTCTCATTGTACATGTCTCGAAATAATTACTGCCTTTTGACACACGCCAAAAAGTGAGTTTTGATTACTTGGAGACGACAGAAGGCCCCTCAATGAAATAAATAGGACTTTGTCACTACTGAGCTAAATTCAGAATTTTTTAATTTGTCACAAACTCCGTTGAAGACAATTTTTAAAAATATCGGCAGAAAAAATAATGACTAACTTTAACAGTTAATAATATATACATTATTCCACAAAAAATTCCTAGCAGAGTTTTTACAAAATGAAGAATTTTAACAATGAATATTTCAGGAGGGGGGGGGATGTTCTGTCGTAGGGGGAACGCAGAGTTCCCTGATATCCCCTTATTGCTGAAGATAAATTTAAAGACATATGGATGTAAAACGAAAAACAGAAGTAAGAATTGATGCTTAAGGCCGGTTCAGAAGAATAGAACTTCCTGACGAAAATTTCTTAGTCCCATTTTTTCTTTGTGTTTAACTCTTTAATATCATTTAAAATTATTCCGATATATATATATTTTTTCAAAATCATCAGAGAGCAACAAAATTTAGTTAATTGCATTTCACAATCCAGGAACAGGCAATATCCCTCCTGTGTATCCCTACTCCTTTTCATTTTCTTCTGTACTAGCACCTATTGTAATCCGATAAAATTTTCGAAGTGCAAAAAACTTTTAAAAAAAAATCTTATAGTTCAACAATTTACAGAAATAATTTTATTTTCTTCCCATAGGTTACACTTTGTCTATACCCGATTCCGTGTCAGGATTGACTCTACTTGCTGCTGGCAGCAGTGTGCCAGATCTTATAGCTACAGTTGTGATTGCAAGGAGCGGTGAGTATTCTCACTTTTAGTTAGAAACGAGATTCAATAGCATGCGAAAATATAAAATTAGCAAATAAAGCCCTTGTGCAAGTATAGTAAAAATTAGAAAACCAGTGTTTAAAAATGCATAGATAAAATGCAAAAAATCAGCAAACAGGTGTTACAAGTTTACAGACGAGATTCTTTGTCAGTGCGAGACAGAGCAAAGCACAGCGTTCTCGAAAAATTAAGGCTTAAAAAATATATACAACTATTTAAAAGCTTCTAAAGCTCCATCTTCTGTACGGAATTTGAAAATTAATGATCAAAACATACAGAACCAGAGACACTGGGCCTCTGTGGTCGAGTGGTTAAAACACTACGCTGCTAATCGCTTGCGAGTGTAAGAGAATATAGGTTCGATTCCCGCTGGCTCCTATGCACACATTGTTTGTGTGGAACTCTCGATTGTATTTCTCTCGTGTTGTAAAATTGCCTTTGGCGATGACTTATAATCAGGCTTTCTTATCAGGAACACAACTTAGGTGTATATTGTTCAATAAAATAAGTAAAATCCACAGAGACGACACCACAGCTCGTGAACAGTGAGTTTCGAAAAACAAGAGCGGATTCACTCTTTCCCGCTAGGAGACAAATTATGGCTGAGCACTTCTAATTGATTAGAATTTTAATTTACCTCTGATGATGAAGCTTTAGAAGCTTTGGATCTTTTGTGTGCATGGCTCTGGATATTGGCTCATATTTAATGTTGTTCATTTTTTTCATAATCAATATCATAAATTATCATAAAAATTATCATAATCAATATTCAACATATAAATTTCTTTCTTGTCTTAAACAGGCAAAGGCAACATGGCAATCAGCAACCTTTTGGGTAGCAACACTTTCGACTTGGCATTCTGTTTGGGAACGCCCTGGCTCATCAAAACGCTCACTTCGGGCGGAGGACGGCTCCTAGTCTACAGTTCTGCCATGGTCTACACCGTGGCCACTCTCATGGGCACACTCATAGCCCTGCTGGTCACTTTCCAGCTGAACGGCTGGAAACTCAACAAGATCTCGGGAATGGTGTGCTTGACTCTCTATGTCGTCTGCATCACTTTCGCGTGTCTCTACGAACTGAACGTGTTTGGAGAGATTAACAAACCCGTCTGTTCCTGATATCATTTCACCCATTGTTTATTTCCTTATTGTCCATAAAGCCACTATGCAGAATTGAGAATCGGGTTCCAAATCAAATTTCTATGCAATTTACCTATACTTATAATCATAATATAAGTGTTGTCCGAATGAAAAGGAGACTACAATTATATGCGAATAAATTTGAATAACAATATTATAAGTATAGTGCCTGTGGAACAGTTGAACTATATATAATTACCATGGACATTGTGATATTGATCCTCGCGCGTAAGAAGGGAGTGGATGGCTTCAGTAAGAAGCGCGTAGGTTGCTGAAGGATCCAGTTTTCTACGGTGTCTTGCACTTCCTTGTCACAGGTAAATCTCTGAACTTTAAGAGATTTTTTTTAAGGGGCCGAAGATATGCGAATCACACGGGGAAAGATAAACACAAATACATGTAACAAATCTAGGCTGTTAGGAGGATGTGGCAGAACCTCCCATCGAAATGTTTTAAGAAGAGGGAAGATCTCATTGGCTACATGCAGGGATGTAGAAGAGGGTATACTGGGGTATATGCCGTATACTTTCAGGATTTTTTAAAGGAACGCCGTATACCTCCTGTTTCTGAAAAAGTTGTAGTAAACACACTCTAGGGTATACTATCTGCTTAGAGAGTATATCCTCTGTTATTTTTACGGTTACACCCCTGGCCACATGTGGCCTAGCGTTGTCCTTCAGAAAAACTGCTCTCAGTACACCGTTTTCACCTTACGATAAATTTGGGAAGCATGCTCCCCTTCTGTGCAAAGAAATTGAATAACTGTCCTTAGTGTTGATTTGGAGGAATCCATCGTGAAACCAACTGTGGAAACTCTCCTGATATGAAGCTATTGCTGCGAAGCTGTTAAAGTACGCATGTGTTACAGGGAATACCACAACGCCATCTATCTTTAAACACATTAACACATTGCGATTTTATATTTAAGCAACGAATTACAGCTAACAGCTTTTCACTGACTTTGTAAATTTTTTGTGTGAAGACTTCCTATTTTAGTTCATATGTTAATCCACAAAGACGAACATAAAAAAAAGGTATTTTCTTTCTTTTGTTAAAAACATTTCTATCATACCACCTGTAAAAGATTGAATTTAGAGTCCGATTCTCAATAATGCATAGTGCATTTATAGTCACCATTTATTTATGTTTTTATTATTATTTTATTTGGAAAATTGGTCGAGATATATCGGCTAATTATGTATATGAATATTTATCTGTTTTGAAAAATAAAAATCTTATCTAAAGTTAGACTATGCTTTAAAACACAAGGTTTAGTGACAATGTTTCTCAACACTGTATATTAAGTTGACGTCATCGATACCTTGTATTTATGTTTTTTTTTTTTTTTTTTTTTTTTTTTTCATCCATTGAAAATTGGCCGAGAAAATATCGAAATAGGCGAATTTTAAGAGGCGAATAGACGAATTTTCAGAAGACTCGGTGTCAAAAATATTATTTTGTAACTATAACCAATATTATATTTTTTAGTTCATGTTCGAATGAAGCATAGTCATAATAATAAGTAGTGTTAAATTCTCGATATTACAATAACTTTGTTTAAAAATTGATTTAAATTTTTTTTTCATTTTTCATATTTGGTAATAGATATTATTTATGCTTTATTCAGAGTACTTTTTTCTATAAATCTAAATGTCGGATTTTTGATGAGGCCATTAGTTCAAACAGAAACAAATAAGAATAAAGAATACTGCCCAGTTAAACTGATGGCATTGAGCTCACAGGGTACAAATACTAATTGTACATTAAAGCCTTATATTTTCAAGGGTTAATTCCGTTCGAAAAAAAAATTAAGAAGGGGAAACAGCTCTCCCCTTTCCCCTTTTTTTATACTTAATCATTGAACCTCCTATACTATCAAAGACATGCTTTATCATATAAAAATCTACATCCAAAATTCAGAGCAAATGAGATAATTCTTAATAAAAACCGATTTAGCATTTATATAATTTAAAAGGAGTTATCCCCCTCTTTTATACTTAACTTTAAACTTCCAAAACTATTCAGAGATTTGAACGAAATCTGAAAATTCTGCTTGAAAAACCCATTTATATAAATTAAGGGGGAGGGGCATTAGATCCCCTGTTCCCCCTATTTATACTTAATCAATGAACATCTTATAACAGTCACGGAATAGCCTCATCAGAATGATCCTAATCTAAATTTTGAACGAAAACTTAATTCTGCATGAAAATCCCATTTATATCAACTAAGGGGAGGGGCATGAGCCCCCCGTTCCCCCTCTTATACATATCGAATGAACTCCAAAAACTAATCAGGGAAGCGCCTTGTCAGGATATACCTACATACAAAATTTCAAGTGGATCGGACATTTTTATCAAGAGTTATCGCGTTACGCACGAACGAACATACAGAACGGACGGGCACATAAGCTCACAGGCTATGATAGCCTGTGAGCTAAAAATCATGCGTTAAGCATAGATTATAAAACACTTCCTGAAATTTTTAACAAAACCTCGTTATAGAAATAAGATGTTACTGTCCATAGCCAAATATGTATTCCAGTACTTTTGAACAGTCTTGTAAGGAAATAAAAAGTCGTGACGGAAATTAAATCACTAAAAATGAACGTTACACACAATAAATACAGCAATTTGAAGATAAACAGACGTATATGTTTCGTGAGTATCAGGACTTACATTATCAGTGTGTAAAAACCAATGTATAAAATCAGCATTCCCCTCCCAAGGGTTTCCACCTTGCATGTAGTTAGGAGGGGATACTGATTTTATACATTGATTTTTATACACTGGGATGTGATTCCTAATACTCACGAAACATATACGTCTGATTATGTTCAAATTGCTTTACGTTTAAACTTTGATTTTTAGTGATTTAAAAGTATAGGGTCTCAGAAAAAAATATTGTAAGGCAGCGGTATAACTAAAGGGCTTTTTCTATGGGTTTTGGCCTAAAAACAGTTAAAAATCGACTTATTTGTGCTTTTTTTCTGCGGTTTTTGGCCCCAGGACAATTAAAAACAGACTTCTTTCTGCTTTTTCTGCTGTTTTTGGCTTCAGGACAGTTAAAAACCGATTTATTTGTGCTTTTTCTGCGGTTTTTGGCCTTAGGACAATTAAAAACCAATTTGGGACAATTAAAAACCAATTTATTTGAATTTTTTCAGCGGTTTTTGGCAGAAGAATTAAAAACCGACTTATTTGCGCTTTTTCTGCGGTTTTTGGCCTCAGGACATTTAAAAACCGACCCCATCCGATGTGACAACATCTTGTCGTGGTGGATGGGCTTTCTACTAAGAGTGCCACAACTACTGAATGACCTCAAAATCAGTTTTTTAGTAAAATACACACTCTTTCATTTTAAGATTTATAAATTCAATTGATGATTTCTCAAGATATAACCTTAATTTGAATAATATGAAACTATTAATTGGTAAAACAGTATTTTTAGGTTTTCGTTCTTAACTAGTTGGATGCGGCAATTCCAAAACTCTCTTCTATCTCATGTATGTTAATAATTCAAAATTCTCTAGCACAGTGCCAAAATTAAATTACAATCTATGTTTAGTGTGAGGATTCAAAAATCATGAAATTCCGTGCATTATTTTTTGAAATAGGACTGTCGAAAAAAAATGCAAAATAAAAGCGCCACTTGTTAGATGATTTATACCAAAACATAAACAGCAATAATATTTATCAAGCTATATCAGATTTTGAAGTTTGATAAAAATTCGTGCATTAGTACATGAAATAGAGGTATTATAGAAATATGAAAAAATTCAGCATAGCAGCGCCACTTGTTGGGCGTCTGACACCAAAACGTAAACAGAACTAAAAAGTATCACGGATTTACTAAATCTGAAGTTTGACGAAAATCCGTGCATTCATTCTGAGATAGGGCTATTGGAAAAATTGGGAAAAACTTTATCTAAACTTTAACCTAAACTTGAATCTAAACTTTTATCTAAACTCTATCTAAACTTTAGAATCAGTTAGTCCTTGATATAACATGTTGCTGACTACGTTTTAGTGCGAATTGCTTAACAGATGGCGATATGATGCTGTATTATTCGTGATTATCGGAATACCTCCATTTGCAGAATTAATGCATGATTTTTTTAAACTTTAGATTCCGTTAATCCTTGATATAAATTAGTGCTAGTTAGGTTTTGGCGTATATCGCCAGATAGATGGCGCTGCTATGCAGCATTTTTCCCGATTTCGCAATAGCTGTATCTCAAGAAAAGTGCATGAATTTTTATCAAACTTCAGATTCAGTTAGTGCATAATAAAAAGTACTCTTATTAATTTTGGTGTACATCACCCAATAGATGGCTCTCTGATGCCGATTTCTTAAAAGATTTTGCAATATCTCTATCTCAGAAACAAATACACAGATTTTCATCAAATTTCGGATTCGGTTAGAAGTTGACATAAGCTGTTGCTGACTAGATTTTGGTGTGAATCACCTAACCGGTGGCACTGCTATGCTGCATTTTTTAGGAAGTAGCAATATGTATGAGATAAAAGAAAGATTTGGGATTGCCACACCTGACTAGCTTCATAAGAAGCCTGTACAAAGTAAAATTACAGATTTTTTAAAGTTAAGGATTACAACACTGAGAAAAAACAGAAAAGATACGCTAAGCTTTAATTTTTGTTTACCTTTCTTTTTTTTCATCGTTTTAGATTTTATTCTAATTAAATTTTTCTCATGTAGCGAAAAAATACTGTCCCGATATAAAATACATTTTTAAATATTTCCATTTTGCGTGTATTTTACATTTTATGTGTATTTTATTATAAAAATTTTACTGTACTAAAGTGAATTTCTGTTTAAAGCATTTCCTTTATAGCGAAGTATTTAGGTGTAACGATGACACTTTTTAAATGGAAGTTTCACTTTATTATATAGGTCGTTGCTACTCTCAATTTCACCTCAGCTTTTCTCATGAATGTGTTTTGACTTAATGCTATATAAACAGTAATATATTATATTCATATATATAAAGTGAAGAAGTCTAGGGGTAATATCACATAACTTTAATGAGTCTTGGTTAATATAAACTATTTACAAGGGAAAATTAAGTAAAAGATTAAGATTAAGGGGCATCTTCGGTCTTTTCAACCAGAGCTCGGCTGAGCACGTCTTTACATAGCTGGATCCGGCATCCTTCTAACTCTTCTGTACTTGTTGCTGAGGCCCTTTCGTGTGAAAGTGCTAACTATGCAACATTTAATTCACACGTGGCTGTAACAAGGTCGTACACGTGTTGTACTTTGATACGGGGCAGATGGCGAGTTGGCCGAATGCATCTGAAGCAAGCCTGTTGCTATGGGCTCGCTATATCGACACTCGGCCAATCCGACATGCAGCTGACCGCAGCTGAACGTGTACAATGATAGGGATACTTAAGATAAACCATTTCTTCAAGGGAGAGAGAAAAAAACAAGAAGATCACTGTAAAACATGGATTTAAAAAAAATTAATATTAATAAGAGAGAAGAACAAAAAAAGGAATTTTGAAGACGTCATTAATAGCCCACACAATGAAAAGAAAAAAAATTATATCATAATAGTTAGCGTCGTTAATGTGCTCTTTGCACACCTGTCTTTGTTTTATCATTGTTCCCCAAAGGGGTTTTCCAACACAACGTCTTCTAAACAGATATTCGTCCTCGTCTAAAATTAAAAAAAGTCTCCAATTTATTGTAGTGTTTCTCAATACGTCTTCAAAAAAAAAAAATAGAGAAAAACTTTTATTTTTATGTAAAAGAAAATTGCTCAAATTGGAATAATCGTAAAAACTTTTATGACAAAGACAAAACAAACAAACAAAAATAATTATCTTTTGTCTGTCAAAAAGAAAGAAAGAGTAGAGGAAAAAAAATCTAAACTTATAGTTTTCCTGCTACATCTTGTTTTTTCATTTTTTTTCTTTTTGTTTTTTTTTTTTTGGGGGGGGGGGGGGTAGAAGAAATAGTTTATACAGATAAACATATTTATAAAAACAATCATTATACAATATTTAGAAGCATATAAAATGGTACTAAGTATGTAAAAAAAATATGTCCTATATACGATGAAACATAATAAATCATAAGTCTGAATTCTGAAAAGAAAAGGAAAAGAGAAAAAAAAAGTCAAATGTCCTGAGCACCAATGTCTAATATATTGTAAAAGTTAAATGTTTGTGCCAAAAAAAAAATCACCTGGCACTTGTTAACATAATCCCGGTTAATGAAATAATAATAATGATAAAAATGCTTTAGCCAGCCAATCAAAAAAAAAAGCACTTGACTTAGCTTTATTTATTGCTGTGGCATATTTCACATTCGAGGGAATAATTAAATAAAAAGCACCATTATTCCCTCTTCGTAACGTGGAGTAGTAAAAACACACACAAAAAAATGTCTTCTTGTGGTTCTGCGGAAAAAAAAAAACACTCGCAGGCCACAAAAGTTATCTTGAGATAGTTATCATGAGTCAAGTCAATCATATAAAATGAAAAAAAAAATCACAGCTTTCCATAAGCTGGGTATGATTTAGTTCAAAAACCAATATGTAAATAAAATAGAGAAATCCATTATAGAAAAATAATGCCCTGATGGTTTCGTTTAAAAAAAAATATTGAAGTACGAACATCTTAAAAAGGTTTCAGGTTGGGAGAGAAAAAAAAATAAATAAAAAGATCACATCTGTGTAACAAAATATCTTGCTTGAGAAAGAGAGAAAAAAAAGTCTCACTTAGGATCCAACGCTGATAACACACTTTTTCTCCTCTTTTGCATACTTTTTTTTTCTTTCTTGTCTTTTTCCATTTAAGCGTCGCGGTGAATCGAATGGCAACGATTAGGAACACAGAGCATTTCAAAACGTTGAAGGTATCTAGTACCATAGATGAACATCTTGCCATCGGTGACTCATAATTGTAATCTGTTTGCATTAGGTGACATAAGACACAGACGAAAAGTATAGGGACCAGATATTTAAGAATATTCAGCATAGCATCGTTGTTGCCAACTGTTCCATGACCAAGGGTAGTGGAGACGTGTCTTCCCGAGAAATATTTAGCTTGTTGATTTTGAAGGGGAAATAGGACACTAGGCTCTTCTATATTAGCGCATATTTCATGTGACACGGAGTCGTTTGTGATGCATGAAAGTGTTCTGTCGAATGAGTTGTGGGGTGCCATGTCAGTACAAAGTGACAATGCTTTATTTGCCATAGTTGCAGAAGGAGTGTTATGTGACGTAAGGGGGGCTGGTAAGAAATTGTTGCTCGGGGGCTTACGGATGCGTATGCAGTTGACAGATAATGTTGAGGGTGGTAGCTTTGTGAGAAATATGCCGTTATGGTCGCAAACTAACTGACCTTGTGCGATAACATCTAGGCCTATAATGCATGGATTTGACATCTGTGAGGAATTTATAACAAAAACAGTAGTATTAAATTCTTGGTCATCTATTTGTATATTTGTGTCGAAAGATCCGATTGGTTTTACATCGCCACTACCAAAACCTTCGAGAATTAGATTTGTGTGATTTAGGGGGGGGAGCTAAGTATTTTGTAGAAATCCTCTCTGATTGCTGTGATTTGGCTACCCGTATCACAGAGCGCCTCTATCGCGAGATTTTCTATTTTAACAACTTTTAGCATGTTTTTGTGTGGCTAGCGTTGCTCTACGACATGGATTTTTGGATGGGGAAGGGTGCCTCGGGTTATAGGCTGTTTGTCAGCAGTTCGCTCATCACATTCAAAAGAACGATGGCCCCATGAAGAGCAATTAAAACATTTTGGGCCCTTATTTTTATTATTACAATGTTTGGAAACGTGGTTTCCTAAGCCACAATTATAACAAATAATTTTACGTTCATTTTTAGCCTGTGGTATTGATGAAACATTCGGGGTGCAATTCTGCATGCGTGCTTTCGATAAGCGGGGGGAGTGGCAAATTTCGTCATATATTAAAAATTTTTGTTTAAACTGGGGCAAATCTGTGCATCCAAATAATACAACCTTATTTTGGGGAGAATCATCTATTCCCTGTATAGATAAGGGACATATCATCAATGTTTCCACGATTTGCTATCTCACGCATATGTAAAAAATATTCCATCAAACCTTCGCCAGGCTGACGATGACGGTTTGCTAACATCTGGTGAATTTGCGCTGGAGAAGAAAAATGTCCGAATTCTAATAGCAATGCTTTTTTAAGCGACGTATACGATGTTAAATTAGGCTCTGACTGAATAAATAATAAAGCAAGTCCTGATAATGCCCTTTCTGCGAAAATAAATTTCTGTACTTCCGAAAAGTCGAAAGACTGAGCTAGGGATTCGAAACGTGTGATCCATGTTTCTATGTTATCAGATTTTAATCCGGAAAAGGGGGGGATTAAATTTTCTAAGTCAGCGAAAGAAATGGATGGTCTGGACGGGAAAGGAATAATGGAGGGCCTACTATTTATGTTATCTCTATCTGCAGGTGACATGATAATGGTACTATTACTGGAAACGTTAGCGGGTGTAATATGCGGTGCATTTTGAGTGCTTGAATTAGCTTCTGCATCAAACTCAGAATCTGATGTCACCTGGAATGTATTAGAAAATGCTTCTATGTCCGAGAGTGTATTTAAAATTTTACGCGCAATCTCTTGTTCTGTGCCGCTTATATCTAAATGTAATAAATTGGCTACGCTAATGAGATCGATTTGCGAAAAATCGTCCAATATTTTTGTCGACTTTGCTTTAAAAGTATCATCATCCAGTTTAAACGAAAAGCCCGAAAAGGAGCGAATATCCTTGCGATTCAAACGTCCGTTATCAGTTTCAAAAATCAATAAATGTAATAATTTAATTTTATCCGCTCTTGCGGTTTTAATAGCAAGGTTAACAGGGGCTATTTCTCCGAGCAACATCTTTAAAAACAAAATGAATAAAAGAGGGGGGGGGGGAGAAAATGAAACCTATAGTTAAAAATCTGTACTCACCCAAACATCCCTTCCGTCACACTAACACATATGGCCCATATATCCTCTTTGGATATCTTGTTTCCATCTGTGCATTCGAATAACCAACGTAGTAAATCCTTGTTTAGTGATTACGGACGGTACACCGATAAGTTACTCCAACCAAACCAGCTCACGTTAGAATATGGGTCAATGTCATAAATCTTGTGTCATCCCTTCATAGCTGTTGATTCTCGTTGAATCTGTCTCTGGAGCAACCGCTCAGTCCGTCGTCTTTCGGTGGTGATTTTTCGTCTTCACGTTAATTCACGTTAATTAAAATACAGGAAATAGGAAGTGAGATAGAGGGGAGAAAACAAGGACGATAATAAAAATCTTCTGCCCTTGCATTATTGCAAATGGAAGCAGGAATCTTATTTAATAGTACTTCACTATTAATATCATAATTAGACTATCTTTTAGTTAAAAAAATGAATTTTCAGAACTCATATTAGCTGCGAATTATTTTAATTCTTATAAAATTCTTGTTTTTAAAAAAACCATAAGGACTCGATGGTCATCATTAACAGTCATTATTCATCATCAGTAAATCATTAACAGTAAAACTTGAAACAAAGTTAAAAAAAAAATTCTTATTATATTTATGAACTTTTTGCTATAGAAGAACTAAGTTTTCAGCATAAAATATCGATAAATATATCCTCAAATTTTAAAAAATATATAGTAAACTATATAGTAAAGTATATAGTAATTGATTGGAGTCGAGAAAATTTTCTGTAATAGACAATATTCCGCCTTAAACAAACGTTGCTCAATTGTCTATTGCAAAATTATAAGACCACTCAGAATTTCATATTTTTCTCAACAAAGAAAATATTAGTTCTAATTTAAAAGTAGCTGTATGAAAAGAAATAACTCTATAGCATTTATTTAGATCGGGGGGAAGGGGGGGGGTAGTTTAAGAAATTTTTAGTTTCATTCCAAAAGATTTTACGCAAACGCACTGTTTCATAAATAGAAATGAATGAATTCGAAACAAAGTGAATTAGATAAGACCATTATGGAGAAATGGGACAATATTCCCGAATCGTTCCTTAAAAAGTTAACTCTATACCAATTCGAGTGCTTGCAGTTATTCAGAGAAATGTTGGAGCAACATTTTACTAAATTTGAGAAAACTGTCTATCCCACCAAGTGATCCTGTAAATTTTTTTTGACACTTTCTTGTTATATTGATGTTTTATATTTTTCAAATAAATTTTATTTGTGTTTTCTACATATTATTAAAAACATGGTGTAGGGTCACAGAATATTCTTTTCGTCCAGGAGCCGACCTCACAAAACCTTAAATCATCGAGCACAAGAAAAAAATCTTTTATATTATGGAGGAGTAGTCATAGAGGAATCTAATGATCCATGTCTGCCGGAAGCGAAGTGGTGCATAAGCCAAAAATGAATACCGCTAGCGGTTGACTCGCAGACATAAAGTGCTATTACACGTAAAAATAACAAGCGACAAAAATCGCCTGCGTTTTTTCGTTTTCTAAGCATTTCATTGGCTGTTCGAGAACAGGCTTTACCATCATTTAGATTTCCAAGCATTTGATTGACTCTTACTGGCGACTCGCTTCGTTTCAGGCGCCAAAGACGCTCCGACACAACAGAATCGCGCCCTAACCAAGCGACTCCCCTGGTCCCATAGGATAACATGGAGACGCCTGCAGCACACGTGTAATAGCACTTTTAGCATCGTGTTTGCCGTACAATCAAAAGTATGAAAACATGGAAAACTGAGTGCAGGAAAACAGAATGCTAAGTCTACGAATCAACCACTGATAACACCACTAGTACTTTTTGACTTATGCACCACTTCGCTTCCGGAAGACATGGATAATTAGATTCCTCTATTGCTACTCTTCCATAAAATAAAGCAATTTTTCTTGTGCTCGATGACTTAGGGTTTTGTGCGGTCGGCTCTTGGACTATTTATTTTGATTGAAACATTTCTTTAAATACCAAAATAGCAAAATACTGTCGACTCTCGTTAATTCGAAATCGGATAATTCGAGTCTTCGCTTAAATCGAACTAAACATAAAGTCCCGAAATTTTCAATGGCAGAATAACGTTAAAAAATTTCATTAATTCGAACTCTTTTTCTCTCGACTTCGTTTAATTCGAACTAACGAGAATTCAGATTTTTATTTTTAATTTCTTTCTCACGGATTTCAGATCATTTGAATACCTTTCTTTCTTTGATTTTTGAGAAAATTGTTCTGAACGAGTATACATATAATCCCATGCATTTGATATCCACTTTCTTAGTGCCCGTCTGTCCATCAGTGACGCTTTAAATTTTTCTTCCGTTGTACTTGTTTCTAATCTTCTAATTAATGTATTTATACATTCTAATTTAATATAAAGTCATATTCTTATGATAACAAACCAAATAAATTTAAAAAAGCATTATAACACTAATTCCTTTGTAAAAGTACCATATTAAGCATGTTTTCATTTCATATTTTCCTTAATTCGAACTTCGGATAATTCGAACATTTCTTGTGGTCCCGACGAGTTCGAATTAACGAGAGCCGACTGTATGTTGCGGTCTTATACTTTTGTGACAGACTCTATGTCTGTGGATTCGCAACGACCTGATAATCTCATTGAGTCAAACAGATTTCCGTCCTACACAGAGTACGCCTTACAGAGAATTTACTGTATGTACAGTGTCTCACATAAGTGATGGGACACTTGTGCTTTACAAAAGGAAACTAATCAAATAAATTAAAAAAACATGTACACATTTTTTTGTGGGTGTGTTTCATACTTAAATTTAGTAAAGATTATTACATAACATACATTTTGCCAAAATATTAAAATATTAATTTAATAAAAATACAAATGTTTAGAACGGAGCAAAAAATAGCTCACATAAGTGATGGGACACCATTATATATGCAACAAAAATCGTCTGAAATAAGCAATAAAAATATTTTTGGGGGTTTTATTTTTACTTAAAAACAATTGGCAATAATTTATAAAATCGTCTGCAGTATTTCTCTCCAGTTTGTTTTGGAATTTTTGTGTTTTTTAGCTCTGTGTAGCCATGAATGCTAAACGAAAAGAAACTTCGCCTGAAATTCGAAAATTAGTTATTAATTTGCATATTGAACGTGGAAAATCTATTAGAAAAACTGCTGAAACAGTTAACTTGAGTCGTTCAACAGTTTTCAATATCATTAAACGATATAAAAAGAATCATATGATTCAGGATAAAAGAAGACCTGGCCGACCATCAAAGCTATCCAATGGAATAAAGCGAATTAGCGTTCGAAATATTAAAAAAAAATCCAAGAAATAGTGCTTCAAAAGTTGCTGCTGATTTACAAGCATTATATGGAATAATTGTTAATCCTGAGACTATTAGAAGGGTAATTCGATCTGCTGGATATCACGATAGAGTAGCCAGGAAAAAATTCTTCGTAAGTGAAAAGAATAGAAAACTCAGACTAGCTTTCGCAAAATCCAATATAAATAAGAATTCTGATTACTGGAATAAAGTTATGTTTGCTGATGAGAGTAAATTTAATATATTTGGTTCTGACGGTAGAATCTTGGTGTGGAGAAAACCGAGGGAAGAATTTCGCAAACAGAACTTGGTACCAACAGTAAAACATGGTGGAGGAGGAGTTATGGTATGGGGGTGTATGTCGTCCGCTGGAGTTGGTAATCTTGTTTTTATTGACAGTATAATGGATCAGTACAAGTATATTGATATTTTAAAGCAAAATTTGAAATCTTCAGCACGAAAATTGAACCTTCATAACGATTTTAAATTCTACCAGGACAATGATCCCAAGCACACTGCTCTGAACGTTAGACTCTGGCTGCTATATAACTGTCCTGAAATAATAAAAACACCACCACAATCTCCAGACTTAAATCCCATAGAGAATATTTGGCAAGAATTGGAATCAAGAATTCGCAAACACACCATTTCTTCAAAACAACAACTAAAATCGGTGCTTCAAGAAGAATGGGGTAAAATCACTCCAGAAATCACAAAAAAATTAGTCGAATCCATCCCAAAAAGATTAAATCATGTTTTAAAAGTAAAAGGAAATCCAACAAAATATTAAAACCTTTTAAAAAGTAAAATTTTTGGATAAATATTTGATGGAAAAGTAAGTATCCCATCACTTATGTGAGCCATTTTTTGCTCCGTTCTGAACAATTGTATTTTTTCTAAATTAATATTTTAATATTTTGACAAAATGTATGTTATGTAATAATTGTTACTAACTTTAAATATGAAACACACCCAAAAAATTTTTGCACATGTTTATTTATTTTATTGCAGTTTCTTTTTATAAAGCACAAATGTCCCATCACTTTTGTGAGACACTGTATAAATAAGAAGCCTTTAAATAAAAATTGTTTTAGAATAAAAGTAAAAATAAAATACTAACAACGCTTTATTTTACGTAATAATGTATAACCCTATCATAAGGGAAGAAAACGGAAAGAAAACAATAATGGGAATTAACATCTGTCAGCGATCTATTGAGAAAAATCCCATCTTTCCAGATAATGCGAGATCCGGGAAAGTGATATAAATGTTTCAAAGGCTTTTCTAGATTCCTGTTGAAAAATCGGCGAACATTTCAGGTAAGCTAGATACTGATTCTCCTTTTTTTTTCAGTTTTGATGACTTGCTATACATTATTGCATCTATTTTTTTATTTTTCATACTTTCTCATTACGGATCCCTCTTCATTACTCGAAGATACTTTCAAGCTAATGTTAAACCTATGGCAAAGTTCTTTTCAAATATCTCATTTGCAATTCGATATTTTCTAATTGGATGGCAGAAGTTGATCCTACATTCACCCCCCCCTTTTTTTTTTTACTTTTTTGATTTTGATTACAGATTTTTTCTAACGCTGATGACACTTTCACTTTGAGAACCGATTCCGAAAAAAAAGGAAAACTTTATAAGAAAATCCGCAATCAAATTTAAAAAGTAGAAAAAATTCAAATGTACAGATCGATCCTGCTGAAATGAAAAAAAAAAAAAAATTAAGATGTCGAATGCAAACAAAATGTTTGATAAGAACCTTCCCATAGGTTTAACATTAGCTCGCGAGTGTCCTCACTTGAGAGGACAGGAACCTTAAAATTGCATTCAGGTGAAAATTTTATTTAGTCGCAAATTTAAAAAACGAAAAAACAAATTCTTTTTTTACGATGCTATTTGAAAAAAAATATGTAGTCTAAGTTTGCTTTACAATCCTCTAAAAAATCAACTTGAAGGGAAATTGAATAGTTATTGGTGGGGTATACAGAGAAACATTCTATCCGATTCTGTAACCTTAGAACGTTCACACGGTAAGAAAAAAAATCTGTAAAGTTACTAAACATTTAGTAGGAAATTGAGATTCCCAGAATAATTTATGTAACGCCAACAGAAATACATGTAGTAGATACACGTTTGAACTGTAAATCCAAAAATCTGTATGGTTACTATTTTTTTCCCTTTTGAAACTAGGATGCCTACACTGAAAAAAAAAATCTGTAACGTTACTAAAAGTTTTCTTGGAAACTGGGATTCCTAGAAATTTTTATCTAACGGCAACAGCGAAAATTCATGTATCAGATACAGATTTGCACTGAAAATAAAAAATCTGTAAGGTTACTTAGAATTTTTTAGGAAACTGGGATTCCAAAAATTTTTATGTAACTACAACCCATGTTACAAATAAAACTTTAGTAAGGTTACTTTGATTTTAGTAGATTCGTTTGTAACTTTACAGATTTCTGTAGCTTTACAAAAATTAATTCTGTAGCTTTACATCTTTCCTTGTAAGGTGCACAAGTAAAATGTTAGTAAGCATACAGATTTCGGCAACTTCTCATCTGTAGGGATAAAGATTTTTTTTCAGATAAAATTTTAATAAAAGTATTGTCATTGTATTACTTTTTTTTTTTTTTTTTTTGTAAAGCTACACTGTAAAAAAAATTCGATAAATATACGGTAAAAACTGCTGGCAGCAATGTTGTCACACTTAAAACTAGTCGTTGGGGGGGCCACCGTAACACTTACCCATCATAGATATGCATAATACAGTAAAACCTCCATAACGGACACTCCCGAATAGCGGACACCTCTATTTAACGGACAGTTTTCCAATCCCCACTCCCAAAACCTGAATTTTTGTATGTTTAACCTCTGAATAACGGACATTCCGAATAGCGGACACTATTTTCGGCGATAAAGAATGAAAAAGTATTTTTTAACAAGACAAAAAAAAAAAAAAAAAAAAAAAAAAAAAAAAAAGTAAAAAGGCTTCTTAATTTATAAGGACATTGTATCATAAATTTTGTGATCATACATAAATGTAGATCATGAGCTGGGACAAATCCCCCCCCCCCCCCCTCCATGTTCAGTGGTGAATTCAAGAGGTTGCCCGGGAGAGACATCTCCCAGAGCATTGAAATGTCCCCCCGGATAAGTTTGAGATTTTATTCTTTTAACCCCTTGAGGACGAGTGATAGATATACGTGCCGAAAAAAGGCTTAAGAATTCTTGTTTATCCTCGCCAGTAAAATTGTACTCTAAAATTTGCTTTTTTTCATTGGAACATTTTCTCGATTTAATGAGGTACAAATTTCTGCATTAAAAACCGGTGGCAAAACATTAATAATTTCGTAAAAGGCTCCCGTCGCGAGGGGGTTAATGGTCCAAAAGTGCAATCCCCCTCCCCTCTCCGCCCGGAACTCTATAATGTCCAAATAACGTCACATTGAAAAACAAATTACATGTAATCACAAGCAAAAGGGAACTTTTGTAACATATTTTTTTCATAAGAATGTAATAAACAGTAGATAAAGGTGTGCACAATTTTATTTCAGTTTTATCGCATAAATTTTTTTTTAATTTCTAATTAATTATATAATAGAGATTTTAGGACTTATAAAATTCAATTAATGAAACATTAAGCATTTCTTAGTAAATTTTGAATATTTGATGTTTTCCCAATAGCGGACACCTCCGAATAGCGGACAATTTCTGCGTCACCGAGGTGTCCGTTATTTAGAGGTTTTACTGTATAAAATATGAAAATAAAACATGTGCAAACTATTTATAACATGCATTGCAATTCCAAAATAAAGCTTAAACATGCATTTAAATACTTTTAATAGACATAGTAATGCTCTATAATGGATGGCTGATGAACCCATTTCGACAAATTATATACAAAACGCCAAAATACTCAAGTAGTACTAGATTGCGTAAAAGAAACAGTCTTATAACTCCAAAAATAATAATCATATTAACTAACAATTTATTGCATCAAATTAAGCGTGTCATTTCCAATTAAAATATATCTTTGAATTGAAATTTGATTCAAATACAGGGTCATGAAAAATCGAAGAATGTGGAAAACAGAATTACAGATATCTCGGCAACTAATAATCCGATCGTCTTTGTTTTATATGCAAAATGTGTGTTATTTTATTGCCTTTTACGTCCATTCCTTAGAACAAAAAAATTCGAAAATTTTCATATACCTTTCATCAGAACGAATTTTTCGAGAGTCAGAAAAAAATAGTTCCGGATAATCAAGGTTACTGATATTAAATAGGATTCGTTATATTCTTACATACTAAGTACATACAAAATTTCAAGTCTCTATCTCAATTTGTTCGGGAGATAGAGCGTTTACAGACAGACAGACGGACGGCAAAAAATTTTTTTTCTAAAAATATGTTTTTCGGAATCTCCACTATCTAAAACGTGTAAATCCGTCAAAAAAATTTTTCGATTTTCAAAACGGTTGCAAGACTTACCCTATACTACGTATGATGGGTAAGTAAAAATCTATAATCCTACAAATGTAAAGTAGCCGAAATTTGTATGATTGCTAACATTTTTCCTGTATACTGTGCATGAAAAAACGTAAATCAACAAAGCTAATTTATGTAAAGCTACAGAAATCTGTAACTTTACGAACGAACCTACTAAAACTACAGTAATCTTACTAAAATTTTATCCATAACCTTGGTTGCAGTCACATAAAAAACTCTAGGAATCCCAGTTTCCTGAAAAATTTTAAGTAACCTTTCTGCGCCATATACTTATTATATAAAATGGTAATTTAAAACAATAATAATTGGGACTTTGGTTGATTTATGGTGTGAGTATAAATAAACAAATTTCCAATTTTTAGAGAGACTTGAAAATCGAGAAATGTCCTCATGTGGGGAAATATTTAGGAATAATAGTTATTTATATGTAGAAAGAAATTTTCATAGATAATTTTGAAACAATTTTCAGAGTTTCTGCAGATGATTCAAAATTTTGCGGGTTTTTATTTCAAATCGGGCTTTGATAAAAGTGCCCGAGTTCATCTCTAGTAAACATACCAAATAAATTTTTAAAATAATTAATTATACAGTCGAGTCTCTCTACAACGAAACTCCATACATCGAATTTCTCTATATAACGAATTTTTAGTAGGAACGGTCCCCTTTTCGCATGATAACATTAAAAACAGACTCTATATAGCGAAATATCTATCTCCATATAACGAATTTTTTCATAAATCGGTCATAAAAAAACAGTTTTAAAAAGCTTCGAAATCATATGGAATCAATTTTCCATCACTTATTTTTGATTTATCGTCAGTGGTGAGTTTTTTTTTTCTTTTTTTTATTACTTCTCTCTTTGTTCTTTAAATCCAACAAATTCATCCCACCTCCCACACACCTTTCCACAACTTTCTCAAAACAGTGTCAATTGGATTGATACACATGTAAGAGAGGAATCAATGAGAGGCACATAAGAGAGGCTTTCAAATGGAGGAAAACGTTAACAACAATTTTTCATTCCTTGGTAAAATTTGAGTATTCTTTTAAGAGCGTAACAATTTAAAAAAAAAAAAAAAAAAAAATACAGATTTCTTCGTCTGAAATGAATGCAAGTCTTCCTTGTTTGATTTTCATTAAGCTTTCAAATAAATGTCTGTTCTCTTTTTGAAACAGCTTAAATAATTAAGAAATAAAATGTTAGGTTAATATTTACTTTTAAACACTTCAAATTCTTAATTCAAAAGATCAAAAATAAAATTTGTTCAAATTTCACACATTAAATACGATTTTTAACACCATTCTCTATACATCGAATTTCTCTATATAACGAATTTTTTACTGGAACGGTGGATTTCGTTATATAGAGACTCGACTGTATATTGACAGGAAAAGGAAAATATAATAAAATCGCCGTAATGCTAAGGATAGTTGATTGACCCATGAATCACACTTCAGCTAAGAGTGATTCACGAATCTGCAAATAGATTTTCACGCACACTTCTTTTAGTGATATTTTTTCGGTATGACACTGGGTTGTTGGTGATATTCAGATTTTACTGTATTATTTAAATATGGACTAAAAAAAAAAAAGAAAACATTACTGCAATTTACAAGGAAAAGTTTTTTAAAAATGTTTTATTTATGTATTATTTTGGATTTAATCTGGTTCATATTATGCGAATTCTATTATATCACTGAAGAAAGCTATTCTAAACGCAACTGCGAATTTGTGATAGTAGAAGTTAAACATCAAGGTTCAGTTTTAGATAAGGAGTTTGTTAGTTATTGGGATTAGAAAAAAATCACTTTAGTCCTGAACTGGGCGAAAACCATAAGCAATTAACAGAAATTAACTCGCCAACATTTTACAGTACTTAAAAACTCTCATGTATCACTGGAGATAAAACAATGAGAAGATTCGTACATGGTAATACTTAAAGTTCTTTCATATCATATTAATTACAAATGCTTTATTCTATTTCATGTAAAATATAAATTTTAAACATTATTTATGTATTGAAAATGTAAAGTTTATAATTTTTATAATTTTTATAATTTTTGATGAATTAATTGTAACTATGATTCGATTTTCTAATTTATACTCAAAAACTAGTCGTTGGGGGCCACCGTAATACTTACCCATCATGGATATGTGTATGAAAATAAAACATGTGAAAACTATTTATACAATGCATTGAAATTCATAAACAAAATTTAAATATTGTTAATATACATAGTAGAGATGGGCAATATCGTTCCTTTTAAGGAACCGTTCCAGCCGGAACAGTTCACCAAAAGGAACGAGTTCTTTGGACTCGTTCCTATTAGAATCGTTCCGAAAAAAAGGAACGAGTTCTTTTGACTCGTTCCTTTTGGAATCGTTCCGAAAAAAGGAACGATTCCGACAAAGGAACGATTTTGAGAAAAAGGAACGATTTCAAGAAAAAAAGGAACGAATCCGTAAAAAAGGAACGATTCCGACAAAGGAACGGTTTTGAGAAAAAGGAACGAATTCGAAAAAAAAGGACGATTTCAAAAAAAAGGAACGATTCCGACAAAGGAACGATTTTGAGAAAAAGGAACGAATTCGAGAAAAAAGGACGATTTCAAGAAAAAAGGAACGAATCCGATAAAAATGGAACGAATCCGCGAAAAAAAGGAACGACTTCGAGATAAAAAGGAAGGAATCCGGTAAAATAGGATGGATTTTTTAAAAAAAGGTTCCAAGGGAAAAAAACGCGTCCGAAACTATTTTACGAAAAAAGGGAACGAATCCGGAAACAGGGATAACAGATCTCGGAGCGACATGCAATCCCTAATATTTATTATTTATAACTAACTTATTTTCTTACGTATTCATTTTTTTCATATCATTTCTTATCGTTTGCTTTAATTTTTAAATATGTTGGACAGTTCATTTTGTTTTTAAGAGTTCATTTTATTCATCTGTGTGCGCTATTAATTAACATAGTTATTTCTAATCCCCTAATATAAGTATTCCCTGACTTTATGATTTATTGTATTAAGCATAATTCCTCTTGAAATTTTGCATTTGGTTGACCTTTCATTTATCACTATAGTTTATCCATGAAATTTTACTGTAGCTTTGGTTTTGGTCATCAGGCTGTTGCGGCGGTCTATTAGATTTTCAATGTAATCATTGCTTTCCCCTCCAAAATCTGTCGTCAAATGACCCTCTATTTATTTTATTATTTTTGCGTAGGAAATTTCTTTATTGATCTAATATTTGATATCGGGGTCTATGATTTGTTTCCTCTTCAAAATTCACCCTAAACGTAATCTTTAACTTATATATCGGCCTTCGTAACCGGCCGTTTTCCAAGTTGGTCCATTTCAGTACGATTCCTCGGGAATTGGGAATTTTGGAGTCTGCCCATTTCGAGAAAATTCCTAGAAGTCCATCTATTTAGGAATTAAGGGTGTATTTGAAAAAAATATTTTTCCACATTCAACAGCTCGAAAATATCCGATAGAGTTTCAGACACATTTTTAACCCTTCCCGGCACACTGTGCCCGGTCTGGGATACCTAATTTTAATTCCAAACTTGCAAACGGCACCAATAACATTTTAGTAAAATTTTGCTTTTGCAACAAAGGTTTAAATTAAGGAATTCAAAATATCTAAAAAAAATCGTTTGTCAATTCCGGTGTCAGTCAACATTTTCTTATTTTACTAACAGATTTTGCCCGTGCCGGAAAGGGTTAAAGGCAGATACGTGAAACTTGCTGAGGTGATTTTTAAAGAGATGTATAAGAAGCCGCGTGATTTCTTTTTTTTTCGCTCAATTCGTTAGAATTTGATTTATAAACAATTATTTTCTCAGTATGACCATTTTTTTCGTTCGCAGATCTCCCTCTTCAGGAAATTCAGTTCAAAACGCCAACTTTGACAACAGTTTTTTTGCAATTGTAAAAAAAAAAAAAAAAAAAAAAAAAAAAAAAAAAAAAAAAAAAGGACGTCGCATTGTGTACTTTCTAAGAAAGAGAACTGCCAGTTTGAAACGTTTGAGAGCAAAAATGAATTTAAGAATAAATCAGACAATAAGCAGTTTGGATTGGAATACACCCTTAACTCCTTCGTGACGGGAGTATTTTATGAAATTTTTAATGTATTGTCATCTTTTTTTAAAAACAGAAATTTGTGCCTTATGAAATCGAGAAAATGCTCCGATTAAATAAAGCTACTTTTGCAGTAAAATTTTACTGGTGGAAATAAACAAGGATTCTTAGGCTTTTTTGTGGCACGTATACGTGTCGCTCGTCCTCAAGGGTTAAGGCTAAATATGAATAGAATCTTTTACATAATCAAATTCAATATTTATCGATTTGGAGAGACATAATTGGTTAAATGGAGTGCATATGACAGCCTTAGTATGTATATAACAGTGTGCTTCCTAACTGAATCATCAATGCGGAGCCGAAACCGAAATGCCTACACCTAAAATTATAAAATTTTAGCTGTTACTACCTACTATAATATAAAAATCCATTAAAGAAATAGTTTCTGAAATTCAAAGCTTAGTGAGCTGAAAATGGGATTGTGAGTTTCTGAAAAAGGATACAAATGAAAATCCAGGATATTTAAATTCAGAAATTGCACATAATTAAAACTGTGGTTTTATGTAGTAAGAAAGGAAATTATAACTATTTAGTTCAATAACGTAACTAATTTTCTTCAATTATATATTTTAAGACAAATAAGTTTTGAAATACATAAAATAAGTAAAAAAATAAAAACTACAAAATACAATGTTGTTCAAAAGAATTTTATTTCAAAAATAGGAGCACACAAAATTTGCTGATTTAGTGAAATCATAAAATGATACGTTGCAATAAGAGCAAGGCTAAAATGGTAGTACAACAAAAAATTCAACATTATTTTTTTTATAGTAAAGAAATTTAACATATATAATATATAGCTGTCATGAATAGTAAATTACTTCTAAAATTTTCATTTATTGACGGTAATTAAAATATTTTAGAAACAACCAAATTTCTTTAATAATTTTTGTTTATGAAGTTAGGTTACATAAGCTAAAACATTTAACAACGTTTAAACACGTAAATATGTACAGTATCATGACATGAAAAAAAAAAAAAAAAAAAATCCCACGATGGCCGTTTCGAGGATTGTGTGGATCCCCTTCCTCAGTGCGTAAAAAATAAGATAAAATAAAAGATTAAAATGGATTCAAAGAGCACCTCGGTTATAGCCCCGAGTAAAACTCTGAAAACCCCTGGTATAATCCCGAAAAACTCAGGACTATAACAGATGTTAGGGGGCTACTTCAGTCAAATGGGTTCACTCAAAGGAAGGTCAAATGGACCCGTTTGCTAATGCTAATCCAGTGCAAGAAATTTATAAAGATATCTCAGCTGTATTTTAATATTTTTATTTTATTTTTTTGCATTGGATAGCTGAGATCGATCTGTATTCAAGTCGTTGTTTGCTTTTTCGATTATATTTACAGATATTTTTTATGCGGGATTTTCATTTTCAGAACCGGTTTAGAAAGGGAAAGCATTCTTATAAAAATATCTGCAATCAAAATTGAAAAAATAAAAAACGGCCTGCATTTTGATCCATCTCAGCTATCCAATGAAAAAAAAAATCATTTAAAAATATTGAAATGCAACCGAGTTATCTTTATAAATTTTTTCCATAGGATTAGCATTAGTAAGCGGGTCTTTTCATTTGACAGAAGTAGCCCCTTAACGGGGCTAAAAAACATCGTTCTATTTTAATCCTTTAATTTTTTTTCCATACTAAAAATGGAGTTCCAAGAATCCTCTAAATGGACGTATGTGATTTTTGTATCATGGTATTGTACTTATTTATGCGTTTAAACGTTGCTAAAAATTTTAGCTTGTGTATTGAAATTCACACAAAGTGATTGTTTTATGTGCTTGTTACGCTAAGGTTTTATCTGAGAAATTTGCTATAACCGAAATATTTTTCAAATAACTAGAAATGATCCAAAAAAAATTTTGGAAACTTAAACATTTAATAATTTTAATATTATACAATCATTTTCTGCTCTAATGATTTTGTTAATACATAATAAGTATTATTGAGACATATGGAGAAAAAATAAGAATGTTAGGAATTATAATACGTAAAAATAAAAATATATGCTAAATTAGCAGACATTTGTAATAATAGAATTTTAATGCAATAGTGGGAAAAAAAACCTAAATTAAAGTAGTTTAAAACACAAAAATAATACAAAATGCAACTACAATAATTTTTTCCCGAAATGTTTTAGAATATGTCAGGGCTTAATTTGCGCCGGAGCTCAGGTACGTCTCTGTTTTTAAAAAATATTTAAGTATTGGTTGGAATTCACCAGATCTCATAAATGTAGGGCTCCGGAGCCCAGTTCAATAGAGCTTTTTTTGTATCATGGATACTGCCCATTTTTTAACTCTGCACATTTCACTTTCTTTTCTGTCATTTTCATTTGCAAGTGGATCTAACTGTCATGTATTATTATTCTGATAGAAAGAAATCGAGCAGTGTTTCCTCTTTTTTTTAATAAAAGCATCGAATTTTTCCGATAGCGGTGTCAATTTTTTTATTTTGTTTTTTAGTTTTTGGACTCGTTACAAAAGATTGATAAGCGGAAGGAATCGATTATAGTTTAAGATATGCACCTTTTAAAGAAAATTGAAAAATGTTGTTCCATTCTACAGCATATAAATATTAATTTCAGTGAATTTCAAGCATTTTTTATAAAAATGCATAGCTATGTGACTAATTTTTTTTTTTTTTTTTGTGTGTGTGTGTGTGTTAATGCTATTTCTGAATCATAAATCTTACCATATTTAATACCAGAATTCTGCGATTAATTACATTAAAATTAGAAAATACTTCTATCGAAAGAAGTAATATGTAAAAAGTGGAATAGTTGACAAATAAATATATGCTGATAAATATATTTAAAATTTTTATTTTGCTAAAAAAAAAATGCTTTTGCAAATAATATATGAAATCTAAATATGCAGATTGGAGTCAATATGGGGAGGGGGGAACGCTACAATTGTTAGTATTGCAGATTATTAGGATTCCGGTAATTTTTACTTTCTCATCATATGTGGTATATGGTAAGTCTTGCAATGGTTTTGAAAATCGAAAAAAGAAATTGACGGATAGTGAAGATTACGAAAAACATAATTTTAGAAAAAAAAACATGCCGTCTGTCTGTAAATCTTCCGAACAAATTGAGATAGAGACTTAAATTTGCTATGTACTTAATATGAAGTAACCTCGATTATCCGGAAGTGTTTCTATCGGACTCTCGAAATATTCGTTCAGATGACAGATATTATTGAGATATTCGTAATCATATTTTCCAAACACGACCTTTCACGACCACTTTTTCACGACCCTGTATTTCATTGAAATTTCAATTCAAAGATTTATTTTAATTGGAAATGAAGCACTTAATCCAATGCAGTAAATTGTTAGTATAATTGTTTATTTAATCCGTCTGTCTGTGCGCGTGTCTGTCCGTCTGTCTGTAAATACTCTATCTCTCGAACAAATTGAGATAGATACTTAAAATTTTGTGTGTATTTAATATGTAGTAATGAGAAGAAGCCTATTGAATATCAGTAAACTCCATTATCCGGAACTGTTTTTTAGGACTCTTAAAATATTCGTTCTGATGAAAATTTATAGAAATTTTCGAATTTTTTTATCTTAAAGAGTGGGTGAAAAATACAATGAAAAACATAAATTTTGTATAAAGATTAAAGTCACTCGGATAATTATTTTCCGGAATAATTGTATTAATATTTTCCACATTCTTCGATTTTTCATGATCATTCATTTCATTCAAATTTCAATTCAAAGGCATGTTTTAATTGAAAATGAGACACTTAAACCAACGCAGTAAACTGTTAGTTAACATAACTATAATTTTTGGAGTTATTAGGATGCTTCTTTTACGCAATTCGGTATTATCCCGTCGATCAGAAAACTATTTCCAAACTGTAAGATTAAATGCCAATAATGACTTCATAAATGTCACTTTCACTTAACATTAAACACGTTACATGTGTTTGTTACGCCATCAAGTGATTTTTAATTTCATATTTTATGTGTGGTACTATTAATCTTTTACTAATTTATTTGTTATTTCGTTATTTAAAGTAAAAATTATGCTAATTTGCATAATTTAATAATAGTTTGTCGATTATATGTCGAAATGGTCGACGAGATAAACAATTATAGTATCCGTAATTCCGTAATGGAGCATTACGAAGCATTGGAAAAATTAAATATACTTTAAATTTTATTTTGGAATTGTGATGCACTTGAAAAACATACATAAACGTTTTATAAATTTAAACATATATTTATTTATTTAAATATATATATATTTCTGCTTATTTAAGAAAAAAAAAACTGAGGAAAGTTATTTTTTAATTGAAGTGGATTGTGGCATTTAAATGGAGAGTGGTGTAATAAAATCACTTTAAACTGTATTTATAATACTCGAATATTTATAAAAACTTAATCAGAATGCACTAGCGATAATAAAGCACAATTAAAACAAGAAATTATAAAATCGAAATTTTCGTTTTTTTCGCCGAATAAAGAGCCGGCGGAATCGTTTTAAATTCTCTAACGGACCGGGCTGACAGATTTAGAATAGTTTTTTCAACGGGCCGGGCCGACAAACAACATAAACGGGCCGGGCCGGCAAAAAAAATGAACGGCCCAGACGGGCCGGGCCGATTAAAAAAATTTTCGGGCCTATCGGCCCGTTCTGAAGATTTGAGCTGGAACGATAAAATATGAGCTATTTTATATGGTTTCAACGAGAATAAGTATAAATGTACGTCACGAGCCATACTAGTTTGACAGCATCAATATAAAAATGTACAATGTAGAGATCAGCATCGGAGAATTACATTGTGTGCAACTCGTTTTAATATTTTTTTAGCTCACTCATGCCGGTCCGAGATCAAGCTCGCATTATTTTTCTACATATAGACTGGCCGGACCGGAATTACACTTAATTGTTCTCAAGATCTGTAGGGCAGAAAACATGATTTGTAAAATTATTAACAGCGATAAAGAACTTATGTCAGCTTTATCTTCGGATATATACTTCTTGATGGTTTTTAAATTAATTTCTGATTAATTTTAAATTGTAAAAGTATAAAAGTGATAAGCTTAATTATTGAAGGGATTTGGAATCGAATAGCGTTTTTTATTTTTGGTAAATATGACCTTTGTATGACCTTTTTGTATGACCTTTTGAGTCTGACTTGTATGACCTTTTTGAGATGTAATAGTTTCTCAAATGATTGCAGGTTTTTCTCCCTTCCCATGCTATCGCTTCCGGAAATTCTATTCAAATCGCAGTGACATATGATTATGACAGTATTTTATTTACTTGTAGTATTCTTAAATTGCTTGTATCAAAAAATAGATAACGCCCCTCGATTATATAGTTTTTGAATAAAGATACCTGCTAATCTTATGCATTTCTGAGAAAAAAGTGAATTTAGAAATGTATCAGAAAGGAGCTTCTTTGAATTTAAGAATGAATTTGGATTTGAAATCTATAATAAAATGGTATAGAAATATATTTATAAATCTTCTTTTATTAAACAGCTTCAAAATTAACGATGTTTTTAGCGTTCTTTCTTTTTTCTTTTATTCTAAGCCATATTAAATTTTTAATGAATCTTTATTCGAATGTTGATAGCCTAAGAGTCTAAGTAATCATTAATGTTGTTAATGTGTATTTCCTGTAAAATGTATTGTAAAATCATTCCATAGATATGTATGCAGTATTCTTTAAAAAAATCTTAATTATATGATAAAAATCTGATTTTTTTTTTTTTTTTTTTTTTTTTTTTTTTTTTTTTTTTTTTTTTTTTTTAGAAATTGTAGAAATTGTAATGGACCAAAACGGGCCGGGCCTATTTTCACTGATTTCTGTACGGGCCGGGCCTAAAATATAAAAATTTAAACGGGCCGGGCCCAGGCCGAACTTTTGAGCTTTACAACGGACCGGGCCGAAATAAATTACCTACGGGGCTGAAAATTCCGGCCCGTGCAGACCTCTAGATATAATGCACAGTTGTAGTTTATTAAACGTTTATCCCCTCCTACAACTTTAATTTCTTTTCTCTTTCTTTCGTTTTTCTTCGTCTCCCTTCCCCCCCGATTTTTTTTTCATGCACATTTGAAGGATATTTGGGCAATACACTTTGCTTTAATAAATCAAAATATATCTTATTTTAAAATAAAATCGGTCCTTTTCGGAATGGTTTCATTTCGGAACTAGTCCGATCAATCGTTCCTTTTCGGAATGGTTTCATTCCGGAACTAGTCCGAGGAATCGTTCCTTTTCGGAACGAGTCCGATCAATCGTTCCTTTTCGGAATGGTTTCATTTCGGAACTAGTCCGAGGAATCGTTCCTTTTCGGAACGAGTGCGAGGAATCGTCCCTTTTTGGAATGATTTCATTTCGGAACTAGTCCGAGGAATCGTTCCTTTTCGGAATGGTTTCATTTCGAAACTAGTCCGAGGAATCATTCCTTTTCGGAACGAGTCCGATCAATCGTTCCTTTTCGGAAGGGTTTCATTTCAGAACTAGTCCGAAAAATCGTTCCTTTTCGGAACGAGTGCGAGGAATCGTTCCTTTTCGGAATGGTTTCATTTCGGAACTAGTCCGAGGAATCGTTCCTTTTCGGAACGAGTCCGATCAATCGTTCCTTTTCGGAATGGTTTCATTTCGGAACTAGTCCGAGGAACCGTTCCTTGTCGGAACTAGTCCGAGGAACCGTTCCTTTTCGGAACGAGTCCGAGGAACCGTTCCATTTCGGAATCGTTCCGAAAAGGAACGAATCCTTTTTACGGACAGGAACCGTTCGTTCAGTTCCACCGCCGGAACCGTTCCTTTGGAATCGTTCCTCAACAAATGACACATCTCTAATACATAGTAATGCTATATTAAAGAACTGCTGATGTACCAATTTCGTCAAATTATATAAAACGCCAAACTACTCAAGTAGTACCGAACTGCGTGAAAGAAACATCCTTATAACTGCAAAAATAATAATTTTATCAACTAACAATTAACTGCGTCGGATTAAGCTTCTTATTTCCAATTAAAATATACCTCTGAATTGAAATTTGAATGAAATACAGGGTCATGAAAAATCGAAGAATGTGGAAAACAGGATTACAAATATCTCGGCAACTAATAATCCGATCGACTTTGTTTTATATGCAAAATGTGTGTTATTTCATTGCCTTTTACGTCCATTCCTTAGAACAAAAAAATTCGAAAATTTTTATATACCTTTCATCAGAACGAATTTTTCGAGAGTCCGAAAAAAATAGTTCCGGATAATCGAGGTTGCTGATATTAAATAGGCTTCGTCCCATTCTTACATGTTAACTACATACAAAATTTCAAGTCTCTATCTCAATTTGTTCGGGAGATAGAGCGTTTACAGACAGACAGACGGACGGCAAAATTTTTTTTTCTAAAAATATGTTTTTCGGAATCTCCACTATCTAAAACGTGTAAATCCGTCAAAAAAAATTTTCGATTTTCAAAACGATTGCAAGACTTACCCTATACTACGTATGATGGGTAAGTAATAATAAGCAAATAAAACCTTTATAATTTACTCATAATTTAAATTATAAGAACTAATAAACTGCTTAGACAAATTAGCAACTGATAAACTATTAAGAATTAAAAAAGATAGAGGGAATTATTTTATGTATTTTTTTTTTATTAGTTTCATTATTAATCGAAAAAATATATATAATATAGGACATTATAATTTATCATACAGCCATGTATATCGTATCGAATATTAAATTAATTCTTTTTTCAATAAATAATAAAAAAATATTACCTTCCCATATTCATTTTAACTGAACTGAAATTGAACTGTCATGACAGAGGCAGACTTTATGTAGAAAATTAATCAAGGATAGCAAATGAATAACACTCAATCAAAAGGTTTTGAAAATATTATTTTAAATCTCTCTATTTTCTCAAAATAATTTATAATGACAGATTTTAAGATATCCTTGTTTTGGAAATTTTTAGAAATCCTAATGCACTAGGATTTTTGTAATAGATAAATAAACAAATAAAAAACATTACACATTAAATATCTAATAATTTTATTGGCATGTTTAACGGTGGGAAAAAAATTAAAAAGGATAAAAATTTAGTCTCTAAATATTCGTTTTTCTCATCTATCAATTTTCAAACCTCTCGGGTAAGTTTAAAACATATTTAGATGAGAGATCTAAATTTGATACGAATAATATTTGAGGGATACATCAGACAATGGCACCAGCAGAAAAAAAATCTAGGAAAGGATGAAATTTTAGAATTTTTCCTGCAATCCACAGCTTAGTTTACTTTTTTTTTTTTTTTTTTTTTTTTTTTTTTTTAACGCAGTTTATATAAACAGAATAATAATAAGCTAAGCCAAAAACTTTTTTCGGAACTGTAAGGCAATTTTTAAACACATTAACATAAAAAGCAACATTTTTAGGTAGCTTTCATTACAAAAAGTAAAAAGCTACCTATTGCAGCCGTCCGGAGGAAAGCACTTCCGAAAAATTTTGGTATATTTTCACCGATCATGACCCCCAGACCCCAAAACCACCCTCCGTTCAAATGTTGACATATATATATATATAATATATAACCATATATATATATTTATATATATATCTGATTTTTGTCATGCGATAACTAACGTATTTATGAACCGATTTGAATGAAACTTGGTATGTACATAGTACATACAAATGTCTCGACCGAGTTCGTTGGTCAGCATCATCCGCCATTTTGTTTCAAAATGGCGGCCATTTTAAATTTTTAAAAAAATTTAAAGTTTAAAATTTAATGCGAAAAAATTAAAAGTTGAAAAATATTTTTCTTTTACGTGTTAGAACTTAAAACAAAGATTCCAGAATAGTTTTTATTTTGTCTATATCTTAAAAAATGATTGAGTTATAGCACTTTGAATTTTTCTTATGGCTGACATTTTCAAACGATCTGATTTTTGTCACGTGATAACACGCGTATTTATGAACCGATTTCACTGAAACTTGGTATGTACATAGTACATACAAATGTCTCGACCGAGTTCGTTAGTCAGCATAATCCGCCATTTTGTTTCAAAATGGCGGCCATTTTAAATTTTTAAAAAAATTTAAAATTAAAAATTAAATGCGAAAAAGTTAAAAGTTGAAAAATATTTTTCTTTTACGTGTTAGAACTTAAAACAAAGATTATAGAACACTTTTTATTTTGTCTATATCTTAAAAAATGATTGAGTTATAGCACTTTGAATTTTTCTTATGGCTGACATTTTGAAACGATCTGATTTTTGTCACGTGATAACACGCGTATTTATGAACCGATTTCAATGAAACTTGGTATGTACATAGTACATACAAATGTCTCGACTGAGTTCGTTGGTCAGCATCATCCGCCATTTTGTTTCAAAATGGCGGCCATTTTAAATTTTTTAAAAAAATTTAAAATTTAAAATTAAATGCGAAAAAATTAAAAGTTGAAAAATATTTTTCTTTTAAGTGTTAGAACTTAAAACAAAGCTTCCAGAACACTTTTTATTTTGTCTATATCTTAAAAAATGATTGAGTTATAGCACTTTGAATTTTTCTTATGGCTGACATTTTGAAACGATATGACTTGTCACGTGATAACACGCGTATTTACGAACCGATTTCAATTAAACTTGGTATGTACATAGTACATACAAATGTCTCGACCGAGTTCGTTGGCCAGCATCATCCGCCATTTTGTTTCAAAATGGTGGCCATTTTAAATTTTTAAAAAAATTTTAAATTTTAAATTAAATCTGAAAAAATCAAAATTTGAAAAATATTTTTCTTTTACGTGTTAGAACTTAAAACAACGATTCCAGAACACTTTTTATTTTGTCTATATCTTACAAAATGATTGAGTTATAGCACTTTGAATTTTCCTTATGGCTGACATTTTGAAACGGTCTGATCTGAACGATCCACAATGTTGCTTTAAAATGGCATACACTTTATGATATCGTGGAATTTAGTGACTCTCCAAATCGATTAAAATAAAACCAGATTGAATAAAAGATGACTAATTTCTAAAAATTCCTATTAATATTCAGTCTTGACAAAAACTAGTATTCAATCTTATAAAATCACTAATTTTATAAGATTATTTCCACTAATTTGAGATTAGTATTTTTGAACAATGTAACTTACTTTAAAATAAATAAATAAATATATAAGTATATGAAAGCTACCTCTTCCTCCCGGCATTGCCGGAAGGACTTTTTTTAATGTTAAATATTTGGAAAAGACTTCAAAGAGAAAGAATGGATATCCAACAGCTTTTTATATTACTTCACTCAAAAGTTTAAGAATCTGAGAGGTTATTTCTCTATAAGCAATTCAATATGTTTTCAACAGATTTTCGGAGATTTTTTAAATACCTTAAGATATTTAGATTATATTCGTCTTTCTCAAATAACATCTTGCAATATTTGTCTACTTTTTTTTCTTTTTATAAGTTTATGAATAATCAAAATTTTCACTTTGACTCGAACCTCCTTGATCTCGAAGCATAAAAATCAAACCTAAGCCTTGTTTTCGACCCTGTTTCTGAGTCGTCCTGAACTTGCCTCATCTCTAGTTGCTAGTAATGAATGTCACTAGTTGCTAGTAATATTATTATTAATGATTGTCTTAATTATTAAATAAATTCATTTAAATTTTCTTTTTTTTTTTTTTTTTTTTTTTTTTTTTTTTTTTTTTTTTTGACAGATTACCGTGATATTATCAGGATACGTAAATAGCATGATATTTTCGAAAATATAAAACATATACAATAGTTTTATACATTATTCGATTATCCGTTATTTATATATATATACAGTCGACTCTCGTTAATTCGAACTCGTCGGGACCACAAGAAATGTTCGAATTATCCGAAGTTCGAATTAAGAAAAACATGCTTAATATGGTACTATTACAAAGGAATTAATGTTATAGTGTTTTTTAAACTTGTCTCATCTTTTATCATTAGAATATGACTTAATATTAAATTAGAATGTATAAATACATAAACTCATTAAAAGATTAGAAACAAGCACGGTGGAAGAAAAAATTAAAGCGTCACTGATGGACAGACGGGGCTGTAAGAAAGTGGATATCAAATGCATTGTATTAAATGTATACTCGTTCGGAACAATTTTCACAAAAGTCAAAGAAAGAAAGTTATTCAAATGATCTGAAATCCGTGAGAAAGAAAAGAAAAATCGGAATTCTCGTTAGTTCGAATTAAACGAAGTCAAGAGAAAATGAGTTCGAATTAATGAAATTTTTTAACGTTATTCTGCCATTGAAAATTTCGGGACTTTATGTTTAGTTCGAATTAAGCGAAGATTCGAATTATCCGATTTCGAATTAACGTGTATACATATAATACAATGCATTTGATATCCACTTTCTTACAGCCCCGTCTGTCCATCTCGACTGTATATGAGTATATCTATCCAATGTTTTGAAAACAATTAATTTATTGGTGATTATAGCTATTTTTAGATCTAATATAGATTAAAAAACTAATACATGTTGCACTTAGCATGAAAACTTGATAAAACAATATTCTAAATGTCTTTTTCTTTCTTTCTTTTTTCTTTTTTTTCTTCCTACCGCTTACGTGGCAAAATTAAAGACCAGCTAATTCAAAACAAACACAATTTGATTTTTACACAGACAGAAAACAAAATTTAAAACATAAAATAATTTGTTTTTATTCAAAAATTTTATATATAAATATAAATGTTAAGTTTGTCTGCTTTTTCATCCCCTGCCCTGTGTCTTGTAATTAAAATTGTACAAAACAAAACCGATGAACCGAATTCTTTCCTAGGAAGTGTAAATAACTTGCTATCAAAATTATGCAGTTTATTTTTCAACAGCTATTTCCACATAACAATTAGTTCTACATTCAGTTTCAAATGTAAAATTTGGAAAAGATTTATTTTATGTATTTATTTGGTGCGTGTGGGAGGGGGGGGGGGAGATAAAAAAAGTTGCTTCCCAGAACAAAAGTTTTTAATCTACAGAACGATACAGTCAATAGCAATAATAAAAAAAAATCATTTAGATTTGTTTTATCTGATACTATAAAAGTAATGTCATCTTTAATAATTGTAAAATAAATATCAAATACCTGAAAATATCAAAATTAACAAACTTCATGATGTTTTGAAAAGAAATATGATAGTCCAAGAGCTGACAGTACAAAAACCTAAGGTATCGAACACAATAAAAAATACCTTCATTTTATAGAAGAGTAGAAATAGGGAAATCTGGAGATCCATGTCTCCTGGAAATGAATTGGTGCCTAACCCAAAGATTTTCACCATCATTGGTTGCCTCGTAGGTTTATCACGTGGAACTAAGAAAGATAGGGAGTAAGACGAAGCCTGTTTTACATTAGAAGCAGGGAGAGAGTCGATGCCACCGGATATCTGTGAGGTTCACCAATATCCAGGGCCTGTTTACCGAATAGGCCCATGAAGCCTGTGCTTACCCACTGAAACACAAAAGGGCCCCCAAATACTTTTCAAAGCTACTTTTTAGAAGGAAAAAATACAATCAAAATAAAAAAAGGAACTTTTTTTCCTTGCAAAACTGTATAAAAGCATTTCATATTTATTTACTTAGAAGGTGTCACAAATAAAAATTAAATTAAAGAGTTGACATGTTTCGGTTCATTAATAAGAACCGTATTCATAGCATATAAAATCAGTAGAAAATACTGATTTTATATGTTATGAATACGGTTCTTATTAATGAACCGAAACATGTCAACTCTTTAATTTAATTTTTATTTGTGACACCTTCTAAGTAAATAAATATGAAATGTTTTTATACGTGAATGAAAAAAGGTGAAGTGATTTTGTTTTAGTTTTTGAAAAAACGAAAGCTAACAACAGTTTTAACTTGCAAAACTGTTTTTTTTTTTTTTAAACATATTTAGAAATCCAAATATTCTTAATTGTAGTTCTACATTGGTAAATGACAAAATTAATTGGTTATATATAATTATCTATATAATAAAATAGTCTTTCATATGGATATAGGAAATTAGTTTAAATTTAATATTAATAGTGTTATATTTACTCGAACTTTTTATTATAAAATTTCAAAATATTTAAGCATACAAAAAATGGATTTAATTAAAAAAAATAGTTGAGTAAGGGGGGGGGGCCCTGTCTGACGTCGGGTTTCCCCTACTTCTAAGTCTTAAGCGGGCCCTGCCCATATCCCAGCATTCCGTGAGCATGGCAATAGTTTGGCGCGCTTTATCGTGACGGGTTACAGTGACGGGTGCTGTTACAGCGAGAGGTAAAACCGGTTTAAAACATGCCAAGTTATTGCCAATCGCCAATACCAGCCGGGTTGGCGGCAGTTTCAGGGTCCCAAAATTCTCGGCTTTCTTCGGAGCCGATCCGTTGACCGGTACTCTTTCCTTATCCTTCTTAGTTCCATGGTTTATCATTGTGTTTTCCTGCTCCCAGTCCTCCATGTTTTCACACCTTTGATTGTAGGACAAACACAATCATAAATCTACGAGTAAATAATTAGTGGTATTATTATTATTATTATTATTATTATTATTATTATTTATTTATTTATTTACTTTTTTTTTTTTTTTTTTTGGCTTATGAACAACTTTACTTCCGGCAGACATGGATCATTCGATTCCTTATGACTACTCTTCCATAAATTAAAGGGGTTTTTTTTCTTGTGCTCGATACCTTAGGTTTTTGTGCATTCGGCTCTTGAACTAACAGATATATATCAATATATATGTATCCGGGCTGTTTAATAGCCTCTGCTTATCAACCAGGAGAAGACCCTTTAATTGCCTTCTAGGAGGACTTAAAGGAATCGACTGGGAGCAGAGACTTAATGTCCAATCCGCACCTTCCATCGGTACAGCCTGTTAGTACTCTTGTCTAGTGCAAGGGGAACGAACGCGGATGGGCTTCCTCCAACCCGCTTGGCCAGCGTGGAGGGATTTGGCCACAACCCCCCTTATTTTACCATGAATTCACAAAACAAATCACGGCCCTCAGTTCCCGGTAGTCTGCATGTTCCTGGTTACGGCAGCGATCAGACAGACATGAAGACAGAGGGTGCTAAGAATCACCGGGCTCGGCTTGGCTGCCATAAGTTGATGACCTTGGCTACGTACAATGGACGATCCCTATCTTCTGAAAACCGTTTACAGGAACTTGAAGAAGAGTTAGATAAGATCAACTGGGACATTTTAGGATTATGTGAAGTAAGAAGAAAAGGCGAAGAAAAGATTGATCTTGCCAGCGGACATGTTTTATACTACAGAGGTACAGAAGATGGAAGAACAAGTGGTGTAGGATTTCTGATTCATAAAAGGTGGAAGAATCACATTGTAGAATATGATAGTGCATCAGATAGAGTTGCAAGATTAGTAATACAAGTGTCCAAAAGATACAAGCTGCAAATTACCCAAGTTTATGCACCAACAATAAGTTATTCTGATGAAGAAATTGAAGATTTTTATGAAGAAGTAGCTTCAATGCATCGAAAGGGAAATTGCTACATAAAATTAATAATGGGAGACTGGAATGCTAGAATTGGAGAGAAGAAGAAAGGTGAATTATCTGTAGGAAATCATGGATATGGTATGCGAGATGAAAGAGGAAACAGATTGATTGAGTTTGCAGAATGTGAACAGATGTATATCATGAATTCATTTTTCAAGAAAAAACCACAAAGAAAATGGACATGGCGTTGTGCAAATGGCTCAACAAGTGAAATCGACTACATCTTGACCAACAAAAAGTATCTTATTCAGGACTGCAGCGTTCTCAATAACTTCAATACAGGAAGCGATCACAGATTGGTTAGATGCAAACTGCTGTTAAATACTAAAGTGGAAAGAATGAAGCTTTTGCTACACTCAAAGAAATCAATCGATATTATAAACCTCCAGAAACATAAAGAAGAATTTCATTTGGAACTTCAAAACCGTTTCCAAGTACTTCAATCAACTTTAGAAGAAGAGCAAGATGTTACAATAGTGAACAAGAAGCTAACCAATACTCTACAAGAAATTGCTAAGAAGATAGCCGGTGATGCACAAGTAAAACAAACAAAGAAAATAACAGAAGAAACAAGAAGATTGATGAAAAAACGCAGAGAATTTAAAATGAAGAAAAATGATCCTAAATCAAGAGTTGAATATGCTGAATTATGTAAAACAGTAAGAAAATGCGTTACAGAAGATATTAGAAAATTTAACTGTGATCTTGTTAAAAAAGTTCTGGAAGATAACAAAAGTTTAAAATCAGCTAAGCGCAAGTTATGTGTTGGAAGAAAAGGCATTTTTGCACTGAAGAGAGCAGATGGAACAATCACCAAAATCAGCAACGAAATAGTACACATTGTTGAGAAATTCTATAATGATCTATATAAATGTGAAGATCAGAGGGAAATCAACGTACACGATCAACAAGAAATCTTAACAGAAACTGAAGAGATAATCCCAGTGATGACAGATGAAGTTTTACAAGCTATTCGATTTATGAAAAAAGGTAAATGCCCTGGAGAAGATGGAATTACAATTGACCTTATCAAAGAAGCAGGAGAAGAATTTGCAAAAAGGCTATCCTTACTGTTTTCCAAATGTCTCAAAAAGTCAGATGTACCAGAAGATTGGAATAATGCTGTGATTATACTACTTTACAAGACAGGAGAGAAGGAAAACATTAAAAATTACCGTCCGATCAGCTTATTGTCCGTGATTTATAAAATTTTCACCAAAGTTTTAACGACAAGACTTGAATCAGCTCTGGACTCGGCTCAACCTAGAGAACAAGCAGGATTCCGAAGTGGATTCAGCACAATGGATCATATCCAAACAGTAAGGGAACTCATAGAAAAGCATAAAGAATATAATTTACCTCTCTGCCTTGCCTTTATTGATTACGAAAAAGCTTTTGATTCCGTCTACACATCAGCAGTAGTAGATTCTCTGGAGGACATTGGTATAGACAAACCTTACATCAATATCATAAAGAAGATTTACAAGAAAGCAACAGCAACCATCCGTTTAGATAAAGGAAAAGCGAAGATCAAGCTCGGAAGAGGAGTAAGACAAGGAGACACCATTTCACCCAAGCTTTTTAATGCTGTCTTAGAAAATATCTTCAAGAAGCTGGATTGGGAAAACAAAGGGATTAGAATAAATGGAGAATTTTTAAGTCATCTCCGCTTCGCTGACGACATTGTAATTTTCAGTAACAGTCCTGAAGAATTGGAAATTATGCTAAAAGATCTTGCAGAAGCTAGCATCAATGTGGGATTAAAAATAAATTTAGAAAAGACTAAGGTGATGTTTAATTCATTTACATCAAAAAAGAAAATTGTCTACAAGAACACTGAGATTAAAGAAGTGCAAAGTTATGTGTACCTAGGACAGGAAATATCATCGGATAATAGTATCATGAATGAAATCAATAGAAGAATAAGAAATGGGTGGAGTGCTTTCGGGAAGAACAGTATTATTCTGAAGAGTAATATGCCTCTTTGTTTGAAAAGAAAAGTTTTTAATCAATGTATTTTACCTGCATTAACCTACGGAGCAGAAACATGGACACTAACAAAACGGATGATACAAAGATTACAAACAGCACAGAGAAGCATGGAAAGATGTATGCTAGGCATAACTAGAAGAGACAGAAAGAGGATAACCTGGATAAGAAATCAAACAAAAGTTTTTGACATCCTTGAAAGAATCAAGCAGCTAAAATGGAAATGGGCTGGGCACATTGCAAGAAGGCAAGACAATAGATGGAGCACAAATATACTACAGTGGTATCCTAGAGATGTAAAACGACCAAGAAGACGACCACAAGTAAGATGGAGACACGAAATTAGAAAAGTGGCTGGTGTAAATTGGATGACGAAAGCATTAGACAGAAAACATTGGAAAAATCTGGGGGAGACCTACATCCAGCAGTGGATCGAAAACGGTTGATGATGATGATGATGATGATATATGTATCCATTGATGTAGATCATAGAACACTGGATAGGACTATAGTTGCATAGTTGGAAATGTGAAACAGACATTGAATTGCCAAGCTTTGCTATTCTTATACAAAAGCTATACCTACCTAATTACAATATACAATATTTAGATGAATTAAAAAGTTGACAATATTTCTTTTTTTCACAGATGCAATTCACGAAGGATTTTGTAAAAATATTAATTAGTGATTGAAAAAATAACGTTTCATGCCGTTCCTGCTGATATATTTTTTAATGATGTAATTATTCCTTATTTTTTTTTCCCCCAGCAAGTATGAAGATCTTGGCATTTTTCTTCCTCGTTGGTTTAGCTTCGGCATCGTTCCACGAAAGTAAGAATTATTATTATTATTATTATTATTATTATTATTATTATTATTATTATTATTATTATTATTATTATTATTATTTATTGTCAGTACGTGTACACAACTATTTTCCCAAAACTAGGCAAAAAAATTGCTTTTTTCCCATTGTGTAGTTTTGGCGCGAAAAAAAGGACACTTCCAGCTAACTCTTCAGAAAATCATCGTACAAATTTGCAATACAGTGTACTCATTAATGCTCTGCTTAAATTTTGCTTTGGGAGTCGTTTACACATTAAAATTTAACAAACTTTAAAAAGTTCAATACTAATACATAATTTTGACCCTTTTTTTTTGTATTTTTCGGCACATTTTTTCTTTGAAGATACCAAACATAAAGTTCAATTTGGGTTGACAATAATAACTTTTAGAAAACTGAAGTATATTATAAATAATAAAACATTTAATGGGCACTGTCACCTTTGTTCTAAATGTGATAAAAAATTGAGAAAGGTAGTAGAACTTTCCGTTATACGCACCAGCTGTTATGCACTTGACTCTCTCCATTTTGGATTGCGATTTCGCGATGTTATAACATTTTATACAAAACAAAGTACATATCGTTGTATTTTCATTGCAAGTTTTCTATTTATTACCGTTATTCCGAGCTCTGTTAGGATGAAACATCCTGTAATTGTGACCAGGGGCGTGCCAGCAGTATTCGGCGCCTGTGTGCAGAACTGCATTCGGCGCCCTACACCCCCCCCCAATCCAATCGCCTGTAAAAAAAACTTTATCCCCCCCCCCCAAAAAAAAAAAATTATGACTATTTATAAATGTGTAGTTGTTATTCTTTTGGAGTTTTTTGAACCAGAAAATTTATTTAATAAAATATGTCTTGTTTCTTTACAGTTCGTACTTTATTTCATTAAATAAATAAATTTCTGTTTCCAAACATGCTTAAATTACTTCAAAAATACAGAAGGATGGCAGATATGTAAATAAAATTCGTAACACAGTAAAACCTGTGTAAATGAAAGTACTCTCTATCAAAATCCTATGTTACGGTAAAATTTCATTATCCCGGAGAAAGTAATTTAATGCAATAACAATATATTGCACCTAAAAGAAAGATGTTTGTTTTTACTTTGCATGTATTGACGATGGCTAAGAAAATCTACCGCACATAAAGATCTAAAAATTTGGATAAGGATTGATGATGGTAGATGCACCGTACACCTGACACTCAGATTTTTTTTTTTAATCACCCGAAATATTAATTAAAAACCCTTAATGATCATCGCAAAATGGCGATCTTTTATTCCTCAACGAGATCATGCTTGTGTCCTTCCCCAAGCAGCCCTTCCCACTGACCAAAAGCGTAACGTTTGATTTTTTCTGCATTTTGGGATTCCAGCAAATTGGGATATAGTGAGATCCTGGTAAAATTACAAATAAATAATAATAAATAAAGAAAACCGATTTCAATGGTATTTTTAATTACTATTTCAAAAACCTTTTTATTTGGTAGCGATTCGCATCAGTTCTCATGTTTTTCATTTCTCTGAAATTTCAAACGTAAAAAACAACAACAACAACAACTGTTGATACAATCACGGTATTTTTCAGGTTCTAATAATTTTCAGGTGTGAAAATATTAATATTTATTGTTCAAAAAAATTTTTGAAGTCATTTCAAGGATTCGCGAAACATATTTTTTTCTCTCGGTGCAAATTATCTCAAGATATCGTTTCCCAATTAAGAAATATGTGATTTGAATATCATTTCGCGTTAATAAAAAAAAAAAAAAAAAATATGTATGAGGAATTGTGCGGATATCCATTATTTATTTTATCAAGAATATTTTTTTTTTTTTTTTTGGTCAAAATTGAAAGTTTTATATCTAAATGTCAGAAAATAAATACAAATTGACAGTTAGCTTGAAAAATCAGACAGAAACATGAATAGCACCGCCGATATACTCTATTGAAGGCAGTGGGAAATCAACTCGAGCTTCGATTGGATGGATTTTCATTTAAAAAGGGAAAATCATACAAATTCAAGATTATACACTGCTAGCAATATAACGTTCGTTCGAAAATATTTTTATTCAAAATTATAAAGTCAAATCAACATGTTGCTGAAGACATTGCCCTCCCCACACCCCATCTCTACATTCGTTTGGAAAAATAACATTCAACAAGGGCGGATCTGGAGAGTCCTCAAGGGGGGGGGGGGCGATTTTAAAAATTCGGAGACTCGAAACTCATGCGCGGGTCGGGACTAATATTTTCACTGCGGGTCGGGTTTGGGTCCGGTGAACTTCTATATTTTCAGAGGATCGGGTTTGGGTCCGGTTGACTTCTATTTTTCAAGCGGGTCGCGTTTGGCTCCGGTTGACTTCAAATTTTTGAGCGGGTCGTGTTTGGTTCCGGTTGACTTCTACTTTTCAAGCGGGTCGGTTTTGGGTCCGGTTGACTTCTATTTTTCAAGCGGGTCGGGTTTGGTTCCGGTTGATTTCTATTTTTTGCTGCTGGTCGTGTTAGCTAATCAGGGGCGTGCGAAGAGAAAACTGCGCCTGGGCAAAGTTTCAGTTTGCCCCCCCCCCCCAAACGACTTTACTTGTGACAGGCCAAAAATGATGTTGGTAGTATAAATTTGACGTCCTTTAAACTTCTGAACATGAGGCGACCGCCCCCTTCGCCCCCTACCCTTTCGCACCACGCTGTAACCAATGCTTTTTCTGTGGTTCGTATTTGGGTCCGTTTGATTGCTACTTTTTATACAGTTGGTCAGGTTAACTTCTACTTTTTTGCTACTTGCTGGGTTTTAGACCGGTTGATTACTATATTTTGCTGCTGGTCAAAAACAAAAGTAAATTTTTAAAAATGTATTTCGTAAGATTTCGCAAAACAAATCTACAACATAAATATATTTTTTACGAATAACAAATAAGTAAGGTGTCAGTCCAAATTGGGCTCGGGGTGAAGAATTGTACGAATCGCGTCGGCCCAATAATGCTTATCATACAGGCTGGGTCGGACACGGAACAGATGTTTAGCTTTTACTCAGGGCCGAGCCCCGACCTGCAAATTTTGATCAATACAGATAAGACATGAGTTCGGGCTCTTTTTTCAGAATTAGGTTTCACCCGAACTCGATTTTAAATCCGAACCCGCCCAAACCCGAAACATTTTGCTTTATCAGAGCCCGAGCCCGATAACGAAAGTATACAGCGGAAGAAAAAATGTATAATATATATATTTTTTTAATGTTAGGGGAAAAATTATAATTTTTAAACCACATTTTCCATAGAAATGTTACTCTTAAACGAAAATTTATATTTAATATTATCAAAAGAAAAGTTTGGTATAAAATAAAAATGTACTTAAAACATAAAAAAAATGTCATATTTTGTCTCTTTTAATAAGAAAACATTATGGACATGTTAGTGAACTGTGTTTCATAAATAAATGCATGGAACTTGAAGAAATTACTGTCGATTATTTGTCGAATCGGACAACATTTACCAATTTTCTATGAAAAGTGCACATTTTTAACTATAACCATTTCATTCCTCATAACAATCTTTTGAGATAGGTGTGACCCAGACACTAATATTAAATTTATAAATTTAAATTCCAATGCTATTATAGGAATAGAGGAAACACTGCTCAATTGCTTTCTATCAGAATAATATGGAAAATAAATTTACTTACGACCAAAAGTGACATCGTAAATTTCAGAGTACAGCTTCAGTATCAGCAGAATTCACAAAAAAAGCAACAATTATTAAAATTATTTCCATATGAAAAGGGATTACGACCTGTGCACGCTGTGTACAATAGAAATCTAAATTATTCGCCAACCGCAAACTAAAATTGAAAGAAAATATCCTCTTAGCATTAAATGTCTAAATAATAATAAAATAAACAACTCTATTGCAAAATAACCAATGCTACAAACAAAAATCAAACTAAATTCATTATTCCCGCCTTTTCGTTGGCGCCAGACCATCGTCGGAAATGACAAAATAGGTCTGCAGAAGTTACTAATAATTTGCTTTTAAAATAGCATCGTTTGCTAAAATAGAAAAAAAACCCACACAATTTCTGCTTCCCCTTCATTCTAATCAAAATGTCAATATAGTGATTTGAAAAGTAATAAGTAATGTTTAAGCGGGGAAAAAGCTTATTTAATATTTTCTACTCATTGATAAGTAAAATTTATAGGTTTCAGAAAAAATGAGTCCGAGTCCGAGCACTGTTTCATCTCTAATACAGACATTTAAAAAGAATGACTCCAGGCCGGACTCGACCAAGAAGAAAAACAAGTCTGGCCCGTCCCAAATCGACAGAAAAATAAAGATCAGGACACGGCCCGACTCAGAAGACCTGACCTAGCCCGACATTAAAGTGGGCGATTGCCCTTTCGCCATGTAGCCCCCCCCCCTCACACACACACACACCCTAGATCCGCCATTGCTAATTCATGAATTGGCGCGGCTCGGGTCAGGCCGCGCAGCGCCGACCTTGGGCTTCAGCCCAAGTCCTATTCCATGAAGATCTCTCATGTTGGTTTGAAACCTTTATGGGCCTAAGGGGGGGAGCGATCGCCCCATCGCCCCCCCCCTTAGATCCGCCATTGACATTCAATATTTTACTTTAGAATATTTAAGGTTATTGTAATTGGCCTAGGTGATCCAAGGCGGTCGGTTAGTAGCACATAAAGTGCACTGGATTTTAAAACACTTTTTTCATAAATTTATATTTTTCCATTCATATTAACAGCCATCATTGTAGTTTCTAATTTATCTATGTCTAAATTGAACTTTTTTTGTTGTTGTTGTTGTTTTGCCATTTTAGTCTGTAACGTCTGCGGTTATGTGTAATGCTAATAAGTGCTCATATTCAAAAATTCGATTTTATGTTCGGAAATGAAATGCACAAATCTTACAATCATTACACTAATTTATGCAGTATTTGAATAGACACGAGTGTACGCAGGGAGTGCAGGGAAATATAAATTAGATTTTTAAACAGAATTTCATTTGAATTTTTGGAATAGAAATTAAATTAGTGACCTTGGAATCTTTTCCAGGGAGGCTCAAAATGTTTTAGGGTAAGCTGAGGCGCCCATAGAACCTAGGGTACCTGGACCTTGTTTGTAACGTTGTTGTACCGAAGGTTGAAGGAACACTAATAGCACACCCTTAGCTACGGCCCTGTGCATAGTCCCCAAGTTCTGGTTTTACATATTTTCTTTATTCAGTATTCTCCAAAGCGTCCCCCACGGACGCCACGATTGCGCCCTTAGGTTTTCTTGGCAGCCATTGGAATGTATCCTCTTATTAGCTATTAAGATTAAAAATCTTTTTTAAGGGATACATTTTTAAAAATTAAAAATATTTGAATAGTTTTCTTGTAATAGTTATCGATGACCTTAAATAAGTTTTAATTATTTAATGCTATTAATTTGTTATTCAGTGATTAAAGTTTCTATAGCTTCTTCATCTACAAAACTTTTGAAAATCTAATTTTAAATTTATTCTGAATTAAATTATTTTAAAATAGTTTCTGAATCATAGGGGACTTATAGCTATCAGCGTGAGATATACGCGCATCATATAAGACGTTTCTAACATATAAGTCTACCTCTATTCATGGACTGATATTGTAGGAGAAACTTTTACCAGTATTTCCGAATAGTAATTTTCTTCTTATTTATGATAAATTCTGAAGTAAAGTGACAATTGTTTCTTATAAATAATAATAAAAAATAAGTGAAATTTAGCTCCTATGGTAATAAAACTGTATATTACGCTTTTCCCCCGCAGTGAGATAACAGTGTTGCATATTTTCAGCTATGTGAATTACGGCGCCTTTCATTATTTATAACTATATGAGGTGCACCTCTGTTTTATAAAGGTTGGACAGGTCTTGTCTAAATGATTTATTAGAGGACTCATAAGTAGAATAAAATAAAATTTTAAAGAAAGAAATTAATATTTATAAATAATTTGTATAAGGTAAATCTATAAAAGATAACTCAGATGCTAAGAAAATATAATATTTTTTATATTAATATTTTTTTTTAACATTTGCTTCTCAACTGAAATCTTTAGGCGCCTTTACTGCTTCGGCGCCTGTGTGTGCCGCACACTTTGCACACTGGGTCGGAACGCCCCTGTTTGTGACTAAATAAGGGGTTTGCGACCCGATGATCCATGGCAATTTTTCACCCTTTTAATGTCTATTATCATCCCTCTGAGTTTTCCGGTCGAATCCGGAAACACCTTGGATATAATTTCAAATTAAAATTTTGTGACGAATATAAATTCTAACCTATGTATATACAGTGGAGTCTCTCTATAACGAAACTCCATACATCGAATTTCTCTATATAACGAATTTTTACCAGGAACTGTCCCCTTTTTGCATGATTACATTAAAAACAGTCTCTATATAGCGAATTATCTATCTCCATATAACGAATTTTTTCATAAATTGGTCTTAATGTATTCAGTTTTAAAAAAGCTTCGAAATCATATGGAATCAATTTTCTATCACTTATTTTTGATTTATCGTCAGTGCTGAGTTTTATATTATATATATATATATATATATATATATATTATTTCTCTCTTTTGTCTTTAAATCCAACGAAATCATTCCACCTCCCATACACCTTTCCACATCCTTCTCAAAACAGATTCAATTGGATTGATACACATGTAAGAGAGGAATCAATGAGAGGCACATAAGAGAGGGCTTCAAATGGAGGAAAATGTTAATGTTTTTCATTCTTTGCTAAAATTTGAGCACTTTTTTGAGAGCGTAACAATTTTAAAATCAAAACAACAAAAAATTACAGATTTCTTCGTCTGAAATTAATGCAAGTCTTCCTTATTTGATTTTCATTAAGCTTTCAAATAAATGTCTGTTCTCTTTTTTGAAACAGCTTAAATAATTAAGAAATAAAATGTTTGGTTAATATTTACTTTTAAACATTTCAAATTCTTAAGTCAAAAGATAAAAATCATATTTGTTCAAAATTTACACATTAAATACGATTTTTAACATCATTCTCCATACATCAAATTTCTCTATATAACGAATTTTTTACTGGAACGGTGGATTTCGTTATATAGAAACTCGAATGTATACATAAACAAAAATCGGCTTCTAGGAGTTTTCAGTATGCGAATCCAAAATTAGTTCAAGTGAAATGGATAAATATGCCTACGCAATAGAATTTAGCTTCTCATAATATTATACATCTATCTACAAGTATTTGATATAGGGTTGTTAAGGCGGCTGGTCACTCAGTGGCCGAATTCCCCTCCGTAATGCCTATGAGTCTTTGATGCATTCTTGTATTCCTCGGGAAAATAATATTTTTAACTTCTCTTTTCAGTTTTCTCTTCTTAAAAGGATGCAATATTTTCTTTTTTTTTAATTACAAAAATATTTCTAAAATCGATGCATAATTTTATATAATGTGTTAAAAGTTTACTCCCAGCTCGGCAGTTTTTAAAACATAACATATTAAATTGGTCGCACATTTTTGAAAGCTTTTGACAACTAAGAAAAAAAGGGACATCCTTTAAGAATCAAACACCGAAAAAATAGGTTAAAATGTTAATTTCCTGAGGAGTTGTTTTGAATATAAAAATGCATCAAACGCCCATAAACTTAATATTACAGAGGGAAATTCGGCTGCTGAGTGACCAGCCGCTTTAAGTCACTGTACAAATACCGACACGATAGTCCACCTAAGGACAGGATTAACAGGACCTCAAATGATAAAAATCAGATCTTTGTATTTAAAACTAGTGTGAGTGTAAATGATCGAATTTTAATAACAGAAATTCTAGGGGGTTCGGAAATGGAGGCACCAACTGGTTGCCGCTGAGCAAAGTTATTTGGTCAAAAAGTTATTTCGATCCTGAATTCATCTCACTCAATTTTCTTGCAAAATGTCAGTGGTGATGTTGTCAATGTCAGTAGTGATTTGACATTATGTACATGCAATAAAAGTACATTTTAAAAGCGGATCCTATGTTGTGTATACATAAAAACTCGACAGTCATTTATAATAGCTCTGTAAGTGTTTAGTGTGTATGCGGGCTTTTATTTTTATTTTTATTTTTATCTTGCTAGTGTTGGACGATGCCGGCGATGAGCTGTTACTCAGTTTTCTGGAAGGGATGGAGAAAGCTCCTTCACTTGCCGAACATTTGGGAATAGAACACAGTGCAGAGATTATGCAGTAAGTACTGTTCTTTCCCTCTCACTCCATAAGAAGTCATTTGTTTATATCAGGCCTGTCCACCCTTTTAGCCCTGTTATTCACACGACTCAAAACATAGGAAAAGAAACCAAATACCTTAATTGTGCCTTATAATGCAAAACTGTACAATTAATTATTGATTTAAAAAAGCATCCTTTAAAATGGATTTTTATTTTAAATTTTAAATCAAGTAACAGAAAAGGAGTGCCAGTAAAACTTTAAAATGGCGCCGTGATACCCGCAAGCACAGAGTTGTTCAGCCCTGGTTGTACCCCTGGCCTTAGTTGTACAACCTTAGAAGGTTGCTCTGTTCGCAGCCTAAGACAGACTAGTATATACAGACCGCAGATAACGAAATAAACAAGCCGTGATATTTAAACCCATATTGACTACCATGTGATCAGGATAAGCTGGTTTCCACCAGTTGTCGAACTGTCATGTGATCATGGTAAACTTGAAAGCAGCCGAGATCGAGGGATATCGCGATCTGAATGGATGCGACATAGATGGTCTAAAATTTAAATAATGGTCTAATATATATACATGTATATATGCTAATTTATTTTTCTCTGTTTTCCAGAGCCGAGGATGAGATCAAAACTGAGTTGGGAAGGAAGCTAAAGGAGGGGATCGAAAAGATCTTGGAGAAAGTCAAAGAAGCTGTGAAAGATGGGAAGGAACTGAAAGAAGGGATGCTCGATAAGGTAGGCATTTATTCTGTCTGAATAATTCATAAAACTAAGAACTTACAAAACCAATTCAGTAATGAACAAAAACATTAACTTCCCTTACTTATACTTTCAAATATTGCGTCTAAAATATTAATAGCACCAAATGTTACTGACATCCATAAATAAGAAAACATTAAATTGCAGTTGACCATGTGATAGCATCTTCATTTTAAACCTTTATGACATTGATACCATTGAAGAAAATTTAATGTCAAATTTATTTACACTGTCTATTAATGAAAGTTTTTTTTCTTTCCATACAGTAAACTCTGCTCGATCAAATTTACATAGCGTAGAGATACAGTCAAAGCTAAATATTTTCAAAAAATGGTAATATTCTTGAACATTTTCGTGGGTATGGCTTTTCTTTTTAAGAGTTAGTTACGTAAAAATTACGTGAAACATTTTGAACTACAAAAGCCTTTCAATTTACAGAGAGGGTTATAATACATTTAAATACATTGCTTTTATAATAATTGTGATAGTTCCCTAAGAGTATTTCTGATTATTTAATCTGATTATTTTTGTAAGTAGTTTATAAAAAAGTTATAACTTCCTATATATTTAATCAGTTTTAATGAAAAAACATATCTAAATTTCACATTATTATCACTTAAAGTTTCCGGTGTATCTTCAGATATTAAAGAAGGTATTTATTGAGTTGAAACAATTCCGAATTAAACTAGTCGTTGGGGGCCACCGTAATACTTACCCATCATGGATATGTATATGAAAATAAAACATGTGAAACTATTTATACAGTGCATTGCAATTCATAAACAAAATTTAAATATTGTTAATATACATAGTAATGCTATATTAAAGAACTGCTGATGTACCAATTTCAACAAATTATATAAAACGCCAAACTACTCAAGTAGTACCGAACTGCGTAAAAGAAACATCCTTATAACTCCAAAAATAATAATTCTATTAACTAACAATTAACTGCGTCGGATTAAGCGTTTCATTTCCAATTAAAATATACTTCTGAATTGAAATTTGAATGAAATACAGGGTCATGAAAAATCGAAGAATGGGGAAAACAAGATTACAAATATCTCGGTAACTAATAATACGATCGACTTCGTTTTATATGCAAAATGCGTGTTATTTTATTGCCTTTTACGTCCATTCCTTAGAATAAAAAAATTCGAAAATTTTTATATACCTTTCATCAGAACGAATTTTTCGAGGGTCCGAAAAAAATAGTTCCGGATAATCGAGGTTGCTGATATTAAATAGGCTTCGTCCCATTCTTACATACTAAGTACATACAAAATTTCAAGTCTCTATCTCAATTTGTTCGGGAGATAGAGCATTCACAGACAGACAGACAGACGGCAAAATTTTTTTTCTAAAAATATGTTTTTCGGAATCTCCACTACCTAAAACGTGTAAATCCGTCAAAATTTTTTTTTCGATTTTAAAAACGATTCCAAGACACCCTATACTACGTATGATGGGTAAGTAATAATTCGGTAGATAAAGTAAAATAATAATGAGGAAGAAGTTCTTCAGTGAGAGAACTGATTCACGTAAGCAAAGACTCAATTAACTAGTGATTTATAGAAGGCAATCTATAGAAAGCAATCTATGCAAGGTATTGCAGAAGCTACTTAAACCTTTTGCTAAGAACACAATACACACTTGATTTTTTTTTTTTTATATTAACAAGACAATTTTGTACTTTTTCTATCCATGTTGCAATTTTATTCTTAATATACTTAATTTAGGAATTATTATGCTTCTATTGTATTCTTTACGTTCTGCTAAAATCCATGCCAGCAAAATTCGGTATTTTGTTATGAATTGCGACAGTGTCTTCAATATAAGACATCTTACGCAGAAAGTGCACCAAAAAGTAATAGAGCTGGCATATCAAGAAGGGACAATGACAGATATATTAAGGGAGTCTAAATTTCAGAAAGAATCCTTTTAAAATATTGAAATACAAACGAGAAATTTGTAGATATCAATTACATTGGCTAAACAGTAGCTTGCGAATATCGCTTTCTGAAAGGATAAGCTCTTAATATACCTGTTACAATTTGTAGTTGTTATGTTAGTTCTACACTGTTAAAAATAAAGGTGACAAACAGTTGCATTTGGTGCCCAGGGGTGAAAAAGTGTTACCATTTGGCACCCGCGGGCTTGAAAATGTGTTTAGGGTGCCGTTTGATCCCTCACTGGGTGATTCACGCTAATTGGGGTGCCGCGCACTTCATACCGTTGAAAGATTTTCGCCCCTTAGTCATTTGTGCATGCTCTATGACGTGTGTCCTTCCTATTCAACTCGCCGTCACTGGTGAATCAAAACAGCAATTTCTCCCTACGAAGACTATCACCGCGCATGCACTATTCCCAATTTCGATTAGAACTTCGGATGGCTAACTTTTGGCGAGCTTTTTATATAAAGCAACCTTTGAATTTCAGGACATTTGAACATTTCAGGGAGACTTTGAAAGTGAGCTCGATGGCCGAACGGTTGGAGCGTTGAGCTTGCAACCAGACGTAGTGGGTTCGAATCCTTCGTGGGCCAAATGTCGTTTTATAATTTGTTTTTATAATTTTGCACTCTAGATTAGGGGTGCCATCTTTTCACCCTAATTAAAGGTGCCATTCTGGCTCCCATAGGCGCGTTACCAGTGAGACAAGCCTTTCGCCCTTAAAAGGTACAATGTGTCACCTGTAGTTTTAACAGTGTATTATTATTCAATGGCAAATATCACCAATAACTGCGTAATGATCCACATACTATTTTTTTTACTAAGTTACCTAACTGAACCGTATTAACTAACAAAGTTACCAGTGCAAGCAACTCTTAAGGGTGTTCTTAAATCAAAAAGGGCAACTTTGTGACACATGCTTTAATTTATTTTTGTTCGGAAATGCATGAAAATAGCAGATGTTATTATTCAGAAACTGTCTAATTGCACTCAATTTTCTGTTTTTTAAAAACCCAATAGATTTTTTACAACAAGCCTTCAAAGTTGACACTTTCGAGTCCATTTCCCGACGAAAGAAGAAAAATTGGTCGAAAATCAGGAGAAATACGGGTGATTACGCCATCGAAATAGCTTAGAACTGGATAGGTAATTTAATGATCATAAAATGGAAAAATAAGTTCGATTCGAAATCACTTCCATTGTCAGGCATTCCAATTTTATAACTTTCTGTTAAAAAATGAATGTGTCAAAATGTTTTGCGCTTGTTGAGCGGAGCAGTTAAGAACACCCTTAAATTCATTCAGTAGAAGATTAGTTATGTATATTTCCCACGATAAGGGTTCAATATATACAATATTCATAATACAACAACTCTATTTTCAACGAGAAATTAGAACTCTTCCATAATTCTAATCCACAGCACAATAATCGTTACAACAACATTTTTCCTCGTGTTTAATCATAAATGATCTAAGGAAAGAAACGTACAATAAATAAATAAATAAATAATATTTTTTTTCCCAAATACCTGCACTCAGTGACTAACTTTTTTTTATTATTGCTGTTCAGGGTTTCAGATTCAAAGCGCACAAAATTAATGAAATAAATTTCTCTTTAGTGGATATGAAAAAAAAAATTGCTGTGCCTCTTCTTCCCACACTAATTATGACAGACATAGCTTAACTACATAAAATAACAATCCGATATAGAGCCCTGTCTTGTTGCTTAAACATCAATTAACTCTGTCCTAAACAAGGGACTGATAAACAAATCAACAGAAGAATGAACAAACTTAAGAATAATTTACAAAATTCAAGTGTTTTCTTCGACAATCAATTAGAAATTCAGGCTTTAGTTTTTAATTATATCTTCTTTCAATTTGATAAGTACAATTCTTGTTGAATTCATTATTATAAGTTTAATTTTCTTTGCCAGCTGAAGGAACTTCGTGAAAAACTGCATGAAATCAAAGGTGAACTCGGGGACAAAGGCAAAGAGCTGATGCGCGAGATCAAGGAACAGGCTAGGGACTACTTGAAGAAGCTGTTGAAAAAGTACGGGCTCGACAAGAGAGCTGCAGATGACAAATTTGAAGAAGTTCTTGCTGAACTCAACTACAAAGACATGCTCAGAAAACTGAAAGAGCACGTAAGTTTCGCAAAATCATTTAATGCGTACCCAGGGAAATTCAACACAGGCTACCTGAGTTATAGAACTGTCCCGTATACAGAAGATTGGGCAAACCATAATTTTTATTTAAAAACTTTAATTTTTTTTTACATTAAATTTATATATAGAGAGAGATTTTCCACTAATTATGCAAAAAAGAACTATCATTTGATAGATGCAAACGTTACTTTGCATTCTGGAAACAAACAAACTTTCACTATTGAAATACTTTTTTTTTTTTTTTTAAACCTTGCTTGGAAATTATTTAAACTATCCATAAATTAATTTACAGTTTTCAAACAAATTGCATTTGAAAGTACACTTTTTTGGTCTATGAAAAGGATATACAAATTTAATTTATGCAACGCTTAAAGGGAATATAGCGATATAAAAACGAAAGCGATAATCATTGCCACCATCTTTATGACTTCAGAGTAAGTAAGGAACACGTTTTCAGTTTTAGTAATACCAGGTCATACAAAACAGAGATTGTAGAAATTATTTCTTAACCTTTTTAAAGACGGTGGTCACACGGTGAAACCATCTAACTTTAGTTCCAATTTCAAACTGTCAAACGGCACTAAGAATATTTTACTTTTATAATGGAATTTTACTACAACAAATTTCTATTTTCTAAGAAATTCGTTTGTAAATTTTAGTGTCAGTCAATTATTTCAGCAGTTTATGAATAGAATTTTTCTGAGCCTGAAAAGATTTAATATTTTTTCAATGTAGCTAAAGTTAATTCATCTTTCGAGTGTTTAAATTGACACACTGTACTAATCTGGATACTAAGTAGTGCAAATTAACCTAGTATATGAGTTAGGTTATTGCGTTAGTTTTGTCAGTTATTGCGCATAACATTATCAAAAAACGCTGGAAGCATTGTTGTGGTTCATTGTATTAATCATATTAATTCACAGTTACAAGAATAGTCAGGACATATGTCTAGGCCTACATGCGTAGTTGTTCCCAAAATTTGTGCACACGATAACGTAATTTATGTTTATCAATATTCATAAATTTAATTAAGATTTATATCATCGTATATGAATCAAACTTTGTCTCAACTATAAAGCTAGACGCCTAATCTATTACAAACATCAAAATCGTGCGATTGCATTTTATGATGTTTTACTTTTTAACCATCTCTTAATCTGATGACATTTAAAAAAAAAAAGTTAGTTGTTCTGCAACAATTTCAAGAAAAATCTATCCTAAAGAATATTTTCGTAAAATAGTGTTTCGATCAGTTTATAAAAATAGGCAGCCCGGCATATATAAAGAGCTACAAAAAATTTGTTGTTGTGGCTGTAGTTTTAAGTACAGAATAACGTTTTATAATAAAGAAAATTTTCTTTCATTTTAATCCAAAAATATTCTACAAACTGAATAACTACTACACTAAAAATAAATATACTATTTTGTAGTGCCGGAAACTTCTGAAATTCTTATAAGATTAAAAATATTATAATTTCAGGAATAGGGGTCGTAGTAAAATGGAATTTTCACTGTAATATTTGTGAGAGCATGGAGAAAATGTTTCTAAATATGACTTCAAGACTCAGGGACCGTATAAAAAAATTAGATATCTTATTTTAATATGTATGCATCCCCTTGCAAAGAAATGCTATATCTTGTACTGGGTTTATATATCTTTTATATTTAGAAGTGCGTTTTTATCACCAACGGTTTAAGAAAAATCGTCGCGGTAACCTCTATTTTGAATCCTCCGGTATATGATAAAAATGCAATTTAAGCAAACAATTCCATTTAATAATATAACACTATATATGTATTTTTTTCTTTGTTTAGCTCAAGAAAAACGTAGATCCTGAACTACTGAAAGAAAAGATTGAGAAAATATTTGACCAAGGATCTGAAGTAAATTTTTTTCTATTTTTTACACATCGTAAACACTTATGAAAGAAAAAAAAACAGTTATCAATAGATTAACAAGCGGTCGCACAACATCACCTCATCCAACTAACAACTGAAATTCCAGGATTAGTTGAAACTCGATTCACATATTAAAATGAATCTAAACTGCCAAGTCATATGATGGGAAATACTTGAAAACCCCTTTTTTTAGTAGTTCACTAGTACGCTTATCATTGTCTTTTCTTGCTGCCAGACATCGATATTTTCATATTTTTGAGTACAGGAAGACCTACTCGTCACTAAAATCGGCCCAAGAGCCGACAGCACAAAACCTTATGTTAACATAGTAAAAAAAAAAAAAAAAAAAAAAAAAAAAAAAAAAACCTTTATTTTATGTCTGCCGGAAGAAAAGTGGTGCATGAGCCAAAAATGAATACCTCTAGTGGCTGACTCGTAGGCTTAGCATTGTGTTTTCCTGCACCCGATTTTCAATGTTTTTATACTTTTGATTGTAGGGCAAACACATTGCTAATCCTGCGAGTCAACCACTAGTGGTATTTATTTTTGGCTCATGCACCATTTCACTTCCGGCAGACATGGATTATTAGATTCCCCTATGACTACTATTCCATAAAATAAAGGAATTTTCTTTTGATCGATAACATAGGGTTTGTGCAATTGGCTCTTAGATTATTAAATCAAAAAAGGTCAACTTTGTGACATAAGTTTTAATTTATTTTTATTCGGAAATGCTTGAAACTATCAGGTGTTGTTATTCAAAAACTATCTAATCGCACTCATTTTCCTTTTTTTTTTTTTTTTTTTTTTTTTTCAAACGCAATAGTTATTTTTTTTAAAAAGCCGTCAAAGTTGACGTTTTGAACGGCATTTTCCGACGAAAGCAGAAAAAAATTAACGAAAAGGAAAAAGACACCCGATCACATGATCAAAATCGCTTATAACTTGGTAGGTAATTTAATTATCATAAAATGGAAAACTGAGTTCGATTCAAAATCTATTCCATAATCATTTTTGTTAAAAAATGAATTTGTAAATGCGTCAAAACATTTTGCGATTGTCGAGCTGAGCATTTGAGAACAGCCTTAAGGTTTGCTTTGGCAGATTAGATGTATCTTAATCGAGGTTTAATTAATCAGCTGAAAACTTGATGAGGTGATGATCTTGCGCAGCCGCGTTCCTGTCTATAATCAACTTATTTTTTTTCCTTCTTCACTTCAGATCCTCCGTCATCTACTGAAAACCCTCAAAGAAAAAGGCCGAAGGAAATTAGAGATTCTCATCGATGCTTTGCTGGGTGACGATGATGATGACGAAGATGAAGACAGGGAATCCAGGTCCATCAAGGATTACTGGGAGAAAGTGAAGGATTACTTCAGAGATCTGAAGATCGACCTCCAGGAGAAGTACATGAAGTTCGGGGAATGGGTGAAGGACGTCATGAGCAAAGGACTGGAAAACTCCAAGGACAAGATGGAAAACATAAAAGCCATCGCCAAAGAGGTAACTTTAATAGAATATACAAAATAGATAATAATACTTTGATGCGATGGGGAGTCTGAAAATAAGCTTTCCCCAGGCGTCTGTGGTCAGAGTTGTGTATGAAAGTAAAAAAAAAAATAGAATGAGACGTGAAAGATACGACACAACTGTATTTGCCAACATAAGTACCTAGCACGTTGAGACATTTGTCATACGCAGTGTTCTCGCTGTCGCTCACCAATGCGCCAAATTGCGACTAAATTCTTCATTTGGCGAGTAAACAAGCAATTAGATTCGTCAAATTGCTAGTGCTCAATTTTTGCTTTTTCTTTTTTTCTTTTTCGTTTTTCATACATATGCATATATATATTTAATGTATACATATTTTTTATATTTGTAGCGGATAGTTGAAATTAGATTAATAACAATCGCTGTCACAGTTGTAGAAACTTAGGTTATTTTAGACCATATTGAAAAAAAGAGGTTACATTAAAGGATTAAAGATATTTTTTGCGCTACATGGCGAATCTATTTTGCTAATACATTTTTCATTTGGCGAATGTTTTTTATTTTTAATTCGCCAAATTACTAACGTCAGCGAGAACACTGGCCATACGGTTTGATAAGCTGCAAAAAGCTCTCCAGGAAAACATCATGGCTTTGCATTCGAACAAGCCGTTAAATGCTTCGTCAGCATGCAAAGCCCTGAGTTTTTCTTGGATGGCCTTTTGTAGCTTATCAAGCGGTATGACAAATGTCTCAACGTGGTAGGTACTTATGTTGGCAAGCACAGTTGTGTCGTACCTTTCACGCCTCATTCTATTTTTTGACTTTCATACACAACTCTGACCACAGACAACAGGGAAAGCTTATTTTCAGACTCCTCCTCGTAGGATATATACAAAATCCGACTGCAGGTCACTTCGCGTATCCCGGAGACGACGTTTTTGCTTACGCTAAAAGTAACTAACCGTCTGTATCGAAAGACCATATTTACAATACTTATACAAATATCAAAACGTAGAAGTAATTTAAAAATTAAAATCTGACACAATTTCAATAAAAACATGAAAGCATGAAGTGATTTGATTAACGGTTCGTTCGGCTTCAGTACGTGTTTTCATTTCAAAATCTGCATATTCCTTTCAAGAAATTTTAAAGAAGGCTTAGGTACCGTGATTTACTCTCGATTCAAATTTCAGGAAATTTGGACAATAACAACTTTTTTATTATGTTAAAACATCTGACACGAAAAAAAAAAGAAGACGAAAGCGTATTTTTTCGCAAAATATGCGAAAAAATATGCTTTATGCGCAAAATATGCGAAAAAGGACTGTTGATATATATATTTTTTTAATTAATATATATATATATATATATATATATATAAACAGTCCTTTCTTTTACCATAAAAGATCTTACCTTTGCAAGATTCGAAGAATTCCTTTTTATACTTGGATGCATATTTAAAACATTTTTCTATTTGAAGCCGCACATTCACATTTTTCGCCTGTCTTATTGACAATATTGCCTACTGTGGATTGTTAAAAAGCCATGTTTTTTAATAATCGAATATTAATAATTTTTTTTCGAAAAGTACATAAATGTAGCTTTTACACATCTATGTTTTTTAAAAGTGTCATATTGTATGTAAACCAAATTTTATTCTATCAAAAACAGCTGTCAATAATTTCTCTCTGCAGATGATTTTTCTTTTTATAAATTACAAAACAATCTTGTTTAAAAAATGTGAGTACATCCTCTGCTTAAATTTATCGTCGTACTGTAAAAGTACATTTATTTTGTTTCTGTTTTTTCCAGTTTGCCAGACATGCGAAGAACGTAAGCAAAGAAGTGGCGGCTGAAGCCAGTGAATTTTTCAAGCAATACAAGGAGGACCTGGGAAACATCTGGGAGGAACTGAAAGAAACTTTCAAGGAAATCAGGAACCGAAAAGACTAAAATGATAATTGTTAAATAATAATAAACTATACTAGCTTCCATGTCATATTATTTTTTTTAAACCAACATTTATAATTCGGTGCTGTGAAAGAAGTGAGCTTTCTACCATGTATGTGTAAATATGCATTTTTAATAAAACAGAACACTTAACAACACATACGTTATAGATGATTTGTATTTTACCCTAGAATAGCCAATTTTACTCAAGTTTTATATAAGAAACATTTTAAACTGTAATTTTTATTTTAAACTGCTAGGGGGGCTCCGCCCTCCCTAGCAGTTTAGGGGGCCGCCCCCCTGTTCGCTGCGCTCGCCAACCCCCGCGTAATCTCTTCGCGATTCCGTTCGGTATTGCTTTGCAGTCCCGGTTGGAATCGCTTCGCGATGCATAGACTGAGCCTTTTCCTGATTGGTCTATTTGACTCATCGAAGGAGTGGACCACCCGGATTCGTTATTTCCGGAAATTTTACACATCAGCATCATTCCAGGAGTCATTCCTTTTAAGGCTAGTTTTTTTTTTTTTTTTTTTTTTTTTTTTTTTACTATAGAAGGATTTAATTTATTTCTGTATGGTACATACTACTTACCACATTATATAAAGAAGTTTCAAACCGAAATATATTTTATGCGAAATTTTTTTTCCAAGCACCTTCGTCGTTCCAAGCCCAAGCTCGTACTCTGATTGGTTGTTGCTCTCATCACTGTTTTCACGTAACTTGACGATAACCATACTTGGCGAAAAATACTTCGCTCGTAAGTGAACGAGTAAACCTAAAACCTAACCTACTCATTCTTATTCTTCCTTCATTCTTATCCTCGTGGTTTTGTGCTCTTGTGTATTATTATCTTGTGTTATTTTATAAAATGGCTAATGCTTTACTTATTAATAAATGGGAAAAGTTACTTTGTACTCGGTTCGGAAGGAAATCAAACTCCTCGACGGAAGCATCTATCGCTACGCCAAGTATGATTATCGCCAAGTTACATGAAAACAGTGCCGAGAGCAACAACCAATCAGAGTGCGAGCTTGGGCTTGGAACGACGAAGGTGCTTGGAAAAAAAAAAATTACGCATATTTTATACACTGTTAAAAATTTGAAACTTTTGTTGCATCGTCACTCCACCATTTTTATAGAATATCTCTATTTTAACCAATGACAATGTTCCATAATATAGTGAAGTAATCGCTTTCTATAAAAGCGGTAAAGTGACGATGCAAAAAGAAAAGTTTCATATTTTTAACAGTGTACCTGAAATAAGCGAAACTATGGTAAATCGCATTTCACTTATTTTTCAGAAGTAAAAGAAAGCTTTACCTTGCAAGACAATGCTATTTTCACAAACTGATATCATACTTTTCTTATAATACAAGTATTGCAATTGTTTGGCTCGATAGAAAACAGTAAAAAACGATTAACATAAAATCTGTCATTTTTGCACTTAAGGGTGTATTCGAAAAAACGCTTTTCCACCTTCAACAGCTCGAAATTTTCCGATACAATTTCAGACACATTTTTAAAAGTAGAAACATGAAACTTGCTGGGGGGATTTTTGAAGAGACGTATAAAGTGCCGTGTGATGTCAATTTACGATCAATTCATTAGAATTTGATTTATAAACAGTTATCTTCTCAGGTTGACCCTTTTTTTCGTTCCCAGATCTCCCGCTTCTGAAAATTCGGATCAAAACGCCGTTTTTGATTGCTTTTTTTGCAATATTTTCTGCATTTATCAAAGAATTGACAATCACGGCACCTTGTGTACTTTCTAAATAAGAGAATTTGCCATTTTGATGCATTTGAGAGCAAAAATGAATTTAAAAATAAATCGAAAAATAAGCAGTTTGAATCGAAATATAGCCTTAAGATAATTTGGTTCTCAGGTATGGTGTTTATTTAGTACCAATTAAATTGACAGCTATAGCCGTTCTGTATTAAATTGTGAAAAAGTGGACAAAGTGTAACTGACTAAAAATTTTACAGTTCTTAACCCTTTCGAGTCCGAATTTTTTTTTTTCAATTTTAAGAATAAATTTACTGAAGTAATAAAGTACAAAAAGCATACTATGTTACAATTTTAAATGAAGAGATTGTTAAAAAGTATGAATTAACAACTTTGAAAAATAAATGACAATGTTTTATTAAATTTCGTATAGAGAACGACTTGAAGCTAAACCTAACAGATTTCAACTCTGGTATAGTTCACTCGTTGGGGAAAAACAGTGGTATCATTTTTTTTTTACTTCTAAAATGCATTTTTCTTAAATTTTAAAAACACGGATGGCTTACTTAGAGTGCCATTTAGTGGGGGGAAAAATGAGAATTACAAAATACAGTCGACTCTCGTTAATTCGAAATCGGATAATTCGAATCTTCGCTTAATTCGAACTAAACATGAAGTCCCGAAATTTTCAATGGCATAATAGCATTAACAATTTTCGTTAATTCGAACTCATTTTCTCTTGTCTTCGTTTAATTCGAACTACCGAGAGTTCCGATTTTTCATTTTTGCTTTTTTCTCACAGATTTCAGATCATTTGAATAACTTTCTTTATTTTATTTTTGTGAAAATTGTTCCGAACGAGTACGCACATAATCCCATGCATTTGATATCCACTTTCTTAGTGCCTGGTCTGCCCATCAGGGTCGCTTCAATTTTTTCTTCAAATGTGATAATTCCTAATCCTTTTATTAGTTTATGTATTTATATATTTTAATTTAATATTAAGTCATATTCTAGTGATAACAGACGAAATAAATTTAAAAAATACAACAACATTAAGGATGTATTTCGATTCAAACTGCTTATTTTCCGATTTATTTTAAAATTCATTTTTGCTCTCATATGCATTAAACTGGCAAATTGTCTTATTTTGAAAGTACACAAGGTGCCGTGATTGTCGATTCTTTGATAAATGCGGAAAATATTGCAAAAAAAAGCAATCAAAAACGGCCTTTTGAACCGATTTTTCCGAAGGTGGAGATCTGGGAACGAAAAAAAGGGTCCTACTGAGAAGGTAATTGGTCATAAATCAAATTCTAATGAATTGAGCGTAAAAAGACATCACACGGCACCTTATACATCCCTTCAAAAATCCCCTCGGCAAGTTTCATGTGTTCTACTTTCAAAAATACACCTTAACAAAAAAGGGGTCGATCTACTAAAAAAAACTTTAGTGATCCTTGTAATTACAAAAAAATTTTAGTAATCTTAGTCGGTTACAAGAAAATTTGTAAGAATTACTAGAAAAAAGTTAGCAACGAATAGAGTTAATAGTTTTATATTTTTTATAGCTCTTACTAAAACTCAGCTGGTGTGGCCTTAATAGCATAGTGGTTATAGTAACGGACTCCAGGCTAAAAGGTCCCGGGTTCGAAACTTGCCACCGCCAAATACGCCCCGAATGTATGTAGTGTCTCGTTAGTAAAGGGATTATGAAAATCTTGTCGGAGCAGGTAGGAATGTTTGGTGCTGCCATCTACTGCGGTTTTGCCGAAAATCTTCCGCTTTAAAAGTCTGGATGCAGCTCGAGGGAAGCTCCTACCCTTCGGGCGCATGTAATGGCTGTTAAAAATAACTTTGTAGCTATAACTAAAATTTGCTTGGTGGCTCATACTAAAAATTTTTAAGTTAGTTATACAAAAAATTCTTTTGTTGAGTTTACAAAAGAAATGCTTGTTTCACTTGCAAAAAAAAAACTTTGTAATGGTTACTAAAAAATTCTGTGGAATACAAATTTACTAAGAAATTTTTAGTAACCTCTTGAATTTTTTTTTTTTTTACAGTGTATGTCTGAAATTGCATCCGAAAAATTTCCAGCTGTTGAAGGCGGAAAAGGGTTTTTTCGAATACATACTTACTTCCTTTGTAATAGTGTCATATTAACTATGTTTTCCTCTCATACTTTCCATAATTCGAACTTCGGATAATTCGAACATTTCTTGTGGTCCCGACGAGTTCGAATTAACGAGAGCCGACTGTATCTATGTTATTAACCGCTTCCTATAATTATTCTATACCTATTCCTATTAACCGCTTCCTCCGCTGCCCGTATCACGTACGGGCAACGTTTTTTTTGCCAGTCATGATTTGCCCGTATCACGTACGGGCAAAGGATTTTATCCATTTACAAACTGGTAGGTCTCCATCCTTTACCAGAACCATCATACCTGGTGCAACATTTTGTTTTTTAAAGAGCCATTTGGATCTCTGCTGCAAATGGCTTAAATAAGAATTGGACCAATTTTTCCAAATTAGTTGCTCAATTTTTTGAGTTTTCTGCCATCGGTCGAGCAAGTTTTCTCTTACATTAATCAAATTTGGCTCAGGAAGAGCATTAATTGGTCTACCAATCAAGAAATGTCCTGGAGTCAAAACTTCATAGTCTTCTAATTCAGAAGATAATGGGGAAAGAGGGCGCGAATTTAGAATACCTTCGATTTGAGTAGTAATAGTTAAAAATTCTTCAATGGTTAATTTCATAACACCAATAGTTCTTTTTAAGTGGTATTTGAACTGTCCGACGCCTCTCTCCCAGAGTCCTCCAAAATTTGGGGAACGAGGGGGAAGAAATTTTCAGAGAACTTGCTCGGATGACAGAAAATTTGATACATCATCATTATTTTTATTTATAGAATTTAATAATCTCTTTAGTTCTGCACATGCTCCAACAAAGATGGATGCATTGTCACAAAAGATAGTATTACTTTTGCCTCTGCGAGCAAAAAATCTTTTAAGTGTTGCAATTAATGCAGCAGAAGTTAAGTCAGAAAGATGTTCTAAATGAACTGCTTTAGTAACCATGCATATGAAAATGGCCACATAAACTTTATTAAATATCCCTTTTCTCTGGTTGCGATATTTAATAAAAAATGGACCGCATAGGTCAAGACCTGCATTGGAAAACGGTGGCCCTTGTATTGCTCTCTCAGGGGGTAAATTACCCATTATTTGACTTACAATTGAAGGTTTTATTTTGAAACATTGAACACACTCGTGTACAACTTGACGAGCAATGTTTCTTCCATTAATGGGCCAAAATAATTGTCTTATACTATTTAATAGCCCTTGAGGACCAACATGTAAGTCTCTCTTATGATAATAAAGAAAGATAATTTTAGTTAATTTACTGCTTGGGGGTAAAATGATTTGGTGAGATCGGTCATAGCTTAAATTTGAGTTGGTCAAACGACCACCCACTCTTAATAGATCATCTTTGTCTAAGAAGGGATCTAAAAATCTCAACTTACTTTTTACAGGGACAGACATGCCCTTTTTCAATGCCGAAATTTCTGATGAAAAATACTCACCTTGAGCTCTCTTAATTAAGAAATTTCTAGAAACTCTTAGTTCATCTAGAGTTAAGGAATCCTTAAGTTTTGTCGGTTTTTTACAATCGTGGACAAACCTGAAAATAAATGCTAACACTCTCATTAATTTAATATAACTATTTGAAATGGTAAGAAAAGAGTTATTAAAGTCATAATTTATAATTAAAGTGAGAACCGGAACTGACTTTAGCTCCTTTAAAAAATGTTCGTCTTTGTTATGAGAGTCCTTTTGTGGACAAAAATTTACAATGTTTTGTTTCAGGAAATCGGGACCTTCAAACCACAGTTTATTTGTAGCAAGCGATTTTGCATCTTGACCTCGGGATAACACATCCGCTGTATTTAGTTTTGACGGCACTTATCTCCACTCGTAGTTTTTGGTAAGTTCTTGAATCTTAGATACTCGGTTTGCAACGAAAGTTTTTAGAAGATGTGGGGACATGTTTATCCATGCTAAGGAAATCGTAGAGTCCGACCAAAGTATGACTTTGTCGATTTGAAGTTTCATAGCTCTAATTACCTTTTGAGCAAGTTGGCACAACAATAGACAGGCTGAAAGTTCAAGCCTCGGTATGCTGACAGTTTTAATAGGTGCAACTTTACTTTTGCTGCAAATGAGGTGGCAAACAGGCGAATTTGAGTCAGTGTTCGTTTGAAGATAAAGGGAAGCTCCGAATGCTTTCTCACTCGCGTCAGCAAACCCATGTAAGAGGATAGTTGATGCATCTTTAATAAGAATACATCCGGGAATTTTGATGGTTTCTATAAGAACTAGTGAATTGAGGAAATTGTCCCACTCTTGAGCAACATGAAGTGGAATTTTATCATTCCAGTCGCACTTTAGCAACCATAGTTGTTGCATGAAGATTTTTGCACGGCAAATTACAGGGCCGAGCAAGCCAAGGGGGTCAAAGAGTCTTGCAATTTGACTTAGAATTTCGCGTTTTGTATAGTCCGAACTTTTGTTGACAATAACTTTAAAGTTAAATGTATCACTAGTGCAGTCCCACATTATTCCGAGAGTTTTTGTTGAAGTTTCTTCGGCATTTTGATTAAAGGGAAATGTTTGATAATCAGGATTTATTTCTTCAATAACATTAGAACGCCATTTATGCAAGGCCATCTGACCTTTTTTGAAGATGTCTGTTAATTGTTTTTTAATTTCAAAAAATTCGGAAATGTCTGATGCACCTGACAGGCAATCGTCCATGTACATATCGTTCTTTACAACTTCGGCAGCTAATGGGAAATTGTTGGCTTCATCTACCGCTAACTGTTGGAGCACTCTAGTGGCAAGGTATGGACTGCTTGCACAACCGTAGGTGACCGTTCTCAGAGTGTAGATTTTGTCAGGTTCCTCCCTACCTTCTCTCCACAATATTTTTTTGGTATCTAGTATGCGACGGATTTACCTCTATTTGTCGAAACATTTTATTTACATCAACTGTAAATGCGAAAATATGTTTTCTAAAACGAATCATAATTGAAAAAAGATCATCCTGTATTATCCCTCCTTTAAACAATAAGTCGTTTAAAGACTTCCCATTAGTAGTTTTACAACTCCCATCAAAAACAACCCTCAGTTTAGTTGTAGTACTTGATGGTCGCAAAACCCCGTGATGAGGGAAAAAATATCCTATATCAGGATTTATGTCATCGGAATTTTCTTCCATGTGTCCTAAAGTAGTGTATTCTTTTAGAAATTCTGAGTATAATTCCTTTAATTTTAACCGCTCTAAACGGTTCCATAACTGATTTAATCTTTTAGCGGCAATTTGTTTTGAATCTCCCAGAGAATTATCTAACATTTGAATCTTAAAGGGTAATTCAACTACATATCTGCCGTCCGGTTTCCGATAGTGAGTCTTTAAAAAATGTTCATTACAGTAATTTAACTCCTCACTAACTAAGGGTTTTAATTCACTTACTTGCTCCATTTCCCAAAAGAAACTTATTTCTTTTTTCAAATTTTTATAATCTGTTACTAAAAAACAAGAATCAGAATAGTCCCTTAAATTTGAGATAGAATTGCATACAGTTCCTGATATAACGTGACCGAAAAACGTTTCTACTAACATTAATTGGGAATCATCAATTTTAATTTTATTAGACCCTATTAATTCATAGAATAACTGCGCTCCAATCAGTGCATGTACGCGTTTCGGCTTATTCCAATTATTATCCGCTAATTCTATGTTCGACGGCAATTTTAATTTTGACGTATTTATATATTTGGGTGGTAGATTAGCGATTTTAGGAACAACTAACATATCTAATTGATAAGATTTAGTTTTGTTTTCATTCGTTAATTCCGTACTAACAAATGATTTAGCGTTTAAACATAGATCATTAAGTCCGGAAATGGAAATATGAGTTTTTTGTTTACGCAATCCTAATAGATTTGTAGCATGAGAGGACAATAAATGCGAACTCGAACAACTGTCTAATGCAGCAATTAAAGGTTGAAATTCCCCAGAACCGTCCTTCAAATATATCACAGCTGTGTTTAAAATTACACAAGATTTATTTATTTCATTTTCCTTCGCGAAAAATGTTTGATTATCAGGAGAAAGGGAGGGGGGTGAATCCACCTTGCGTCTATCTGTCTGGTCTTCAACAATGAATTGCCTTCTGATATTATTTTCATTTAATGAATGAAGTAATGTATTATGCTCTTTGCTGTTACAAGAAAGGCATTTATTATTAGATAAACAAGGGTTAGGTAAATGGCAGTTTAAGCAAGATTGGCATAAATTGTTATTTTTAACAACTTCTGATCTCTTTATCACGTTCATTTGTTTAAATTTCTCACATCTATATAAAGAATGTGAATCTTTACATCCTAAAATACACTCTTTTCGCTGTTTTGATTTTGTTAAAAAGGATTTTTCCATGTTTGGCTTAGTGCCAGATTTCCAGTTATTATAAGGAGATTTTTTTTGTTCCTTTGAAATAACAGTATTTTGAAGAATACGACATCTTTCTTCCAAAAAGCTTAAAAAGCTAGCTAATTTAGGAATTTCGTTTTTATTTAATTTCATTTCGAACGATTTTTTTATTTCAGAATCTAATCTTTGAAACAATATGTGCATTATTAAAGCATCTGACAGCTCATTAGATTCAAATTCAAGTAATTTTAATGCACGCAAATTACATTTTGTATTATCAATTAATTGCATTAAGTGATTAGGAGAATCGGGAACTTTTGAAAAATTAAGTAGTTTAATAATATGGCAATCAATGACAGCTCTTTTATTTTCATATCTTTCTTCTAAAGATTGCCAAAGAGATTCGTAAGTATCTTGAGCTGACTCAAGCCTTTTGGCTTCACCTTTTAAACAGCCCTTTAAGTAGCATAACTGCTGAGTTGAATTTAAATTCTTATTATTTCCGATAATAGACATAAATTGGGACTTAAAGTTTTGAAATTCATCATATTTTCCATAAAAATTGGGTAGAGGTAAGTCTGGATTTTTAAAGCTATTACTAACAGTAGGATTTTCTTTATTGACAACACATTCATATTTAGAAAGAATAATGTTAAGTTTTACCTCTGAATCTTCCAGTTCATCCTCTAGCTCAGTTGCTAGTTCCAAAGAATCTGTAATGTCGACATCATCCGGAAGAGTTGTATACGACACTATCAAATTCCGTAATGACGTTTTAATTTCCAAAATCGAAACCTTTTTGCTTTCTGTGGTGAGGAAAATTACACCACATTACAAGGTACGCGAAAGATAGTGGTTAGTGTTAATAAAGTAATATTAAGATAATATCCCAATCTGCGTTGTGAAAGATTGTACTGGATATTACCAAAAAAAAATTTTTTTTTAACTTAACAACAATTTAAATATAGGAAAATCGCAATAGCTCAGATTCAACTTATTTAACGTTTAAATTTGCAAATCAGGATTTTAAAGAGATAATATGAATGTAAACAATGTCTTCCAACAAAAAAAATTTTTAATTTTATTAATCAAGAATCTGCATCTATTAAATCAGTTAAAGAGAAATAAAGAAAAGAAAATATCAAAGAAAACAAGGATATCTATGTACATACCAATATTTATTTCAAAACAACAAATATATTCAGAATACAATAATAAAATCATTCAAAAATATCAATTTCGTAATTAGCAACACAATGAGATAACACCACTCGAAAATGAATTCATTTCATAATCATATTTTTTTTCTTAAGTTTTATGTTATCATAAACCTACACAATTTTCTCTCACAGCACAACTAAAAAAGCATAGCCTAAGTTTTCCCTCTTCCTTTATTTAAATTTCAAATAAAAAATTAATTTTCATATTAAAGAAATTTCTCTTTATATATATATATATGTAAAATCGACTAAAAGATAATTTCTAAAAAAAGTAACACCACAAGAGAAAAATTAAATTGCTCACCATTATTGAACAGCTGGCAGCTAAATCCACAGAAGGTCTGTCGAAACAAATAATTTGTAGCGGTCTCACGCAGCGCAAATGAAGTCTCGTAATTCGTAACTGTCCGTTAAAATGCGTGGCAGTAATTAAAGTGTTCACAGCAATTTCGTACATCTCATCTGAAGTCTTACGAGTCTGAATTGTCCATTATAATGCGTGGCAGTAATTAAAATGTTCACATCAATTTCGTACATCGCATCTGAAGTCTCACGAGTCAGAATTGTCCATTATAAGGCATGGTAGTAATTAAAATGTTCACATCAATTTCGCACATCTCATCTGAAGTCTCACGAGTCAGAATTGTCCATTATAAGGCATGGCAGTAATTAAAATGTTCACATCAATTTCGCACATCTCATCTGAAGTCTCACGAGTCAGAATTGTCCAATATAAGGCATGGCAGTAATTAAAATGTTCACATCAATTTCGCACATCTCATCTGAAGTCTCACGAGTCAGAATTGTCCAATATAAGGCATGGCAGTAATTAAAATGTTCACATCAATTTCCATATTGTTCCAAAAAAAAACTCTTAGACATCCGCATCGGAATGGAATGATTTCTTTTCGGAGTCCTTTCTTCATGACAACATACTGGGAGAACAAAAAAAAATCTTCCGAATCTGCTGACTTCTAACTTCTCTTCTGAGGTAGTTCTTTTTTTTTCTTTGATTACTTCCAATCCCTCTTCTTTATCTAATTGGTTTATTTGCAAACGTTTTCATTGGGACAATTGCCCTTTCGCTTCTCATTGGTACCCTGTCCAAGTAGGAGGTACACCCCTTTCGGCCACTAGAAAAAACTTTTTATTTTTCTTCCCACGCGTTGCAGAAACTCGTCAGACCCCTGACCGATTCCTCCCTTCTGTGGGCGTTTCACGGCTATAAATTCTGTTATTGTTGGCTCCTGCGCGTAATGTCAAAGTCGGAGACAGTCTGGGTTTTTTACAACTTTGCTATTACTCTGCTGTTGTCATTATCTGACATTTTATGGTGAGCAATTGAAATTTTACTTGGGTGTTCCTTGTTACAATCATTCATTCCCACCGAACGTTCTAGAGTCATAAAGTTTATAGCTTTAATTACAACAAAAAATAGCCTTCATCTTTTCCTGAAACCTAAAGTTATTATTACTACCTGAAAGAATGAAACGAACTTAAAATAGATATTAGTGAATAAAATAAATTTAAAACTCTACTTTAATCAATGATTCTTTTTTTCTTTTTTTTTATACGAATATTCATGTATTTTCGCTTTAGTTGTTCGTAATCATTCTTTATATGTACATATTTATTCTAGCAATGTTGTGACGATTCGTCACTACATGCTATCTCCCCTTTCATTAAGAAAAAAAAGAACATCCTATACAAGACAAACCAAAATATATACACAAATATATCAAAGGAATACAAAATTCTAAAATAATATGCATGATTCTATGGTTGAGAAATATAATCTTTCCAATGTGGTGTTATTGAAAAAAAATATCCAAGTATATACATAAACGTATTCTTTATAGGAATAGCTATATTTTCTATATTTTCCTTTTTCTTTATATATATATATATATATATATATATATATATATATATATATATATATACATATATATATATACATCTGTATTATAGCGTTCCAGAAATGGGTGTGTATTTTACTTGGCATGTTCTATATTTCTTCTTTATCTTCTTTATCTACTTTTCTATTATCTTCTTTTAAGCTCTGCGGTGCGATATATAATTCCGCATTATTTGAAGTATGTGAATTTTTCAGAATTAATATCCCATCTTTATTTAAAGTATACTTTTCATATTTCTTTATTTTCTTTTGTTGTTGTAAGGCCTCAATAATTTCTTTTAATTTTGGGTCATTTAATTGTTTTTCTTATATTATCTGTATTTAGTTTTTTATTTACCATGAAAAGGTGTGTGTTCAAATCATCTGCTATTGATAGAGCCTGTACCGATCTACTACAGAAATCAGCGGGATTATGGATACCTGCAATATGCGATACTTCAAAATCATAAACCTGTAATTTTAGTAACCATCTTGCTACAATCTCAGGCTGCTTTTCTAACTGTAAATGGTACGTTAATGCCTTTGAATCTGTTAGCAGAAAAAATTTTCGTCCTAATAGAATGTTTCTAAAATATGTTATGGTTTCATAGATTGCCAAAAGTTCAATCTGCATGCTTGGATATTTCTTTTCTGAGTCTCTTAATTTTCTTCCCGTAAATTCAATTGGGATCATTTTATCTCCTTGTTTTTGTGCTAATATACCCGATGTTGCAATTTTCGATCCATCTGTAATTATATAGAAATCTTTACTAAAATCTGGGGGGTGAATAGTAGGTTGTTCCATTATAATTTTTTGTATTTTTTTAAATGATTCTTGTGCTTTGTCATTCCATTTGAATTTTGTATTAGCTTTAGTGAGGTCCGTCAGTGGTGCTATTATCTCCGCATAATTATGTATAGTTGCTTTAAAATATGTGCATAATCCAATAAATGCTCTAAAAGTTTTTTGAGATTTTGCATGTATAATTTTAGTTTAGTCGGTTCAATTGTAAGATTAAATTTTTCTAATTGTTCTAATACTGCTTCTAGTATTATGTGCATTTGTTGTACATCATTTGAACCAATTATTATGTCATCAATAAAGTATTGAATATTGTATTTTTTTTTTAAGTCTCCTAAAACTATATCAATTAAACGAGCGAATTGATTCGTTGAAATTTTTGTCCCAAAAGGCATCCTTGTTATTTGAAAATGGTTATCTTCCGTGATAAATGCTAACTTATGCTTGTCCTGCTCATTTAATTTTATTTGAAAGAATGCAGAATGCAAATCTAAGACATTGTATAATTTTTTTCCTGCCATATTTTGTAAAATTTCCTTTGTATTAGGTACTGGGTATGGGTCACTTTCTAATATATCATTAAGAGCTCTAAAGTCTATAGCCATCCTAAATTTAATTAAATTCTTATCATTTGTTTTTGACGTAGAATTTTTCTTTACGAAAATTACTGGGAAAGCATAACTTGAATTCGTGGGCTCTATAATACCTGCATCCAATAAATCCTGAATTTCTTTCTCCGCGAATTTCTTTACGTCATGTGCTAACTTAAAGGGTTTCGTTTGTATTGGAAAGTCGTGCATTAGTTTAAAGTTCGGTTTTATTACGTCTGTTTCTCCTAGCGTTTTATATGATTTGCTGAAGGCAGTAGCGTGTCTCATTAAAATTGTCAGTACTTCCTTTTGTACCTTTGGTGTTAAGTGATCAACTTTAAAATCATTCTCTGAAAGTTCTTTCTTTCTTAATTCTCTAATTTGTGTGATATTTAAGTTATTTACTTCGTAAATATTATCAGTATTTGATTTATTTTGTTTTTTTATAAAAAAATCAGTGGTAATTTTTCCCATTTCCTGATCTTTGTGAAGTCTCAAGTATTGTTTAGATTTATTTTGTACTAATATTGTGAATAAATTATTTTCGTTTTCCTTATTTTCATGAACTGAATTTTGGATTACTAATTTCCTGTTGTTATATTTAGGTTGGAAAAAAAATTGTTGTCCGTTTTTTAGTTTGCCGTCAAAAATTAAGTTCACTAACTTCGATTCTCTGGGTCTCAAAGTAATGCTTTTTTCTACAAATACTCGTGTATTAATTTTCGGAATCTTATTATACTGATAAGAGTGAATTTGTTTTGGTATTGTTTGAAACTCGTCATTTTGTTGTATCGGCTTAATTTCATTTACCTCAGTAATTTGATCTTCGTTAGGATTTAATTGTATAATTGAGTTATTGAGTTTAAAAGTATTATTTTCAAAATCCATAATTATTTTATTACTTTTTAAAAAATCGTATCCTAAAATAATTTTGTAATTACGATCAAATTCTTCTTTAGTTACATAAAATGTGCCATTTAAGAAAGTGTTGTTAAATCTAAACTTAAATTTTACGCAGTGTTTAAAAGGAATCGATTTATTTGATAAAGTTGTAATTTTTATAGCGTTGGCTAAATATTTAATTTTTATATCTGTCTGTTTTATTTTCTCGAAGACCCCTGGGGATATTAAACTTATACTCGCCCCACTATCAATAAGGCTGGGTATAATTATATCTTTCTTCATTTTTAAATTCCATATTGGTAATTCATTGTTTTTACCCGAATTACAACTTGCAATTAATTTTTCTTTAATCATCTTTTTTTTTTGTTCTCATTTCGTCTTATCTCTGTCTTTTTTGTTTGTTTTTGTTTAATTATTTTTAGTTCCTTGTTTGCTTTATTTTTTATGTTATAACCCTGTTTTTTTTTCAATGATGCGGGACCTACGGGCTTGTATTTATCTCAATTTTGTAAGTCCCCTTACCGGTTTAAATTACTTTGTCCTCTGTTCCTGTTATGATTTTGTCTATTCCTTCTGTCTCTCTTTTCATTTGAAAAGGTAATTGTGGGCTGACGTTCCCTGTTTCTCTCATTATTTTGCGGCAAAAGATTTTGGCTATTTTGCATATCTGCGAAATTGTGATGCTGCCCTGTATATGCGATTTGTGTATTGTTTCCCTGTGTTGGGTCAAAATTTTGCATTGGAACCATATTTTGCATATTATAATTTCCATGATACATTTGATTAGGTCCTATCGGTGATTGGTGCAAATTTTGCCAATTTGGCATCTGATTTTGCATATCATTAAATCTAATTTGATTGTTATGAGATCTTGCAAAATCGAATGTTTGTGGCGCTTGAAAATGTTGTGCATAGTTTTGTGGAAATCTTGTAAAGCTTCTATAATTGTTATTTTGATAGTAATTCTTGTGAAATCTTGGCCTAACATTGTTTTGTGCTCCCCTCGGTTGAAAAAAATTCGCACTTTTTTGATTAAAATAACAATTTTGTGTCTGGTGATTGGACTTGTTGCATATATGACAAAAATTTTGTGTTATATGATTTATTTCCGCTTTGTTTTGTTCACTTTCGTTTTTGTCAATTTGTAAACTTTTTATTTGTTCTTTCAGCTGTTGTATCTCTGATTTTTGGTCTTGTGACATGCTAATAAGTGCCTCAAATAATTTATTTTCGCTTGTTTCCGTCAAATTATTTATTTCACCTGCACATTTACTGTTTAATGCACTTTCGATGTTTTTAGCTTTTTTTACCGCATCTTCGAAATTTGTAGGTGGGTATTTTTTTAATTCGAAAGAAATGTCCGGTCTTAGCGCCTCAAGATATTTTGTTAATTTTATAGTCTCTAATAATTCTTTGGCTCCATTCTTTTGTTCATGTCCTGCTAGAGCAAGATATTTCTGTGCTTCTATATTGAACTTTTTTGTGAATTCCTCAATAGTTTGATTGGCTGTTTGTTTGGCATTTATAAATTGCAACTGAGCATCAGCAAAAGATCTTTCTTTTTGAAATTGTTTTATCGCATTTTGTTTAAACGTTTTATAGTCTTGTGCTTTATGCAATTCATTTGTGTTTCTCATAACTTCTCTCGCTTGCCCTTTGAATTTTGATTTCGCCAATACCAATTTTATGTCGTCGGGAAATTGTGCCGCTACAGCTAACTCCTCAAATTCTTCAAAAAAAATGTGTTATGTTTTGATCCGGTTTATCCTCAAAATTTTGTAATGATTTTATCAGAGTATCCACTCCAATAGTGAATGATTCCCTTTCGGGAGAAGGTTGTCTTCCCTTTCTTCCTGTCATATTTATTTATCTGTTTTGAAAATCTCCAATAGATTGATGTTTAATTGTTTTTCTTTAATTTTTTTTTTTTTTTTTTTTTTTTTTTTTTAGCACTGTGAATTATTATGTACTGTACTCTCAAAATATGATTTTTTTTTTTTTTTTTTTTTTTTTTTTTTTTTTTTTTTAATCTAGGTATCGAAATTAGCTCACATAAAGGGAAAAGAGAAAAAAAATACTTCATAGAAATTTCAAAATCCCCCTAACTATTTCTATAGATACACACAAAAAATAATCACAAAATAAATTTTCAAAGTACAGATATATATATATACAGGGTGTCCCCTCTCAACGGTGGCCAATGGCTAATTTCTAAACCGTTGGTCATAGACATATAGTTCCTATTGCAAAAATGCTTTAAAAAAGGCAAAGAATTGTTTTTTAAGCGATTTTGGACAAAAAAAATGTTTTACTAAAAAATTACGAAAATTAAATTTTTATACGGTCCCCCGGTCCTATAAGTGATATTTAGTAAAATTTTTTCAACACTCTAGCAAGTAATACAGTAAAGGTCCCATTCATGTAACATTAAAATTGACCGAGTTATGAAACTTAAAATTTCAAGACTTAAACCACTTTTCTATAGCTGAAAACGGATGAGTTCCACTGACAGGGCCGTAAATCCCGGGGGGGTTTGGGGGGGTGCAACACCCCCCCTAGGAGAAATCAGTCGGAAAATTCCCAGATCTATCGGAAAAAGTATGTTTAGTCGGAAAAAAATGGTATTAACCAATAAAATCTTATAAACTGGAAAATCATTCGGAAAATTTCCCGTTCCATCGGAAAAGGCGTATTTAGTTGGAAAAATAGCATTACGTATTATCCTATAAAAACTTATAAATTGGAAAAACAGAAAAATCAGTCGGGAAAATTCTTGTTTGATCGGAAAAAATGTTCTTAACCTATAAAAACTTATATACTGGAAAATCATTCGGAAATTTTCCTATTCCATCCGAAAAAGCGTGTTTAGTCGGAAAAAATAGTATTACGTAATTATCCTATAAAAAACTTACAAATTGGAAAAAGGAAAAATCAGTCGGAAAAATTCTTGTTTGATCGGAAAAAATGTTCTTAACTTATAAAAACTTATAAACTGGAAAATCATTCGGAAATTTTCCCGTTCCAACCGAAAAAGCGTATTTAGTCGGAAAAAATAGTATTACGTAAAAACTTACAAATTGGAAAAAGGAAAAATCAGTCGGAATTCTTGTTTAATCGGAAAAAATGGTAGTAACCTATAAAAACTTATAAATTGGAAAAACGAAAGTATCATTCGGAAAATTTCCCGTTCCATCGGAAAAGGCATGTTTAGTCGGAAAAAATAGTATTATCCCATAAAAATTTATAAATTGGAAAAACGAATAAGTCAATCGGAAAAATTCTTGTTCGATCGGAAAAAATTGTATTAGCCTATAAAAACTTATAAATTAGAAAAACGAAAATATCATTCGGAAAATTTTCCGTTTCAATCCGGAAAGGCATGTTTAGTCGGAAAAAATAGTATTACGTATTAACCTATAAATACTTGTAAATTTTTAAATAGGAAAAAATGGCATTTATCTATAAAAAAAAATTATAAATTGGAAAAACGAAAATATCAATCGGAAGTTTTCTGTTCCACCGGTAAAGGCATCTTTAGTCGGAAAAAATAGTATTACGCATTAACCTATAAAGATTTATAAATTGGAAAAACGGAAAAGTCAGTCGGAAAAATTCTTGTTAGATCGGAAAAAAGTAAATTAGCCGAAAAAAAGGGTATTAATCTATAAATATTTATGAATTGGAGAAATATTTCTGTAGTTTTTAATTAAATAAGAAAAACAAGTTAGATTGAAGAAAACCTATAAAATTTTATTCTCAGTCGGATTTATTTCCGCTTGCAGTTTCTGATAAGAAAAATAAGAAAAAAAAAACAATTTAGTATGTAGAAAACAAATTTATTCTTAGCCGGAACTATTATTAATTAATTTAAATAATTGCTAATTTACTATTTACTTTAATTTAGTAATTAATCAATATAACTTATTAATATATAGGATTTTATTTTTTTGATATAACTATTCAGAAAAATGTTGATTTGTCAAATATTGTGTTCTCGGAAACTTCGATATGACGAAAAAAAAATGTTCTTGTACATTTTCTAGTAATGTTAAAGTTATACCGTTAATTATAACAGTGATATTTGAGTAAAACCTTGATATTCCGATTTTTTTTTCTGTGTCTTTTGACTTGGATATGGATATATCAAAATCTACTTGTATTTTTTTTTACTGTTGGAAAGTTTTTAATTTAATCTCGAAATTTTAAGATATACTGATCGAAGTGAAGAAACTTCTATTTTTTTAATCTAAACTTTAAATTTTTTATATGAAATATGTATCACGGAATTTAGGTGGTATACGATGAAAATTCATTTATAGAAATACAAATATTTGGTATTTTTTCATATCAAAATCTGGATATTTTCCATTCTATTCAAATTTTACCTTTAATTGAAAATAATTATAGTCTCATTTTTTCCTACTATCTAAATTTGTGTTTTCTTTTTATTTTATTAAAAGAATAATAATAATAAAGGCGAAATTGTTTATACTTAATTTTTTACGTAATTTTTGTTTGATTTAAAAGATTGTTTAAGAAATTTATATGATACAGAATGAAAATTGAAAATACCCAAATACTTTGAATTTTCATCTCGAAATAATCTGGATATTTTACAGCCTATACGAGTTTACTTCTGTCAGAAGTAATACTTTCGTTAGCTTTTTCCTCAGTCAATTGTATTAAATTTTTCTAATATTTTTATTATTACTATCACATTTTGTTTAGTCAGAAAAATGAGTTGTAACACCAAATTGTTACGCTGTTTTTAAGTTTGTCGTTAGAAAGAATTAAAACTTATATTAAGAAATCCCGTATTTTTGACAATTTTTTGTCTCTGAAATATTCCCCAAGCAAACAAATTTCAATTTTACTTAAAAAAAAAAAAAAAAAAAAAACGCTAAAAAGATTTTAACTGAATGCTAAAAAATAGAAAGATAAAACATTGTTTTTTCTTCAACGTAAAGCTTGGGCACCTAAATGACTGGACGTTGCACCTCCCGCCCTATGTGTCGGTTACAAAACAAACTGCGCCTGCGTTAATTCTTTGTTTAAACCGTTAGTATTCTGGCTCATAGTACGAAATAATTCAATTAAAAAGTGTTGATGGGAGAATATTTTGGTATATAGTTACTAGTTCAATTTTTTTTTTTTTTTTTTTTTTTTTTTTTTTTTTTTTTTTTTTTTAATCAGTTATGCCCCCACCTAATGTAAGAGACAAAAAGTGCAATGTGGGTTATGTAATTATATTTTCGATAGTGATTACAGGAACACATTTAATAAACAAAAGCATGCTGATAAAATTTCAGCCGATATACATATACCGTTTTGCATTGTTGGAGCTCAAAAAAATCCTTTTGAAGTAAGCTAGCTATTTTATTACAGAAAATTTTAGATATGTAAAATGTGTAAATAACTGAATTGTTTTCATATTTAAAAAAAGAATTATTTTATTTTATTTATTTATTATTTATTTATTTTTTGAGGGGGCAGATAAATTATTTAATAACTTGTAAAAATGTTAAAAATGTACTGTTATTCGATATATATAAATGTTTTGAACAGTTAGCATCGCAATTCCCTAACTATTTGCTAGTTTTGTTACAAACTGGAGATGACAAGCTAGTTGTTATTTAAATTTCATGAAATTATTATAATTTTAAACTACTTTTTTTTCTTTCAATATATTTGTCTTCTTTTTTGCCAACCATTTTACAATTTGCAATTGCAAGTCAATGTATTTAGTATTATACACGAAGTTAAAATTGTATTATAGATCTTTTTATATTTTATCAATTTTTTTCATTGTTATTTAAGAGTAATGTAGTACTTTAAGAAATTTTTGCCTACATGGCTTTTCATTTTTATTATCTCAAGGTTCAACAACTAAAAAAGTTCATTTATTTTTTGAAGTTCAAATGTCAATGTATGTAAAATAGTCTATATTTTTAAAACTTTGTTATAGTACAAGTAAAAATAATTTTGTCTCTCTGCATAACAATATTTTGATTATTATTTTATGGATAGATGTTTTTGTGTGTGTGTGTGTGTGTGTATAGATAAGAATCAAAATTTAATCATTCGAAACTTGAAAATAATTTTAGCCTTGGTGGAGGATAAAACAGCACAACTTTTGACTGTTTAAAGCTAATTGATGATTAAATGGATCTTTAAACCTCTTGCAATATGAAATTTTAAAAAGGCATTTCAACTTTACTGGTACATTTTTTGTGCCTGATGTGCCTGTGTGTGTGTGTGTGTGTGTGGGGGGGGGGGGGGGGGTAGATGAAAAAGGAACCAGAATTTTACTTTTGGCTTATGCATTTCGTTTATTTGTTTGGTACTTTGCGCATGTTTTAAGTCATGCATAGTCAGAAAAACTATGTACAATTGCCTTATTTATTAAAAAATTTGAGTATAATTTGAAAACCATTTGAATTCGCTCCTAAATATTTACATACTCTGCTTTAATAATTTATTTGTTATTTATCTATATATTGCATCTAATATACTTATATGATGTATCTAATTATATATTTTATCTAATGCTAGTAGAGATAGCTATAAATATATAAAATAGTTTGTCCTGACAGAGTGATAATCAACGCACATCCCAAACTACTGAATCTAGAACCATGAAAATTGAAGAGAAAGTACTTCTTATGATGTAAGCATGCACTAAGATGGAAATTTTGAAATTACCCCCCTTAAGAGGGACAAGCGGGGGAGGTAAAAAATTCTGGAACAAATTGCCATATCTCAGCAAACGTTTAAGGTAGGAGCATAAAATTCCAGAAAATAAATCTACTAAAAAAATTATTAAACACATAATCCAGTGATTTTAGAAATCTCAACATAAGGGGTTAAAAGGGGGGAGTCGAAAAATTTAGAACATTTGGCACATCTCAACAGTCTTTTCAATTAAGAACGTGAAACAGCAGAAAATAAAATTTTTAAAAGCTAATTAAATACGTGTTTCAGCGATATTTTAAATTTCCACCCGCGAGGAATTTAAATGGGGGTGGAAAAATTCCATACTTTTTTGGCCATATCATAGGAAAGCCCTCAAATCACTCTTTCATATAATAAATCTTTCTCCCTCTCCCCCCGCCTCCTCTTATCCTCTATTGGGGACAATTTTCGATCTTTTTTAAAATTGTAACGTTTTATCATTTTAGACCGGATTTTTTTGGGGGGATGGGGGGTGGGGGGGCCCTCCGATAAATATTACTTATAATTTATGAAAATTTTATAGTTAGGGGAAGGGTCTATTCTGGGAGGGAGGACAATTTCCTAAATTTGGAATACATCTCTCTTGTAATATATCGTTGGATTCCTATTTTGCCCTCACGGGCAACCACTTTTCTAATTTTAGCCGATACCTTTCATGTGATATATTGCTGGAAAGCCCTTTGACTGCTTATTCGTATTATGCACGACTCGTGTCCCTCTCGGGTGGAACGGTTATTGTATTCCATCAGGAGATCGCCTAATAATGGGGGAAATAATACTAACATAATATATGATTATTTGACTATCTCGATACACTAAGTCATAATTATCGTGCGAATTATGATATATATATATATAATATATATATATGTATGTTAGTCTTCATGTTGGCTATAGTACTCGGAAATTTTCCTTCTTGGAGTCGGAAAATTTTGAGCCGACACCCCCCTACGCGACTAGGGTGGTTTACGCCCCTGTCCACTGAGCTTTAAGGGAACGTACACTAAGTGTCTAAAGTATTATAAAGGGAGTCGATTTCGAACGCTGTTCAAAGGCTACTTCCTAAACTATTTGTCACAGACATATAGTTCCAATTACAAAATGTTTTAAATGAGCGATTTAACTGAAGGCGCTGTCACCGTATAAGTTTTACGGTAGTGTTAATTACAATTAATTAACTTCTAGATTGGTTATTAAAATAACTGAAGACATGAATTTCAAAATTCTCTTTATCGAAAAAATCAAATTTTGGGAAATAGCGAAAAAACTTTAAATGCATCTATTGGTTTTCATTATAAATTTTGAGATTGCATTGTTACAATAGTGGCGGTTTCTATAGACTGATAGAGAATTCAAAAAGCGATAAGTCGAGTTTTGAAATTCATATCCTCAATTGTATTTTTACGTATGTTTTATTTTGTAAGCAAATGAAACTGATTCTTTTCGTGATTTTATTTTTAAAAGGTATGTTATTTTGATAAGCTTTTATTTTATTCATAGTTTTCGTATGTAAATTTTCCCAGTTCAAAACTTATATTCAAATTTTAACTCACTTCCAAATATCTGATTGAGGTTCAATTCCCATACTTATTTAAACCCGATGACAATGTAATATTAATTCGATTTTAGGTACGTTCCATTTATTTATTTTATAGGACTACATCAAATTCTATTAGGTTGAGTAATCTAATAGAGCTTTTATGTATCATTTTGTAACGATTTGTGACTGTTGCTTTTGATAGTTTAAATTATTGTTTAAAATTACTGTTATTTTTTTACTTATATTTTTGGCACAAATTGCATATTTTACTTTAGCATGTAAATGTCAACATAAATTCAGAAACAATATTGTAATTTTTTTTTTTTTACTCTCAATGTTTAAAGTTAAATTTTCTATCTGATGTTTATTATTATTTCCAGTAAATTTGTGACTGACCCCTATTTTGCAGCAAAAAATATGCTTCAACTTTGAACAGCTATAACTCGGTCAATTTTGATCGCAGAGGAATGGGACTTTTTTTGTCTTACTTGTTAGAGTAGTGGTAAAAATTTTCTAACTATCACTTACAGGACCGGGGGACCGTATAAAAATTTAATTTTCGTAATTTTTTAGTAAAACATTTTTTTGACCTAAATCGCTTAAAAAATAATTATTTACCTTTTTTAAAGCATTTTTGCAATTGGAACTATATGTCTATGACCAACGGTTTAGAAATTAGCTATTGGCCACTGTTGAGAGGGGACACCCTGTATAAACAAATCTTTAGTAACAAAGTCTTTTTAAATAATGTGCTGTGAGCTAAACCCTTTCTCCTCAGTACGTATTCATTTCGTACGTATATTTATTAATTTTGTTCATTATGATCAATTTTTCTAGATATGCATAAAATATCAATTTTGTTTTACACAATATAGGTAAGTGATGTTTTGTTAGTAAAAGAAGAGAAACAGAAAATAGGTAATTAAGGAGAAAATTTTATAATACTGAATATATATTTATATGTATAATTAAATGCAGAAAAAAAATTTAAATTTTTAATCCTAAATGCAAATTAAACACCTGGTATTAGCACCATTAAATTTTTATGTAATGTGGTGAGGAAAATTACACCGCATTACAAGGTACGCGAAAGATAGTGGTTAGTGTTAATAAAGTAATATTAAGATAATATCCCAATCCGCGTTGTGAAAGATTGTACTGGATATTACCAAAAAAAAATTTTTTTTTTAACTTAACAATAATTTAAATATAGGAAAATCGCAATAGCTCAGATTCAACTTATTTAACGTTTAAATTTGCAAATCAGGATTTTAAAGAGATAATATGAATGTAAACAATGTCTTCCAACAAAAATTTTTTTAAATTTTATTAATCAAGAATCTGCATCTATTAAATCAGTTAAAGAGAAATAAAGAAAAGAAAATATCAAAGAAAACAAGGATATCTATGTACATACCAATATTTATTTCAAAACAACAAATATATTCAGAATACAATAATAAAATCATTCAAAAATATCAATTTCGTAATTAGCAACACAATGAGATAACACCACTCGAAAATGTATTCATTTCATAATCATATTTTTTTTTCTTAAGTTTTATGTTATCATAAACCTACACAATTTTCTCTCACAGCACAACTAAAAAGGCACAGCCTAAGTTTTCCCTCTTCCTTTATTTAAATTTCAAATAAAAAATTAATTTTCATATTAAAGAAATTTCTCTTTATATATATATGTAAAATCGACTAAAAGATAATTTCTAAAAAAAGTAACACCACAAGAGAAAAATTAAATTGCTCACCATTGTTGAACAGCTGGCAGCTAAATCCACAGAAGGTCTGTCGAAACAAATAACTTGTAGCGGTCTCACGCAGCGCAAATGAAGTCTCGTAATTCGTAACTGTCCGTTAAAATGCGTGGCAGTAATTAAAGTGTTCACAGCAATTTCGTACATCTCATCTGAAGTCTTACGAGTCTGAATTGTCCATTATAATGCGTGGCAGTAATTAAAATGTTCACATCAATTTCGCACGTCTCATCTGAAGTCTCACGAGTCAGAATTGTCCAATATAAGGCATGGCAGTAATTAAAATGTTCACATCAATTTCGCACATCTCATCTGAAGTCTCACGAGTCAGAATTGTCCAATATAAGGCATGGCAGTAATTAAAATGTTCACATCAATTTCCATATTGTTCCAAAAAAACTCTTAGACATCCGCATCGGAGTGGAATGATTTCTTTTCGGAGTCCTTTCTTCATGACAACATACTGGGAGAACAAAAAAAATCTTCCGAATCTGCTGACTTCTAACTTCTCTTCTGAAGTAGTTCTTTTTTTTTCTTTGATTACTTCCAATCCCTCTTCTTTATCTAATTGGTTTATTTGCAAACGTTTTCATTGGGGCAATTGCCCTTTCGCTTCTCATTGGTCCCCTGTCCAAGTAGGAGGTACACCCCTTTCGGCCACTAGAAAATACTTTTTATTTTTCTTCCCACGCGTTGCAGAAACTCGTCAGACCCCTGACCGATTCCTCCCTTCTGTGGGCGTTTCACGGCTATAAATTCTGTTATTGTTGGCTCCTGTGCGTAATGTCAAAGTCGGAGACAGTCTGGGTTTTTTACAACTTTGCTATTACTCTGCTGTTGTCATTATCTGACATTTTTATGGTGAGCAATTGAAATTTTACTTGGGTGTTCCTTGTTACAATCATTCATTCCCACCGAACGTTCTAGAGTCATAAAGTTTATAGCTTTAATTACAACAAAAAATAGCCTTCATCTTTTCCTGACCTAAAGTTATTATTACTACCTGAAAGAATGAAACGAACTTAAAATAGATATTAGTAAATAAAATAAATTTAAAACTCTACTTTAATCAATGATTCTTTTTTTCTTTTTTTTTTATACTAATATTTATGTATTTTCGCTTTAGTTGTGCTTAATCATTCTTTATATGTACATATTTATTCTAGCAATGTTGTGACGATTCGTCAATACACTTTCTAAGACGAGTCTTTCTTCTTGCTGCTCTTCTTGCGATCCTTTTAGATGAATGCATTCGTATTCGCTTATGAATTTCGTAATTTTATTTACTTTAGTTTTCAATACGCCGCGTTGGCGATTTAAAGTAGTTAAAGAGGTCATTTTTTATTTTGCTGTCCTCCGGGTCGGCTAGGACCATATGTCGGGAGCGTTAGAGAAAAGTGGACTGTTTTTATTTCACCATAGGTTTTTATTGATTATTGCCAGGGGGCAAACATTTAAATGAGCTTTGATTTGAGAGCGAGGGCGCTCGATACAGACGTGTTGTTCGAAGGACAACGAAGCTCAATTGAGCGTTACATCATTTATCAGCTAGGTGGCGCTGATCTCTTAATCAAACTTCGGGAGCGCACAATTTCAACTATTTATTAACGAATACTGCAGGTGATGTGCCCGGCCAGGGATCGAACTGGAGATCCCATTGTCAGAAAGCGAGCGTCTTATCCGCCGAGCAAAAGGCTAGCTCGATCGCTTCCTGCGAGAAACTCGTTTTATTGACCGTGCACGATGGCCGCCACAATACTCCACCCCCAGTGAGAAGAACGTCGCGTTGACGTTCGACGAGCGATATGCACTCGTGTTGCGCTGGCGCGTGCCAGAGTGATGCGTTGTCGTTGTCGTGCTGCCGCCGATTGCATGTGTGACCCCTCGATGATGCGCGGCGTGGCAGGCTTTGCTTGCTGTGAGCGTTACACAGGCTATGGTCGTGTGCTCTGAGCGTTACAGAGGCTTTCGTGCTGCGAGCGTTTCACAGGCTTTGGATGCTGGGGGTGTTTTCAGTGCTGCCATCTGTTGGACTAGAGCGAAGGGGGTGAAGTGTGTTCGTTTGTCCGAGGTCACCAATGCAGGTGATGTGCCCGGCCAGGGATCTAACTGGAGATCCCACGGTCAGAAAGCGAGCGTCTTATCCGCCGAGCAAAAGGCTAGCTCGATCGCTTCCTGCGAGAAACTCGTTTTATTGACCGCGCACGATGGCCGCCACAAATACCTATACCATGCGGTTTGCAAAAGTTCTAATACCTATCATTCTATTTGTATTAGTTATTCTCGAATCTCAAATGATTGGGATTTCATATGGCTTGTTAATTCATTTACTTATTTTATTATGACAAGAAAAGAAATAAGAAGTGGAAATATTTTTGATAAAGCAAATGATAGTTAAATGATAAATCAAAATGTGATTCATACTTGTGCCAAGCGAATAATTCAGTTAAAAGAAGTTCAACAAAGAATTGAAATAAATAAATAAATAAAATAAAATATTGGAAAATTTGCATTGGTATTTCTAAAAATATATAAGTTACACAGATTTCATTCGGATAAGAAGAAATTAAAATGTTTCTCATTTTCTTATAAATGCATAAAATGATTTAAAAATGTTGTTAAGTTAGCATTTTATGATACGTCGTCATGAGGGCGCAATTAGCAGTCGTGGAAGGAAATTTAGTTTAAAATGCCGAATTTCATGGAATGTTTTAAAGTTTTTTTCTTTCTTTTCTTTTTTTTCTTTAATTTACTTTTATTTAAAAATGAAAAAGACTTTTCAATGTCATAGTTTCCGAATAATTACACATGCAAATTTTTCGAGATTAAAATTGCTTTCACAAATGTGTCATATGTTACCTAATTTTGATTTGAGTAGACCTTTTACAGAATCCGAAAGATTCGCATTATTGAACAAGGGGGGGGGGGGGAATAAGGATTTAAGGTATGTTTAATTTTTAAAGTAATTTTTAGAATATTTCTGCAGTAGAGCGCGTGGGAAAGGGAGAGTCATGAATCCGTGGCCTCGCCGTTAAGCCCCCCCCATCCAACATTTTGTGAGCCCCCCCCCCCCCTATTACTCATTTCTAATTACAGCCCTGTGTAAAATTATGCATTGCATTTTAGTCAGGGCCGTAGCTAAGGGGGTGTTACAGGCGGCTCAGCCCCTCCTAACCCCCCCCCTCGAAAAGATTGACCCCCCCCCCCGAAAAGATTCCAAGGTCACTAAATGAATTTATGTTCCAAAAACCCAAATGAAATATTGAAAAATCTAATTTAGTTTTGAAGACCTTTCACAGTTTTGCAAAAATGCTAAATTGTAAATAAATAAGTTTTCAACACTTGCTCATTTTATTTGCACATATGAAACCAACATGTTTAATACGGCACTAGTTATGCACTCGAATTTTCCATAATCCTATTATTTTCTTAGCATAAAATGAAGTTATTACAACAGTTTAATCAGAACAGTTCACCAGAGATGTAGTGAAGGATATATGGGGGTATACGCCGTATACCTTCTGGACTTAACACCGTATACCCGCTGTTTCTCAAAAAAGCTATGGTACATACACTCTAGGGTATACTCTCTGCCTTGAGTGTATACTCTCTGCCTTGAGTGTATACCCTCTGCTTAGAGCGTGTGCTTTCTGTTTTTTTTTTTACATCTACACCACTGGTAACTACAGTGTAAATATGCAGCAATTTATCTTTCTGACTCACAGAGAGAGAGAAAATATATGAGTCACCCCCCTACATTTCCTTGAGCCCCTTCCCCCACCCCTAATTATTGACTTCTCGCTAAGGCCCTGATTTTAATATTCTATTCGCATTTTTTAAAATAAACTTGGAAATTTAATAAATGTAAGTTTTACGGATAGATGGCAGCACTAAACTAATACGGATTCTTCCAAAGATTATGCCATATTTGCCGTACTTTCGATGACTGCGAATACTCAATTTCTGAACAGTAACGAGAAACGAAACGAATACTTTATACCGGGTAGAGAATTCAAAATCAACATTACTATACGGGTATTCATTTTGCCGTTGTTTTTACAGAACTAGTTTGCACCAAACGGATGGAAAAGAAACCTGTGTGGCAACGAAAAAAAAAATAATTATGTTGGAATTTGTTGAGGTACCCTTTCAACAGTCAAAAGTGACAGTCTGGTGTGGCTTCACTGCTGATTTCATAATTGGTCCATTTTTTTCGAGGAAGTCGCTCAGACCGGTTTCATACTCTTTGACTTTTGGCTGTGGAGATTATTGAAGTCAAAAATGTACCGCGACCAACCGGCATCATCAGCAACACTGAAAGATGCCATCCGTCAAAATGCGTCTGCCATAACACAAGAAATGCTACTTACTAAATGCTGTGAGCGGTGTCGGTGTGGTGCTTCGTCTCACAGCTGTACTTTTGCACGTTGAACATTTACTGCAGTACTAATTAACTGTAATTAAGCTGATTTGTAAGTTGTCAACATTTTTTCATTTGTAAATTATCTTTTGGCGCAATAAAACAGTATAGAGCCACCTGTTTGTTGCCAAGAAAACTTTTTTTTTTTTTTGGGGGGGGGGGCACACAAAACCCGGTTTCTTTTCCATCCGTTTGGTGCAAACCGTATCTTTTTTATCTTGATTCGTTTTCGAATTATTCCTCTTTAAAGTTTGTCCTGACTTTTGGATCACCTGGAACTTTAATTCATGAGTTTGATAAAACCCATGCAAGAACTTTACACAAGTTAAAGTGCTATTACACGTAAAAATTGCAAGCGACAAAAATCGCCTGCGTTTTTTCGTGTTCTTAGCATTTCATTGGCTGTTCGAGAAGAGTCTTTACCATCATTTGGATTTCCAAGCATTTGATTGGCTCTTACTGGCGACTCGCTTCGTTCCAGGCGTCAAAGACGCTTCGACAAAAGAGAATCGCGCTCTACCAAGCGACTCCCCTGGTCCCATAGGATAACATGGAGACGCCTGCAATTTGACGCCTGCAGCACGACACATGTAATAGCACTTTTAGAAAGGTCGAAGTTTTATAGATCTCCGAAAAATTGTACTTTTTAGCTAAAAAACCCATTAACTTCCAAAGCACTCGAGCGATTTCGATAATAATAATATTTTTTTTTTTTTTTGGGGCACACAAAATTTTGGATATTTCACATCCTAATCCAAGTGTTAATTTTTTTTTCTCATTTCTGGTGGATTCAAAAGGCAGTTTTTTCCCATTTTCAACTAAAAACATGACAAAGATGTAGAGCTAAGTACTTGCGATAGTGAACAGAAAGAGAATGAAGATTCTGAAAGCAGTCAAGATGACGAAAAAACGGATATTCGATTAAAAAATGTGACATTCCAAGAATTAATTTGCAGCTTGAACACTTTAAAAAAATATTTTTTGTCTCACAAGGTTGATGATGCTGTTCTTACGGAGTTGGAAAATGTCGACAAAGAACTTTGGAAAGTCAAAACAATGAACCCAATACAAAGCATTATCAAGGATTACTTTCCAAAAGGTATTATTTAATAAGTTTTAAAAGAAAATAATATTAAAGAATTTAGATAATTTAAACGTTGATATCCTAACATATAATTTTTAAGCTCGCAGTATACAATAATCATTTTTTTTTTTTTTTTTTTTTTTTTTTTTTTTTTTTTTTTAATCTGTATATCTAAGGGTATTTAGTAATCATATTTTTATTCCATATACTCTTCACAAAAATTGATATTAGATTTAACGAATTGCTTTGATTTAATGAAAGGATTTGTGGGTCCCAATCAATTCGTTAAATCGAGGTTCGACTGTAATATTAAGTTGTGATAGCCCATAAATATAAGATCATATGTGGTAGAAAGTTTTAAAAAATTATAGCTTCAGAAAAAACTAGTTGGATGTGTCAATCCCAAAACTTTCTTCTATCTCATAAGTACATTTTAATATTTAAAATAAAAACGTGGTGACCCCAAAGTTACCCACTATCGAATTTCCTCGAACATTTGACCTAGCCTAATGAGATTCTGGTATCCGAAAAGTCTAAAACACAAAATTTAATTAATATTCTGAGAAAATGAGCTTAGTAGTGCCTCATGTTGGGTAATTTATACTAAAACCTAATAAGCATCTATTTATGTCACGACCTAACAGAATCTGAAATTTGATGGAATTTCGTCCATTAGTTCTTGAGATATAGTTATAACAAAAAATTTGTAAAACGTAGCACAGCAACACCATATCTTGGACAATTTATGCCAAAACGTAAAAAAGCGTCTAATTATGTTATGGTGTAAAAGAATCTGAAGTTTGATGAAATTCTGTGCATTAGTTCTTGAGATATAGCTAGTTTAAAAAAAACCGTGTAAAATATAGCACAGCAGCACCATCAGTTGAAGGATTTATAACAAAACGTAATCATCGTGTAATTATGTTATATGTCAATTTGTAACAAAATCTGAAGTTTGATGAAATTCTGTGCGTTGGTTGTTGAGATATAGCTATCGAAAAAATCGTGCAAAATGCAGCATAGCTGCACCACCTTTTGCAAGGTTAATACCAAAATGTAATCAGCGTCTAATTATGTTATATATTCTAGTGTAACAGAATCTAAAATTTGATGAAGTTCTCTGCATTAGTTCTTGAGATATAGCTATCGAAAAAATCGTGCAAAATGTAGCATAGCAGCGCCACCTATAGAGCAGTTCACACCAAAACCTTATCAGCGGCTATGTATCTTATGGTATCGCGGAATCTGAAGTTTGGTGGAATTCTGTGATTAGTTCTTGAGATATAGCTATCATGAAAATCATGAAAAACGTGGGATAGCAGCGCCACCTGCTGGGCAATTTACACCAAAACTTAATCAGCGTCTATGTATATCAAGGGGTCACAGAATCTGAAGTTTGGTGAAATTCTGTGCATTAGTTCTTGAGATATAGCAATCTTGAAAATCATGAAAAACGTAGTATAGCAGCGCCACCTGCAGGCCAATTTTCACCAAAAACCAATAGGCACTAATTCATATCAAAGTCTAACTGAACATAAAATTTTATTAAATTTCGAGCATTAGTTCTTGAGATAGAGCGCCCACAAATTTTTTGTCACATACAGACAGACAGACTCACAGACAGACATTTTCTAAAAATAGTCAAAACGTGTTCAGGACCTTCTAAAACGTATAAATCCGTCGAAAACCGGAAGTCGAAAATTTTCATGAATCCAGTACTTTCTTCTTGTAAAGATAGAAGAAAGTAAAAAGAGTTTCTGAAAAATTTTCATTGCTCTCAAATAAAAAGTTAGGCGGACCACAATTGTAAAAAATTGCAAAACAGTAATTAAAATTACATAAGTAGTAACTATGCAATGTAACAAAATCAATATTACCGGTAGGGATGAACGTTTGTCGCGGTAGAAATAAACTAAATAATTTAACACCACTATTTCCATTTAATTATGTTCGCAGTAGATATCTTAAATGCTGTAGAAATGCGTCGCGAAGTTTGCCGGTTGGCAACAGTGCTGTAAAATGTTTTCTGTGCTACTTTTTCCGCATCAAAATTTAAACCCAAAAATCAGTATTAGCTCTATAATATTTTAAAAACATAATAATATAGAAATGTCATACTCTAAAAAAAGAAATTTTCTCTAATAAATCGATCTTTTGCTCAATACATAGGTGCCAACCTGACATACACTGCTGTCCAAAAGTTAAGCATAATTGGTAATTAAATAATTATTTTTAAGTAATGAAAGAAATATAAATCGAAATGTGGAGAAACTCCAGGTGTGTAAACAAAATAGTACGCGTCATATATTTTCACGAAGAGTTTTACCCGAAATCAAACAGGGGACCGTCAACAAATTGAAAAAGAACGAAGATCTTTTGGATAACCCTGTCAAAACTAATATAGCAAAAGTGTTCAAACTGCACATTATGATTAATTGGCTTATTGTAATGTACTGTGTTTATTTTTATAAGGATAGCATGTACACTCGTAGAGAAATTAAGGTTTTTATAAAAACAGTCCTACATTTTTCCAAGTTTTTTGCTTATAATTTGCAGAGTTCTTATTATAAAATAATGTTCTTTTCTGAAAATATGACAAACATCATTGTACACTAGGGTGGAGCGAAAAAAATTTTTTTTTGAAAATCAAAAACGGGTAGGTGCCAAAAGTTGCCTTTATACTAGTACATCAACTGCGTGAAATTTTACCGCTGAAAAAAAATGGCTTGAGTCTGCGCTTTTGCTCCAAAAATCGAAATTTTGGGTAAAATTTGTCATTTTTTGACATTTTTTCAAAAAAATTAAAAAATTTCTACAGAGCTAGTTAGTATTTAAAAGTGTTGCTTAGACCTTTATATTTATCTGCTTAACATATTTAAACTATAAAACAATATCTGTAGTCTGTATAATTGGAGCAATTCTGACAACTTTTTGTGAAAAATCAGCGTTAATCTCTCTATTGGAGCATACTACGAAATGTTCTTTTGAATGTATTTCTTACCTAGCTGCTTTCAAAACTACTGTGTATATAACTCATAGAGATGGTTGCATTATCCCACCCGTCTCAACCACCCAATCATCTAGGCCCAGTGTTTTATTTATGTATTGAATTGTTATTTTTTTCCCGAAGACGAGTATAAGTTTTCTATATATCAAAGTAATTTATGCCTTCTTTGTATTCATAGACTTTGGATGATTTGAATCATGCTGGTGTGACCTGCTGCACGTATATTTTTATACCATGTATAACAGAGGAGAAGATCAGTAATGTATTGGGTATGTTCTTAATTGATCCTAGTCAGCAGTCTATTATCTTCATTAAAATTTCATGCAATTAGTACATTAAGATTGGAAGTTCTGTTATCACAGCATTCTTTCAATCAATTACATTTTCTATGCAATGATTTGCCTAAAAATTGATTGTATGAATTCAGTTTCTAGTATGCCATCATTTATTGAACCTATTACATTGAATATATGCTGAGAAGTTAGCTGTTTAATATTATGACGATCGTCACAGAGGATTGCAAACAAAATTTGCGTGTAAAACAACAATATTCCTAAAGAAGTTTTAGTATGCTTTATGTCGTTTCCTGTGTTGTTCCATAGTCTAGTAATTTCTAATAAGATTTTAGATCTATTATTTAGGTGTGTAGTACATTTGGTATAAAACATCCCGCGGTATAAACTTGGATTATAGATTTGGTGAGTGAACATATAGACGCTGATTGCCAATCTGTGCTTATATAAAGCGGAAAATTTTATTAACTTTATGAGCTGTCTTTTCTGTGAGATGTTTTCTAAATTTCTATTCCCCATTCTTTGAGAAATAGCTTTCCTTATGAATTAGCTTTGCAATCTCCGACAGAAATTTCTAGTCTGTTCTGAGTATCTTTTTCTCAATTTGAGAAAATAATTTCTCTATTTTATAAAGAAAAATTGCAATAGGAAGTGAATATTACGTAGACAAAGATTTTCCTTATTGATCCAGTGAATCCATGTAGCTTAGAACATTTTATATCGACTTCTCTAATAATTGACGTAGAGGAAATTCACTGGAGTTGAAGTAGCGAATGATTCAATATCATATAGACAATTCTAAGCTTACCCCATGCAAAATGGTTCACAGTGACAAATAAAATTCTCTTAATTTTAAATGAGCACTTATAGTCGATATCCGTCCATTCCCTCATAAAGCACAATGCATTATAAGTTTATGCCCAGGACATTTCACCATCAAATGTTGTCCACTCATAAAAAAAGGATCTAAAAGTTAATAGGAAATTAACTGGATACGAAAACACTTAGAAAACGGCATAAAACTAATGCAAAAAAATATATATATATAACAGCGGTTGCTTTACACATGGAGAACAAATTTTCATTGCAATTCTCGCTGACGATCACCATCACATTAAACAGCTCGCTTCTCAACATATAAAAAATGCAAAAGTAAAATAAATGATGGCATACTTATAGTTGAAATATCTGAAATCATCTTTGAAGCAAATCATTACGTAAAAAACATACAATTGACTGAAAAAATGTTGTGGTAACAGAACTTCCAATCATTATTCATCAACTGAATGTAAGTTTGATAAATATAATAGATGGCCGAATAGATCCCTTTAATAATATTCCCGTGCATTACTCTGCTTGTCATTTTTTTCGTATAAACTGTAAAAATATACATGAAGATAGTTACAGCAGCATGTGGATGCAAAGAACTGATAAACAAGGTGGAAGCATCGAAAACATGCCAAATTTTTATAAGGAAAATCACAAATCAATGTATAAATAAAACACTGTACTAAGATGATCGAATAGTTGGGCCGGATGGCATAGGAAATATAGCCACCTCCACGACGCATGTCCAAGGTAGTTTTGAAAACAAGAGCTGTATTAAAAACAACAATTCGTCATATGACCCAATAGAGTGGTAATGCTGTTTTCTTACTAAAAGTTGTCTATTTTGCTCCAGCTATAGGGAATAAACATATTGTTGTATAGTTTAAATATGTTAAGCAGATAAATATAAAGGTCTAAGCAACACTTTTAAATACTAACCAGCTCTGTAGAAACTTTTTAATTTTTTTGAAAAAATATCAAAAAATGACAAATTTTACCCAAAATTTCGATTTTTGAAGCAAAAGCGCAGACTCAAGCCATTTTTTTTCAGCGGTAAAATTTCACGCAGTTGATGTACTAATATAAAGGCAACTTTTGGCACCTACCCGTTTTTGATTTTCAAAAAAAAATTTTTTTCGCTCCACCCTATTGTACACAATACCCTGTCATCAGAATTTAAAAATAATAAAAATTGTACGAAAAATGAGTATGTTTAGTAAATAATTTTTCATTGCGCATGCGTCAACGATATCATTTGCATATTGTGTTAGCTAAATGTATAGAGCAACTTCTGTAAAAGTTTCAAAAACATAGCTTGAAAATTCTGAAAATGGTCGCCTGTAGAATCAACTCAAAATCCGTTATTCCTAAAGGAAGCAAAAAAAAAATCAGGGGTTTTACCTAAATCTAGTTGTACGTGCAATATTGTGTAGGCACTAAACAATGGAATATGGATACAGCCCCTCATCTTTTTGCTTCATTTAGGGAATAAAGGATTTTGATCTCATTCTATCAACGATAATTTTCAGAATTTTTAAGCTATGTTTTTGAGACTTTCACAAAAGTTGCTCTATACATTTAACTAACATAATATGCAAATGAAATTTTAATAGCGTTCACGCATGCGCAGTAAAAAATTATTTAGTAAACCTGCTCATTTGTCATATAATTTTTATTATTACTTTCTTCTATCTTTACAAGAAGAAAGTATTGGATTCATGAAAATTTTTGATTTCCGGTTTTCGACGAATTTATACGTTTTAGAAGGTCCTGAACACGTTTTGACTATTTTTAGAAAATGTCTGTCTGTGAGTCTGTCCGTCTGTCTGTGAGTCTGTGTGTCTGTCTGTGAGTCTGTCTGTCTGTATGTGACAAAAAATTTGTGGGCGCTCTATCTCAAGAACTAATGCTCAAAATTTAATAAAATTTTATATTCAGTTAGACCTTGATATGAATTAGTGCCTATTGGTTTTTGGTGAAAATTGGCCAGCAGGTGGCGCTGCTATACTACGTTTTTCATTATTTTCAAGATTGCTATATCTCAAGAACTAATGCACAGAATTTCACCAAACTTCAGTTTCTGTGACCCCTTGATATACATAGAGGCTGATTAAATTTTGGTGTAAATTGGGCAGCAGGTGGCGCTGCTATGCCACGTTTTTCATGATTTTCATGATAGCTATATCTCAAGAACTAATGCACAGAATTTCACCAAACTTCAGATTCCGCGATACCTTGAGATACATAGCCGCTGATAAGGTTTTTGTGTGAACTGCCCTATAGGTGGCGCTGCTATGCTACATTTTGCCCGATTTTTGCGATAGCTATATCTCAAAAACTAATGCAGAGAACTTCATCAAATTTTAGATTCTGTTACACTAGAATATATAACATAATTAGACGTTGATTACATTTTGGTATTAACCTTGCAACAGGTGGTGCAGCAATGCTGCATTTTCCACGATTTTTCCGATAGCTATATCTCAACAACCAACGCACAGAATTTCATCAAACTTCAGATTTTGTTACAAAATGACATATAACATAATTACACGATGATTACGTTTTGTTATAAATCCTTCAACTGATGGTGCTGCTGTGCTATATTTTACACGGTTTTTTTAAACTAGCTATATCTCAAGAACTAATGCACAGAATTTCATCAAACTTCAGATTCTTCTACACCATAACGTAATGACGCTTTTTTACGTTTTGGCATAAATTGTCCAAGATATGGTGTTGCTGTGCTACGTTTTGCAATTTTTTTGTTATAACTATATCTCAAGAACTAATGGACGAAATTCCATCAAATTTCAAATTCTGTTAGGTCTTGACATAAATAGATGCTTATTAGGTTTTAGTATAAATTATTCAACATGAGGCACAACTAAGCTCATTTTCTCAGAATATTAATTAAATTTTGCGTTTTAGGCTTTTCGGATACCAGAATCTGATTAGGCTAGGTCAAATGTTCGTGGAAATTCGATAGTGGGTAACTTAGGGGTCACCACGTTTTTTTTTAAATATTAAAATGTACTTATGAGATAGAAGAAAGTTTTGGGATTGACACATCCAACTAGTTTTTTAATTCTGATGACAGAGTATTGTGTACAATGATGTTTGTCATTTTTTCAAAAAAGAACATTATTTTATATTAAGAACTCTGCAAATTATAAGCAAAAAACTTAGAACTGTTTTTATAAAAACCTTAATTTCTCTACGAGTGTACATGCTATCCTTGTACAAATTAACACAGTACATTACAATAAGCCAATTAATCATAATGTGCAGTTTGAACGCTTTTGCTACATTAGTTTTGACAGGGTTATCCAAAAGATCTTCGTTCTTTTTCAATTTGTTGACGGTCCCCTGTTCGATTTCGGGGAAAACTCTTCGCGAAAATATGTGATGCGTACTATTTTGTTTACACACCTGGAGTTTCAGCACATTCCGATTCATATTTCTTTCATTACTTAAAAAGAATTACTTAATTACCAATTATGCTTAACTTTTGGACACCAGTGTAGATTATCCGTAATACGTGGGTTAATTTGACCCTGGTTTAATGAGTTTCAAACCAGAAATTTTTCAAAGAAATGAAATTAAGTATGTTCCACTAACAATCTTGAAATTAAATAAATAAAGATTCATGAAATATATTTTCTGGTTTGAAATGACGTTAACCTGGATCAAACAAAACCAGGTATTACGGAAGATTAGTTGAAAGTTGGCAGCTATGTCAATAACAAAAAAGTATGTAGTATAATTGTAGAAAAATATAATGCAAACTTAATTTGAAATAAATTTTGATTAAAGTTGAAGATGGAGAAATGCATGCATCATCGTAGGAAAAATAGGCTTACACTGTAAAAAAAATTCTGCAAGGTTACTAAGAATTTTCTAGGAAACTGGGATGCCTAGAACTTTTCATGTAACCGCAACAGAAGAAAATCATGTACAATTACAAAAGTTGCTTTAGTTACTGTTACTAAATATTGTTTAGTAAACATACTAACGATTTTTTAGTGAGTTTCCTAAAGAATCGTCAGTGAATTTACTAAATATTATTTAGTAAACATACTAACGATTGTTTAGTGAGTTTCCTAAAGAATCGTCTGTAAACTTACTAAATATTATTTAGTAAGCTTTCTAATGATTATTCTGGGAGTTTAGTAAGAAATGTTTTGTAAATTTACCAGTGATTATGTTGTATAAGCAGTTACGATTTGTTAGGGAGTTTTCTAAAGATTTTTTTGTAAACTTACTACTGATTATTTAGTAAATTTACTAATGATTTGCATAGGAGGTTCTTATATTAGTTTTTGTAAATGTACTAAACATTATTTAGTAAGCTTACTAGCGATATTTTAGAGTGATCACTACATATATTTTGGTAAATTTACTGAGGATTATTTAGAAAACGTACTTACGAATTTTTAGGGAGTTTTCTAATGATTTTTAGTATTCTTACAAAACATTTTGTAGTATATTTATTGAGAATTTTGTTGTACATTTCCAAGGGACTTTAAGGCACATTTACTGTGGGCGTTTTATGCTTGCATTTTAAACCTTTTATGTACTTTATAAAAAAAAAGTAGCTTTAATAAGATGCCGTTTGAAGCATTGCCAAAATTGTTTTACAGTTGTATTAAAGCCACGTTTTGTATTCTTGCCAGAAAGTTCTTTGCAATATTACAAGTGTTAATACAGTAAATTTGTTAATGCTTTTTTAGTATTGAATTTAAAATAGTTTATTTGCACTTACCAAAATATATTTTTAACTGCACAATTTTTTGCAGTTTTATTATTAATGTTTTTACAGCAGTATTCCGAAAAGATTTTACGTAAACTGTTTTTTCACACTAATACTTAAATTAATTGGAGTTATTATAGCATTTTTTCAATATGAAGTTAAATTTTTACAGTTTTAAATATCCAGAGTGGAGTTTTCTTCATGTATCAAAATATTTAAATGTAAAATAAGCAATATGGCTTAACATGTGTTTCAGTATTATAACAGCAATTGACATATTTATTTCGCATGAGAAAACTCGCTGAAGTTTCACTGTAGATATTTAAATAGGTGCAAAATCATTTTTTTTTATTAAATGAACATTATAACAATAGCACTAAATGAGGAGATAACTTGAAGCAGATCTTACGGTCTTTAGTTAAACTAAAAAAAGCAAATAAATACAATAATGTAAATGAAGTATCTCAACAGATTTAAAATATGCCTAAAAGAAATATGATTTTAGATGAAGCACAGTGCTTAATTTATACATATAAAGCTCTGAGCCTCACCTAATCCAATACATGATTGGAAAATCTTTATATCATGAAAAAACATTGTCCGTTCATTTTATCCGAATATGCTTCTAAATTAGAATGCTAGAAGTGAAAATATAGTAGTCTTGATTTAAGGCGTTTTATTCAGTTCTATGGTCATATGAATTTCATTAACAAGTGTCTTCTGTTACATATTTTTGAAACACTACACAATAATTAATTCAAGGGTTCAAAACAGATGAGAGATCTGCAAAGAATTTAATGTCTTTATCTGAATGTCACATTTAAGAATTTTTTTAAACCTTATTCTTATTTCAGGTGATATGCCGTACAATTCTTACTAATTACTAGAATCGTTTTCCCTTCAATTTTTTATTGTCTTTTTTCTCGACTTATTCCTCACAAATTTCTTTCACCACCTACGTTTAATACATTATGCATTTTTAATATTTTATTTGCTTGAGAGTTTTTTAAATTAAAATATTAACCCTTTCCGGCACACTGTGCCCAGTCTGGGATACCTAATTTTAATTCCAAACTTGCAAACGGCACCAGTAATATTTTAGTAAAATTTTGCTTTTACTACAAAAGCTTAAATTACGGAATTCAAAATATTTGAAAAATTCGTTTCTGAATTCCGGTGTCAGTCGATAATTCCTCATTTTAATACAGATTTTGCCCGTGCCGGAAAGGGTTAAAGAGGAAGAGATTAATTATTGATAGGATTACAAATTTAAAACTCTAAACTGGCTTAAAGATCCGGAAGAATGGGTCGAACAAGTGTGAATTTAGTAGAGTTCTTCTGTGGTTAATATTGCTCTGGAATTAGAATCTTTAACTCAAATAGTTACATATAGAAGAGATAATATACACATCTTAACATATGTGCACAAAAATACATCTTTGACTTCTCAACTGTAATTGTGGGCAGGTTTCGCACTTTTTAATGTTTATCAGAATGTTATAATCAGAGTTTACTAAGCAATCTTTCTAAAAGTAGAAAACTAGAATGGAAACAAAAAGAAATACATATTGATTTGGAAAATATTATGAGCTGTCGTCTTTGATATAAATGTAATATGGATATCTGTACTACCAATAAATGCAATATGATTAAATAACAAAATACAATGAAATATGAATAAATTTTATTAAATAACTATTTAATTCATTACAATAAAAAAAATATTTTTTTAATGTGACTCACATTTTGTAAATATTACATAATTAGTACAAATGCCTATGAATAGCATACTTTTTAAAGATTATTTTTGGAGATAATATCAGAAAATGAATTTAAAGATGTCTTGCAATAAAATAATTGAAAATTTCAGTGCTGCAGAATGAGGTTCGCAAGATTTTTCTCAGTCATAATAGTGCTTTTCCCTCTACTTTCATCGTCAAGGAGGTTCACATTGTTTTTTAAATTGAACTTCAGTTTCTTCCTGCATCTAAAATGATAAGTTAGATGTTAACATAAAAAAGAAAGAAAAATTTAGTAAAATTTATAATGAATATAATATTATAGAAAAGCCAATATTCATCTTCGTATTGAATAACTGAATATTGCAACTATTTAAAAATTAACTAGATGAAGAAAAACCATGCTTTCTAAATTCAAACTGATGATCGGCATTTTGGAAGAGTTAAAGTCGCATACGCAGTCATAGGATTTTCTCGTCTGAGGTTTTTCCATTTACTAACATAGCATCAATAAATCGTAAATTGCTCTCATTCTTCATTACTAATTTCATCTAAAATGAACTCGTGAAACCATATTGAAAAGGTCTTTTTTATTAATGCTTGGCATTCTTGTAACTTATAAAACAAAAATACAAAAATCCACTGATAGGTGGAATTGTAACACATAAAAAATATTGAATATGCTTTATAAGTGCTAAATATATACACTATCTACCAAAAAGTATTTGTACACTTTCAGTTTTTGACATTTTGTCAAATATTTAAAAATATACTGGTCGGATTCTTCTGGAACTTCAGAAATATAAAGATTATGTTTCACTTTATATTTATTTACATTCATTTGTAAAGCGGGTAATTAGGGGGTTGGCAAAAAAAAACAAAGAATAATAGAAATATTTGGGATCGCCCTGTACATGAAAATGCACGAAACGACTTATCGCTTTAGAATACAAATATATGAATACAGTAGAATATGTACACTAATTTTTGTGAGAATAGCATGTATATTTATGGCGATAGAGCGATTTTTTTGAAAAATTCAAAAAATTCTGGTATGTTTTTTGTTTATATCATGCTGGGTTTTTGACCAAATTTAACGCAAATTTCAGAAAAATTGGCAAAATTCAGTAGAAAAAATATAGCGCAATTGGAATATAAATATATTAAATATTTTATGAAATATGAGTAGTTGTATAAAATAATTTTTATCTGCGCATGCGCGAACTAGAAAAATTTTTTTTTATATCATTTAATAGTCAATTCTATGGAGTGACTTATAAAAAAAATCCAATCAAATATCGTGAAAATTCAAAAAGATATCATTATTTTAGTGAGATGTTTTTACTCTGCTCTCTAAAAACGGCTGAATCTTAAGGGATTCTCCACAAATTGACATTTTTTAATAACTGACTTTAAAAAAAACTAGTATTGAATTAATACAATATCTAATACAATATTGCTGCGAATAAGTACTTGACAATTGTGATAAAAAAGAAAAAGAGCTTTATTCGCATTCAGGGCCAAAACTAAGAGAGGGTTGGGGGAAAAGGGCATGTGCCCCGGGCGCTAGGATGAAAGTGTCCCAAATGTACATTTTGTTTGGCGATTTTTTCCTTGTCTATGTTTAGCATGATATTGTCAAAATCGTCCCATTCAAAGCATTTATCCTATACCAAAGCATAGAAGAATCTAATGATGGTGGCATAAAGATCCCGCATAAAGCAGATTTTTTTTTTTTCGTTTTGATTCGGTTTCACGATTTTAAGGTATCATTTTTTTTAAACAAAGCAGACTACTTTAATCAATATTACACATTTTAAGTTTTAAAATAAGTGGGCTATTAATAAATTAGAAAATTTTTCTTTGCAAATACTTTTGCAGATGCTTTGCAAAGAAGAAAAGGGAGGGGGAGGGGGGGGAGTTCACCAAAATTCATTGAAATATAAATATATTAAATATTTTCTAAAATGTTCTATGTCATGCAATATTTTCAACCAAATATAAAGCCACATTCAGAAAAATTCGCAAAATGTAGTAGAAAGAATAAGGTGCTATTGAAATATAAATATATTAAAAGTTTTCTAAAATATGAGTATTTGTATGAAATATTTTTTAATCAGCGTATGCGTGAACGATAAAATTTATCATTTTACATAATTTTATATTCAACTATGTAGCTACCCATAAAAAAATCCGATCGAATTTCGTGGAAATTCAGAAAATTATTGTGGATAGGAGTGAACTGATTTTCAATTGGTCTCTGAAAGCAGTTGAATGACGTCAGATTTTACGCAAATTGCCAAATTTCCATTTACGTTTTTTACTGGTGATTTACTTCTTTTCTTAGATAATTACCAGAACGAACCTATTTCAGGATAAAAATAATTATAAAAAATCGAAGCATTTGTGTCAAATCTACCCATTGATACATAATTGATAATGGCTCTTATGCAAATGCCGATATCTGCGATCCTGAAATACGTCAAGTTCTCCACTGTTAAATGTGGTGTCGAAAACAACACTGACATCAATCGCATGCATGATGCCAAGAAGAACAGAGCTGTCTGATTTTGATAAAAGTGTGATCATCGGTTACCACCGAAATGGCCGATCTTTAATCGACATATCTAGCGAGCTTAATTACCCCAAAACGACTGTGGCTTATGTGATTAGAAAATGGAAGCTGAATGGTGATTGTCAGAATGTGGCCAGAGTAGGCAGACCGACGAAACTGGGAGATAGAGACCGACGGGTTCTGTCTAGAGAAATTCGGAAGAACCGCAACCAACCAATGTTACACATACGCCAAGAATTTCAACAAGCTTCAGGATGTGTTGTTTCCATGAATACCATCCGTAAGGAAGCTCATCTGCTTAATTTTTATGGCCGTGCTGCCGCCCATAAGCCTTTAATCACCAAGTCCAACCGCGCAGCTCGGTTAAGTTGGTGCAAAACACGCCAGCAATGGACTGTACAGCAATGGAAACAGGTTCTCTGGAGTGATGAATCAAGGTTCACCCTCTACCATTCTGATGGTAGGGTCTGGGTCTGGCGTCTGCTTGGCGTCTGCCTGGAGAACGCCTCTTACCAGAATGTATTGTGCCCACAGTTAAATTTGGCGGATGGGGAATTATGTTCTGGGTTTGTTTTTCCTGGTTCGGACTAGGACCCTTGGTCCCAATTCATGGTAAGCTCAATGCCGATGCCTACTGTAATATACTGGACAACAGTGTACTTCCTACGTTATGGCAATACTATGGACTGGACCCATGTTATTTCCAGGATGACAACGCAAGCTGCCATGTAGCGAGGTCCAGCATGGATTGGTATGCTGATAATGGAGTGCATCGACTCGAGTGGCCTGCCCAGAGCCCAGACCTGAACCCAATAGAGAACCTCTGGGACGAGTTGGATCGTCGAATTAAGGCGGGTGACACACGCCCAAAATCAGTAAAAGAGCTTACCTGCCTTGTGCAAACAGAGTGGAATAAAATACCATTAAATGTAATACAAGGACTAGTTGAGAGCATGCCCAGGAGAGTCGCAGCTGTAATTGCCTCTCGAGGAGGATCTACAAATTATTAAATGTGAACAGGACCAAAACCAGTCTTTTTTTCCCGAGGCAAAAGTGGATTTTGAAGGTACCCCTTTCCCCCTCCTTAGCAAAGCATATTTACAAAGAAAATTTCTCCAATTTATTAATAGCCGACTTATTTTAAAACTTAAAATATGTAATATAAAATAACGTATTCTGCTTTATTAAAATACTCCAATTTGATACTTTAAACCGAATAAAAAAAATTCTACTTTCAATAGGATCTTTAAGGCCCTTGTCCCTGCCCGCGAAGACACTGCTAAGCTAATGCTATTCCTGTGGGGAGGCATTTTTCTAATAACTCTTTCGCATTTTAAAATTTTCAATTTTTTTTTTTTTTTTTTTTTTTTTTGCATTGGATAGCGGAAGTCCCTCTCAAAATCGCTCCTTGACTACTTTTTCGATTTGAGTCATAGATATTTTTTATAAAGTTAGTTTCACTTTCAGAACCGCTTTTGGAAGTGAAAGAAACATTATAAAAATATCTACGCCAAAATTGAAAAAGTAATCACGGAGCGATCTTGAAAAGGACTTCCGCTATCCAATCCAAAACATATTATTTAAAAATGTCCAAATGCAAAAGAGTTATTAAAATGCATCCCCATAGGAATAGCATTAGCTCGTGAGCATCTTCGCGGGTAGGGGCAAGGACCTTAAGCCATCATCATTAGATTTTTTTATGCTTTAGCATAGCCCAGATATAATAATTTTAACAATATTATGCTAAACAAAGCCATGAAAAAAATCGCCAAACGAAAGATACATTTGGAACACTTTCATCCTAGCGCCCGGAGCACATGCCCTCCCCCCCCCCCTTTCTTAATTTTGGCCCTGAATGCGAATAAAGCTCTTTTTCTTTTCTATCACAATTGTCAAGTACTTATTAGCAGCAATATTGTATTAGATATTGTATTAATTCAATACTAGTTTTTTTTTTTAAGTCAGTTATTAAAAAATGTCAATTTGTGGAGAATTCCTTAAGATTCAGCCGTTTTTAGAGAGCAGAGTAAAAACATCTCACTAAAATAATGATATCTTTTTGAATTTTCACGATATTTGATTGGATTTTTTTTATAAGTCACTCCATAGAATTGACTATTAAATGATGTAAAAAAAATGTTTTTCTAGTTTGCGCATGCGCAGATAAAAATTATTTTATACAACTACTCATATTTCATAAAATATTTAATATATTTATATTCCAATTGCGCTACATTTTTTCTACTGCATTTTGCCAATTTGTCTGAAATTTGCGTTAAATTTGGTCAAAAACCCAGCATGATATAAACAAAAAACATACCAGAATTTTTTGAATTTTTCAAAAAAATCGCTCTATCGCCATAAATATACATGCTATTTTCACAAAAATTAGTGTACATATTCTACTGTATTCATATATTTGTATTCCAAAGCGATAAGTCGTTTCGTGCATTTTCATGTACAGGGCGATCCCAAATATTTCTATTATTCTTTATTTTTTTGCCGGCCCCCTAATTACCCGCTTAACAAATGAATGTAAATAAATATAAAGTGAAACATAATCTTTATATTTCTGAAGTTCCAGAAGAATCCGACCAGTATATTTTTAAATATTTGACAAAATGTCAAAAACTGAAAGTGTACAAATACTTTTTGGTAGGTAGTGTATCAATAAATCTGTTCAACTGTTTTTAAAATGATGTCCTGAAGGCATACATAATGTTGAAGTTGTGGATTTAAAAAACACATCAGCACACATTGTATGTTGCCATTGTCCTTTGACGGCATGTCTATATAAGTAAATAATGCTGAAACACAATCAGCCTTCTTACTCAATAAATAATGCCAATAGGCATGCATTGTAATACAAAAGCTTAACCTTCGAATATATGCAAACTGCCATCATTTGACAGGCCCATTTATTAGGATGTTTGGGTACTTACAATTTTTGTTATTATAGAGGAAATCGGGGTGGGGTGCGACACTTTTATAAAACTTAGAAAATCAACATTGTTTAACTTTAAAACAAAAATTTCAATTTTCAGAGTGCAAAGTGAAAAACCTTTTAATGTTCTTGAACAATATAGAAACAAAACATGCAAAAGGTATTTTATAATTAAGGAAATTGTAAGTTTCAAAATCTGCCCCATAACTCACAACTAACAGAGATATATCGAATTGCAATAAAATAAAGCTAAAAGGCACAACTAATCAAGTTTCGGCTAGATATATAATCTATTAAAGATTGTAGATTGCTATAATGTATGTGGCACAATATAGAATTCCAGGATCTTCATAACGTACATGGAAATTCGGGATTGTTAGTCATAGATAACATTAAAAAATATCAATTCAAATTATTTACATTTTTAAGTAAATGAATGTATTATCAATGTTATAATTAATATATTACCCTCTAAATATGTTTGCATGTTAGGAATTAACATTCATCTCATTAAAAAAACGAAAGACATATCCCATTCCCCCCTTTACTGGCATGTCCCATTCCTCCCCACTTTCTCTTTTTGTGTTAAACTTATTATATAAACAAAAGTGCTGCTTTTAGACTTGTTTTAAATAACTAATAATATACAGTACAATGTTCCATAAGTAATGAAACTATTACACCGATGAATAACAAATCATTAATATACAGAAAGCATAAAAAGTAAATTTACTTTTGATTCTTGAAATAATCTTTTATACAATTGTAAGCTTATAAAGACCGACAATATTTTTTCAGCTAAAGATTTGGCTACCATTGCTTCATCTAGCGTACGATTAATGAAATGTTTAGAATGATACATAAAGAGAAAAACCTACTGTCCAATTCCTCCCACTATCTCACACCACTCTCCCCTATATACAGTTGGCAAAAAAAGTATTTGTACACTTTAAAATTTTTAATTTTTTACTAAATAAAAACAGATATTTTGTCAAAAATAGTTTTAATACAGTCTGTTTACCGTGCGTTTTAAATTACACAACAGAAAATTTCGATAAAGATGTAAAATAATTTTCTAATGGGAAAAGTTTAAAAATTTCTTGCAAAAAAAGTATTTGTACATTTCTCCATCCTGATATGTACTGTGTTTTATAGTGTTTATGGTTCAAAGGACTACTTTTACAGAAGCTGTTAATAATTTTTAAGTTCATATTATATTTGTCTGACATTTAATTTAATTTGCTCTTGAAGTAATTGAATATAGAACCTAATACTAGAGAGGCACCTCTAGATATATGAAATCCTATGATTGAGCATAATAAAAATTTAAATACGCAACAAGAATTTGTAAAAGCTATTAAATTACCATTTACAACTGTTGGATGTATAGTGAGAAACTATGAATAAATTAAAAGAATCGAAATTCAATGAAAACCAGGACTTCTTAGCAAACTAACAATGAGGGAAAAAGAGAGTGTTGTTAAAAAAGCTTTAAAAATTCCTGTGCGTTCGGTTCAAAAATTTGCTGGAGACCTTGCGACATCTTCTCGCATCAGAGTAATACCTCAAACAATAAAAAATATTCTTCTCAATGCAGATTTAAAAGGAAGAACCTCAAGGGAAAATCCATTCATCAACGAAACAAATAGGCGAAAACGCATAGTATTCGCTTTCGCATACAGAAGTAAATCATTGGATTTTTGGAAAACAGTAATTTTTTCTGATGAGGAAAAATCCGGAATTTTCTTACCATCAAGCATTCGAAAAAATTGGCGTAAAAATAAAACTGTTCTAGATCCAAAACGTATACCTCAAACTATCAAGCATGTTGGGGGGAATATTATACTTTTGGGGTGTATAGCTTCTAATGGAGCAGGACATTTAAAATTTTTTGACAATGGAAGGACAGGTTTAACATACAGTGATGTGTCGCGCCATAATTTATTAAACTGTGCCAAGAAATTATGCATAGAGGAAGCTTTTCACTTTCTGCAGGATAATGACCAAAGCATACTGCTGTGATCACCAGCACATGCTTACGACAATACTCGAAGACGACTGGTAATTCCTCTAAAATCTCTAGACTTGAATCCAGTAGAAAATTTGCAGATGCTATTGGATGCAAAAATCCGAAAAAAAAATATGTATTAGTAAAAAACAGTTTTAAAGCTCTTATTGTGTCATGGAATAACATTAACCAGACCACTACAAAAAAGTTGGTGGAATCTATGTCATACCATCTAGAAGTAGTCATAAACGCTAAATGAATTCGCACAAAATATTAATTTGTATCATTTTACTAAATTTTCCTTAATTATATTACATTAAGATAGTGTACAAATACTTTTTTTGCATTATAATTTTGTATATTTGTTTATTATAATGTAAAAAATCGATTCGTTTAATTTTGTTTCTGCTTCTATAATATTATAATGCATTAAATTAATGTATTACAGTATTTTTTGCTTAAATCTTTTGTTTAATTTCATTATAATTTAAAAAAATGAAGTGTACAAATACTTTTTTTGCCAACTGTATATTAACATTTTGTAAAAATTACGTAAAACCATATTAAATATCACTTACATTTACATGTATAAAAATTATTAATTGAATTTTAACAAAATTATTAATTGAATTTTAACTCTCAAATACACTGGCGAAGGCAGATCACTTCACGCCACAAGGAAACTATGTTTATTTACTATATGCACTTTTCTTCATCATAAATTTAACTAAACTTCCGTATTTGAGCATCTTTTCAGAGCACCTTAATAGACCATACTTGCATTATCTACGAAAATTTCGAAAAATTCCGACAATTAGAAATATATTTTTACATAATAAAATGTGTGAAATTTTTGACAAAATTTGTTAAAACCTGAGAGTTTTATCGCGTTAATAATCTTATCTGCCCTTTTCCACTAAATATCAATATTTTTTCATCCAGTTTACATATCTTATTTTTAACATAAAAAAATTCGAAGAGTTTGGAAGATAATGTCAAGTTTTTTAAGAATGTAAAATACCGGAAGAACCTTGTCCACAACTCCAAATCCCACCCTTGTCCACAACTCCAAATCCCACAATTGTCTTCTATCTCATACATCATACTATTTCAAAATTCGTCAACGTACCAAAATTAAAAGACAATCCATGATCATCATGGGGATTCTAACGATATGAAATTCCGTGCATTAGTTCTTAAGATATGATTATCGGTAAAATCTCATAAGAAATGCACCATAAAAGCGCTTCTTGTTTAGTGATCTAAATCGAAACCTGCAACGGTGGCACTATATTAGCATGTGTCAACGTGTAACTGAATCTGAAGTTCGATGAAAATACTTGTGTTAGTTCTTAAGATTGGAATTTGCGGAAATTATGTAGATCCCCCCCTCCCCTCTATTGTGCAAATTATGAAAAATGCAACACAGCAGCGACATATGCTGGACGATTTACGCCAAAATATAAAAAAAACACCAAATTATTAAGGACAAATTAAATCTGAAATTTGATGAAAATTCGTCCATTAAGCATTCAGATAGAGTTGTTGCAAAAATCTTAAATGTAGAACAGAAGCACCATTTATTGAGCGATTTACGCCAAAAAAATAATCGGAATCAATTTATAACAAGGACTATCTGAATATATTTTTTTATGAAAAGCTTGAGACAGTTCTTGAGACAGAGCGCCCACAAAATTTAGGTCTCATGCATACAGCCATTTTGTAAAAACAAGTTTTTTGGTATATCTGACCCTAAAACGTGTAAATCCGTTGAAAACTAGAATTTACATTAAAAATTAATCATCGCCATTTTATATCAGAGACAGACAACATAATCTCTACATTAAACATATAAATTTTAAATATTAAACTCTGCACATTAGTTCTTGTGACAGAGTACCCAAGAAATGTGTGTCACATGCAAATAGAGTCGCAGACTCACATTTCGTAAAAACGAGATTTCTGGCCCCTAAAACGTCTAAATGTGTCAAAACTTTTTACGAATCCTATACTTTCTTTTCGTAAAATAGAAGAAATAAGAAATACAAAAATTATCTTTGAAAAAATTAATCGTTAATTATAATAATATAGACAATATGTTAAATATTAATTGTCTCTCTCTTTTTCTGAGTATTTTACTGTACAATTCATATTACGTACATTTTAAATAAATACGTACACTTGATTTTATGCAATATAACTACAATTATAGTTGCATAGCCCCTTACTGATTGTCTAAGATTTTAAAAACAATTTTGAAGCATGAAATATTTTTTAATTATTCCGTATCGCGTAGAGCTCGATTACGAAAGGGGCTGTGCAAATATAATTTTATCAACTTTTTGTTGATTCTGGATCCCTTCCCCCCTTCCTTTTATTCGTATGTTATTATCCCTTGAACCCCCCCCCCCCTCTCCGTTAATGATTTCGTTATCAAAGTAAAAAATTTTGATTTCTATAATTTATGTTGCTCGAAAAGAGATACAAAACATGTTTCATTTATTTTTCGCATACTTTTATGATTCAAATGATGAGAAGTTAATAAAATATCATTTTTCATATGAAAAAAAAAAAACTTTATATCACATAAAAATTAAAAGAAATACTTTTTAAATGAATCTTATGATACCTTTTTGTTACATAATGCATTCAACTATAATAAAGAATTATTGCACTTGCACCAAACGGAGAGGGGTGGGGAGCAGATAGAAATTCATATCAACAAAACGAAGGCACCATTCTTTCTCTTTTTCTTTATCTATTAGTAAACTTAAGCTTCATTTCAAATACACTTTACATATGGTTTTTCGAATTGTGATTATATATGCATACATATATGATGAAAAATAAGAATTTTAAACGTTGGAATATACTATATTTTAGAGTTTAATAATTTTATAATAATTTAGCTATTTTAATAACTTTGTATTTAAAAAATAGATAACAGGCTATAAAAATAACGTACTGTTTTGTACTAAAGACCATGTTACAAATAAAAAGAGAAACAATTGATTATCAGAAATTGTATTTATATAAAAAAAAAACCCTCCTCCCTCCTGAAATGATAATATTATATTTGCACAGCCCCTAATATTAATTTGTTTGTTCTTAAAACAACATAAAGAGTTCATCCTTTTTTATGGCTAATTTTACATAAAAAAAAAACTTCCTCTATGAATAAATAAAATATTATAAATAAAACAGTTTTAACAGACATGCAATTGAACTACTCACTTAAAGCTTTGAAATTATCGGAATATAAAAGAAGTTATGGGAGAAACAATTTTCAGAAACGATTTTATAATTAAAGAAATTGTAACAAAGAGAAAAAAAGAGTGAAAAAATTTGGAATTGTCCCATTTCTTCCTTTGCTGGTAGGTCCCATTCCTCCCCGTATTCTATGTTAAACTTCTTGTATCGATATAAATGCTGCTTTTAGAAATAGTTTAAATTATGGATGATATACAGTATAATGTTCTATAAATACAGAAACAATTACATATATACATAAACAAGTCATTAATATGCAGAAAGAATAAAAATATATTGGTTCTATAAATTAAATTTCGAGATGTTTATATATTAATAATCAAAAATAGGGCTTGTCGTAGAAATGTATTTGGCAGTATTTTAGTAGTAAAGTTATTAAATAGAATTCGTCATGTTCAGCTTAAACTCTTTAAAAGTTGTTTTTAAACTATACTGACATTTTGATCATTCTTTTGAAAATATCTTAATGTTAAACAATCCTTATCACTTGAAACGATATGCGTAGATAATACTAGCTATGATATATTCAGAATTTTCTATATCTTAAATTCAAATCTAAGCGAGCCTTCAATTACTATAGTAAAAGCTATCAAATTTTGACGCTTATCGCCTTCTAAAATTTCTGTAATCTCCTGAAGGTTGTTTTGAAGCATACTACCATGATGCATCGCAATAAAATGAATCTTGTATAAATCATTAAAAGTACAAAATGATACAAACGGGACCAACTGCATATCACTTTTGGTTCTATATACTATAAATATTCTTTTCCTTTATACTATTGCAAGCTTATGTAAATCAGCTATTTTATTCAACTGAATGTTGGAGATGCTTTTGCTTAATGGAATACGTGACTGATGAAATGTTTATTAATGGAATATAAAGAGAAAAATGTACTGTTTCATTCCACCCCACTCTCCCTTATTAAGTAACAAAATCTTGGGTTAAGGGATTTAGGGAAAATTTCAGGTGTTTAACTTCTATCATAATAAAGTAACAAATACAGCAAGAAGAAAAATAGACATTTAAAGATTTTTAATTCAACGAGCAAGAATGGAGACAAACATAACCATATTTTCTTTTTTTTATTGAAGGAAGGGAGGGGGATATTTTAAACGATTGATAATATAACTTATTGAAGACTTACAATTAGCGAAAAAAATGAAAATTAATTAGGGTGAAAGACTAAATTTTGTATCTTGTAAGGCGACGGGGGGGGGGGGGGATGATGATTATTTGGATTTTATGGATATGACCTATTATTTATTCTTATAATAAAGCAACGGAACAGGATTTTTTTTTTTAAGAATGACTTAAGGTTTTAAATTTTATATATTGAGGGGGCAAAGAAAATAGAGATTTATTTTTCTTTTTAGAAAGGAGTATTAGACGACTTATTTACATTAATAAAAATTTACAAATAAGTAAAGTACTAATAGCCCAGTGATTATTTGGTAGAATTCGATATTAAGGGAAAATAAGAAATTGGTTTAATCTCTTCAGTTTAGATCTACAATGAATAAATTAAGTTTTCTCCTCATACTAGGGGAGCGTTAGAAATATTATATATACAGTTTAATACCAATATAATATCTCAAAAGAACTAACTACCAAAACATTGTCAATATAGTTGTTGTAAAGCATAAAATTCCGAATAAAATGAACACTTACATTTAATATTTATGCTGAACATTAATACCACAATTCTATTTCAAAGTTTAACCGCAGTGGTCAGGAGGTTTAACTTAAAATTAATTAGGGAATAACTTGAAATTAATGTAAAACTTAGAATTAATGTACTGACTTTTTACCCACGTACTAGATGAACGTTAGAAAATATGTACATATAGTGAAAATATACTTTTCGAAAAATTATCTTAACAATATTTCAAAATAACGAATTCTATAGAAACCATTGTGAATACAAATGTCTTAGAGTTTAAAATTCACAATAAAATGATCATATTTTTGTCGCAATCCTATTTCAAAAATTTATCTTAATCGCTAATCCAAAGCCCTGAACTAGGACAGATCAAGTTATCCATTCGCTCTGTCTCCATTTGTTACATATGTGTACATTTTTTAAATTGTTGAGGCCTTCACAATGTTTTTGTAACTATGTTAGGATTTTATTTTGCATATTTTGAGAATTATAATTTAGTAGTTATTGAGAAAGTGGTGCATGAATGATAGCTGTTTTACATTTCATTTCGCAACTGACACCGTTAATTAAACCATTGGTTTAAGTGAAAGGTTTTTTATTTAAATACTAATTTTTTTTCAATATTCCTAACGTTTTAAACTTTTATGAATTTAAATGAAGATTCTTGTATACTAATCGAAAATCCTTTTATTAGAAAGATCTTTGCCCTTTACACAAAATATGGAAGTTAAAAATCGCGCTATTGATTGACCTTTAACTTCTCTAGGGGATAGTCTTATGCACACTCATTTGTTCGCTTTACCCCCCCCCCCTCTTCCCATCCTTGCACTTTATTTTCAATTTCCTTAATTCTAATAGATGCGCACTATTGTTCACTCCATATACATCATATTAATTGCTATACACATTTCATACTAGAAATAATAAAATATTTCCCATCATTTACAAATCACTTTTGAAATATTCTAAAAATTATGAAAAAACGTACTTTTTATACTAATTTGTTCGTAGCGACGAAAGCTCACCTAGCAAAAGGAAGAAACATACTACATAAATTTCTAATCTATATCGATGGGATTAAAACAATTTGCTGATTTCGCGCAATTAAATCAGACTTCAGCCTGTCTTTCCTACCCCACCACTGGGCTATTAACCCGCAATCAAGAGGTTATGCCACAATTCTCAAAATATCCATCCTAAATAATGTACAAATAACTAAAAATTACATGTACATAATAATAACAAGCACTGTAAACTGATAACCTCGTTTGTTAACAGTTCAAGCTCTTGTTTAGCAATTTAGGCAATACTTTGAAGTAAAATTGTGAAAATTCAACAAAAATGTTAAATATTGGTTATCAATTTATTCAGAATTTTAAGTTCTACAACATTTGCATTGACAATTTTTTTGATGAGTTTAGTTTTTTTTAGTTTATTTTTATTGTAATTAATAAAAACGTGTTTCTCAATTATAAATTGGTACATATTTTTTAACGCACACCTAACAACAGTGGGAAAACGTAATACATTCATTCCCCCCCCCCCCCCCCTAGAACTAAACTAATGAATTTAAATAATTTCCAGCTTTCTCTAACTAATTCAGAGTTCGGCTTTTTTCCCCCTCCTCTACCATTGGGCAAGATAGAGTTTTAAAGACTTACTATGTGTTCTTTAAGTTGAAAAAGAGGTGGGGGAGGAACAAGAAAATGACATTTTTGGATTGGAAGAAAAGTCTTGATAATTTATTATGACAATAAAATAACGCATAGAGCACAGATTGTATTTTATTTTATGTTATTTCAAATAAGGCAGTTTTAAAGAGTTTTTAAATTTTGAGTACTGTTATTGTGTGAAGAAAATTCGGAAGCAAAATTTTAAGGGTGAAACTCATATCAAGTTATAATGAAATGAATGTGATGTAATGAATGGTTAATGCATTTTATTCACTATAAAGAAACAAATAGTAAAAAAAAATTTTTTTTTTTAAAGAAAGTTTTAAACACTTTAAATTTTAGTATTGTGGAAATGAGGGCAAAAAAGTAAAGTGAAATTTCAGAAAAAAGAGCAGGCAAATTTAATTCATTACATAAAACAATTGAAATTTCGTACTTTTAATAAACTCAGACGTAAAGAATAGTTATTTGGCCAAAATATAAATATGTAATTAACAGAATATAATAGGAATATTAGCTTGCTAATAACTAAAAATCAAATAGTCCTTTTTGAGTCTTTGATTTTTACTTATTAATCAAGTAGAATGGAAATATAATTCAACTCATAAAGGATAAAAATTTACTTACTCAGTAACTGGAAATTTTTATCAGTTTCCGGATTCAAAATGGATGCATTTCACGCCTCTGTGGTTTCGTCAATAGTCATTACGTCACCACTAAAGCCCTTTCTGATTGGCTAACAGGTGAAACTAAGATATTTAATGTATTTGTACTATGCGAGTGGTAAATATTATACCCACTTACAGATAAAATTTTAGTAAACATGCAGATTTCTGCAGCTTTACAAAAACTAGTTTTGTAGGTTTACAGATTTTTTTTTACAGTGTACATGCAAAAAGAACGACTAAGGAAACGACTTTTAACATAATTTTAAGTTAATTATAAGTAACAGGACAGATTTTATTTTCCAATGAGAAATATATAAAACAATGATGAAGGTTTTAAATACTTTTTTTATGCGCATCTCAATAATTGTATAAATATGGGTTAAGGATTAAGTGCCTCGGGCTACAAATGAAAAAGGCACCGGGCCACATGAGGTCGATGGGACGCAAGTTGAGTATGGTTGAGTACAAAGTATGACTAAAAAGTTGAGTACAATTATGAGTATACAAAGTATGACTTTTATGATTCAGCGGGGAAAAATCCCCACTAATTCTGATGCGATGATTTTTCCCTTTCTAACTTATTGTAAGTTAAAAAAAAAAAAATCTTGAAATTAAATTTTCTTTTTTAACCCTTTATCTACCGACGGTACTTATAAGTACCATTAAAATAACTTATTATAAAATTCTTTTAATACGTCAGTTAGTTGTAAAACTATTTAGAATGAATTACAGATACATTACTTTAACCTGTTCCAAAAGTATTATTGGTTACACAACACAAAAATATTTTTAAAAAGAAAAGATTTCTTTTGCCAGACGCTTTATACAGTAAGTGGCTCGTGGTGAACAGATTCTGTTATTTCCAATAATTTAATTTAAAATTCACTGTTAATAGATAACAGACTTTTCAAATAAAAACTACAACTGTAGTATCATAGCAATAAATACGCTTTTCTCCACTTTTCTTATCTGAGTCAATGGTGACAAAACATAAGTTACTTACAGTGGCGTCAGCTTATATGGGTCCGTGGGGCATAAAATATGATCGCTGCGCCTACACAATTTCCATAAATTCATAGGCTTTTTTTTTTTTTTTTTTTTTTTTCAATCAACAGCAGAAATAAAATTTGTTTTAATTGACGTTCTAAAATAATTTTTTTTTAGAAAATAGTACGGTTATCAATTAGACTTAGCGAAGAACTGAAAACTTCTGTAGTGGATGTATAATTGTACTTCTTTCAAAGACAGATTTCCTGTGTATTTTGCTTCAGATTTGTATTGTATTTTAGAATCCCACTTTACATAATATTTAATAACCTGCAATTTAATATTATTAAGTTATAGTTATTTGAAAGTTAACAATTTTTATGCTATTTATAATAAATATTAATGTTATTTATAAAGAAGAACTTATGTTAATTCAATTAAATTATAATAATTTTATATTTTACTTCGATAAACCATAATTTGACTTCGAATTATCTTTTTTGTTCCTTCGCTTCACCTCCATTCCTCTCTACACATATACACAGTAAGTAGGAAAAATTGTATGTTATTCTACTGAAAAATTTTTAAGCACTCCCAATATTTTATAAAAGTTTGCGCTATTGGTTACTTAGTTAATTCAGTGCTCTTCGTCATAAAAAAATTACTGACTTTATTTTTTAAATCTGTGTAAATTAGTTATTTTATTTGTAGTTAGCAGTGATGAAAAATGATTCCGCAGAATTGTGTAAATGGAGACGACATGTACTGTAAAATAACCAGAATTCAATCCAATTTAATTTCTGGCGTTTTTATCAAGCTAAGATCTCTTTATGTCTCTATTTAACTTCTTTGTATAACAATGAGTTTTTGAAAATCTTACAGCATATTTCATATTTTTTAGGTGCTTTCGTAATTATGTAAACAAGGTAGAACCCGCCAAATGTTGACGAAAGAAAATGTTTAAGAAGGAACTGTTTCATTAACTTGTAATAAACCTACAAAATTAGTTATAGTAAAAAATGCATTTCATATTGGTGCGTCTAACTCTTAAACAAACGATATTTATCGTCAAATTAACAAAATACTATATAAAACGCAGTTGTAGAAATTGTTAAAATTAAACTTTAATCGTATATTTAAGCAGTAAAAAATAATAGATATGTTATTATGATAAAGTTATCAATTAAGGCTCTTAAAAGATAAAAAGCAAAATTTATTCAACTTTGACTCAATCATAGAATTCCCCCCTCCCCCCCCGTGAAATCTAAGCCCGGCATCATTTTCACCATATCAAAATTTACAAATGTACAATTCACATCTGTATTCACGTTTCAAAAAAATTGGCATTTTGATTTAAAACTTGAAGCCTCAATGCTATTAGTTGAAATAGATATTAAACTAAATATATATAGGACAGTTGCACCATAAAATTTAACTAATAATAACACATTGCTCAGTGGTGCACAAAACAGGAATTTTAATATACATTTGTACAATTAAAATAAAATAAAACTTTCAACGTTTCGACGTTTCGCGCCGTCTTCTGCGGGCGTCTTCAGGAAAATATGATAATGGAAGGACTACGTTTGCATCTTGATCGAGAGATAATATTTCTACTAAATTAAAATCTAAATGAATTAAAATTTAATATTACTAGATATTAAACTGTTGATATTCTTTTACGTGTAAATCAAATTTGTAAATGAAGTCAAAATTTACCGGGTTTTATAACATCAGAAGATATTTAAATTTCTATTTTTTCCTTTTTAATGAAAAAATGGCAACATAAAGATACAGCACTCAATTTTTTCCCTTTTTTCCTTTGCTTTAAATCAATGGCTTTAAATAGAAATGGAGTACTCCTGTTGCCACGATTAGAAAAGAAGTATTAAAAGTTACAAAAAAATTAATATTTCGAAAACAAATTAAGATACAGCTTTTAAACAAATTTCATTTAAAAGTACATTTTTTTCCCTACACGATGGTGTAAAAATTGAAAATGTGCGACATTAAGAATTAAAAAAACTTTTAGTAGCAAAAATTGCAATACCGAAATTCATTTAAAATTTGAAAGTGTTGCCATGCGCAAAATGACGTATGCGTTACGCACAGATACGTTTGGCTTTTATAATACAGATACGTAGCACCTATAGTTGTCGTTCAGTCCGTCCGTCGATCTATCCTCATATAACAACGCAAAAACTACCCAACCGAATCGTTTGAAATTTAAAATGCATAATTATTACATAATTTTGTCGAGTCATTTCAAATTTTATGAAAATCGGATGCATAGATCAATTACAGGGACAATCAAAAGCATTCCGTTACCTTACAGTCAATGGAAAAAAGAGTTTCAAGTATGATGTTAAACTCTTTCGAATATAATAGAATTGACTTGAACCTATGACGTATATATATATACTAAAATATACATTCTGTACAATTTGCGATGCAAAGAATATTTATTATTAAATTACAAGGCCCCACAAAAGTATTCCACTACATAATGCTGTACGGGGAAACATTGTTTGGGGCGTTTTTTAATTATTAAACTATTTCACATATGACATACATTTCTGAGGTGTAATAAAAATAATTTCCTTTATATTTACAGGAACACAAAAAAGGTTTCGATCACTATACTGTATCCGAAGTGCTGTCTACTATAATAGCAAGATCTGAATATTTTTAAAACTTCGTTATCGTACGAACGTACCTCATTTGCCACGCTTCACGTGCAATTTCCAACTTGTTCTATTTAAAAAAGTAATAACCTTTTTTAAAAATACAATCCAACTGCATTTTATTGGATAATAATATTAGAGTTAATTTTAAGGGGAGTTATTTGCAGGGAGAAAAAAAAAGGGGGGGGGGATTCCCATGTTATCCGATGGGAAAATAACTTATCCTTCTTGTTCATTCAAATTGGAAATTTCAACATTATCTTTTTTTCAGAACGTAGATAGGCAGGTTCTTTATCTCTCTGTATTTTCCAAGATTTTATATCTTTTTCCAGTCATAGTTACAAGCGAGTAAAGAATGCGTTTTATACTTTTTGGATTTTTTTTTTAAACACAAAATTTAAAATACTTATAATTATTTTCAAAACATTTTAAGCTTACAGAGGAATAAAGAATCTTTTTGTCTACTTCTAAAAATAAATAAATAAATAAATAAATAAATAAAAAATAAATAAAATTGCTAAAATTTTCAAATTTGAATAAATATGAAGAATGAGTATTTTCCCCATAAGTTAACATGGGATTCTCCTTTTTTTTTTCTCCCTGCAGATAAGTCCCCTTAACAATAACTCTAATATTATTATCCAATAAAATGCAATTAATTTATTTTTTTTTTAAGTGTATTACTTTCTTAAATAGAAAAATTATAACAGATACAGGAAAGTTTTGTAAATGAAGGGACACGTTTACGAAACACACAGAAACATAGGAAAAAAATTCACACATAGCCGAAATATGTACTAACATTTCCAAGATATTCAGAAACATTTTTGAAACACGCAGAAACGTTTCTGAATTTTCTATCGAAGTATGCAGATACGTTTTCGAATGTTTGATTAAAATATGCGGATACAGTATGAATATCTGGCCGAAATATGCGGAAACATTATCAATATCTGATCGATATACGCAGAAATGTAACAAAATCTTTGGGCCAAATTAATGCCCCAGCGGATTATGTTTACGTTATTTTAGCTCACAGGCTATCATAGCCTGAGAGCTTATGTGCCCGTCCGTTCTGTATGTACGTGCGTTCGTGCATAACGCGATAACTCATGATAAAAATATCGGATTCACTTGAAATTTTGTATGTAGGCATAGCCTGACAAGGCGATTCCCTGATTAGTTTTTGGAGTTCATTCGATATGTATAAGAGGGGGAACGGGGGGCTCATGCCCCTCCCCTTAATTGATATGAATGGGTTTTTCATGCAGAATTAACAGTTTTCGTTCAAAATTTAGATTAGGATCATTCTGATGAGGCGATTCCGTGACTGTTATTAGGTGTTCATTGAATAAGTATAAACAGGGGGAACGGAGGTTCTAATGCCCCTCCCCCTTAATTTATATAAATGAGTTTTTCAAGCAGAATTTTCGGATTTCGTTCAAATCTCTGAATAATTTTGGAAGCTTAATGGTTAAGTATAAAAGAGGGGGATAACTCCTTTTAAATTATATAAATGCTAAATGGGTTTTTATTAAGAATTATCCGATTTGCTCTGAATTTTGGATATAGATTTTTTATATGATAAAGCATGTTTTTGATAGTATAGGAGGTTCAATGATTAAGTATAAAAAAAGAGGAAAGGAGAGAGCTATTTCCCCTTCTTAATTTTTTTTCGAACGGAATTAACCCTTGAAAATACAAGGCTTTAATGTACAATTAGTATTTGTAGCCTGTGAGCCCAATGCCATCAGTTTAACTGGGCAGTATTCTTTATTTTCTTCTTTTTTTAAGCAGTGAAAAGAAATGTTTCTAAATCTACAAAGATATTATATAACCACTAACAAAATATACAAATTCTTCCGAGTTATCTACATAAAAACCTTCCTTTATAGTCAGAAACAGTGCCGTGTGAAAGAGGGGCGGTCGCCCCGGGCGCAGAAATTTAGAGGGCGCCAAATTTATACTACCAACGTCATTTTTGGGGATTTAGCTTGAAATTGAGAGAGGAGAGGGCGCCAAATTGAGACTTTATGCCGCGCATAGTTTTCTGTTCGCACGCCCCTCGGCAGAAACTTTAGAAACCAATATAGGCTCGAAATTAAAGGAAACATTATATAAAAACAAAATTTTCTTTGCTAACACTGACTTTCGGAAACATGTTTTTTCATTAATCAAACTTCTGAACTTGGAATATAGGTTTTTTTTCAATGCTATAAATTTTCAAGTAAGTGTTTTCAAATTTCACAAGCATATTATGCAGATAAATTTTGATAAATTAACAGCATTAAGATTAACATTAAAAGCCAAATCATTTTGTTTCTTTAGCATATATATATATTTATATATATAAATACTTTTATAAATACATCCAAAGTTATTCAGACAATACCAATAAAAGAACCAATGAAAGCAGTATTAATATATATTTACGAAGCTAAAAATGTTTTATTCGAGAATTGCTAGCATTCGAAAAACCTCTTTTTTAGGTTGAGAAAACTGAAAAATATACTGTTAATGTTACTCGGAAATGTTTCCGAAAATTAGTGTCAGCAAAGGAAATTTTGTGCTATAAACGCTTGTCTAAATCTCTAAAATATGTTCATATATTGGTTTCTCAGGCTAAAAAATTTACTATTTTTTAAAACCATGTTTAACAAATTCTATATTCGATCATACCACCGAACATTCGGTAGATCGAATGTCGAATTATTCGATCTGCCGAATATCAAACTATTCAATCAACAGAACACTTAAAAAACCTTTTTATTTTTTTTATTTACACAACTTTTACTTTTAACTGTCAATTAATAAAGATTTTTTTTTTTACTTTGATGGCGGGGGGGGGGGACATGAAAAGCTTTTCTTTACTTACAAATAATAATTTTCGAAAATTCCGGCGTAATGTTACAGAAACGCAATTACTTGTTCCTGTAACGGTTAAACGTTTAAAAATCGGTTTTTCTTTCTTACCTGAAACAAGTAAGAATGATCTGGCTGACTGCCAGCGGTTTAGAAGTCAGATGCGTTGCCACGAGTGGTTATGGGGGAGAGGGGGGGGAGGCATATTTATGAACTTGGGAAATCTGAGCTTAGAGTTAAAAAATTCTAGATTTTGTTTTGATTTATTTTTTAATTAGAGTAAAACCCCGGTTATCCGAAAAGCATAAGACCAAAACATTTTTGGTAAGCCGGGCTTTCATATAGGAATTCTCGGATAACCAGGTTTTTATAAGAGTTGTCGAATAACCGGGGGCTCCATGTAATTTTTGAATAACTGGAAGATTTATGGGGGAAAACTTGTTTGATGAAAAGCCGTGATTGCAATTAAGAACATAGTTGTAATAAAAATGTTTTGGTACCACATTCATATCACCCTGAAATTGAATAACAAAAAAAAGCACAACATATTTTGCAAAAATAAGAAGTTGGAAATTGCACGTGAAGCGTAGCAAATAAGGTGCGTTCGTACGATAATGAAGTTTTAAAAATATTGCTCTCATATATCAATCGCATAAAATTGTAAATAGTGAATTACAATTAAAACGCTCATCAAACAATATTCTCCCTATACCATTATGTAATGGAATACCTTTGTGTGGCCTTGTAAATCAATAACATATGTTCTTTGTACCACAAATTATGTAAAATATATTATAATATGTACTTTATAGTTGCAAATAAATTTTATTAAGTTCGAATGAGTGTAACACCATTAAAATGCATTTGAAACATTTTTCCCCAATGACCGTAATGTAACGGAATGCTTTTGATTGTCCCTGTAATTGATCTACGCATCCGATTTTCATAAAATGTGAAATAACTCGACAAAATTATGTAATAATTATGCATTTTAAATTTCAAACGTATAAAATACACTTGAAACTTTTCCCCTAATGACCATAATGTAATTGAATACTTTTGATTGCCCCTGTAATTGATCTATGCACCCGATTATCAAAAAATTTGAAATGACTCGACAAAATAATGTAATAATTATGTATTTTAAATTTCAAACGATTCGGCTGGGTAGTTTTTGCATTGTTATATGCGGACAGACGGACGGATGGACTGAACAACCACTATAGGTGCTACGTATTTACATAATTACGAACGCACCTAAAAATTAAATGTCGTATGTGACTACTTAATAAAGTACTGCTAGGATTACACAATGAACCAAATAAGTATGTTGACTTTGTTATGTGGGTATGTTTCATAAAAAATGTGCTTTTTTAACATGATTTCTACCAGTGTCCAATAATACCTTTCCAAAATTTTGATTTTTTAATAATTATACTTCGAGTTTTTAAAACTAATGTGTATTAAAACAACTTTGCAATCTATACTAATAAAATAACAAATCGCTCTGTCTGCGTGTGTGTGTGTGTGTGTGTGTGTGTGTGTGTGTGTGTGTGTCTGCGATGGCTAGCAAAATCTATGGGACGTACGAAGCTCAAAATTTTTATGAGAGTAGCCCAATATCTCTCCTGATGCACCTGAGCTTCAGAATTTCGAAATTCTATTTATTAACTGAGTAATTAATTAAATTCCAAAGATCACTCATAAAAAATCGCCTTTTTTCTTCTTTTTTTCCCTTCATTTAGTTATGGTTGGTTGGTTGCATAAAATTTTGGCATAAATAATTAAAAAAGCTGGAACCGACCTTTAAAATTTATAGACTGGCAAGCTGTCAGTTTAAAAGATGATTTTTTATCACAGCGGTTGTAAACCATGGAGGAAAAAGATAGGTGGTGGTGAAGTAAACCGAAAAAAGGGTTGCAATATTAAACCATTTATCGCTCAAATTTTAATGTCCCAAACAAAAGCATGTAGAAGAGATTTTGTATTAATAAGACGAATTGAAAGAAATGAATTACAGCTGAAGCGTATTTTGCGAAGAAATAGTAATTTTTTAAAATGGTCTTTTTTCCATTATATTATTTATTTTTAAAAAAATGTTTGCTTTTAAAATAATTGGAATTGATAAATTCGAAATAATTAAATATCAAAATAAAATAAAAAAGAATATTGAAAACATTTGATTTGAACTAAAAATTGTATTACTAAAAGTTTTCTTTTTTTTTCAGAACTTTTTAATACTTTATAACGTAGATGAAAAAATGTTTTTAATTTAACAACATATTAATAACTCTATGTCAATATATAAAATATATTTATGAAAACAATCTTTTAAAATCATGCGCGAAAACTTAAATAACAAATATTAATCTAAAATCTAGATTTCAGAGTGCAGACGATTTTAAGACATTAACGAAAGAATGTTAACTTTTCAAGCAAAATCTTAAATGATGCTTCTATATTGGTATTTCAAAGTGACGGCTAGGTTACATTTATGTTATATTTAAGTTACGGTAGGGTAATGTTAAGTCGCAGTTAGGTTACAGACAGATTATGGTTATGGTACAAAAGTTTACGGTTAGGAATTTGTCCACAGTGTATACATTACGCATGCTTTGATTAAAAATATACACTTTTGTTAAATGGTTCTGAAATTATAATACTATATACCAATCTTTTATCATCGCGTATCGATTTCATTCACGGTATAGACGGAATTAAGAGTGATATAATTAGTTTGAAATTCAAAATATTTCACTTGGGATTTCTATGCGAAAAAAATAATTAGTTACGTGATTTAACAGTGATTTTTACGGGTAAATATCAACACTTTAACACGAAACTAACGCAATCGTTGGATACATGTTCCCTCCCGTGTTTCTCATTGCTCATTTTAAGTATTTTTAGAGCTCAATATTAGTTGTTCTTTTTAAAACCGATTTTTCACAAAGTCAGCTGCGACGTATTTCAGACAATGTATTTCTGCATGCTTCCAGTTAATGATAAAATCATACAAATTTCAAGTTCGTTTAATATTGTTAATACGGACCCGGGCAACGCCGGGCGGGTCAGCTAGTCTATATTAATAAAATAACAAATCGCTCTGTCTGTGTGTGTGTGTGTGTGTGTCTGCGATGGCTAGCAAAATCTACAGCATGTACGATGCTCAAAATTTTTTTGAGAGTAGCCCCAAATCTCTTCTGATGCACCTGAGCTTCAGAATTTCGAAATTCTATTTATTAACTGAGTAATTAATTAAATTCCAAAGACCACTCTCTTAAAAATCGTCTTTTTTTTCCCTTCATTTAGTTATGGTTGGTTGGTTGCATAAAATTTTCGCATAAATAATTAAAAAAGCTGGAACAGAGCTTTAAAATTCATAGACTGGCAAACTGTCAGTTTAAATGATGATTTTTTATCACAGCGGTTGTAAACCATGGAGGAAAAAGATAGGTGGTGGTGAAGTAAACCGAAAAAAAGGGTTGCAGTATTAAACCATTTATCGCTCAAATTTTAATGTCCCAAACAAAAGCATGTAGAAGGGATTTTGTATTAATAAGACGAATTGAAAGAAATGAATTACAGCTGAAGTATATTTTACGAAGAAACAGTAATTTTTTAAAATGGTCTTTTTGTCTATTATATTGTTTATTTAGAAAAAATGTTTGATTTTAAAATAATGGAAATTGATAAATTCGAAATAATTAAATGTCAAAATAAAATTAAATAAAATATTGAAAACATTTGATTTGTACTAAAAATTGTATTACTAAAAGTTTTCTTTTTTTTTCAGAACTTTTTAATACTTTATAACGTAGATGAAAAAATGTTTTTAATTTAACAACATATTAATAACTCTATGTCAATATATAAAATATATTTATGAAAACAATCTTTTAAAATCATGCGCGAAAACTTAAATAACAAATATTAATCTAAAATCTAGATTTCAGAGTGCAGACGATTTTAAGACATTAACGAAAGAATGTTAACTTTTCAAGCAAAATCTTAAATGATGCTTCTATATTGGTATTTCAAAGTGACGGCTAGGTTACATTTATGTTATATTTAAGTTACGGTAGGGTAATGTTAAGTCGTAGTTAGGTTACAGACAGATTATGGTTATGGTACAAAAGTTTACGGTTAGGAATTTGTCCACAGTGTATACATTACGCATGCTTTGATTAAAAATATACACTTTTGTTAAATGGTTCTGAAATTATAATACTATATACCAATCTTTTATCATCGCGTATCGATTTCATTCACGGTATAGACGGAATTAAGAGTGATATAATTAGTTTGAAATTCAAAATATTTCACTTGGGATTTCTATGCGAAAAAAATAATTAGTTACGTGATTTAACAGTGATTTTTACGGGTAAATATCAACACTTTAACACGAAACTAACGCAATCGTTGGATACATGTTCCCTCCCGTGTTTCTCATTGCTCATTTTAAGTATTTTTAGAGCTCAATATTAGTTGTTCTTTTTAAAACCGATTTTTCACAAAGTCAGCTGCGACGTATTTCAGACAATGTATTTCTGCATGCTTCCAGTTAATGATAAAATCATACAAATTTCAAGTTCGTTTAATATTGTTAATACGGACCCGGGCAACGCCGGGCGGGTCAGCTAGTCTATATTAATAAAATAACAAATCGCTCTGTCTGTGTGTGTGTGTGTGTGTGTGTGTGTGTGTCTGCGATGGCTAGCAAAATCTACAGCATGTACGATGCTCAAAATTTTTTTGAGAGTAGCCCCAAATCTCTTCTGATGCACCTGAGCTTCAGAATTTCGAAATTCTATTTATTAACTGAGTAATTAATTAAATTCCAAAGACCACTCTCTTAAAAATCGTCTTTTTTTTCCCTTCATTTAGTTATGGTTGGTTGGTTGCATAAAATTTTCGCATAAATAATTAAAAAAGCTGGAACAGAGCTTTAAAATTCATAGACTGGCAAACTGTCAGTTTAAATGATGATTTTTTATCACAGCGGTTGTAAACCATGGAGGAAAAAGATAGGTGGTGGTGAAGTAAACCGAAAAAAAGGGTTGCAGTATTAAACCATTTATCGCTCAAATTTTAATGTCCCAAACAAAAGCATGTAGAAGGGATTTTGTATTAATAAGACGAATTGAAAGAAATGAATTACAGCTGAAGTATATTTTACGAAGAAACAGTAATTTTTTAAAATGGTCTTTTTGTCTATTATATTGTTTATTTAGAAAAAATGTTTGATTTTAAAATAATGGAAATTGATAAATTCGAAATAATTAAATGTCAAAATAAAATTAAATAAAATATTGAAAACATTTGATTTGAACTAAAAATTGTATTACTAAAAGTTTTCTTTTTTTTCAGAACTTTTTAATACTTTATAACGTAGATGAAAAATGTTTATGATTTAACAATATATTAATAATTCTATGTCAATATATAAAATATATTTATGAAAACATTCTTTTAAAATCATGCGCGAAAACTTAAATAACAAATATTAGTCTAAAATCTAGATTTCAGAGTGCAGACGATTTTAAGGCATTACCGAAAGAATGTTAACTTTTCAAGTAAAATCTTAAATGATGCTTCTAATGCCTGAAAAAATGCCTGAAATTTGAATCGAACCAAATCTGAACTTGACAAAAATATTCCAAAGAACATTAACCGGATCCAAACAAGACAAAAAATTTCCATGCACATGAACCGAATCTGAACCTAAAAAAATTCTTTGAAAAAAATCTCGAAATCTGAAATGAACTAAATCTGAACTTGACAAAAATATTCCATTGAAGCATGTTCTTATGTTACACGCAAGAGAACCCGAACCCAAAAATTACATTTGAAAAAAAAAGCCGACATCTGAATTGAACCAAGTCTGAACTTGACAAAAATATTCCAGTGAAGCATGTCTTTATTCGAATCAGACAGAGAAATTTCCGTAGACACACAGGAAGACCTGAACCCAAAAATTCCATTTGAAAAAAACGCCGAAATCTGAATTGAACCAAATCTGTTCCCGACAAAAATATTTCACAGAACCATAACTGAATCCGAGCAAGGCAAAATAATTTCCATGGACCTGAATCCGACACGAACATTTTAAATCAAATTTCAAAAAATACCTGAAATTTGAATCGAACCAAATCTGAACCCGACTAAAATATTTTAATGAATCATAACCAAGATCCGAACAAGACAAAATGATTTCTATGGACATGAACCCAATATATGGTTAGGTAACATTTGGGTTGCAATTAGGTTGCAATTACATTAAGGTAAGTGTTTGATTTTATTTAATTTCACGTTAGGTTACAGTTAGATCACGGTTAATTTAAAGTTAGGTTAAAGTTAAATTGCATTTATGTTATGGTTAGAATAAAGATAGGTTGCAATAAAGTGAGGACTAGGTTACATTTATGTTATATTTAAGTTACGGTAGGGTACTGTTAAGTCGCAGTTAGGTTACAGACAGGTTATTGTTACGGTACAAAAGTTTACAGTTAGAAATTTGTCCGCAGAGTAAACAATATCCCATGTTCTGATTAAAAATATGCACTCATTTTTGTTAAATGGCTCTGAAATTATAATACTATATACCAGCCTTTTATCATCGAGTATCAATTTCATTCACGGTATGTTAAGTGTGATATAATTAGTCTGAAATTCAAAATATTTCACTTGGGACTTCTATGTAAAAAAAATAATTAGTTACGTGACCTAACAGTGATTTTTATGGGTAAATATCAACACTCTAACACGAAAATAACACAATCGTTGGATACTGTTCTCTCCTGCGTTTCTCATTGCTCATTTTAAGTATTTTTAGAGCTTAATATTAGTTCTTTTTTAAACCGATTCAGATCACTCAGCTGCCACGTATTTCAGACAATGCATTTCTGCATGCTTCGAGTTAATGATAAAATCATACAAATTTCAAGTTCGTTTAATATTGTTAATACGGACCCGAGCAACGCCGGGCGGGTCAGCTAGTGTATTAATAAAAGTGATTCTCAACTGTTTTGATCAAAAACTTGCAAATAAAATAGTAATTGTAAATCAAAATATTTTGAAAAGTATCATTTAACATCGGTAAAAAAAAAGTATTGACAGTAAAATTTTTCACATTTAAAATGACATTAAGTAATTTTTAGGTCTTTCGGTTAAGCTGATTTTCGGATAACAGGGGTTCTACTGTACTTTCTTTTTGTGACTTGTTTTCTAACTGTAAACAAGTTAAATAATCAAAATACAAGAAGAAAACACTTAAACTCTGCCATTGTGTTTCTCTGTTCTATGAAAATATCACACAACCATCAATCCTTAATTTTCCTATTCCTATCCATCAAAAGCTGATCCATAAAAACTGGGACAATAAAGAAATGTGTTAGGACACTTTTATCTTCAACAAAGAAAAGTAGCATCTCACATGAAATGTTCCATCGAAAAAAAAAGTATTCCGCTTAGGTTCAAACAGACTATTTTTCTTTTCATCAGAATGTCTGATGTAGTAAAAGGGATGTAGAGGAGGATATACGGGGGTATATGCAGTATACTCTCTGGATTTTTAAAGAAATTACGTATACTCTGTTTCTCAAATAAAGCATTAGCGTATACCCAAGCTATGAAAGCTCATGATATCGGCGTATACCCTCTGCCTATACCGTATACTCTCTGCTCTTTTTAAGACTACTAGGGGGGCGCTGCCCCCCTGCTCGCCAACCCCCCGCGTAATCGCTTCGCGATTCCAAATTATTGGCTATACCTGCTTGCGCGCTCGCCAATACCCCATGGTATGAATAAGCAGTTGCAGACCTTTCAACTGATGTGCCACACGACTGGTGTTGTAAAGAAATTAAAAATGTGCCCCCCTGGGGGGCAGAGTGGGAGGCGGCACAAAAAACATCCATAATATGAATAAGCAGCTGCAGACCTCTCAAATGATATGTCACACGACTGGTGTTGTAAAAATTTGAAAATGTGCCCCCCTGGGGGACAGAGTGGGGGTGACACACAAGACATCCATAAAATTAATAAGCAGTTGCAGACCTTTCAAATGATGTGTCACACAACTGGAGTTGTAAAGAAATTAAAAATGTGACCCCCCCCTGGGGAGAGCAGAGTGTGGGGGTGACACACAAGACATCCATAATATGAATAAGCAGTTGCAGACCTTTCAAATCTTGTGTAACACGACTGGTGTTGTAAAGAAATTAAAAATGTGTCCCCCCTGGGGAGCAGAGTGGGGGATAACACACAAGGCATCCATTATATGAATAAGCAGTTGCAAACCTCTCAAATGATGTATCAAACGACTGGTATTGTAAAGAAATTAAAAATTTGGCGAAATATTACAGCTATCACCAAGTTGGCGTCACTTTTGACAACTAATTTTGGTCGCCAAATTTGGCGATATATCGCCAAGTTGGCGACAAACTTGGCGATTGTTGGCGATGGTAACCTTTCCTCTCTTTATGGTAACCCATACGGCGATGCATAGACGGAGCCCTTTCCTGATTGGTCTATTCGGCTCATGGAAGGAGTGGACAACCCGGATTCGTTAGTTCCGGAAATCTTCCACATCAGCATCATTCCAGGAGTCATTCCTTTTAAGGCTAGTTTTTTTTTACTATAGAAGGACAACACTGGTAGCAAGGAGCTCTCTTTCATGTTTATGACTTTCGTAGTATGTCAAGTGGTCAAAAGTTATCAGATAGCTTTGTCATCAAGTTATCTCCACCTTTAGTTTTGTTTAGTAATGTGCAGTGAATGCTTAGAAAATAAAAGCGAGTTGAATGTTTTGTCAGATAAAGCATATAAAGTTTGGTTTATTTTCTTAACAGTAACAACAATAACCTTTTAAATATAAAGTTATCCAAGGTGGGCATTGAAAACCGTGAAATGCATTTCTTATAAAACTATCAGTTTTCATATTTTTATCTATGTTTTCATACAACGTGTCCTAAACGTTTATATAAAATCTTTTTTTTTTTTTTTTTTGGATTTAAGATCCAACTAAATGAATAAGAAAGCAGAAATAAATTATCCAAATAATATAACGATGAACTAAAATTAATAAAATAATCAAACAAATTTTAACAGTTCTAGATTTAAATAAATAATAATTTTTAAAAATGCAGCCTCGAAAATATATAGAACACTAGTGTTAAAATCTAATATTTAAAATTTGCATTTCCAAAATTATGATGCATAATTTCCTGAGATAAAAGCTAATCTGTTTTTCTGTTTCCGACTGATTACAAACATGTTTAATAATGTGCAGTTTTCCAAACAAAAATCTGGTAAATCTATTGTTTAAAGTCTTGTGGTTGGTTGCAGTTGACATTACAAGCAAAATTGGACACAACAGGGTTGGTATTTAATGAATTCTGTCAAAAGGAGACATTTTGAAACAAATTCCTTTTCTAAATAACCCCCCCCCCAATTGAAAAAAAAAAAAAAAACAGTTAAACAGCAAAGCAAATGAATTTTGAGATTAGTTCCAATCCAGAATTTGTCTCTACAGTCAGTTTCTAAAGAAGTAAGCTTTCCAGTATCAAAATCTACATTCCATTGATAGCTGGCCAGCAAACAGATTTCTTGATTATCGCAAAATGCATTGTTCATTAAAGTTCATAAAATGGCATAAAGATGCTTGTGTTCAGTTTGCCTGGAATCATACGAAAGGTACAAGTGGATGGTACAGCGTGGACACTGAAATTTCTTTTTAGTGATAAAAAGAAATTTTATTTAGATGGCTTTGATGGTTGAGCATATTACTGGCTTAATTTTCACAAAGAACCACAAACCTTTTTTCTGCACACAACAAGGAGGGGATTGGTTCACTGACGATGTGGGTAGCATTTTCTTATAATGAAACAACTGATATTTCTTTTTTGGAGTATTGCTAACATTCTGAAGATTAACAGAAAATGCTTGAAGTCCAATTACTTCCATTTAGAAATTTTCAGATGAAGACAAGTGGATACCAGCAATTAATTCTTTCATTCATGTGTCCAACCTAGAATGCTGTGGTTTAGGGAAAGCCATGTAACTGTCATGGATTGGTTTAACTATAAGCCCTGACTTGAACTCAATAGAGAACTTCTGTAAAAAATTAGCAAGAGACATAGTTACAAATAAGAATCAATTTGCAAAGGTTGGAGATTTGGTAGATGTTGGATTCTAATCGCCCATGACATCATACTGATTTTATATTACATCACTTTATGCATAAAATGATGATTGGCTATCTTATCAAAGATCTCTATTGGTTCTCTTATTAAGAGTTACTATTGGATAATCTAGAATCCTAACTAAAATCTATAAATACATGTGTTTTCCATTATGTTCTGTTCTGCTCTTTCTTGCTTATACTCTGTCATGACCTACTGTAAATAAACTCCTTCGATCCCATATCAACGCAGGGTCTTTTTCGTTCTGAAACCACAACAGAGTGTGGTTCTTACTTACTTAGTGTTTTTCTGCGTTGAACGGAAAAGTGGGTCAGGCAAAATTTATTGCCATAGAGTACTTATGTTACTTTCGTCTGCGGTGTTTTAAACGATGACTGAAAACAAGGATTATTTGGTCGCTCCGTTTGATGGAAATAATTTCCAAATATGGAGCAGAAGAGTAACTGCGATTTTTGCGGCGAAAGAACTTGATGACTTTTTGGAAAAGGAAGCAGATCCAGCAAAAGCTCCAGAAGTGATTAAAGCAAAAAAGGCTTACGCTTTATTATTATCGCTTTTAGAGGATAGGATTTTATCTTCTCTTCAAAAAGAAGATACCGCATGTAAAATCTGGAAATCCCTGCAGGCAACATATGAACTTAAAGGAGCAATTAATCAAATATTGACACGGAAAAGACTGTCCACAATGAAAAAGAATAAAGATATTACAATGAGACAACATATTGACGATGTTTTGAAATTAATTACTGACTTAAGGATATCTGGTGCTCAGGTGAGTGACATTGATACAATTGTTTACATTTTAATGTCTTTGCCAAAGGAATTTGAATCCGTCAAAGTTGCGTTAGAAAATCAACCTGATACTAACTTGACTCTGGAATTTGTTATGCAAAGACTAATTGATGCTGAAGCATTAATGAGTGAATCCAGAAATACTACTAAATCATTTAATGATAATATTGCTTTTATGTCGGCACAGAAAAAACTCTTTTGCAATTTTTGCAAAAAGAAAGGCCACACCTCAAAATTTTGTAGAATGAAAACCGTAAAATGTTATAATTGTTCAAAAATAGGTCACTATAAAAAATTTTGTAAAAATAAACCAAAAACGCAGATGGATGAAAAACAGTCAGCTTTTGAAATATCTTTTATGACTGGAAACACAAATAATTGGAAATTTATCATAGACTCAGGTGCGACATCACATATGTGTTCTATCAAAGAATGGTTCACTTCTCTTAAACCTGCAACTGGGACAATTAAATGTGCTTCAAAGGCAGCAGTGTTAAATGTGGAAGGTACTGGAAGTATAAATGGTACAATATCTGAGAATATTCGCATAACTTTAAAAGATGTATTATATGTACCGAATCTAAACGGACAATTAATTTCTGTCAAGAACATAGAAAAAGCAGAATTTTCTGTGATATTCAAGAATGAAGAAGTATTTATCGAAAAAGATAATAAGAAAATGCGCTTCGGTCATTGGGATATTCATGGACAGTATATAAGTTATTTCACTCCATCTAATGAAAGTGCTTTGACATCAACGTACGATAAGGACTTATGGCACAGAAGACTTGGACACCCCTGTAACCAGCCACTGATTCATTTGGGATTACCTACCCCTTCATCATTTTGTGAAATTTGTGCTCGTGCAAAACTCAGTGCAACACCAGCTGGCAAAGGTCCGAGAAACAGAGAAAAAGAACCAATGTTGATGGTTCACACGGATACCTGTGGACCCATATTTCCTGAAACTATTGGAGGTGAGAAAGATTTTCTAACTATTACTGATGATTTTTCGCGATTTACTGAAGTTCGATTACTTAAAAAGAAAAGTGATGCAGCTCGTGAACTAATATCGTTTTGTAAATTAAATCCTTCCGTTAAGAAAATTAGATGTGATAATGCAAAAGAATTTATAGAGGGAGAACTTTTAAATTTTACAAATGAAGTGGGTATAAAAATTGATCCAGCTCCCCCATATACTTCATATTTGAATGGAATATCTGAGCGCGTTAATAGAACTCTCTTGGAAAAAGGGAGGGCAATGCTATATGAATCCAATTTGCCTAAGAGCTATTGGGGTTTAGCAGTACTAACTGCAGCTTATCTTAAAAATAGATTGCCAAGTAATTCTATTGATAATGATACTCCATATTATTTGAAATATAATAGCAAACCAGATTTGAAAAATCTCAGAGTATTTGGCTGTGACGCCTATGCACTTGTACCTACTAACTTAAGAAAGAAATTAGATGAAAAATGCAAGAAAATGATATTTGTAGGCTATACTTCAATGGGATATCGACTACTGGATCCCACAACAAATCGGATAACTGTTTCTAAAAACGTTAAATTCAATGAAGAAAAGAAAAATTCAGTTAATTTTAAACATACAACTGAAAATATTGAGGAAAATTATCCGGAATCTAAAAACCAAAATGATGAAAATAAAACAGACTCTGAAACTTTAGTGCAAACAAAACTTGAAAACGATAAAAATTCAATTAATGAAAATATTATAAGATCCTCTTCTAGAGAAAAGAAACAACCCATAAGATATCCGGAGCCAGAAATATATGAAGCAATGCTCGCTCAAGAAGAAACTTTAACTTTTGATGACATTTCCTCTTTGCCGTACAGTGAAAAACAAAAATGGGAACTAGCCATGGACGATGAAATGAAATCCATTAAAGAAAACGATGTCTGGGACTTAGAGGAATTACCATTAGACAGAAAATCCATCTCTTGCAAGTGGGTGTTACGTAGGAAAAGGGACGGTAAGTATAAGGCAAGGCTGGTAGCTCGCGGGTTCATGCAGCAAGAAGGAATCGACTATACTCAGACATTTTCACCGGTTATAAACATGCCTGCCTTGCGTTTCATATTAGTTATTATGTTGAATGAAAATTTAAATGTTTATGTTTTGGATGTTAAAACTGCTTTTTTAAATGGTGAATTAAATGAAGTTATTTATATGGATCAACCCAAGGGGTATGATGATAATAGTGGTAGGAAATGCAAACTTAAAAAGAGTTTGTATGGCCTAAAGCAAGCCCCACGACAATGGTATGAAAAATTTAAAAATTTTGTAATTAAACTGGGATTTAAACAACTTAATTCTGAACCTTGTATTTTTGTAAGAGATGTAAACTCTAAAAAAATTATAATGGCTTTGTACGTTGATGACCTTTTAATTTCCGGTTCAAATGTTAGAGAAATTAATGTTATTATTGATATGTTATCTAAAGAATTTCAAATGTCAAAATCAGAAAAAGTTTCAGAATTTCTAGGTATTCGAATGGAATTTACTCCAGAAGGACTGTTTTTAGATCAGGAACATTACATTTTAAGATTGTTGAAAAAGTACAATATGCTTGATTGTAATCCTTGTTCTGTTCCTATTGAACCTAAATCAACCCCTGCTATGTTTGAAAAAGGTAATGCTTTTAATGGGCCTTATCGCGAACTAATAGGGTCTTTATTGTATTTAGCTTATGTATCCAGACCAGACATTTCATTTGCAGTCAATTGCTTAAGTCAACTCCAGGAACGTCCTACTGATGTTGCCTGGAATGCCTTAAAGAAAATATTGAGATACTTGAAAGGTACTGCAAAATTAAAAATAAACTACAAAAAGGGTAATGTTGAAAATATTCCAATGAAAATGCTTGAGATTTTTTGTAATTTTTTATTTTTTGTTTCACACAGAACACATCACAATACTCCACAAAACATAAATCTTTACATAAATTTTGCACAACAATGAATTATAACTTCTGGTTTCACTTTAAACCAATAATGAAAAATCTTCTAACTAATTCTTTCATCTGACATGAAAGGATGAATTCAAATAATAAATAAAACCCCAGCCAACTTTGGGCGAAGTTAATTAAAAAATATATTAAAAATAATAACAGGTGAGTCAAGAGCACCTCTTGATACCTATAAGTCCCATTTTCAACTAAACTGTGACATCATAATTCTGACTTTAAAACAAAGCACAGAATTCATAGTGCTGCCACCTGTTATCAAACAGAATAACTAACACTTAAATTGTTCTAATTAAATTGGGTTCACTGAACATACTCCCACCCATCAAGAAGTTATTCTTGATGCAAAGGAAGTAAACAAAGTTTTACAATAGGTCTTTTAAAGACACCCCTAACGGTTTTAACAGTCACTACTCTGACTATACCATCCTTACCTGGATGAATTTCAATAATTTTGCCTAACGGCCAAACAGAAGGAGGAACATTATCCTCTTTCAAAATTACAATATCATTTACTTTAAAATTTTCAGTTTGTACTCTCCATTTTTTTCTATTTTGCAAAGAGCTCAAATAGTCAATACTCCACCTTTTCCAAAAACATAATTTCATTTTTTGTACAATATGCCAACGAGACCGTAAGGACAAATTTTCTTCATATACCGGTTCAGCTGGCGAAGTAATAACATCTCCAATTAAAAAATGAGATGGAGTCAATATATTGATACTGTCTATGTTATCATTATCAATTGCTACTAACGGTCTAGAATTTAGAATAGCCTCAATTTGAGTCAAATATGTATAAAATTCTTCAAAAGTTAAATTAGTATTACCAATAACACGTTTAATATGAAATTTTACAGAACGGACAGCAGCTTCCCATAGTCCACCAAAATGTGGACTTACTGGAGGAATCATATGCCACTCAATATTTCTTTGAGACAAAAAATAAGAAATTTCTTCATTACTTTCAATATGACAAATAAATTTATATAAATCTGAAAGTTGCCCCTTAGCACCTACAAATGTTGTAGCATTATCACTATATATATGCTGAGGAGCTCCTCTTCGAGAGCAAAATCTGTTTAATGCAGCAATAAATGCCTCAGCAGTCAAATCACTTACCAACTCTAAATGTAGAGCTTTAGTGGCAAAACAAATGAATAAAGCAATATAACATTTGGTAGTTTTAGCTCCTCTACCTCGATATTTCAAAATATTAATAGGCCCCGCATAATCGATTCCACATGCAGCAAATGGCCTGTTAGGAGTAACTCTGTTAAGAGGAAGATCTCCCATTAATTGTTTGGAAGAAGCTGTTCTATATCTACAACAAGTAACACATTTATAAATACAATTTTTAATTATCTTCCTGGCACATACTATCCAATAACTCTGTCTTATGATGCCCATTAATAAATTTAACCCAGCATGAAAATGCATAACATGAAAATATTTAACAATTAACACACTTAATTTATGCTGAGTTGGCAAAATGACAGGATGTTTTGCATTATATTGGAGGGTTGAATTTCTCAGCCTACCTCCCACCCTAAGCAAACCATCACTATCAATAAAAGGACTAAGTGAAAAAAGAGAACTTTTTTTAGAAACAGGTCTATTTGATCTAATACAACTAATTTCATCTCCGAAATATAGCTGCTGAATATAAGAAATAATCAAATTACCTGAATGTCTTCTTTCGGTTATTGATAAAGGAAGAAATTTACCTTTATTCAAAGGACTGGTGTTCATTTTGCCAACTTTCTGCTTACAATTTTTCACAAACCTAATACAAAAAGCTAAAACATCAACAATTTTAGTAAAAGAAGAATATTTTTCAAAAAGCATATCTATCACAGAATTATTTACAGTTACTGGAAAACAAAATTTAGATTTTTTCTTCTCTTTATTCACAGTATCTAAATTAGTTTTGATTTGAGGTTGTTCAGGCCAATGTTCTTGACTTAAAGAAAGCCATTTTGGGCCCTCCCACCAAAGGGAACAATCAGGAAGATCCTTGGGAGGTAACCCTCTGGAAGCAATGTCAGCTGGATTTTCCTTGCCTGGAACATACCTCCAACAGTCAGATGGAACAGAATCCAAAATTTCGGAAGTTCTATTAGCCACATAAGGTTTCCAATACCTAGGATGAGATGACAGCCAAGATAGAACTACTTGCGAGTCTGTCCATGCATAAAACTTAATAACGAAGGTATTCAAAATAGTCACTAGTGTCGAATATAATCTAGAAAGTAATAAAGCACCATTTAGCTCAAGTCGTGGTATGGAAACAGATTTAAGTGGTGCTACCTTGCTTTTAGCAACCAATATGGTCACCTTTGACTTTATTTCACCAGGTTGTACCACATAGATGACTGCAGCATATGCTGATTCTGAAGAGTCACAAAAACCATGCAATATGATTTCTTTACTGGAACATTGGATCCATCGTGGAATTTGAATAGAACAAACTTGTTCAAATTCTTGTTGGAATTTTTTCCAATTTGCTTGGAAATTTTCAGGAAGAGCAGTGTCCCAGTCTAACTTCATTAACCATAATTGCTGGTAAAACATTTTTATCGCAACAGTGCAAGGAGCCAAAAATCCCAATGGATCAAATAATTTAGCTGATTGTGAAAGAAAATTTCTTTTAGTTATGTTATCATCAAATTGTAAATTAACTTTAAAGATGAAAACATCATTTGTAGAATCCCAACTAAGCCCTAAGGCTTTGGAGCAATCATCAGGATGAATTTCTAAGTTTGTTGACTCAAGAGAATTTGAAGATAAATGAGTCAATACATCAGAAGAATTAGACCTCCATTTCCATAAATGAAAACCTCTATTTTCTAAAGCCAGTGAAAGTTTATCAATCACTCTAATAGTTTCTTCACTTGAGATTGAACCTGACATACAGTCATCAATATAGAAACTATCTTTAATAATTGAAGCTGTAACAGGATCATCGTTTTCTATGTCCTTTCCAATTTGAAATAAGCAACGAGTTGCTAAAAATGGAGCTGATGCTGTTCCATAAGTGACAGTTTGCAGACGATACTCCTTTAAATCTGAGTATGCTGATTCTCGCCAAATAATACGTTGTAAATCTTGATCTTCTGGAGCAATCAGAATTTGTCTATACATTTGCTGAATATCAGCGGTAAAAGCAACAGGATTTGTTCTAAATCTAATAAGAACTGTAAAGAGATTTGGTTGAGGAATTTGTCCAACTGCCAAAACAGAATTCAAAGAATTACCATTAGGTGGTTTGCATGTACCATCAAACACCACCCGTAACTTTGTAGAAATAGAATCACTTTTTATAACAGAATGATGTGGAAGGTAGTATACTTTGTTGCTTGTAGGATTTGAATCTTTGTCAACAGGTGTCATGTGACCAAAATCTTCATATTCATTCATAAATTTTCTGTATTCATTCTCAAAATTTTTATCAAACTGAAATTTTTTCTCCATAGCAAACAATTGTGAAACTGCCATAGATTTAGAATCTCCTAATGTTATTACATCTTTAAAAACTGGCAACTTAACTTGAAATCTACCTTCTGGAGTTATCTTATAAGTCGAACAAAAATGTTGTTCACAAAATTTTTCTTCTTCAGACAAATGCGGATTTTTAATATCTATTTCTTCTGCTTGCCAAAACTTTTGTAATAATAAATCAACATTTAATTCATTTTTTACACTAAGAAAATGTGAATTGATACTAGAAGAATATTTACAATTAGATTGCAATTTTCCAGCTACCACCCAACCAAACATAGTATTTTGAGCAATTGGCTCATTCTCATTACTAACAATTTTACCATATCTTAAAATAGTAAAGAAACAGTCAGATCCTAGAATAATATCACATTCTTGTGGTTTCATGAAATCTTCATCTGCTAAGGTAATATTCTTAAGATAATCTATGTTTTTTGTATCAAGTAATTCTGCAGGTAATTGAGATGTCACTTTAGGCAGAATGTATGCCTGTACCTTTAAGGATTCATTTGAAAGCTTTGATCCAACTTTGAGAGTTACTGAACCTCGAGTTTGTCCAGCTGATACTCCAGTAATTCCATTTAAAAGAATTCTGTCGTTCTTCCTTTTTAATCCTAAAATTCTTATAACATTCTCACTGACAAACGAACATTCTGATCCAGAATCCAGCAAAGCTCTAAAAGAGTAAGCTTTGTTTTCATTATCATATAGTAAAACTTTAGCAGTAGGTAGAAAAGAAACACATTTAGAATCATTAAAAGAAGCACTAGAATTAATTTGCAATTCATGAGATGTTGACTCATGTGCATAATTTTCATTTAACTGATGATTTTTATTCTCAGATGAAACGGGAACTACTTTATTTTCAAATTCAACAGAGCAAGCATTATTACTTTTATTTTCTTCGTGTAAGAGTGTATTGTGCTTACTTTCACACTTAAAACATTTTAAATGAGAATTTGGACATTCCTTAATTTTATGCAAGTTTAAACATAGAAAACAACAGTTATTACGCTTAATAAAGTTTTTTCGAGCAGCAACATCCATGGATTTAAATTTGATACACTTATACAGTGGGTGTGTTCCTTGACATTTTAAACAAACTTTTGATTTGTCATTTGAATTATGTTTGGAACCTACAAAATTTGAGCTTTTGGAATGTTTAATATCATTTCCATTGTTAGAGATAAGTTCTAAAGAAGAACATCTTACACTTAAGAAATCAAAAAATTCTTGTAAAGAGGGAAATTCATTTTCTGCACTTTCAATAGACCACAGTCTTCTACTTTCAGGATCTAGTTTTTGGAATAATAAATATATTAGCCATGGGTCTCTACTTGTAGCTTCATCCCCAACAGCTTTTAAACCCCTAATAACTTCATCACTTATGTTCAACAAATTCCTGATATTTATACTATTTGGATGCAGAACTGATTTTTGTTCTAAAAATAATTTAATCAAAGAATTTACTATTTGTTTCTTTTTGTCATATCGGTTTAGCAATTTATCCCACGCTTCTTGATAAGAATCATTAGAAAGAGGAATATGTTTAATCAATGTAGCTGGTTCTTCAGAAAGTAATCCTTTAAGATATTGAAATTTCTGAATATTACTTAAACCTGCTTGTGAATGAACAGTGGAAACAAACATATCTTTAAAATTTGTCCATTCAGAAAATTTTCCAGAAAATACTGGAATGTTTAACTTAGGTAGTCGAATATTACACTGATTAGGAATATTAATAGAACCACCTTGAGTAGAATTGTGCGTTATAGCATTAATAACTTCAGTAGAATTCAAAGAATCCAATTTGTTTTGGTATTTAGTTTTTAACTGGAAATACCTCTCTTCAAATTCTGCTAACTCTGAATCTTCATCATTTAAGCTAGAATCTAATCTTAAGAATTCTTTAAGTAAATCATCTAATCTCTGTAACCTAATCAAAATTTCATTTTTCGTATTCACATTCTCAAAACTATTCTCTAATCTAGTTACAGAGCCTTTAACCCTACCTCTCTCAATTTTAATTTGAGCTGCCTTTTTTTCATAATCTTCCATTTTATACAATTACTTAAAGCAGAATGATTTCCAAAATAAAATTTAATCAAATTAGCTTCAAAACAAAACTAATCAAATTATACTTCAAAATCAAAACTAATCAAAAATATACCTTGAAATCAAAACTAATCATAATTGCTTCAAAACAATAATAATCAAATAAAATTCAAAACCTAAACTAAATTAAATCAAAAACAGAACAAATCAAACTCAAAAATAGAACTTCTGTATAATATTCTATCACTTAAGAATGCTGTTTCATATAAACAATGGAAGAATGTTCTGTTCTTAAATGTACATAAATTCAAAAATAATCTTCTAAATTCTTCAATGCAATATAATTCTTTATAGTAATCAAATATTCAAATTCTCAAGCAAATAAATCATAATGTTCTATAGAACAAGTAAATAAATCAATATGTTATTCTTCAGAACAATTCTATTCTTTCCAAGAACAATTATCAAAATATAATAATGCAGAATATTTATCTTATTTAATCACTTTAAATAAACTTAATTGTTCCTATATTTGCTAACTTCTCTAGCAAAATTAAACTTATGCTATAGCATCATAGAATATTAAAAATAAAAGTACTCACAATCTCGCCGGTGCCTCCACTTTTTCTTATGTTGAAAATATTCCAATGAAAATGCTTGAGATTTTTTGTAATTTTTTATTTTTTGTTTCACACAGAACACATCACAATACTCCACAAAACATAAATCTTTACATAAATTTTGCACAACAATGAATTATAACTTCTGGTTTCACTTTAAACCAATAATGAAAAATCTTCTAACTAATTCTTTCATCTGACATGAAAGGATGAATTCAAATAATAAATAAAACCCCAGCCAACTTTGGGCGAAGTTAATTAAAAAATATATTAAAAATAATAACAGGTGAGTCAAGAGCACCTCTTGATACCTATAAGTCCCATTTTCAACTAAACTGTGACATCATAATTCTGACTTTAAAACAAAGCACAGAATTCATAGTGCTGCCACCTGTTATCAAACAGAATAACTAACACTTAAATTGTTCTAATTAAATTGGGTTCACTGAACATACTCCCACCCATCAAGAAGTTATTCTTGATGCAAAGGAAGTAAACAAAGTTTTACAATAGGTCTTTTAAAGACACCCCTAACGGTTTTAACAGTCACTACTCTGACTATACCATCCTTACCTGGATGAATTTCAATAATTTTGCCTAACGGCCAAACAGAAGGAGGAACATTATCCTCTTTCAAAATTACAATATCATTTACTTTAAAATTTTCAGTTTGTACTCTCCATTTTTTTCTATTTTGCAAAGAGCTCAAATAGTCAATACTCCACCTTTTCCAAAAACATAATTTCATTTTTTGTACAATATGCCAACGAGACCGTAAGGACAAATTTTCTTCATATACCGGTTCAGCTGGCGAAGTAATAACATCTCCAATTAAAAAATGAGATGGAGTCAATATATTGATACTGTCTATGTTATCATTATCAATTGCTACTAACGGTCTAGAATTTAGAATAGCCTCAATTTGAGTCAAATATGTATAAAATTCTTCAAAAGTTAAATTAGTATTACCAATAACACGTTTAATATGAAATTTTACAGAACGGACAGCAGCTTCCCATAGTCCACCAAAATGTGGACTTACTGGAGGAATCATATGCCACTCAATATTTCTTTGAGACAAAAAATAAGAAATTTCTTCATTACTTTCAATATGACAAATAAATTTATATAAATCTGAAAGTTGCCCCTTAGCACCTACAAATGTTGTAGCATTATCACTATATATATGCTGAGGAGCTCCTCTTCGAGAGCAAAATCTGTTTAATGCAGCAATAAATGCCTCAGCAGTCAAATCACTTACCAACTCTAAATGTAGAGCTTTAGTGGCAAAACAAATGAATAAAGCAATATAACATTTGGTAGTTTTAGCTCCTCTACCTCGATATTTCAAAATATTAATAGGCCCCGCATAATCGATTCCACATGCAGCAAATGGCCTGTTAGGAGTAACTCTGTTAAGAGGAAGATCTCCCATTAATTGTTTGGAAGAAGCTGTTCTATATCTACAACAAGTAACACATTTATAAATACAATTTTTAATTATCTTCCTGGCACATACTATCCAATAACTCTGTCTTATGATGCCCATTAATAAATTTAACCCAGCATGAAAATGCATAACATGAAAATATTTAACAATTAACACACTTAATTTATGCTGAGTTGGCAAAATGACAGGATGTTTTGCATTATATTGGAGGGTTGAATTTCTCAGCCTACCTCCCACCCTAAGCAAACCATCACTATCAATAAAAGGACTAAGTGAAAAAAGAGAACTTTTTTTAGAAACAGGTCTATTTGATCTAATACAACTAATTTCATCTCCGAAATATAGCTGCTGAATATAAGAAATAATCAAATTACCTGAATGTCTTCTTTCGGTTATTGATAAAGGAAGAAATTTACCTTTATTCAAAGGACTGGTGTTCATTTTGCCAACTTTCTGCTTACAATTTTTCACAAACCTAATACAAAAAGCTAAAACATCAACAATTTTAGTAAAAGAAGAATATTTTTCAAAAAGCATATCTATCACAGAATTATTTACAGTTACTGGAAAACAAAATTTAGATTTTTTCTTCTCTTTATTCACAGTATCTAAATTAGTTTTGATTTGAGGTTGTTCAGGCCAATGTTCTTGACTTAAAGAAAGCCATTTTGGGCCCTCCCACCAAAGGGAACAATCAGGAAGATCCTTGGGAGGTAACCCTCTGGAAGCAATGTCAGCTGGATTTTCCTTGCCTGGAACATACCTCCAACAGTCAGATGGAACAGAATCCAAAATTTCGGAAGTTCTATTAGCCACATAAGGTTTCCAATACCTAGGATGAGATGACAGCCAAGATAGAACTACTTGCGAGTCTGTCCATGCATAAAACTTAATAACGAAGGTATTCAAAATAGTCACTAGTGTCGAATATAATCTAGAAAGTAATAAAGCACCATTTAGCTCAAGTCGTGGTATGGAAACAGATTTAAGTGGTGCTACCTTGCTTTTAGCAACCAATATGGTCACCTTTGACTTTATTTCACCAGGTTGTACCACATAGATGACTGCAGCATATGCTGATTCTGAAGAGTCACAAAAACCATGCAATATGATTTCTTTACTGGAACATTGGATCCATCGTGGAATTTGAATAGAACAAACTTGTTCAAATTCTTGTTGGAATTTTTTCCAATTTGCTTGGAAATTTTCAGGAAGAGCAGTGTCCCAGTCTAACTTCATTAACCATAATTGCTGGTAAAACATTTTTATCGCAACAGTGCAAGGAGCCAAAAATCCCAATGGATCAAATAATTTAGCTGATTGTGAAAGAAAATTTCTTTTAGTTATGTTATCATCAAATTGTAAATTAACTTTAAAGATGAAAACATCATTTGTAGAATCCCAACTAAGCCCTAAGGCTTTGGAGCAATCATCAGGATGAATTTCTAAGTTTGTTGACTCAAGAGAATTTGAAGATAAATGAGTCAATACATCAGAAGAATTAGACCTCCATTTCCGTAAATGAAAACCTCTATTTTCTAAAGCCAGTGAAAGTTTATCAATCACTCTAATAGTTTCTTCACTTGAGATTGAACCTGACATACAGTCATCAATATAGAAACTATCTTTAATAATTGAAGCTGTAACAGGATCATCGTTTTCTATGTCCTTTCCAATTTGAAATAAGCAACGAGTTGCTAAAAATGGAGCTGATGCTGTTCCATAAGTGACAGTTTGCAGACGATACTCCTTTAAATCTGAGTATGCTGATTCTCGCCAAATAATACGTTGTAAATCTTGATCTTCTGGAGCAATCAGAATTTGTCTATACATTTGCTGAATATCAGCGGTAAAAGCAACAGGATTTGTTCTAAATCTAATAAGAACTGTAAAGAGATTTGGTTGAGGAATTTGTCCAACTGCCAAAACAGAATTCAAAGAATTACCATTAGGTGGTTTGCATGTACCATCAAACACCACCCGTAACTTTGTAGAAATAGAATCACTTTTTATAACAGAATGATGTGGAAGGTAGTATACTTTGTTGCTTGTAGGATTTGAATCTTTGTCAACAGGTGTCATGTGACCAAAATCTTCATATTCATTCATAAATTTTCTGTATTCATTCTCAAAATTTTTATCAAACTGAAATTTTTTCTCCATAGCAAACAATTGTGAAACTGCCATAGATTTAGAATCTCCTAATGTTATTACATCTTTAAAAACTGGCAACTTAACTTGAAATCTACCTTCTGGAGTTATCTTATAAGTCGAACAAAAATGTTGTTCACAAAATTTTTCTTCTTCAGACAAATGCGGATTTTTAATATCTATTTCTTCTGCTTGCCAAAACTTTTGTAATAATAAATCAACATTTAATTCATTTTTTACACTAAGAAAATGTGAATTGATACTAGAAGAATATTTACAATTAGATTGCAATTTTCCAGCTACCACCCAACCAAACATAGTATTTTGAGCAATTGGCTCATTCTCATTACTAACAATTTTACCATATCTTAAAATAGTAAAGAAACAGTCAGATCCTAGAATAATATCACATTCTTGTGGTTTCATGAAATCTTCATCTGCTAAGGTAATATTCTTAAGATAATCTATGTTTTTTGTATCAAGTAATTCTGCAGGTAATTGAGATGTCACTTTAGGCAGAATGTATGCCTGTACCTTTAAGGATTCATTTGAAAGCTTTGATCCAACTTTGAGAGTTACTGAACCTCGAGTTTGTCCAGCTGATACTCCAGTAATTCCATTTAAAAGAATTCTGTCGTTCTTCCTTTTTAATCCTAAAATTCTTATAACATTCTCACTGACAAACGAACATTCTGATCCAGAATCCAGCAAAGCTCTAAAAGAGTAAGCTTTGTTTTCATTATCATATAGTAAAACTTTAGCAGTAGGTAGAAAAGAAACACATTTAGAATCATTAAAAGAAGCACTAGAATTAATTTGCAATTCATGAGATGTTGACTCATGTGCATAATTTTCATTTAACTGATGATTTTTATTCTCAGATGAAACGGGAACTACTTTATTTTCAAATTCAACAGAGCAAGCATTATTACTTTTATTTTCTTCGTGTAAGAGTGTATTGTGCTTACTTTCACACTTAAAACATTTTAAATGAGAATTTGGACATTCCTTAATTTTATGCAAGTTTAAACATAGAAAACAACAGTTATTACGCTTAATAAAGTTTTTTCGAGCAGCAACATCCATGGATTTAAATTTGATACACTTATACAGTGGGTGTGTTCCTTGACATTTTAAACAAACTTTTGATTTGTCATTTGAATTATGTTTGGAACCTACAAAATTTGAGCTTTTGGAATGTTTAATATCATTTCCATTGTTAGAGATAAGTTCTAAAGAAGAACATCTTACACTTAAGAAATCAAAAAATTCTTGTAAAGAGGGAAATTCATTTTCTGCACTTTCAATAGACCACAGTCTTCTACTTTCAGGATCTAGTTTTTGGAATAATAAATATATTAGCCATGGGTCTCTACTTGTAGCTTCATCCCCAACAGCTTTTAAACCCCTAATAACTTCATCACTTATGTTCAACAAATTCCTGATATTTATACTATTTGGATGCAGAACTGATTTTTGTTCTAAAAATAATTTAATCAAAGAATTTACTATTTGTTTCTTTTTGTCATATCGGTTTAGCAATTTATCCCACGCTTCTTGATAAGAATCATTAGAAAGAGGAATATGTTTAATCAATGTAGCTGGTTCTTCAGAAAGTAATCCTTTAAGATATTGAAATTTCTGAATATTACTTAAACCTGCTTGTGAATGAACAGTGGAAACAAACATATCTTTAAAATTTGTCCATTCAGAAAATTTTCCAGAAAATACTGGAATGTTTAACTTAGGTAGTCGAATATTACACTGATTAGGAATATTAATAGAACCACCTTGAGTAGAATTGTGCGTTATAGCATTAATAACTTCAGTAGAATTCAAAGAATCCAATTTGTTTTGGTATTTAGTTTTTAACTGGAAATACCTCTCTTCAAATTCTGCTAACTCTGAATCTTCATCATTTAAGCTAGAATCTAATCTTAAGAATTCTTTAAGTAAATCATCTAATCTCTGTAACCTAATCAAAATTTCATTTTTCGTATTCACATTCTCAAAACTATTCTCTAATCTAGTTACAGAGCCTTTAACCCTACCTCTCTCAATTTTAATTTGAGCTGCCTTTTTTTCATAATCTTCCATTTTATACAATTACTTAAAGCAGAATGATTTCCAAAATAAAATTTAATCAAATTAGCTTCAAAACAAAACTAATCAAATTATACTTCAAAATCAAAACTAATCAAAAATATACCTTGAAATCAAAACTAATCATAATTGCTTCAAAACAATAATAATCAAATAAAATTCAAAACCTAAACTAAATTAAATCAAAAACAGAACAAATCAAACTCAAAAATAGAACTTCTGTATAATATTCTATCACTTAAGAATGCTGTTTCATATAAACAATGGAAGAATGTTCTGTTCTTAAATGTACATAAATTCAAAAATAATCTTCTAAATTCTTCAATGCAATATAATTCTTTATAGTAATCAAATATTCAAATTCTCAAGCAAATAAATCATAATGTTCTATAGAACAAGTAAATAAATCAATATGTTATTCTTCAGAACAATTCTATTCTTTCCAAGAACAATTATCAAAATATAATAATGCAGAATATTTATCTTATTTAATCACTTTAAATAAACTTAATTGTTCCTATATTTGCTAACTTCTCTAGCAAAATTAAACTTATGCTATAGCATCATAGAATATTAAAAATAAAAGTACTCACAATCTCGCCGGTGCCTCCACTTTTTCTTATGTTGAAAATATTCCAATGAAAATGCTTGAGATTTTTTGTAATTTTTTATTTTTTGTTTCACACAGAACACATCACAATACTCCACAAAACATAAATCTTTACATAAATTTTGCACAACAATGAATTATAACTTCTGGTTTCACTTTAAACCAATAATGAAAAATCTTCTAACTAATTCTTTCATCTGACATGAAAGGATGAATTCAAATAATAAATAAAACCCCAGCCAACTTTGGGCGAAGTTAATTAAAAAATATATTAAAAATAATAACAGGTGAGTCAAGAGCACCTCTTGATACCTATAAGTCCCATTTTCAACTAAACTGTGACATCATAATTCTGACTTTAAAACAAAGCACAGAATTCATAGTGCTGCCACCTGTTATCAAACAGAATAACTAACACTTAAATTGTTCTAATTAAATTGGGTTCACTGAACAGGTAATTTAGATGATTCGGATTTGTCTATATATGTAGATGCAGATTGGGGGTCAAACTCAATTGATAGGAAGTCTGTGTCTGGTTACATAATAATGTTTTGTAACTGTCCTGTATTATGGTGTGTAAATAAACAAAAGACTGTTGCTCTTTCAACCACAGAAGCTGAAATAATTGCTCTGTGCAAAGGTATTCAAGACATTTTATGGATGAAAAATATTGCCTGTGAAATTGTAAGTATTAAAAATGTTTTTGTGTATGAAGATAACCAATCATGCATCAAATGCATAACTAATGAAAATAACTATGGGAGAATGAAACATATTGATATAAAACTGAAATTTATCCGTAATGTTATCAGAGAGAATCAAATTAAAATAGAGTATATTTCGACTGATAATCAAATTGCTGATATGATGACAAAATCTTTGCCTAAAGCTAAACTCCAAGCACTTTTACTCCAATGTAATATGAAAATATAATGTAAGATGCGATTAAGGGAGGGTGTTGGATTCTAATCGCCCATGACATCATACTGATTTTATATTACATCACTTTATGCATAAAATGATGATTGGCTATCTTATCAAAGATTTCTATTGGTTCTCTTATTAAGAGTTACTATTGGATAATCTAGAATCCTAACTAAAATCTATAAATACATGTGTTTTCCATTATGTTCTGTTCTGCTCTTTCTTGCTTGTACTCTGTCATGACCTACTGTAAATAAACTCCTTCGATCCCATATCAACGCAGGGTCTTTTTCGTTCTGAAACCACAATAGATGCAAACTGAAAGAAATCGGGTATTCTTTAAAGCCATAATTTCTTCAAATTCATGTTTTGAGTATGCCTGATTGCGTTTTTCAAGTGATTAGAAAAATTTACTTTTATTCATAATCTATTAAATCCTCCATCAAATCGAAACATTCTGATTAGAGAAATCCAAAACTTTTGTGATCATGGCAACACTTTGATATTTTTTATTATATATTTCATCTTTTTTGAAAAACTGCCTAAATCAATTACACATTTATACTTCAAGGCTGTTTGCTTATCCTTTGCAATAGGTTCACTAATGTAAAAAAAATAATTAATAATTAATAATTAAATTTCTAATGATATTCTCACTTTCATTAAATAATATTATTGCTAATACCTTTCTAGAGGTAATTAATTCTACATTATCCTGTCAACCGAAAAAAAACTATCACCAAATTTTAATACCCAATAAAACATTGACATTGGGTTAAAACTGATCTGTTATATTATTACGCATTTTTTCAATGCTTGTTCTCTTTTAATACTATGATGTCACTGTTTAATACAATTAACAAAACACTAATAAACTATATATAAATATAATTAAAATTACACATAAATGTCAAATTAAAAATCACTCCATCAAATCACAAACAGTTATAAAGAATAAGATGTCAAGGGAATGGGACATCATAATGATTCATTTTTGTTATGTGTTTAATAAACGTAAACTAAATTATTATTTTGTATAATTTTAGTTTGTTTCTATATTATTTATTTTTTAATGATGTGATATATTTAATAAATGCATATTAAATTACTGTCTTTAATGCAACTAGCCATTCAAAATGCTAAATAAAATTGCCGATTAACAATCCTTTTTTGCGATCAATCTTCCTTGCATGGTATACTTGTGAACAATTACCACCATCATGGTTTAAAATTTTTATTGTATCAGAGAAGCCTTGAAGAGAATTTGGAAAGTATTACGACACTGTGTTTTGCTAGGGACTGGATCAATTTGGAGAACCAGCTTGTCATAAATTTTCCACTTTTGAAATTCTTCTGTAATAATTTGATGCACATTCGAATTTTTAAGTTCCAACGCTTTTACATTTGACCACTCACCTAGTGATCAGAAACCAAAAGCACTTACATTTTAGCCACATTGTCAAGTTCAAGAATTTGACGAATGCCCAGTGTGTTGTATGCCATCGATGTCCTCTCTCCCCTCTTTGAACGCTTGTTTGAACCTTAACATTTGAGACTTTGACAAAGAACCCTTCCTGTAGGCTTCTTGAAACATGCAAAGTCTCTCAGTAGCCAATTTATTTAGTTTCATACTAAATTTTATAGCACATCTTTGCTTGACAGTTTGCTTCATTCTAAAAAAAAAAACCCTAACGCCATGTTCGAATAGGTGGCTATTTCATGAGTGTTCCACATGCAGCAAAGGCTCAAAACTAATTCATTTCTATTAGAATATATAGTTGTCAGACCGCTACCACACGTATTGCTTGGAAACTTCATCCTTTCAGCTTTCTGTTTGCCATAAAATAACCAGTCTCATTACTTAATGGACAGACTAGGTATAGTCTAAATTCCTAAAACAGAGGTTCCCAATCTTTACTGGACCCATTTTTAGGTGCATTCGTTATTATGTAAATACGTAGCACCTATAGTTGTCGTTCAGTCCATCCGTCTGTTTGCATATAACAACACAAAAACTACCCAACCGAATCGTTTGAAATTAAAAATATATATTTATTACATAATTTTGTAGAGTCATTTCAAATTTTATGAAAATCGGATGCATAGATCAATTACAGGGACAATCAAAAGTATTCCGTTACATTACGGTCAATAGAAAATATAGTTTCAAGTATATTTTAATGATGTTAAACTCTTTCGAATTAAATAGAATTGACATGAACCTATGAAATATATATATATTAAAATATACATTCCATGCAATCTGAGATGCAATGAACATTTATTATTAAATTAAAGGGCCAAACAAAAGTATTCCACTACATAATGCTATACAGGGAAACATTGTTTGGGGTGTGTTTTAATTATATTAAACTATTTCACATTTTATGAATATGATATATGTTGCTAAAGTATAATAAAAGTTACTTCCTGAATATTTACAGGAAAACAAAGATTTTGGCCACTCTACTGTAACCGAAGTACTGTCTACTATAGCAGCAACATCTGAGTATTTTTAAAACTTCGTTATCATACGAACACACCTCATTTGCTATGCTTCACGTGCAATTTCCAACTTGTTAAGTAAAATAAAATTTCATAAGCCCCTTAATATGAGGGCATATCTAATATCAGTATGAAAATTTTGTATGACCTCTATAAGCTATTGGTTATCCTATCCTATGGAAAAGGTATATTTTTATGTTAAGAATACACTATTAATAAAAATTAGAATTAGTAATTCCAATTGTGTGTAAGTAAAATAATAATTAAAACAACAATTATAATGAAAAATATGTTTAATGATTATCAAAACACAACTTTAGAATCTGTGAGATTTCTGGTACTGGTGCTTACCTATGAGGGCATCTATAGCATAATTAAAACTAGCTAATTTTAATCTTAAGTCTCTTTCTACATGCAGTTTGTTTCTGTACTTCTCATTCGAAAAAAGCAAAATAGGAAAAGCACATTCATACAATCATGTTGTGTTGAATCGCAACAAGGACCTCAAAGCTGATTTAGATATTCCTGGGTATTCTGCTCCTATATTCATCATGAAGGAAATTGAAGATTTTTCCAGGATTGCCATAATCGTGCAACTATGACATATTGCACAACGAGGTCATAACATAATTCTGAGTGACTGTTTAAGACAATGCTGCTTTCTCACAAAAATTCATTTTAAGTTCATGATTATTTCAATTGTTAAATATTGCATTTGTTATTTTCGATGAAACAGATGAAATAAAAAATATATTTTTAAGTCTAACTTTGATTATTTCATGACCCACAAGTGGGTCCTGACACAGATTGGGAACCACTGTCCTAAAGAATAATAGTTTTTTTCATTTCTTCCAAATGGTTTTTTTAAAAAGCATTTTTCCATGTTTTTTTTCTACCTTGAAAGAAACTTATTTAAACCTAATTTAGCACAATGCTAAAAAAAGTTCACAATCAAAACTGGGATATTACCAAATGCAATTTTATTGCTTCAGAAATATAAACTTCTTATAAATTACAAACCTTTTTAATTTAAGTACTTATATGTGATTACAAAAGAAAAACAAATTAAATGAAAAAAATCATTACGAGATACAATTTTTAAAACATCTTTAATGCAATATAAATTTATAACTATAAAACAAACTAACTTGAAAGTGCAAAGATATACAGAAATAAATTAGTCGTGAAAATTAAGTATTAAAACAATTTTAATTATGAAGATTCAATATGATATAAAGAAAAGTTTACAAAATTACATTGCAATAAATGGTTCACTTAAGAGTAAATGGAAAATCAGTAGAACAACAAAAACTTTCAATAAGAATTGCAGGACAATAATCAAATGTAGTTATTTATAACAATTTACAAAATATACTTTTGGTTTAAAAGTGTAAATCACTATACTTCTGATGTTAAAAATTAATACACAGTATAATGAATAATATTACAATAGTTGTACAGAGAAAATTTTACATAATTTCTTATGACTATATTTAAAAAATACAATGTTAATATCAATGTGTTATGATAATGATAGACAAAAAAGTGTATTAAGGAAATTTTATTCAGAAAAAATACTTTATAAGAGTATGAAATTTTTAATGGGTAAAATTCTTATGGATACCTAACAATATTTACAGATACATAAAAAGTTCATATGTTTATCATCCATTCATGAAACAATATCTAAAGGAAATGGTTTTTGTGTATAAATACTCTGTTTTCATATGGAAAAGCAAATTATCACAACTAAAACTTTAAAAAAGAAAACTTGAAATAAAATTAAGCTTTTTTTTATATATAAATCTTACAAAATGTAAGCAATAATTTTATTATTATTATTATTATTATTATTATTATTATTATTAAAGAAAACAAATCAACTTGTGAAAATAATAATAAAGTTAAATTCAGCATACCACTAAAACTGATAATGCCATGAGCAACATTTTTTAATGTATAAAAATAAATCTATACAAAAACTTTAATAACTTATGGGGAAAAAAAGTAATAAAAAAAAAAAAACAAAATGTAATAACAAATACAGAACATACAAATAAAATTTAAAAATAAAATCTGTACAGATTCTAATTTTTTTTTCTTTCTTAAGTAACAAAATTATGCACAATGAAACAAACACCACTTCAATTTTGGCATCTTAACTTATAAACAGGATGAAATATATATATAAAAAATGGTTGTCAATGGTTAAAATTTTAAAGTACTGATGGATGGTAGATCAGGCAGTTTCATATCTTTGATTTGCTGGGGAATATTCATGTTTTTGACAGCAGAAACAGCTCGAGCAGGAGCTGCTGACAAACCAGCCTAAGGAAGAAGAAAATGAGAAATTAAACAATAAAATTCACAAAGAACAATGCTGAATCAGATGAATATATAAATATATGACGGAATGAAATTTTTGCCTTGCTTTTAGTACAAAATATGTAATATGAACTTTAAAATGTTCAGGTTTACTTAAAAGGCGATTAAAAATAATCAACTATAGATGTTAATAGTTAATTTTATTTAAAACATCTTAATACTTTCAAGCCTTAACCAGGCTCTTCCTCAGAGAACATTTTCTTTATTTATACAAATACATATACCAAAGAAATTAAAAGAAGTAATTTTTACGAAAACCAATCCAATACCGGAAGTTGAATTAGCTAGTGCATATGCCATTCCTTTTAGAGCTGATTGCAATAAATTAATGGAATACATCGGGAAAACCAATAGAAAACTCAAAAAAAAAAAAAAGAACATAAAGCAGATATAAAATTTTGTCGCCAATCTATCGCTCTCTCTTATTTATATCTCAATCAGAATATCACAATAGATTTTGATCATATGAAAATCATGTTCACAACATCCAATTACTATTCAGCGTTCGAAATCCTTGGTGGTCCGCTGGTCCGAGACCACCGATAATTCAATCGGACCACTAATTTGAAAAATTTAGTGGTCCGCAGGACCAGTGCCTTTTTTCATGCCCTGAGAAAACCGCAACCAATCGCCACATAAGATTTTTTTTTATTTCAGTGATGTCACGGACGCGCTATAGCGCGTAAATTAGGCAAAAAATCGGCGATGGGATGCAAAAAAATAGCCCTTTTTCGTTAAAGGATCGCGAAAAAACGGCAAATTTCGTTAAAAAATCGCGAAATAACGACTAATTTTCGGCAAATTTTGTCAAACAATTCTCGAAAAAATGGCTAATTTCATTCCAAAACCTGAAAAAAAGGCAGATTTCTTCAAAAGATCGTTAAAAAACGAGAAATTTCGAACAAAATAGCGATAAACGGCAAATTTAGAGGAAAAAAATCGCGAAAAAACGGCAAATTTTGTCCGAAAATCGCGATAAAACGGCAAAATTTGTCAAAAAAAAATCGCGAAAAACGACAAATTTCCTCAAGAGATTGCGAAAAAACGACAAATTTTGTTAAAAAATCGCTAAATAACGACTTATTTCCGGCAAATATCGTCAAAAAAAAGCTAATTTCAGCTTCAAACCCGAAAAAAAAAAACGGCAGATTTCTTCAAAAGATCGCGAAAAAACGGCAAATTTCGTCCAAAAATCGCGATAAAACGGCAAATTTTGTCAAAAAATATCACGAAAAACGGTACATTTCGTCAATAAACCCCGAAAAAACAAAAGATTTCGTCAAAATAACACGAAAAACGGAAATTTTGACAAAAAAGCACGAAAATAAATAAATAAATAAATAAGTGAATGCTGGGAGAAAATTTTTCTGTTTTAAAAACTAATTTTCCTGCTTCAAAATTGTTGTTGCTGCTCCAAAAACTGATTTTCCTGTTTCCCAATCGGTTTTTTATTGCTCCAAATCTTTCTAAGTGAATGCGACTACTGAAAGCACCATTTCATTAAGCAAAGTATCCATTTACTCAACAAAAATATCCCTTTTTTCAGCAAAAATATCTTTTTCAATAAACCTGTCTTGCCCCATTTTAAAAGGGGTTTGTTATCTTCTACACTTAAATAAGCATTATTTTATAATTAAATTTGTATCTTGCACTTTTATTCTTTAAAAAGTACACAAATTTTCTCTTAAATTGATATTGGTTTTAATTATTTATTATTACTAAAACAATTATTGCATTTTATTTTTCTTGTGGAAATGAACAAGTTCAATTTTTGAGTCGAAAAATATGACTTAATATTATTAGTGGGGACCTGCTTTTGTCGAAAAGGGACCCAGAATTTTAGAAGTCCCGGGGACCCAGAATTTTTCAAGTCCAGCTGCATCACTGACCCTAGCTACAATTCCACCCCTCTGGCTACAATCTGGTGAAAAATCGAAAAAAAAATTGCATTAAAACTTACAGTCAGTTGAAATAAGTAATGGCAAATAAAATATCTAATTAATAATTTGATAGTTTTTCTTTACATACTGTTTATTTAATTTCAAGCAAATTATAATTTTACATTTTATTATGCTAAAAATTTTGGATAAATGCAAAGTAGGATTGGGTTATATTCCAGGGAGGGAGGGGGGGGGGAGGGGGAGAGGCCATTATAAGTGTTAAAATTATTTAATAGAATTTTATGTAGTGGACCAGTGATGATGTCTGCGGACCAGTAAATTCTCATGCTTACTGGTCCTTGGGACCAGTGACTTTTTTTTAGGAATTCTAACGCTGCTATTTATCCTTTATCAGAGAATCCATAGAAATCCTATTCAAAAACAATCAAGTGTGTAATGATGCCCCATCGTATAATATACCGAGTTTATGGTTTAACATCCTGAAAATAAATCTTGACAATTTGAGAAAAAGACTTATTAAAATTTGTGGTACAACAATTAAATATTTCTTTTTATCGTTCACCTAAAACACTACTAATTCAATCTTCAAGCCATGAGTCTCGTTCATTTTCAAAAAGGAATCATGTATTTGTATAAATAAACAAAAATATTCTGTAAGAAAGAGCCTGATGAAAGGCTTGAAAGTACTGAGATGTTTTTAAATAAAATTAACTATTAACATCCCTTTTTTATTATTTTAATAGTCTTTTAACTAAACCTGAACATTTTAAAGTTCATATTATATATTTTATGCTCAATCAGTTGAAGGCAATTCTCAAATTTAAACTGGCTAATTTTTTATACATTCCTGAACTCGTTTTCATTTGTAAAAGCTTGAGATTAAAAAAATATTATTTTGAAAACAATCTAAACAAAAAAACGATGTTCAAGCATTTTCTGAAACTTTAGCTATTAGGAGAATAACAGCAAATAATACACAACAGGCACACAATATTTTGAAATTGATTAATTCAAATTAACCATTAACTCACAAAAACATTGTACTGGAACTAATTTTAAAACTAAGTAATTAATTCAAACTAAAAAGTTGGTACGTCTCCATTTTTTTTCCTTTGTGAATAAATGAAATGTTTACTTTGAATACAAATCAGATACTGCAAGAGCCTCTCACTTGTAATATACACCAGACAGAATTAATTTTTAAGTGCAACCTCCACCCCAATTTATTTGTGCACACCCAGTTTTCTAAATCAAATATTAATAGAATTACTTTACATACAATTATACTACTAACACATTTCTATTTTATGTACAGTCACTTATGAACATGAAATGCTAAATCATACCTACCCAATTTTAACTACCACTCTAAATCAAGATCATCATATACATATCAATTTGAAAGGATGTATCACTGTTCAGGTGAACAACAAAATAACAATCTGCACCTTAAGGACTCCCTAATGGACATAACATATAACAGATGTAAATTTTCCAAGTGGGTGGAAAAAGTCCGGGCCAGGATTCAAACCAGGGAGGTATTGGCTGAAGCCGCCAATGCTCCTCCAACTGAGCCATTCCAGACGAACACTGGAAAACTTCTTCACTCAAATGACCTCAATGATCACAGAATCTGGTCTGATACTGTGGATCAGCTCAACAGAATAAATCGAAAGTAAATATTTGGAGCTGCAGAAAATGCTGCATACGAAATCATATTAGAATCTGTGATCATTGAGGTCATTTGGATGAATTAGTCTTCCAGTGTTCATGTTCGGGACGGTTCAGTTGGAAGAGCATTGGTGGCTTCAGCCAATACCTCCCTGGTTCGAATCCTGGCCCGGACTTTTTTCACCCACTTGGAAAATTTACATCTGTTATAATTGATTTACTGATGGAATAACTGTGTTAAAAAAATTATTCTAACATAGCATATAATTACCTCCTGTTTTTCAAGCTTGTTCTGCTCTTCCACTCGGGTAATGATTTCTGTCATGCTTGTTTCAAGAACCATGCCACCCATGACTAATTCATTGAGAATATAATGGACCTAATAAGGCAAAGGCAAAAAATAAAAACTTCATTCTTGAGTACATACAACATTTTTACTATAATTAAAACTGATATTACAAGATAAAAAGAGAAATATACCAATAGCAATAAAAGAATTAACATTTTATGATCTAAATTTAAAACATAAAGTTTCTTTGTCAAAATATTTTACCCACACTTTTTGAAAGAAAAAAAAACTTGAAAGATTTTTATAATAATTAGATAAATTTTAGAAAGGTTTCAATAATTAAAATTAAGTAAGTAAGCATAGTGTTCTAATTATTATTATTTAAATATTGTATTTGAAATTTCACAGAGTAAGAAAAAAATGTATACACAATGGCTTTAAATACAATTCTGTGATTTTTTTTTTTTTTTTTTAGAATTAAAATTTTTCTATCCATGTGCTGGAATTAGCCAGGGATTTTATTTATTTATTGATTTTTCCCTGTATTGTAGAAATGATAATGTAATGCAAAATATAAATTTAAGTATTTGGGAGTTATTAAAAATCAAAATAAGTTCTGCCAACTTGATCAATAAATCACCTATTACAGTATTCCTGCCACCTTTTCATTAGTTTTGCATACCATGCAGAACCATCTATTCAGAATAGTTGAGACCAGATGTGTTTTGAACAACTGGTTGGGCATCAAAGCAATACCCATTTAATATGCTTTGTAAAATATATGCGGCTATGCTATTGTTTCTGATTTCAAATTATTTTTCAGATTAATAAGATTAAGAATGCAATCAGGATTAAAGATTAGTCATTATATTAAATTGTAGTTTGAAAGACGACAGTTTATATGTGAATCTCACAAAAATAATAAATCTGAAGAAAAATTAAAATGTCTTACATCTCCATTTCAAACCCTAGGCCCCTAAGTATACCATTCCTGTGGTAATATATCTTAAGCCACAGACATGTCAAATGGACATTATATAGTACTTTTTCTGGGAAAAGATTTGAAGTATACCATTAAAAGTATGATTCTGAATAATCAATTTTCTGTTTAACTGGTTTCCAGATAAACTGTTCCATGCTGCTTTTATAAATGTAACTTTACATTGCTGTATCAATTTGCTGATTGTTGTTACATTACACATTGACAGAATAAAAAATTACTTTCTTGAAAGTTGCTTTGAAAATCATCAAAAGTTAGTAATTTAAGTTTCCCTTTTAACATAGAAGAAAATATAATTTTTATTCTGTAAATATTGAAGAAATTGACTGTATGTATGAAATGCAGTGAATAGGTTGCCAGAAGTGCTTGTGAAGAATTACTTTGTCAGGTCAAGTCTTTATAAAAATGAAATATTTCTATTTTACCAACTCATTAATCTTTGTTGGGGGGGGGGGGGAGGAGGAGGGGCTATTCACAACTGACAAATGTATTTATTTATTTTGTTATTTTCTTTTAACAGAACAAACATAAAAAATATACATATTTATTTTTATTTACTAACACTTAATTAAGATGACAGAATAAACATTCAAAATATAAATTTGTTTTCTGCACTTTTATTTTTGTATAGCCTTTATATATTTCATCTTTTTGTAATATTTGTTAATAACAACAAATTCAAGGACATCAGTAATTAACTTTTAACCACCACTTCAAATTGCAATAAAAGGTAAAAATCATTATAAAACTTGTAAAATAAAACTAATATATCCAAATAATGATATAGTTTTATTTATTTTTTTAACTTAATATTTTACAGAAGTAAATATGATTTGAATGCTAGTATTCATGTCGAGAATAAGGAAGGATTGAACACAACATATCATGAATACACAAATTTCTCATTCCAAAAAAACAATTTTATTATAGGTCAACAAAAAAATAGTTTATTAGGTACATAAATATATAAAATAAATGTATATTACTATTTAAAAAATACACACATGCTGATGTCATGTTTACATTCATGATAAAATTTAGATAAAAATATTTTAACATCCCAAAAACATCTATGAAAACAATGACAAAAGCATAAATATCATGGTTTTCCTTAAAAATAAAATGAAATACAAATTAAAAACTACCAAATAATCTTCCTATGAATAAGAATATCGGAGATTTTTCCATTAGCAAGGTCAAAATGTTACCAATAGCATTTTTTTTATTATTATTATTTTGATGGCCATTCTTAGTTAAAGAATCAAAACACTAACACCAGTAAAAAAAAAAAAAAAAAAAAAAAAAGTAAAAACATTTTCTTTGAAAAATAAAATTTTTACTTATTTCATTAAAAAAAGATAAATAAATGTTTAATGAGAATGACATAATGAGTTTTAAATTTCAAAATGAAAGTAACATTTGTAATACAAACATATACAAATGACAATAAGAAAAATGCTACATTTTAATAAACATTTTAATTAAAACTTTTTATCATAAAAATGCTACAGTTTTTCTTCACCTGATTGATTGTAGAGTAAAAAAATACACATATCATTCTTTTTTTCTTTTCTTTTCTTTAAACAATCTGTTTTACTTGTCTGCATAATTTTTCCAGATAAGATTGCATTTGATAAGATATAATGTTGCACCATTTTGCATTTTTTTCTCCTTTTTTTTGGGGGGGGGAAGGGGGGGCATATGTTGTCTTTACCTTGTAAAAATAATATTGTTTATTTGGTTTGTCTTTTGTAGATACAATTTAAATTTATCATAAAAAGGATCAACCAAGTATTCTTTGTATCTATTTCAGTTACTAAATTTCTTACTTAAAGAATTAATAAAAACTAGCGAGCTACGCCCGCTAGCTGGGCCAGTTTTTCCAAACGAACCTCGATATTAAGCAATATATAATAAACAAAAAAATTCATTTAATAAGCAAGTCTTGGTGTTCGAATCCTCAAGCACAAAAAAGTAAATTAAAGAGCTATGGTTGTTATGCGCCCATTATCCCGTTAAAAATATGTGATTTTGCACAGTGGGCTCTACGCTTTATGGTCGCCATCGTCCCATTAAAAATATTTGGTTTTGTACGGTTGGCTCTGCGCGCCCATAAGACGTTTTCTTGTATTTTTTGGTTCATCAGAAGCAGACTTTTACGCAGATTCTGAATATGTAATCAGTTTTTTTCTACTTTAAAAACTGTCTGCATGATGGTTCAAGAAAAAACGCACAAAAAAGGGAGAAAAAGAGGTTTTCGACTGCTTCTTCTTTTAGCCAAAGGGGAAAAGTTCAGGTTCTTCACCACAAGGTGGCGCAGTGTTCTGCCTCAGAACTCCGTTTGAGCGCCGTTTGGGATTTGAGACATTTTTCGTTCCGATTCCCAAGGGGTTTTTAATTCATAACTTTTTAAATTTTGGTCCCACGGTCTCGAAAATGCCCGAAATGACTTCCCCGGAATTTTTCCAATCGAAAGACACCTCTCGCGACTTCCAACTCACCCGCGTTGCGAACTGTAATCGGCTTCAAGCAGACAAAGGCGCACAGATTTTATTAGTATAGATTTTTTTAATTAATTAACTGTAGTTTTTATTTACACAAAGTACCCAATATATGGTTTGCCAGTGAAAAGTTTTGAAATACAGTTGAACTTGTTTAATATAAACAGGGTTAGAAATTAGGATTTTAAATAAAATATCAAATGGCACCTACATTCTCCTCCCCCCCCCCCTCCCTCAAGATGACAAACTGCATTTATGGCTGCAATTTTAAGTTATATTGTATTATGCTATGTTAAATCATTTCTTTTTGCAGCCATCTATATATTTAAAACACCTGGCTGTTTTTTTAGTCATCAGCCCTGAGCTTCCTACTGCCCCGATTTTGATAATTATTTTTTTAAATGAAAGCTGTTTATGTGTAGATGTGCCCATTCTGGCTAATTTTTAATTTATTTCCATTTTTATATTTTATTTTTAATTTTAAAAGCTTTTTCGTGACATTTCTTCAAAACAGTGGCAACAGGTTAAGCTTTTCTCACTATAATAAAAATTTATTTTGTTTTATTCCTTTTCACCAATCAGGATTTTGATCTCATCGGTGAATGTGTAATTGCATTTCAAAGAAAAAAAAAATGGTTTTCGTAAAATTTAATCCTAATAAAATGATTGCACATAATTATTCACTAATCGCTGTACAATACACAGATTATTTACTGTGTGATATTATTAAGTATTATGTAAATAAAATAACAGAAAATAAACTTTTATAAAATATAATGTCTAAAGCGAAATTTTGTCGATGGAGAAAATGTCGTCATTGAGAAAACAGATAAGTTTGTTCCATGAATATAATATACATTGTTATAGCTGTTTCAGTGATGATGTCATATTCACTGACTTTTATTCCTGCATCTAAATAAACTGAACTTCTATTTATTTAAAGGTCCGCGATGTGCACGAATGAAAATATTTCTATAAATTGCGCCATTTCCATTTAATTACAATAAATATTTTATGAAACTAAGGAATTTTTAAATAACTGCATAAATCACGCTTTTATTTCTGGAAAGGATGAGTGTTTCAAAAGGTGTAAATGATGTCATATTAGAAAAAAATATCCTGTGATATAACGGTATTACAATATTTCTATTTTACATAATATCAAAAATTAATTAAAATCATTTTGTTGTATTAAGTTATTATTTAAAATAAAAATTAATAAAATGTTTTCTGCTTATCAACAACAAACATAAAAATTTTGTTCTTTTTTATAACAAAGATATCGTTTTTCTTTCCGTTATCATGACAATAAAATTAATTTTGACAAGTTCATGGAGGCTACAAACCAATAAATAAATTAAATTTATTGCAAGTGCTATAAATGTTTAGTAGATTGGTTACGCAGTTTAATTCCCTGTTTCTATAATAATTAAAATATTTTATTGATACTATAATTATTGTAGAGTTACCAAGAGATATTTAAACGGAGAAAAAATAAACTATGAAGATTCTTTTGAATGTGTCTTCTGAGGTATTATATTAACTTCCTAAACAATTTGGCATTTAAGTAATGTTTAATGTTTAGAATCCACATTATAAAAAGATTTGTAGCTGAAGTTAAGTCCAACATAATACTTTATGAGCTGTTTTCCTCATTTTTTATTATTTTCTGAAGTTTGTGTATCTTCATCATGAAAGATTATGTTATCCCTATTTTAAGAAGTGGCAATTGTTTATTTCGCTCTGTATATTATTGTATATTATAAGACTGATATATATCACATCCAATGTATACTCTTTTCCGTCGAATTTCGACGGGTGCAGCTAGTTTTAATAATAATATCATTTTTATTTTTATGCATTCAGTGCAGGGAAAAAGCTGTATATATTAAAAATTTTCTGACTGTGTTAATAATTAAAACAAAATAAAAACTGATTTTCTATAAAACTGCAAAACCTGATTAAACTATAATATTTGGATACTAGAAAAATGTTTAGGAACATATAAGAAAGAAAAAATATGGTACAAAAAGAAAAAAAAGAAAGAAAGAAAATAGAATTTTATTATGAAATATCGCTTTTAGACAATTTGACAACAGTTATTTTTTATTTTTAAAACAAAAACCAGCGGGTATTTAGTTTCTAAAATCGGGTTCTCTGGATAAAATGGAGTAAACTCAGAAGGGATTGAGAAGTGCAAGGGAGTCTGACACATATTGCTCTTGAAGTGCATGAGGCGGGTATGCTAGAGTATGATAGAAAATGTTTGTTAATCAAAATTTAAATGAAAGAAAGTTAGGTGCCAAATGTGATGACTAGGCATAAATTTGTGGTCATGAAATGCAATAGTTTAGTTGCATTTGACGACTAACTGCTAATTTCCTAATCCTGATTATAAGCATAACTAAAACAAGAATGTGCTTAAAATGAGCAATTTACACATCAAGACTGGTTCATTATTAAAACATCATTAAGATTTTTATGAGTTACAAAAGCAGGTTAATGGTTAATACGAGCTGTTTATTCCAATGTGATTTTTAGTGAAAGGTAGGCTAAAATTAAGACAGATACAAACACATGCAAGTAATATTCCTGATTAAACACTGTTCTTTCTCAGTGATAATATTTCTATCTTACAACTATCTGTCAAAATATAATAATTTATAATCAGTTTTATAAGACACAGTTTCAAACTCCCATCCCATACCAGAGAAAATACAAAGGGAAAATGAATGAGACATGTCAGTTAAGGATAAATAAACAATAAGTTTGTCTAATCAGTGTATGCAATATATTTTTAAATTTATATTTAAAATCACATACTATTTACAATAATAAAATACAAATATATTAAGACAGTTTTGATGTCCATTCTCAGGGAAATATTAAAGACATGACCAACATGTTACAACATCTACATTTTACACAAAACAAATATAGTGAAGTTTTCTTTCCCAAGGTTGATTTCTAAACATAGTAGTGGTGCCATCTGCTGTATAAAATCCCATTTAATATTTAATGGAATGTAATTATAGGTCTTGAAAAATTCTAGCCAAGCATTTGGCATAACATAAAATACACTACAGCAACCGACTTGGTTATTTCTTCTTATTATTCTTTCCAGCGATTCATGGATCTTGGCTCTGTGTGGGAACTCTAACAAAGCCAACTGCTGATTAAACAATCAGCAATAGCTAAAAATGTATTTTGGTCATGTTGCATTTTATTTCATGTATATAATTTTTTTCGATATCTTACATCATTGTATGGAGAAAATGAAACTTCTTAACAATATTCTAATAGCATTGGAAAGACTTATAAATTATGCTGCAATGCATGATTTTTCATTCTTACTACATTACTTGTTTTTTTAAGAAAAATAAGAATTAGGGCAATAGGTGTAATATGATAAAAAGTTTATTCTTTCTCATAATAACAGAAATAAAAGCTGAAAATGCCAATGATTAGCATGAAGATGTATTTTAATACACTTATGAACAAATGGATAATTTTTACTGAAAAATTGCATAACCAAAGCCTACTTTTGTAGTGTGTGGGCTTAAAAGATCAGACATGCATGCTTGAGGATTAAAAAGAAAATACATACATGGTAAATACATGTAACATTATGTCAAATATATATGATAGAAATGATGTAAGATGCACTTATTTAAAAATACATGATAATACATATTTGATGATAACAAGAAAAGCAAAGAAAAAAAAATATGTATATCCAACAAGTGATACAGATTTAAACTCATGCATAATTACCTTGTCAACATGGAAAATTAAATCTAATTCACAAACATTCTCAAAGCACTTGTCTAGTGTTTCAACAAACACCTGCAATTAAATTGATTTTTAATGAACTATTACAAATAAGTACACACAAGATTTTTTTTTTCAAAATAACAAACAAATTAATTTGCAATATAAGAGTAAAGGATCTTATGAAGTCAAAATACACATCATTCATTAAAATTACTTTTGTTAATTTAATATTCAAGACACAGAAATATTAATATAATAATCAACAATACTTGTTGATTAATAACTATTGATGAAAGATAGTAGAATTTTAAAACAAAAATTTAATTGTTTGGTAATAATTTAAAACTTTAAACTTCTTTCCAATAAATTCACGTCTCTAGGAAATTAAAAACTTTTAAAAGGATTACAATAGCAATTTATTACTACACTATTGCTGACTAACAGATTTCTTTTTGACAGAAAAGTGATCATCTGGTATTTGAGCTATTGCATAGCTGTTGATAATTTTCTGTACATAGATTGAATTTATAGTGTCATGAGTTAGTTATCAAACAAAATTAAATAAATATAATAATTTAAATAATGAAATATGCCTAAAGAACAGTAAATCAGAATTTTTAATTAAATGATTTGTTTTTCTTTTTTTTTAAATTCACATTGCTAACAAGGCTAAACCAACAGAATGAAAAAGTATCCAGATCAAGGATCGAACATGAGTCTTTGATTCAGTACTCTAACACTAATAGTCCGAGAGTCAGTAACATCAAAAGCCCCATCATTACAGAAGTGAAATTTTTTAATGAAAATCAGTAGTAAAATAGTTGTTGGGGGCCACCGTAATACTTACCCATCATGGATATATGCATACTATAACATATGAAAATAAAACATGTGTAAACTATTTATAAAATGCATCACAATTCCACAATAAAATTTAAATGTATATTTAAATATTTTTAACACATAGTAGTAATGCTCCATTACTGTATTGCAGGTACTACTTGATTATCCCGTTGACCCATTTTGAGATATTATATAAATCATCAAACTACTCGTAAATTACACAAATTGGCATAATTTTTATTTTAAATAACAAAGAAAAAAAAAATAGTAAAAGAATAATAAGAATGCAAGCAAACTATCAAATTAAATATCATTCGATGATTAACAAACATGTGCAATGTGCTTTACTCAAGTGAATGCGACAATTACGATAAGCCATTATTGGCATTTAATCTTATAGCTTGGCAATAGTTTTTTGGCCAATGGGATAATTAAGTAGTATCAAATTGCATAAAAGAAACATCTTTATAGCTCCAAAAATAATAATCATATCAATTAACAGTTTACTGCATTGGATTAAATGTCTCATTTCCAATTAAAATATATATTTGAATGAAGGGTCATGAAAAACTAAAGAGTGTGGAAAATAGGATTACCAATATCTTGGCAACTAATTGTCTGTTTGGCTTCATTCTTACTTTACTTACATTTACTTTACATTTTTATTTCAACTTTACATCTCACTAGCTCTCAGAGTATAAGTTAACTAAGCCAGCTGAAATGACACACCTAACTTGGAACCTTTCACAATAAGTTAACAAATAAGCTTTTTACACACACACACTATTATTTAAGATGATAATTTTAATTTTTATTTCTCTTTATTAATAAAACTTAAAACTTTATGGTTTCCATTTTGAATTATAATAAATGAATTAAATTCTCTTAATAAAATTTAGTTTCACTAAAACAAATATTTTAAAATCAAAATTTAAATTTTCTAAATGAATTAATTATGGATTTTATAAAACATACCTTTCCATTTGTCTCTATAAGTTTTAGAACTGATTGAGAGAAATTAGAAGAGTAATTTTATAGTTTTTAAATATTTATTTATCAGAAAAAGACTAAAGTAAAAAACAACGAAACAAAAGCTGTTGAAATACAGCAAAATCTTATTAGAATGAATCACCTTAGAGCACTGATTAATTTCATTATGCTGAAATGTTCATAAAAGTGAATATTAATCATTTCACACATTACTTCTTAACTGCAAAACTCATTGTTTACATCTGAGAAGTTGTATGTTATATAGAGAACTGCATTACATAGAATAATATTATTGATATTTTCTATTGTGTTTGGCCTAATTGAATACTTTCAGTAGAATATCAAATACATGCAGAATGTTTGAAAATATCGCTAAGTCACATTTCCATTACATATCTTAATATTATTCAAACAAAAGAACTAGCATTAAATTTTAAAATCCCAAAATACTATGATTTGAATTTTGACACAAATGAGGGGATGAAACTACAATTTGAAATGACCAAGATCATTTTAGCATATAAATGAAAAGTATATTTGACAAGAAAAAAACATTTGTATAAAAAAATACTTGCCTATGATGCCATCGATCATTTTGTATCTTAAAAAAAAAAAACTGCCTTTAATCAATGGGATTTCACTCCAATATCACAAAGTGTGACACGTTTGATTTAAAAGCACACAAGGTGCATATTCAATTTTTACTTATTTTGAAGATAAAACAAATTAATTTATTCTAATGTTGGATATTAGTTAATTTGATTGATATTTCTTCATTTCCTCTTGTATTTTGGAAAGGAGAAAAAATATCTGGGATCTTTTTAACAACAGAATTTAATCCAATAAATTATTTTCAAGATTATGGAAATCTGCCATCAAAAAAAATTTGTATGATATGAGATTTTAGCTTCAAATGAATAAACAATAGTGATATAATGTTAAAACTATGATAAGAGAATATTTGTCAAAAAAAAAATGTGATCCACAGTTCCAATATATACAGGGTGAGTCATAAATATCGAAACAATAGGCTATCTCCTTAAATATTGTCCCTAGACCCATACTTTCAATTGCAACGTTTCATAAAAAAAGGTGAATTTTTCGATAAGTACTCGATAAGTTGCAACTCCACGGGGGTCTGTTTTAAAAAATATGAAAATTAAATTTTTATACAGCCCCCAGAGCATAAAACTTCCAATTAGAGGTCTGCACGGGCCGAAATTTCCAGGCCCGGGCCCGGCCCGAAAGTTAAAATTTCGGCCTGAGCCCTGCCCGGCCCAAACGAAAAAAATAATGGCCCGACCCGGCCCGGCCCGAAAGTTAAAATTTCGGCCCGAGCTTGGCCCGGTCCGGAAAAAAGTTTAAAATTCGGCCCGAGTGAATTTCTACAGAACATTGATCTTTAATCTTATGGAAGAGTTCTGACCAAAAAAAAAAAAAATATTAGTCTTTTTTTTCCATGTTTATAATCTCCATTTATGCAGAAGTGCCGTTGGCTGCGATATTTATGCTTTTAAATGAATCTTTGTTTGTTGTATGTAAATGTTTCAGTTATCACTAGTATTATTAATCCATATTCCCTGTAATGGAGACAAAAAATCGAAAAAGCGGTACATGGTAAAATTTCCAAAGACAAAATCGCTTTGGAACGAAAAAAAAATGCATTCCCTTCTTAACAGATGTAAATGTTTAATATATTTTTTTCTCTCGTATTGTTGTATTCATTTTGCATGAATGAACATTTTAAAAGAAACTTTCAGTTTTCAGTTTAAAAAAAAATTCCGTCATAATCATGTTTTTTAATTCTATTTTAAAACGCCTAGTAATCTACAATTCTTTAAAAGGAATAAATTCTAATGTTTAATTGTAGAATAATGACGGCTTAAAAGTATATGCTTTTTTTGCAGAAATTTTTGGACAAAGCCAAATACAGAAGAACCCCGATAATTCAAATTAATTGGGACCAGACCCAATCCGGATTATCGAAAATCTGGATTATCCGGAGAATTAGAAAACCTAACAGAAAATCACCTTTATGTTTAACTTATTGATTATTTACAGACAGTAAAAATGTTTAATTTGTAATAAAAACTTTTGTAATTTTTTGCAGTGCCAGTTTTCTGTACCTTTTGCGAGCCGTACGATCATGCATCCGCTTGAGCATAAGTAGATCGCTGGGTATAGTTTAAACAAGAAAGCTTAAGGTATTCTTCCTAAAAGATTTCAGAAAAAAGTTTTTTTTATTCAGAATACGACGATGAAAGAAGTTAATGTTATGGAAATTAGCCAAATCGCTTTTCAAACTTGAAAAAAAAAATTGACCAAACTGATCCGGATTATACGGAGATCCGGATTAATGGGGTCCGAATTTGCGGACCTGTACTGTATTACTGATTTATAAAAAGTCGAGAAAAGGATTTTCATATAGGAAGATTCAATAGGAAATGGTTATTTTGGTCCATGAAAACTAGGAAGAATGGAATCAGTCTCGGCTTCGTACGGAAAAAAAAAGTTAGGCCCGGCCTGAAAAGATTAGTGACTAGGCCCGGCCCGGATGCCATCATTGGAAATCGGCCCGAGCCTGGCCCGCGGGCCAGGCCAGGCTCGAGCTTCGGGCTGAGGCCCGGCCCGTGCAGACCTCTACTTCCAATTAGAAAATTTTTCCTTATCCATTCCTGAATTGAACAAAAAAAAAAAAAAAAAAAAAAAAAAAACTTCATCTTGATATCTATAAATCCCCGAAAGATGTTAAAATCCCAAATTTTCCAAAATTCGTGACTTACACCACTTATGCATACCTCTGAGCGCAGCGATATCAGTTCATTTGCAGTACAATTTAGGGATCGACCATAAATTTACGCATTGTTAAATGTCGATCCCAGACAATAGTTTAACTTTCAGATATAAAATACGAATAAAAGCGTATAGGTTTTTGCTTTAAAATTCTTTGAATTACGCTAGATGTCTGCAATATCTCGAGCTTGGCGCCAACCTCATAACTGGCACGACAAAGTGGCTGGACCGTCTTATTAAAAACTTATTAAAAGTGTTATTAAATTAAGTGATATTAATTAAACTCTCAATAAAAATGCCTTAAAAACTTATTGCCCCAGGAAATTAGTTTAGTAAAAATAGTAATAGCAATAATGATACTTCTATTAACGGAATCATTGGAAATATATTTTAATAAATTACATAGAAATATTTTCAAAAATCTATTTTTTACTATTCAGCTCCAAATTTATGATGGTTTTAAACCTATTTTTACTTTCTTCTATCTTTACAAGAAGAAAGCATTGGATTCATGAAAATTTTGAATTTCGTTAATTAATTATAAATAGAAGTTTTCTAATACGTCCATTAAAAACATTTCAATTTCACATTTTGAATTTCGGTTTTCGACGGATTCACACATTTTAGGGCTCAGAGATACCGAAAAACATGTTTTTACAAAATATCTGCCTGTGAGTTACTGCACAATGAAAAAATTTGAAATTGACGCGATAAAAATGAGGTTTAAATAAACTGACGCATTTAAACAGCAACTAAAAAAATTGAGAATGGCTAAACTTAATCAAAATCTGAAATCGAAACTATACAGGACGGAGTTAATCACCTTGAAACTTTTAAATAGCATTTAAACGTTAGGAGCCCATCTTTGTTTAAAACTAAATGCACTTTTCTGCATCAAATGTTTTTATTTCAGCATTTCTCATTTTTAAACTGCTAATAACCGTCAATAACCATCAGTTACGGTAACAGTCCTGTGAGTTTGATAGTTTCTTAACATCTCAAAAATAATAATAATAATAATAAATAAATAAAATAAAAAATAAAAGGCCCAAAGAGTTGAAAGAAGTTTTCAGCTCAGAAAATTTACTTTTAAAAATATGACTTGTTTACAAAAAATTGCATCTCTTTTATATATGCTATTTTAAATACTTTTATTAAAAAAAAAAAAAAAAAAAAAAAAAAAAAAAATATTTTTTAAAATGCTGAATTAAAATTGAAAATTAGACATTTTCATTTATCAAAAGAAAAAAAAATTCAAAGCGACAAATAATATTTTGAGATATAACAATTTTAATTTACTCTAAATTAAAAAAAAAAAAAAAAAAAAAAATATTAAGAAGTTTTATGATGTGATAATGCTTACATATGGTTAACCATCACAAAACATTCAAAATTCTAACTCTATAAATAAGTAAATAAAATAAATGTTTCCTGGATCCATTACAGCAGCATTGTTTCTTCAATTACATGCATTTCAATTTGTGTCTGATCCCTTGAAACATCACGATTTATTAAAATTGTCATAACTCTCTAAGTTTTGAAGATATCAAGATGGATTTTTTTTTGTTGTTGTTGTTCAATTCAGGAATAGATAAGGAAAAAATTTCTAATTGGGAGTTTTATCCTCTGGGGACCATATAAAAATTTCATTTTCATATTTTTAAAAATAGATGAAATAAAATAGTGATTGATTGAAATAGTTATCTCCAAGACGTTTATATATCTAACCTTCTAGAAAGATATTTTATAGAAAAATCAAAAGGCCTAAAATGATCGTAGAAATGGATGAAAAAAATCATTTTGATATTTCAGAAATTTTCAGCAAGGTATCTTTCTGAAATATTCTGTATTTGTGATTCATTTACAAGGGCCAAAAGTCATGAATTCATAATGAATGTGATGTCAAATATTATTGCTTAGTGACAGTTATTTTTTATAGAAAGATAGGGTAATAAGCAAGTATCATATAGTATTTTAGACAAACAATATTAAAATAGGTAATAAAAAATTCAAACCTGAATTAAATCTAATATTCCAAGTTCACTTTCAGAAGAATCTACACAGAACACAAAATAGAGAGTAGCATAATGTCGATAAATTAATTTGTAATCAGATCCACCTATTAAACTACAAACAATAAAAAATATTTTAGTATACTAATGAGGATATATTTAATAGAAACTAGAAAAAAGAAAATAATTGAAATACATTAATATTTCCATATTGGCTAGTCTAGCCCATATATAAAAGGTCAGGGAGAAAAACAATAATAGTCACTCACAAATCAGTTACAGTAAAGCATCGTTTATACGACGATCACTTATACGACATTTACCTTTATACGACGTTTTAATGTTGTCCCGATTCATTCCTATTCATTTATGTAAAAATATATCTTTTATACGGTGCCCAAAATCATTTATATGTCGATTTTTCAATTTTGTATGGACTTATTTTTGTTTATTTTTCTTGTATATTTTTCGAACGAGCGGAAGTTGACAGCTATGAATGACACCAAAGAGCGTGTTTAAATGCACTCCACATTATAAAAATGTGGCCTGGTGTTCAATTAGTCTGAAAAATCAGCTTACGTGTAACAGATTACACTGGGAGGGGTCATTCTTTTTTCGGGGATGGCCAGCTTTCCCGACCTGATTTAAGTTGCAAATAGACTATCCTCCTAACTGTTACCAGTATTGGCGACTTTTAGTTGGCCATGCAGGGTTTTTGATCTTTGACTTTAAATGGAAAGTAAATGATGTACTGCAAAATGAGGAACCTTTCTGTGAAACATAAATAAAGGTACGCATATTTAAATTGCTTACTAATTCCCTCCCCCCCTTGTTTTTTGGTTATTTGTTTATTTTGTATTGTTTAATTTACAAATTCATGCAAATCATCACGTTAAACATTAAAATCAAGTAAAAACAAAATTAATTCTAGTTTTGGAAGTGAAAATCGATTATACGTCGTTATCGTTTATACGACATTTTTCGGTAGTCCCTTCGGCGTCGTATAAACGATGCTCTACTGTATTTCACTTTTTTCAGTTTTCTGTATGGACTTCAATGTCCTTCTAATTTTTTTGTTCTGCTAATCAGCACTAACTTCATGTTTGTCTTGATCTAAGGTCACGAAATCTTGTTATACATCTCAAACTAACAGATGGTTTTGTCATCATAAATCTCATATCACTGATAAGATAATACAATTTTTCCCTGACCTTTCAGGCGAAAAGTTACTAAAATTGATATACTTGGTAATTCATAGTGCCTTGATTATAAATAAAATTTAATAATTTTCTAATAGAAAATATATATATATATATATTTCCAATTTTCAGGTTTTACACATGAGAATAAAAGAAAGTTAAGTATGAGAAATCCATCCTAAATCTTTCTAAAAGAAATATAAACAGTGGATCAAAGTTCTCGCTAACTTGTTCTCAACTTCTAAAAACTGACAAATCTTCAAGTTGTAATATCCATAAATATCCCGTCCCCCCTGAAAAAAAAAAAGCTTAGTATTTAATCTGTCCATTTGACTGAAAACTTGTAAAAGTCATAAAATCATCCTCAATTCTCTATATTGGTTAACATTTGTTAAGGCCAATTTTTTGCTTGGGGGATATAAGCCAAAAAGAAGGAGAGCAGTTGTAATCAGGGTTCTCACTATCGCTCCCCAATGAATCAAATCATGACAAAATGCTTCCTTTAGTGAGTAAACAAACAGTGAAATTTGCCAAACTGAGTTCTCAATTTCTGCTTTTTTTGTAAGTTTGTATGTGTGGTGAAACAATACAGTTGAGATTCTCATTTGCGTTACTAAGCAATTGATGCTGCTTTTACATGTTCAAGTCAGGATAGGGTTTTTTCCAGGACAGCCCTGGTTTTTATTTATTTCTCAAGAAGTTAATCACCACATTATATTTGTAGTACAATTCAACAAAATATACTATAATCTGCAATTTGCTATATGATTTTAATACAAAATATGTAATATGAACATTAAAACATTCGGTTTTAACTTAAAAGGTGATCAAAACAATCAAATAGAAATGCTAATAATTAATTTTATTTAAAATATCTTAGTACTTTCAAGCTTCAATCAGGCTCAAAAGTACTAAGATATTTTAAATAAAATTAACTATTAACATATCTATTTGATTATTTTAATCATCTTTTAAGTAAAACTGAACATTTTAAAATTCATATTATATATTTTGTGTTTAAAATAAAGTGAAAATAGCATTCCATCATATGATTTTAATTAATAACAAATTTTAAATAGAAGTAAGATTTAAAAAAAAAAAAAATCTGTCAAGATTTATTTGAAATTCAAAACATATGTTATTCAGAATTTAATATGAATATCTTTCAGTAGTTGCTGCCCCCCCCCCAAAAAAAAATCTTTAGATATTATTAGAATTTGAATAATATGCAAATTAGTTGGAAAATACAATACTTACCTTCCACCTTCTAAAAAGTTGCACACATTATCGTCTCGTTTACTGACAAGTTGAAAAGTTTCTCTAATTATTTGTTGCTGCATATCTTCAGGCTTAAATTGAAAAAAAAAAAAAAAAAAAAAAAAAAAAAAAAAAGAGGCATATAAAAAAATTAAATGAAATAAAACAAAGAAGATATATTAAATTAAAAAAACTGTTAAAATATCTAATGGTATTGTATTATCCCATTATTCAGAAAAGATGCTGCAAACTTATTATTGTGTTTTCAACAAATATTTGGAAAGCAAAAATTATTCAAAGCAACAACAATTTCTATCTCATTGGAAGCAAATACCTACAAAATTTAGTTAAATAAGAATCAAGCAAATACTGCCACGCAATACTTTCTCTCTCTTTTTTGCTAAATCTGATATTAAATCTATCAATTGTGTACCCATAATACAAGCAAAAATTGTGTATGTGTATGTAAATTTTACCTTAAAAATGACTCAAATGATTTTAACTAAATTTTGCACCCGGCTATTTTCAGGCATGAGAAAACCATTGAGTTAGGTCACATCTTTGAGAAAATTTGATTACTTTATCATTTTATTCAAACTATACTTATTGTCCATTTTTTTATTGCACTTTTGTTCATTAAAAAGCATAAAATCTCAAACCTTCTATGGAACTCCAAGGGGGAATGTCTCCCCCAAGTATCCCCTGAATTCAACATTGGTTTTAAGTCTGCAAAGGGTCCTTCTTCAATATCCCTCCCAGGCTACCCCCCCCCCCCTGGACTTAACACTGAATCTAACTAATTGATATATTTTTTAAAGCAATTCTTTAATTATGTCCATTACTAACATTGTTACCCTATTACTCAGTTTTAGATGATTGATCAGTTGCATGATTAAATTAAACCTGAGATAGATTAAATTTTAATACTAATAATAAATGCTAGAATTGCATTAAATGTTGCTTTACTTCAATTAACTAATCTATTATTATTATATACTACATAACACACATCATTAAAATCTTTTAAATAGTTTACAGAGCGTAAATCAAATTACACAGAATTTTATCTTTCAATAAAAAATTTTGCTTTCAAAGTTTTATTTTTCAAATAATATCAAATCTTGTTGATTTTGAAACAAATACAATTAGTTTGTATTAACAAGCATTAGTAAGAAAGAATAATACTAATAAAAAAAAAATAATAAATATTTTGTAATCTAACATGTTATGAGAATCTAGATCATAACTAGATCAAATGGGTCACATCATATAAAGTACCTCTTCCTCAAGGATATCTGTGTTTGAATAATTATAATGTCAAATAATTAAAATGTTACTCTTCCAAATTAGAACAAGTATGTTTTTGTTCCTGTCAGTCTGCAAGTGAAAATGACAGGTACAAACTTATAAAGCATAATTTTAAAACTTACATAATATTGATAAAATTTGGAAAGTCTGGGCTTCCCATGATTGTTAAATACCAGAATTGCTTTAATCATATTACTTTTTTCCTATAAAATGCGAAAAATTACCCTAATACATGCATAATACAACTATTTGTTAACAAGTTAAATATTTGCCATGCAGACGATAAAATTCTTAATCCGATAAACAAACTTAATTTCCAAAGTGTTGCCAATCACCCATAACAAAATATTTTACATATAATTATTTTTGAATGAACGATGATTTAAATGAAATCATGACAATTATTCACACTTTACAAATTTTGATTCGATATCATTAAGAAGTCTTCGTGAATTACATTGAAAATATGTTTTTGACTTCCTTGTTGACTTCTCGGTTGTGCCCCTCCCCATGACCCCAGTGTGAACATCAGTCAACCTGCTGTATGGCAACAGCCTTTTTTTCTAGTTTTCCGTGAGGCTGAAGAGGGGTGCAAGTGCAAGATAGCGGTCGAGAGAGCATTTAAATATCTGTATTATTCAATTAGTAAATTAAAAATATGGGTTTATTAAACGCTTTTAAATTAATGAATAGAACTAAAATAATCCACTCTGTATATTCAAGAGGTTTGTATGTCATACTTGTGTTTGATTATAGACATATAAATGTTTACATAGTTTTAAGTATTACATTTAAGGTTTACAAACATGCTTTATACTCAAGTATAAATATATTATTTTATCATATTTAAGAATTTTGATCAATGCTGATTTTAAAATATTTTTGATCTATCTCTCCATTTGATTTGTGTGACTGTGTATACTGTGAAAAATTATGTTTTCCGTAAGAATGTAAAATTTTATGTTTATCTTAGATAGTTGGACTCATCATTGATAAGTGACAATTCATTTACATTATTTTTTTTTCCAACAGAGAAATGTCACATTTTACTCTTTAAGTGTTAACTTATTTAAAAAAAAAAAAAAAAACCTTACTTTTTTTAATCCATTATGATTTTTATAGATGAAATTGCTTTCTAGTTTGTCTAAAATCAAAAAAATCATTTATTGATGTTATTTTGCATTCACTTAAAATCAGCTACTAAATTGTCAGGTAACTAAAAGTAATTAAATTATCAATTCATTTTTATTAAATTACTTTTTCTTTTTTTTATGTAGAGGATGCTGGGAAACATTGTTTTCATAATGTAATAACTACCATTACTGCAAAGCTAAATGTAACAAGATATATCATATGAAAAATATGTGTTCAGCTAATAATGAAATGTTCATCTTGTGAATATTATGGGTCCATAATTTTCTTAAATCTATCTGTATATTTTCATCAATGGTTATGTTCTAATGTAATCATTTGAATCAGCTGAAATTACTTTATATAATTCACATATTTTTAAGTTTGGCTTATAAACTTGGTCTAAAAATGCCTGGACGAAATCATTTTTTGCATTTTCAAAAGTTTTTATTGTGTAAATAATAGCAATTTTTCCGTTAAAAAAGTTAAGAATTAAAGTGATAAAGGTAAGCTAATGTGTCCTCTCAATGCAAAATTTTATGTACTATAAAGATCGTATACTTTATTATTGTTTGAAATTATAAAAATCCATTAAAAAAAAGTTTATTCATGATTAATTATTATTTTCTGTAGCACGATTACATATCAAGCAAGAAAATAAGAATGGGGTAGCTGTTATTAAATTTGACTCTCCAAATTCCAAAGTAAGTTTTTTTTCAAAGTTTTAAAAAACTTTTTTTGTATTTCTATAATAAAATTCAATGAATTATTTTCTGCCTTTTAATTTGAATATTCATTCTTTTAACTTTTAATTTAAAAAGAGGTGTATTAAAAAAGAAATCATTTAAAAGTATTATAAAATCATTTAAAAAAAAAGCAAAACTTAATTCTGTATATGAATGCATCTGTTTGTACTATGCATGTAGGAACAAATCAGAATTGGCAAAAAACTATTTTTTAACAGTTTATTTGAATTAAACCAAGTTAAAAAAAAAAAAAGTTTACATATTTGATGATAAAATAAATGTTGGATATTATAGGATAGGATAAATGTACCAAAGGAATTTCTTAAAAAAAAAAAAAATTAAATAATTTTCATGTTTCAGTTTTTTTTATATATTTTATTAATCTTTCTACAATATTTAATTAATCCCATAGTTACATTTCCCAATTGAAATAAAAATTTAATTTAAGAAACAGAAATACGTCAATACTGGATATCCCTCGCAAAACCTTAAAAATGATTAAAATTTTGTAAATGGCCATTGATGGTATGTAAAATTACTATCCAAATAAAAACATTTAATTTTTGCAAGAAAATAAAGAACATATAAATTAAGTAAGTAAAGTCAGCTCTACACGTTCATTAAGATTTTCAATGAAAAACTGTGAAACTCTATTTTCTGCTTCCTAATTGTTTTGATGAAAAGTGCAGAAAAATAATCCAGATTATAAAGCATGCATAGGGGAGTTATGAAAAAATAATAAATAAGCTTAACTGTTTTTTTTCCCCCCTAAACCATTAACTGTGAGGCGGTCCATTACTGGAAAGTAGTCCGTTTCTGCACATCTAGCCTATATTAACATATTCAAATTAAATAGTTACTGTCAATTAAGTAGAAAATTAAAATCATTTCTAATTTAAACAATATTAGTAACAACTATGTCTTATGCTCAAAGAATAAACTTCTCTACATTTAGTGAAACATTGATACCTTGAAAATCATATGAAGAATCTTTTAATTAGCAATGTATTGTACATATTTGATGTTGTTTTATAAATATAATATAACTCTGTGGTTGTTTCCTAGTGATAAGATGTTCATCAAGATATTTTTTTAATTGGTAGGGGGAAATGAGAAGAGTGGGAGGAATGGGACAACAGATTTATCTCTTTACATATCATTCTAAACATTTCATCAATCAAATACTAGATGAAGCAGTGATAACTCAATCTTCTGTTTAAAAAATTGCTGATCTGCATAAGCTTAGGGGCAGTGCAAATATAACATTATCATTTTAGGGGGAGGGGTGACTTGTCTTTTGATATCGATATCATTTTTTATCAAAAAAAAATTCTCTTTTTATGTGCGTTCATAATTATGTAAATACGTAGCACCTATAGTGGTCGCTCAGTCTGTCCGTCTGTCTGTCCGCATATAACAATGCAAAAACTACCCAACCGAATCACTTGAAATTTAAAATACATAATTATTACATAATTTTGTCGAATCATTTCAAATTTTATGAAAATCGGATGCATAGATCAATTACAGGGGCAATCAAAAGTATTCAATTATATTACGGTCAACGGGGAAAAAGTTTCAAATGTATTTTGTACGTTTGAAATAAAGATGAAAATAAGCACTCGCCAGTCACCACTCGGCGACTAAATGTGAAAAACTGGCGACTAAAAATGTGGAAAGTACCGGCCAAATGCAGGATTTTCCAAAATATATTTTGTCAAAGAATCGGCAAAAAAAACCCTGCAAAATTTTTTAAAATATCGTAAAAAAACCCAAATTTTGTGAAAAAATCACGGAAAAACACGAATCTCGTGCAAATATCGTCAAAGAATCGCGAATATCGTCAATGAATGTAAAAAAAAAAAAAAAACCCGGAAATATCGTCAGAGAATTGCAAAAATACACTTATCACTAAATTGTGAAAAAACGCAGATATCGTCAAAAGATCGCGGTAAAACGTAAATATTGTCAAAAAATTGCAAAAAACGCAAATTTTTGAAATAAAATCAACGAAAACAAACGCGAATTTTGTCAAAAAACGTAAAAACGAACGCAAAAAACGCGAATTGTATCAAAGAAATCAGCTAAAAAAAGTGAATACCGTCAAAAAATCGCGATAACGAACGTGAAAACTAAAAAAAAATCGTGGTAATGAATGCAAATACCTCCAAAATTTGTGATAACAAACGCGAATATCGTCAAAAATTGTTATAACAAATGCGAATATCGTCAAAAATCGCAATAACAAATGCGAATAATGTCAAAGATCGCGATAACACAAAAACCATAAAATATCACGATTATCGTCAAAAAATCGTGATAACAAACGCGATTTTCGTCAAAAAAACATAATAACGAACGCAAAAACACGAATTTTATCAAAGAAAAACGTGAAAAGTGAATATCGTCAAAAAATCGCGATAACGAACGCGAATATCGTTAAAAAACGTAAAAACGAATTCAAAACATGCAAAAAAAGTGAATACCGTCAAAAAATCGCGATAATGAACGCGAAAACTAAAAAAAAAATCGCGATAACGACGCAAATAACTCTAAAAATCGCAATAACAAACACGAATATCATCAAAAATCACGATAACAAACGCGAATAACGTCAAAAATTGCGATAACGAACACAAAAACCACAAAATATCGCGATTATCGTCAAAAAATCATGATAAACGCGATTTTCGTCAAAAAACGTAAAAACGAACGCAAAAACACGAATTTTATATATATATATAAAAAAACGTGAAAAAAATGAATATTGTCAAAAAATCGCGATAACGAATGTGAATATCGTTAAAAAACATAAAAATGAACTCAAAATGCACGAATTTAATCAAAGAAATGCGAAAAAAGCGAATACCGGCAAAAAATCGCTTAAGTTTTTATATTTTGAATCAAATGTGCTAGTCCTTGAATAAACTTTTTTTTTTAATCACATCTTAATTCTGCACAAATAATTATAAAAAAGAGGGTAGGTGTTTATTTATGTTGTTAACTACAAAAGGGCTTAAGCATAGCTGGACTTATGTAGCTAACTACATACGCATGTTACATATAACTTTGCTGTTAACTTAATTTAAAAAAGATTGAAAATTAGAATCTCAAGTTTATTCCAAACAATACAAATTAAAATATTTTTATCTAGTTCATGTATTACTTATTTATTCTAAGCTCGTATATATCTTCTAATTAAATATTCAGTGACATAAATGTACTTACTGGCTACTAAAGAAATCATTCTCACTAGCCAATAACTGGCTACTAAAAAAAATCAACCTACCGGCCAGTGGCCACTAAGCAAAATTCCTTATTTTCATCTTTAGTTTGAAATTTAAAGTACATAATTTTGTCGAGTCATTGCAAATTTTATGAAAATCGGATGCATAGATCAATTACAGGGGCAATCAAAAGTATTCCTTTACATTACGGTCAATGGGGAAAAAGTTTCAAATGTATTTTAATCATTTGAAATTTAAAATACATTATTATTAAATAATTTTGTCGAATTATTTCAAATTTTTTGATCATCGGGTGCATAGATAAATTACAGGGATAATCAAAAGTATTCCGTTACATTACGGTCAATGGGGAAAAATGTTTCAAATTCATTTTAATGGTGTTACACTCATTCGAACTTAATAAAATTTATGTGCAACTATAAAGTACATATTATAATATACATTTTACATAATTTGTGGTGCAAAGAAATTTTTTTATTGATTTACAAGGCCACACAAGAGTATTCCATTACATAATGGTACAGGGAGAACATTGATGAGCGTTTTAATTGTAATTCACTATTTACAATTTTATGAGATTGATATATGAGAGTAATATTTTTAAAACTTCGTTATCGTACGAACGCACCTCATTTGCTACACTTCACGTGCAATTTTCAACTTGTTTTATTTGTAACGTGGTTTTTGGTTCATTAAGTATACTGTCGTTTTTTAGTCTATCTATTTTTAGGAAAATAGAAAGGTTTTCAATAAAATCACCAAATTATTATAAAAATATTTAATTTTAAAGTATGGAATACCGCCAACATTTGACATTAATATTCTTTTTCATATTTGTATCCATAACAATCTCAGTTCGAGTAAACATATGGGAAGTATATTTGAAAAGAAGATTGTGTTTACTTATAAATCAAAGAAACAAAAGAATGTAGCCGAATTGCTTTGTTGATAAGAATTTTTAGCTTCCCATTCCAATCCTTCGTTTTGGGCTGGCAAAAGAAGGTATTATTACTGTTGAAAGTATTATGTAACAAAAAACTATTGTGAAATATTTTTAAACAGTAACAATTTCTTTCAAGTATTATATAATATAAAGTGATATTTTATTGACTTCTCTTCATTTGATTCAATAAATAATGTGAAAAGTAAAAGGTTTTTAATAAAATCATTATAAAAATATTTAATTTTAAAGTATAGAATACCTCCAACATTTGACATTAATATTCTTTTTCATATGTGTATCCACATACAATCTCTTTTCGAGAAACTATAAAAATGTAACCAGTTTTATAGTTTTATATATTGCTCCAAACAAGAGGCATAAATAATAATAATAATAAAAATAGACATAGATAACGATATCATTACTGGGAGAGGGGGGAGTTCTATAGATGATAATGTATAATATTAAAAGGGGGGAGGGGGTCCGAAATTACCAAAAAGTTGATAACCTTATATATGCACATTCCTTTACCATTAAAAAAAAAAAAAGTTTTCAAGAATCAAAAGTAAATTTGATTCATATACTTTATATGCTTGCTTTATCTTAATGATTTGTTTATGTGTAGATAATAACAATTTCTCTCTGTATTGAACATTGTACAGTATATTATCCATAATTTAAACTAAATTTAAAAACAGCATTGTTGAGTATACAGGTAGTTTAACATTAAAAAAGGTAGTAGGGAGGAATGGGACGCGTCCAGTTCCTTCTTTTGAATAAGATAAATGTAAATTACTAATCAGGGGTGATTGTGTTCCGGTAAAGGGCAAAATTAGCACTAGACATTGGCCACAAGGCCAGTAAATGGGAAAAGGTGGCCAGTGAAATTGAAATATTGCCTTTCAGCTTCTAACCACTTTTTTTTTTTTTTTTTTTTTTTTTTTTTACAAGGAGAGAATACAATTTACCTACATTTCATCCAAGATTCTATTTTTTTAGATTCCAATATATTTATATTAACATATTTATTTGGGCTATTCAGTTTTAGATTAATATTTATAGAAATTTTACTGTTTAGTATTTTTAAATGAAAAAGTGGCCACTTGAAAAACTACTCTTACTGGCCAGTGACTGCTAATGGAATTTCCCAATTTTGCCCTATATGTTCCAGGTGTTCCCTGGTTTTCTGGGTTTTTCAATCTATTCTCCCAGGTTTATAATATTGTTATGTTTGGGGGAAATTTAAACATTGAAAAATTTCGGAAATTGCAGAAAAAAATGCAAATTTCATCAAAGAATAATGGAAAAAAACATGAATTATTTTTAAGAATCACAGTAAACAAATACGAATTTTGTGCACAAAATGCAAAAAAAGGCTTAATTTCACCAAAAAAGATCAATTAAAAAATAACCATGAAAAAATGATCAATTTTATCAAAAAATCACCGAAAAACGATCAATTTCATCAAAAAGTCACAAAAATGATCGATTTCATCAAAAAGTAACAAAAAAAAAAAACAATTAATTTTATCAAAAAATCTCAAAAAAACAATCAATTTCATCAAAAAATCATGAAAAAAAATCTGACCATTTTCATCAAATAAACGTGAAGAAACAAGCAATTTCATCAAATAAGCATTAAAAAGCGGCAAATTCCATGTAACAGAAAAAAACATGAATTTCTTTTAAGAATCACAGTATACAAATACAAATTTCATGCACAAAAAGGCATAGTTTCATCAAAAAAGATTTTAAAAAAAACACGAAAAAAATGATCAATTTCATCAAAAAATCACATAAAAATGATCGATTTCATTAAAAAGTCATGAAAATGATCAATTTTATCAAAAAGTCATGAAAAACAATCAATTTCATCAAAAAATCATGAAAAAAAAAACCTGACCAATTTCCTCAAATAAACGTGAAGAAACAAGCAATTTCATCAAATAAGCATTGAAAAGCAGCAAATTCCATGTAAAGATTGCGAAAAAGCTGCAAATTTTGTCAAAAGATTGCAGAAAAAAAAGTTATTGCTGGATGGAATTTTCTGTTCCAAAAACTGTTTTTGTTGCTTTAAAAACTAATTTTGTTCTTATTTTACTTTATTTTATTATTATTTTTTTTTTTTTTTCCCAAAAACTGTTTTTTCTGTTCCAAAAGTGTTATTTTGCTGTTCCAAATCTTTTTGAATGAACATTAATATTTAAATTGGTATATTTTAATTTTGCATTGATAATGTTTAGTCTTTTTACTTTGTGTCAATTAATTTTCAGTGTTTTTCACTCTAAGTCACAATTATCCCTGACTAATAATATGCAAATATTTTAATAAAAAAGATTAAATTTAAAGAGAAGTAACTGAAAAATTGAACAGAAAATATTTTAAAACTTAAGCCAAAGACATAAAATAAACGAGGAAAGAAAAAAAAAAATTTTTTTTTTTAATTTTCATAAACTTCCTTTGATGAAGATATTGGAATTTGATAATGTGTTCTAGATACTTTTTTTTTCAATTCCTTTAAAGATGAAAAATTTATGTAGGAAATCACAGTTGATCTAATGATAATGTTGGTAATAATTGGTGTAAACGGTTTTATTTGTGTTAGGTAGTTTGTCAAGAAAGTAGACATAAATTGCATAGGAATAATTGAAAATGTATAAGACAATTTTGGTTTTAATGTACAATTCATTAAAAAAAAAAAAAAAAAAAAAAAAAAAAAAAAGAATGAAATTGGAGATTTTATTTTATTTGACAACTTGACATGAGTTATGTCGAGAAGACAAATGTTCTGTTAAAATTGTCAGCTCCACAAATGATTGATCAAACAGTATAATTATTTGCATTTCCAATAGATTTATCGACCTACAATCTTTGCTAGACTTTGTATGTATCCATTAGCTAACACTAGAGACTAGTAATGATTTATCATATTGTGTTTTATATCTGTTCCATACCTCTCTGTTAGTAGGGAAGTACAGGACATCTTTTGAAACTCAGTTTCCTTAACTATAAAATTGTTTTTGCATGCTATGTTTTTATATTGTTCAGAGAGATTTAAAAATGTTTCATCTTGTATTCTATAAACTGAAATTTTTATTTTTGTGTCAAAAAAGTAAATTTTCTTACTTTTGTAAAAAGTGTTCCATTGCTCTCCTCTCTACTCTCTCTATATGTTTTTACTTTCTTAGGTAAATACTTTGAATAGAGATGTCATGGCAGAAGTTCAAACCATGATGAAAAATGTAATGTCTGATCCTAGTATATCATCTATTGTGCTAATATCTGCTAAGCAAGGATGCTTTATTGCTGGGGCTGACATTCCAATGTTAGAGGCCTGTAAAACAAAAGAAGAAGTTTGTGAATTATCCAAATCTGGGCAGGATATATTTCTGGAAATGGAGAATAGCAAGAAACCTATTGTAGCTGCAATAAATGGTACTTGCCTTGGTGGAGGTTTAGAGGTAACATACAAAAAATACCTACTGTTTTTATATGTTATATATTATAAAGTCGAACTCCAGTCTGAATTGCCAAGGGCTTAAAATAAATTCCATTCTAACAGTAATTCATGTTGTCCCTAATTAAATCTTTATATTTCTGTTTATAAGAACAGGATTGTGTGCGTGACAATTCTTGTCAAAAGTAATTTCTACTAAGCAGCGCTCAAAATCCTTGGTGGTCTGCTGGTCCAAGACCACAAAAAGTTCAATCGGACCACTAATTAAAAAAATTTAGTAGTCCGCAGGACTAGTAACTTTTTTCTCCGCCTTTCTGACAGGTAAACGTAAATTTTCCCTTCTTGAGAACAACAAACTAAACACAAATTACATTTTTTTTTCCTTTTGAAAAAAAAAAATTAAAAAAAAATTGCATTAATCCTTGCGGCAGTTGAAATAAATAATTGTGAATAAAATGCATAATTAATAATTTTATATTTTTGTTTATGTACTATATACTTTTCTTTAACAAGTTATTACTTTATATTTTATTATTCCAAAAATTTTGGGTAACTGCAAAAGAAGTTTTGTTTATATTCTAGTAGAAGAGGGGGAGGTAAGTGTCACTCAAGAGGTTAAAGGTACTTAATACAGGGATGCCACTTTTCCGCCAAATGGCGAATTTTTTTTTTTTTTTTTTTTTTTTTTTTTTTTAAGAATTTGCGATTTTCATTAAGCGATTACATAATAAACAGCAATTTTCGTCAAACGACTGCAAAGTAAAATAGCAATTTTCCTCAAACGACCACAAAATAAAACAGCGTTTTTCATCAAACGATCACGAAATAGAACGGCTATTTTTGTCAAACAATTACAGTATAAAACGGTGATTTTTGTCAAACGATCGTGAAATAAAACAGTGATTTTCGTCAAACAATCGATTGGAGATTTGATAGATTTCACATTCAATCTTTCACATTGATCTTTCATGGATTAAGAAAACATTTATATCAGTATTTTTTGTGCATGTATGACAAATGTGTTACTTTTTTTAAAATAATTAACTGCTATAAATGGTTCAAGGAGTTTAAATACATGTAAAAGTGATATTTTAGTTTTTATTATAATGAAATTTATTTACAATAGCTAATAGTGACAGTCTTAATACGAACACATGTGAATATTATTACCCTAAAATCCCAATTGTAAGCATCCCAACCACTTTTAAGTACAACTGCAGAGTCAAAGTCAGACATTTTTGTGCAAAAAAGTCTGAATTGCTTAAAAAAAACAGGCCAACTTTGTTTTTTTTTGTTAGTCAGTTTGAAGAATAGGTTTGAAATTCCTAGTTGCCGCTGGCCACAGGGAGACTAAATATAATAAATTGGCGACTTTATGTTATGCATTTGATCGCCAAAATGGCAATCAATCATTTCTGAAAATGAAAAAAAAAATCGTCATAATTTTGAAAATTAGGGCATAAAATCTATTTTGGTAAAAAATCATAAGAAAAAGGTAAATTTTGTCAAGAAATGATGAAAATATGGCAAATTGCATCAAAATACCGCAAAAATGTGGATAAATTTCATCATAATATCGCCAAAAAAAAAAGACAAACTTCTCCAAAAGATCCCAAAAAAATGACAAACTTCTCCAAGAGATATAAAAACATTTCATATTTATTTACTTAGAAGGTGTCACAAATAAAAATTAAATTAAAGAGTTGACATGTTTCGGTTCATTAATAAGAACCGTATTCATAACATATAAAATCAGTAGAAAATTAAATGACACTGGATATAAATATAATTTATTCGTGAATGAAAAAAGGTGAAGTGATTTTGTTTTAGTTTTTAAAAAAACGAAAGCTAACAACAGTTTTAACATTCTCCAAGAGATTGCGATAAAATAACAGATTTCGTCAAAAGATCACAAATAAAAGGCAAATCTCTTCAAAAAATTGCAAAAAACTGCAAATCTCATGCAAAAATTGCAAAAAAAAAAAAAAAAAAAAAAAAGATACATTTCATCCAAAAATTGTAAAAATACGATAAATTTTGTCAAAAAATTTCAATAAGACAGCAATTTTTTCAAAAGATTGCAAAATCCATTGACCAATAGGGAAAATATTGCTAAATTCATCAAGTGGTCAAAAAAGTCGCCATTTTCATAATCGGCAATAGGGAAAAATTCATAAGTTTGAACAAAGTTATGATTTTCTGTACATATAAAACAATTGTTAACTATTTAATATTCTAATTAGAATTGCAAATCATTTACAATATCTCACAATGAGAATATAATTGTCGTGTAGGTAAAAATGACATGTCAAAACATTCACAATTAGAGAAGCTTTCAGTTAATATTAAAAAATAAAAATCTATATTTTGACCTATTTTAAGGCACTGTGACCCCTTAACATAAGAAATATGTCAATGCAATATCCAATATAATGTAAATTCACAAAATCTAAGCATAAATGTTGTGAAAATTTTCATAATTTTTTCCTTTACACAATATTTTCTTCTCCGTGGCACCCCTAATAGTAATTAGTGGCCACGAACTTGACAATAGTGGCTACACTAAACATTCAGCCTCTACTGGCCAGTGGCTACTAATACAAATGATGAATTTTAACCTTTAGTTTGAAATAAAAATTAAACCATTTATATGTAATTTTAAATCCATAAAAGGAATTACCATTATTTTTTATTTATATTGGACTACCCAAGTTAAAAATTCCCAAGCATAGACTATAGATGAAAACTGCTATAAATAAAATTAATAGATCCTGAATTATTTCTAAACTTGTAAAGTAGTCTCTTTCTTTATATCAAAATTTTTTGTTTTGGAGGACACGAATTAACATTAAAATTGTAAGTTAATGCATTTAAAAAATTTCTGTATTGTGGGTCATTCCATGTCAAATCAACAAAAAAAATTCAATATTCAACCTGACCATTTCTGATTTCAATGAAACTGCCAGGGATCATTCTCTATGATGATATAAATTAGAGCATATTTTTATTTTTTATTTATCGCTTTAAATTTTCATACAATTAATTATTTAAATTTTGAAAAATCATCATTTTTTGACTTGCATAAATATTTTCAATTTTGAGTTTTTCATGTTCTATCAAATGTAGAAAATTTTATGACCACTCATTTTAAAGTAGAGTTTATAAGGTTTAATTTGATATGCAGGTTGACTATACATAGTTAAAAAAAAATTAATTTTTAATTTTTTTAAAGTTTAAAATTAAAAAAAAAATAGATAGTCATTTTTAAAAATTTTGAAAAAAATGTAAGTTTGTTGTAATACTATAAGCTTAAAATTCTGAAGTTTTAAGAGTGGGATCTCAATGGGATCAGGAGTTATGAAATAAAAGCAGAAAATTATCATACAAATCATAAATAAATAACAAAATAGATAGAAATAAATTGCTATTTTAATGGTAGTTTTTTCTTTTATTTAATAACTCCTGATCCCATTGAGATCCCACTCTAAAAATTTCAGTATTTTAAGCTTATAATGTTACAACAAACATACAATTTTTTAAAAATTTTTAAAAATAACTATCTAAAAAATTTCCAAATTTAAAATTTTCAAAATTTTTTAATTTTATTTATTTTAATTTTATATAGTCAAATTGCATATCAAATTAAACCTTCTAAACTCCTCTTTGAAATGAGTGGTCATGAAATTTTCTACGTTTGATAGAACTTGAGAAATTCAAAATTAAAAACATGTAAGCAAGCCAAAAAATGATGATTTTTTCAAAATTTAAATAATTAGCTATATGAAATTTTGATGCGAAAAAAAATTATGAACATATAGTCTCATTTATATCATCAGGCAGAACAATTCCTGAGAATTTCATCGAAATCTGAAAGAGTCAGGTTGAGTCACTAGTAGATTTGGCATGGAATGACCCTTGTATTTTTTATATATTCAGTCAAAACAAGTAAGTGTGAATGAAGCTTTCGACTGCTAATGACCGTTTCATTCTATAGATAAACAACTTTTGTCTCTGTCAGCCTTTTTTTTTAATCAAATAAAAATTAAGTTTTATGCATGAAGCTGAATTTTAAGTTTTATGCATGAAGCTGAATTTTTAAATGAAGAATGATATGGACACTCAGTACACCAGTGAAGATGAACTGTATATGTATAAGCTAAGTAATTAGTTATCTTCATTAAAAAATAGTTTTATCTGGCTTAGTTTGGTTTAAACTACACTAAGTGTTAAGGAATAAAAAAGCAGACAAACTTAGTGCTAAAATTTTTCTCTTAAAACATTATTGAAAATTTTGTTGTATAGAACATAAGTTTCTTGATAGCAAATTGAATAGAGTACTACTTGATTATCCTGTCAACCAATTTTGCCATATTATACAAATTATCAAACTATTCACCAAGGTGTTAAAACTACATAATTTTTATTTTAAATAAAAAAAGAACAAATAAATTTGTAAAATATTAATAAAAATACTATTATAAAGTCAAATTAAAAATTATTTGACTTATCAAACATATGTATGGTGTTTAATGTCAAATGAATGTGACATTTATGATAATCCATAAGGTACTACTTGAGTACTTTTACTATTCAAGGTACTACTTGACTATTTCGTCATTTGATGGAATAATCAAGTTGTACCTTGAATACTTTGTTTTTTGACAATTATATGAAGCAAATTGGGTACTACTTGCTATTGGCTAAAAAATTATTACCATACTATAAGATTAAATGCTAATAATGGCTGATTGTAAATGTAAAATATCACATTTGCTTGATATTAAACACAATACACATGCTTGTTACTTCATCAAGTGATTTTTAATTCAATGTTTTAGTTGTATTTTTATCAATATTTTACTAATTTATTTGTTCTTTCATTATTTAAAATAAAAATTATGTCAATTTGTAAAATTTAGAGAATACTTTGACGATTTATATACTGTGGCGAAATTGGATTGGATAACAAGTAGTACCATACCACAAATTGTTTGTTTTCAATTAGTTGATCTTCGACTGTGTGAGAAGAGAAAGGAAAATATATTTAGAAAATTGTTTTATTAAGTTTTCATGTTAATGTTTTAGTTTCTAATTTCTATTATCTTTGAAAATATTTATTATCAGTAGTAAATTGACTATTTTGACAATTCTTGACACATAAAGTAAATATACATGTAAAATATCATATTTTTTTAAAAAAATTACAAATCCTGCTTTTATATGTTTTGATTATTATTGTTATTTAATGTAGACTGCTCTTGCATGTCACTATCGAATTGCAGTGAAAGATAAGAAAACAGGCTTGGGTGTTCCAGAAGTGCTTCTTGGATTACTCCCCGGAGCTGGTGGCACTCAAAGGCTACCACGTCTTGTAAGTATTGTACACACGTTAATTAATCTTAATAAAAGTAATTGTAAGAAATTTTGATCTTCTGTTTCCCCCTCCCCATTAGCTTCAAAGCTAATTGCTATTTTTAAATTAAATTAATTATTTTATAGAAAGAAAAGATGATACCAATTTCAACACATCAAAACCTCCTTTATTATGAACTTACCTTTTCTGGTCAATACTTAAATTAACAATCAGAATGCCCTACTTCACATAAAATCGTAGTGATTGAGACTAGCGATCACAACTTTAAAATATTGCAGTATTAAGAAATCATTTATGATAGAAATTGAAAGAATTTTTACAACATCTAAAGAATTATGGTTACTCCTGTCAGTGATCAAAACAAGTTTTTTTGAATTTATGAATTCAACTGCTTTGACTCCTCTTCCATTTCCATGTGAAATGAATAAAACCCATTCCATTTCATAAAACTTCCTTTACTCAGAATATTTTAAAACATCAGACAATACATTATAACCGCTCATTTGATAACTTCTGCTATAGTAATATTTAACAAAATGCAACTGCTTGCTTTATCATTTTAAATTAGTGCAAAAGCTTCAATGAACATTTAATAACATTGATAAAATAAGAGAAGGAACTTGCTATTGAGAAGACTGCATTCTTTAAAAATTAGCAATAATTTCTCCCTCTGAGTTAACTACTAGTGTTTTTCTTCTTTTCCATAATCCAGCATAAAATCATCTCTGTAGCACCTTCACTTCCTCTGAAATAAAATCCACGGTACTTCACTGATCATTTGAAGTATTTATCTTTAAAAATATTAAATTTATTGAATGTTTTCTTCTTTTTTACATAGGGTAATTTCAGGGGTCGAAAAATAGCGATCCCGGGGAACCCAGAAATTCTTTCTGGGAACGCATATTTTTTCACCCGGGTTCCCGGCCGGGAACCTAATCTTTAGCCATCTCCGATAGCGATGCCGCAAACGCATTATAACGCGTAAATTAGCAAAAAATCCGAGATGAGACACAAAAAAATAGCTCTTAAGCGGTACGTGAGAGGCGTAATTTCGTCGAAATATTACAGGGAAAGCTCGAATTTCAACAGAGGATCGCCGAAAAAATGCACATTTCATTAAAAAATTGCAAAAATTGTCAAATTTTGTAAAAAAAAAAAAAAAAATATCTTAAAAACAACGGGTTTCGTTAAAAACCACAATAAAATGTCAGATTTCGACAAAAAATCGCAAAAAAAAAAGGCAAATATAGTTAAGATATCGCGAAAAAGTGGCAAATTTCATTTAAAAAATCGTAGAAAACAGCAATATTTGTTTTAAAAAAAAATCACAAAAAACTGCAAATTTTATCCAAAAATAGAGAAAAGACAACAGATTTTGTCCAAAAATCACGAAGATTAAAAACAAAATCGTACGAAGTAACGCAAATTTCATTAAACAATCGCAAAAACGGCAGATTAGGTTAAGAAATTGCGAAAAAAACAGTAAATTTGTTTTTTAAAAATCATGAAAAACAACAAACTTCATAAAAAAATCACAAAAACAGCAAATTTCGTACAAAAATAGAAAAAAGACAACAGATTTTGTCAAAAAATCACGAAAATGCCCCCAAATTCATCAAAAAATCATGCGAAACAGTGCAAATTTCATTAAAAAAGATCTCAAAAACAACAAATCTCGTTAAAAAAAAAAAAAAAAATTGAAAAACGATAGGTTTCGTTAAAATATCGTGATTAAATGGCAAGTTTTGTTAAAACATCGTGATAAAACGGCAGATTTCGTCAAAGAAAGAATGCCAAATTTCGTTAAAAAAAATCACAGTAAAACGGAAAATTTCGTTAAAATACTCACATATAAATTTTCGGGAACTTACACTTTTCATCTGGGAATCTATATTTTTCATGTAGATTCCCAGCTGGGAACCCTAAAATTTTTAGAATTTTCAAGCCCTGGTAATTTTCTTAAAATAGTTTTTACTCTGTTTTCAACATAGATAGCCTTACCAAATGCTTTGGATATGATGTTGACTGGAAGAACAGTTAGAGCTGATAAAGCCAAAAGAATGGGATTAGTTGATTTACTTGTAGATCCTTTAGGTAAAAAGAGAATTTAATATTATAAATATTTAAACAAACATAATGTGTATTGTGTGATTCTTTTCTTATTTCATTATTTTCAATTTAGGACCTGGAACAAAACCACCAGAAGTAAGAACTATGGAATACCTTGAAGAAGTAGCTGTTAAAATTGCTCAAGATCTGGCCAATAAAAAAATGAAAGTTGACCGTACCAGGTCTTTATTTGAAAGTATGTTGGATTTTTTTTCCCCTTTTATTAATTTTTTTAACTCGTAAAATTGGCTACTTCCAAATTATAGGAGCATTGACAGTTCTTTAAATAGCTTAGTGCAATTCAATGCTCAAATTTATTGCCAAATGATATAAGACTTGTCTTGATATTAAGTGTAAATTTGAGTCCCATTCAATTTTTTGTACTTCTTTACAAATATTTGTTCAATTAATCAGATGATCTATGAAGGTACATTTAAAATTCATATTAAAAAAACACTTCAGAATAAATTTGAAATTTATAACTATCTTAATTAAATTAAAATCATACTAAATGTCATTTCCATGGTACATCCTTCCATGCTTGTTTTTACTTTTCAATATGGCCATGTCCCATAAAATGAAGAAAAGAAAATGATGTAAAATATAAGAAGTTATGAAAGAATGTACTTTATTTTTTAAAAGGAAACTTTGAAAAATTATATTTAAAAAAAAATTGCAACCCAAGACACTTTAGTCTTAAAATTATAGTCATTTGCATGGAAGATCAGTTATATAAAAAAAATCTGCTATATGGCAGCATAATCTATAACTCTGAATGCAAATTAAATTCAAGAATCCATTTGTTGGATGGATCATTTCTGAAGCATGGTAAATAGTAATTATCCCAAGTTGCATTAATTTAAGATTTTTAGTTGCCAAAATGTACTTTTTAAAAAGATGTCTACTATATGTGTGGGTTAGAAGTCTATACAAGCCAAAATTTCCAGACTCAGATCTGACATGACTCATAGAAAAGAAAATTCATCCAGGATGATATAAAAGTTAAAAGGCAGCTCTAGATCATTTTGGCCTGGCCTGAGTGAATTTCTACGAAACATTGATTTTATGTCTAAAATTAAATTATGCTTTTTTTTAAAACTATATTATTTTAATTATAAACTTATTTCATATTACATACATGTTAGATAAATGTCTTCTGTATATTAAATTGCTTAAATATTGAAAATATTGCTTAAGTGTATAAAACAGTGGATAAATTGCTATAAAATACATGTAAGAAATTTCCTTCTTGCCGAGGTGAATTTCTTTATTTTGTTAAGGCACTTATAATAGAGGAATATCAAAAATTATAAACAGTCTTCTATCTTTAAGGTAATTTTCTCAGTCTTCAAAATTTTAATAATTAAAATATTTAATAAAAAAAATTTTTTTTTTGCATTAGATAGTTGAGGTTGAACAGAATGCAGGCCTTTTTTTTACTTACATGATTTTATTGAAAACCGATTTGAAAACGAAAGCACCTCCATAAAAAATATCTGCGACCAAAATCAAAATATAACAAGTTGGAAATTGCACGTGAAGCGTAGCAAATGAGGTGCGTTTGTACGATAACAAAGTTTTAAATATATTCAGATCTTGCTGTTATAATCGATAGTATTTTGAATAGAGTATAGTGGTCGAAAAAATTTTTTTGCATTACTGTAAATATATGGGAAATAACTTTTATTATACCTCAGCAACGTATATCATATGCTATACTATAAGCTTTCTTTTATACAGGAAATAATTTGCAGTATTCCTCAGCAACGTATATCAATCTCATAAAATTTTAAATAGTTAATTACAATTAAAACATGCAACAAAAAATGTTCTCCCTATACCATTATGTAATAGAATACTTCTGTATGACCTTGTAAATCAATAACAAAAGTTTTTTGCACCACAGATTATGCAAAATGTATATTATAACATGTACTTCACAGATGCATAACAATTTTATTGTGTTCGAATAAGTGTAACACCATTAAAATGCATTTGAAACTTTTTTCCTCATTGACCGTAATGTAATGGAATACTTTTGATTGTCCCTGTAATTGATCTACGCATCCGATTTTCATAAAATTTGAAATGACTCGACAAAAGTATGTAATCATATATTTTAAATTTCAAACAATAAAAATGCATTTGAAACTTTTTTCCCCCATTGACCATAATGTAATGAAAAATGTGTTGGAATCCAAGTTTACATAAAAAATAACTTAAACCTCTATGTATAATTTTGTACAATTTTGTAGAAAATGAAATTTAAAAGATTTTTAAAAATAACTTTTAAACACGATATTTGTAATATACTAAAATGTGTACTACTATAATGCCAGTGCAAAGCTTTGAAAAAGAGCGAAGAGAATTTATCTAAAAAATATTGCCACAGTCGTTTTTTTTAAGTTATCAAATTGTTCAGATTTTTCATTAACCAGATCAGCACCTGTCCGGGTGACTAACCTGTTTGGATAGTCACTGCTCTACTGTATAATATGTTTTACTATATCTTAAAATGACTCATTTGCTATCAGTTTTCTTAAGAATGCCTTGTTATTGTGATAAATTTATTTTGTGAATGATTAATTATTTATCTTTAGGAGCTCTAAATATGGCCCTCAAATTCAATTTTGTAAGAGACCAAATTTTTGGCAAAGCCAAAAAGCAAGTCATGTCTCAAACACGTGGACTCTATCCAGCACCATTAAAAATACTTGAGGTACATTCATACTTTCTCATTAGTTATTAAAATGTGTCTTTATAACTGATGTCCATTGCTGTATGTGATTTCAGAATAACATGACCTGTGTGTTGTGTTGCTGTTCCTCCATATCTAATCAAAGTGCAAACTGGATGTGCAGTCAAACGCAGTTTATAACGAACGAAAATTTTGGTCCCGCCGTTTTCCTATTGTATTTAATGCTATTTTATCCTTTTATAGTGAACTTCCGGAATCTTAAGAATCGGTTATAACGAACTTTTTTTCTCTAGTCAATTATTTTTTTTTCTCTTTTTACTTTTCCACTGATGTGAAAGAAGGTTTTCGACTCTAATTTTATAAAAAAATTTATGCCGACTGGTAAAACATAGTGCAAATTAACGATAAGTCTTATTATTAAAGAGTAGTAAGACCTGCATTCTTTCTCTTTTATGGTAGCCATTCTGCAGGTGTGATCACGCCCACCCGCCAGTTATTTTCCATTACTCCTATCATAGCAATTCAGTAACACATTTAAACTAACTTATTTACTAATATATTTAAGAATAATTTGAGGTATGGCAGCATTGAAAAGAACGTCTTCTTTGAAGGTAGCAATAATCAAAAGCTTTTTTCCTTAAATTATACTCTCTGGAGTTCACAAGATTATTGAAAAAAAAAAAATGAAAATGTTAATGATAAAAAAGTAAACAAACAAAATAAAATGTAAAGTGAATAGTCAGGATCATTCCTTAAATTGTTTGCTCATATATCTTTATATTTATCCGAACTAGGGTTGGTCTCAAATGTTTATTTAATAGGCGTTTTACTGTATTTCTATTTGTCTTTATTTTTAGTTAATTTATTTAGTTTTGTGCCAGTTTAATGTAATCAATTTTATTCAATTTAATTCATTAATGATCATATCTAATAGATTTTATGTTTTTTTCCTTAATACATCATTTTTAAAAGTATTGGTACCAAATAATAATATACATGTAAATTCTAAAATTTTTTAACGGTTCGGATATAACGAACAAAAACTTCGGTCCCTTGAAGTTCATTATAATGGGGTTCGACTGTATATATTTCAATAGTTTTTTTACATGTGTGAATATATTTGTTACAAATGTCTACAGTGATTTATGATATGATCTGTAATGAATTTTGTGATTTATATATATATATATATACAGGAGTGGGGAATTTTCAAAAAATTTCACCAGCCAGAGATTTATTTTACCAGCCAGCAAAATACAATATACAGTTGAAAATAGTTAAGACAAAATTTAAACAACTGAAAAAACAGTTAATTACTATTACTACAATGCATTTTCATATTTTTGTTCGATAAAAATAAGAAATATATACAAGAGGAAAAATATTAGTATTATAGCGTAGAATTTAGTATAATATTTATATTTCAAAAGTTACAAAATATAGGGAACTAATAAAAATAAAGATTCTGGCATCTTTACAGTTTGAAGTTTGAAAAAATAACTTAAAACTTCACTCGCCCTGAAGGAAAATTTACTCGCCAGTGGCGAGTACAATGATGTAATTCCCCAGCCCTGTATATATATGTATATATATATATGCTGAAATAAAAAATAATAATAATAAAAATCTAAAATTATGTATGAAAATCATTTAAAATCCTTGAAACTAAACATGCTAAAAGTATTAAAAGAACATTCTAAAAGCATATTAGTATCTTTATGATGCCTATATACCTTATCTACATGTTTTATTTCATTTGCTGCAACATTCTCAAGATTTATGATAAAAATATTTTTACAAAAATTTAAAAATAAAATTGGTAAACAAAAATCATGGGATTACATGTATTATGAATTCAAATGCAATAAATTTTCTCTTTCTGGTATGCTATAAAATTCAGTCTGTACATAATTGTTAAATAAAAAAATATGATAAGAAATATGTATGTTTTTATTATTATTACTATTATTATTCTAAAAATGACAAAGAGATAAAGAAAAGTTTACATGTTGTTTGAGCATGTCCACAAAATTCTATAAAATAATATACATAAAATTGCCAAAAGCTAAGAAAATTATGAAAGATTTTCAGATTAATTTGATAAATTTAAGACATTGGATAGCAAAAATTTAGCATTCATAAATTCTAAGCATTATTTTGTCCAAAATCATCTGAATGAATCAATATTTACTTTCTTCTATTTTTACAAGAATAAAGCATTGGATTTGAGAAAATTTTCAACTTCTATTTTTCAATGAATTTATATGTTTTAGAAAGTCCTGAACACAGTTTGATGGTTTTTGAAAATATCTGTCTGTGAGTCTGTTTGCATGTGACAAAAATTTTGTGGGCACTCTATCTCAAAAACTAATGCATGGATTTTCATTAAACTTTAGATTCAGTTAGACATTGACATAGGCTGTTGCTAATGAGATTTTGATCTAAATCACCCAACAAGTTGTACAGCATTTTGCATGATTAACACAATTTTAATGGTATTCATATTTCAAGAATTAACGCACAGAATTTCATATCTTTAAAATCCTCATGATGTGTATAGATTGCCATTCAACTTTGGCTCTATGCTAGTGAATTTTGAAGTATTAATTTGTACAAAATTGTTGAAAATTTTGGGATTTGCACATATAAATACAGTCAAACCTGTCTATCTCGAAAACCTGCTTATGTCGAATTTTTTAAATTTCCCTGCATTTTCATTTAAAAATCAATGTGTTTTCCAAACTTATCTCAAATTATTTTTTTTCCAAACCTGCCTATCTCGAATTTTTGAAAGAAATGTCAGTTTTCAATTCAAGATCTGACATTTTATATTTGTAAAAAAAATTTCATTGCTGCAAAAATAAACATTTTTTAATCGCCAGTTCTCATTTCCGTGACATTCCTAGAAGAGGGACATCCTTGCCTCTCTCAGCACCGCGGGTGTTGCTGAGGGACTGCGCGGGACTTTCCAAGATGGGGGATGGGGGGTTTGGATTGAAGGAAGGAAATGAAGGTCCAAATTTTTCTCCAGAAAAACAACTGATTCTTGGTCACTTTGAAGATATGTGATCAAAAGCGCTGAGATAAAAAATAGGGGGAAGGGTGGGGGGGAAGTTGAAATGCATGGGAAATACTTGGGTGCTATTGACCGAAATGAAAAACTTCTCGACGTTTCGCGTAGAGAGAGAAAGAGCTGGCCACTACAGTCATTTAGTTAAACGAATACAACGCATTTTTCTGTCTAATTTTAGAGCTAAAATGTCAGGCACAAAAAGAAAATTAAATGTTTTATCTATCAAAAAAAGATGGAGATTTTGACTTTCTTGAAGGAAAATCCTTCTATGATGAAAGGTGCGGTTGCATCGAAATTTGGAATTCCGCCCAGTACTCAATCCACCATCATAAAAAAAGATTGTATAGAAAATAACTTTGAAAACAATAATAAAACCATGAAAAAAAACCATGCATGCTTTTTTTCCCGATGTGGACAAATGTACAAAAAAATGGTTTGAGCAATACTCTGGAGAAGGAGTTCCTATTAGTGGCTTAATGCTTCAAAAAAAAGCTGAAGAATTTGCGAAAGAATTGGGACTTAATGATTTTAAAGCGAGTAATGGCTGGCTTGAAAGCTTCAAAATGAGACATGGCATTGTCTTCCAAAAAATTTGTGGGCATCTGTGCCAACAAGTGTTATTGAGGATTGGTTAAAAGCTCTCCCATCTTTGTTGCAAGGATATGATCCATCTGATATTTTTAATGCTGATGAAACCGGCCTTTTTTTCAAATGTTTGCCAAACAAAACAGTAGTTTTTAAAGGAGAGGAGTGCAAAGGTGGCAAACAGAGTAAAGTGAGAGTATCTATGTTTCTGGCTGGTAATCAAAATGGCAGCAAAAAACTACTGCCAATAATGATTGGCCGTTCAGCAAAACCAAGATGTTTTGCAAAAGTAAAATCATTTCCGATTCTCTATAAATCAAACAGAAAATCTTGGATGACCAGCGAAATTTTTGGCGAGTGGCTAAAAAAAGTCGATAAATCAATGGGCTTGAAAAACAGAAAAATTCTGCTTTTCATCGATAACTGCAGCTCTCATAAGAATCTTCCTTCAACAAAAACTTTACAGTAAAATTTCTACCCCCGAATACAACTTCAAAACTTCAACCGTTAGATGAAGGGATTATTCGAAGTTTTAAAGTTGAATATAGAAAAGAACTTGTTCGAAAACTGATCAATGCAATTGAAGATGGTGAAAAACTTCCTGACATAACTGTTTTGGATGTTATGAGAATGATAGACTATGCTTGGAGATGTGTCATGGAAAAATCTATAAAGAACTGCTTTAAAAAAGCTGGATTTGGCCAATCATGTACTGTCGAAGAACAACAGCTTATAGAAAGAGAGGAGTTACCGGCTGAGGAAATTGATGAAAACTCAAAGGAATGGAGAATTATTAGAGATGAACTAAATATTGAAAGCTCATTTAAGGATTTTGTAAACGTTGATGAATCATTGGTAACGAGTGGAACATTATTAACTGATTCTGAAATTTTAGAAAGCATTCAAGGAACTTCTGATGATGAAGAAGAAAATGATAACGACGACAACATAAATATAGAAAGAGTGGTTACGCCAAAAGAAGCAGAAAAAGCCGTTGAAACATTGAGAATTTTTCTTGAATCCCAGGACAATATTGATAAGGATGGTTTCTCTGCTGTTGTAAAATTACAAAAAATTGTCCAATTAAAAAAAGTTTTGCATCAAAATCTCCTAACAGATTACTTTTCGTAATGTATGTAAATAAAACTTAGTATTTTAAATCTTCAGTATTTTGTATTTAGTTTAAAGACATTTTCTTTGTCTGTTTATATAAAACCTGTATATCTCGAAACTTGTCTATCTCGAATTTCTTTTTGGCTCCCAAGAAATTCGAGATAGACAGGTTTGACTGTACATACACACACACATAAATATAATATGCTGCTACTCTCACATAAAAGCATGTTATTCTTCAGTTTAAGTCTAATTTGCTTAATATTCTTGCATATAAAAGTTTGGAATGGCAACATTCTTCATTTTGTTTATTTGACATTATAATTTGGAGATAATTTTTTATCAGAAGAATGTGGTTGATGTGATAGTATAACTCTAGTAATCAGTGGCAGGACTTTACATTAACATAATCTGATTTCCTACCTTATTTATTTCCTACACATTTACACTGCCTATTTGTTTTAAACAGGCAAAATATTAAAGTATTTTTCAACCTTTATGGTTAACTGTCTATATATCTTGCACACATGTTCATACAAAATTGAAAGCTAGAAAACTCAGTTTTTTTTTTCTCATTTTCTTTGTCAGGTTGTGAGGACTGGACTAGAAAAGGGAGTCACTGCAGGTTATGCTGCTGAATGTGAAGCATTTGGTTCATTAGCCATGACACCTCACTCAAAAGCATTGATTGGTTTGTATAATGGCCAGACACTCTGTAAAAAGAATCGTTTTGGAGCACCATCCAAAGAGCCCAAGTAAGATTTTGTTACCTTTATCTTATAGTCATAATTTTCATACTAAAAAAGCTGTCTTGTATGCAGCAATAAATTTGACATACATGGTATCTAAAAAATTTATGGATTTGGTCTGTCTGTCAGTGCTCTAACAATTTATAATTATATGCTTGAATTGTCGTGCAATTGATATATGTTATTGATGTTTACTATGACATGTTTAGTATTGAAAGTAAAGTGTATAATGTTAATAGTTTCTTTACCAGGACATTGAAAATAATTCTGTTACATATGGTCTGAGGGGAAAAATACTTCCTGTTAATGATGTCATACTATTTCAAGTATATTGAAAATGAGATATAGCATTGTGATTTAGTGTGGGATATATCTTTATATATATACACATATATATATATATATATATATATATATATAGAGAGAGAGAGAGAGAGAGAGAGAGAGAAAGAAAACGTCAATTAAAGCAAAATTTTTTGATATTTAATTTTTATTCCACATAAATATCATTTGATTATTAATTAAATTACAAATAAAGGTACTATTAAAAATACTGGAAATATTTTTTATATTCTTTCAAAAATTCAGTTTAATCCTGACGTTTCCAGACTTTATTAGATTATACTGTATTAGTGACAAGTATCTTTAAAATTTATATGTCTGTGTCTCTGAAAATAACTACCATCCATGTAAGAGATTATCTATTTGATAGCTGATATTTTTAATTACTTTTTCATATATTGCAGATTCTCAAAGAGAAACAAAAGCCTAGTAAAAGTTAAAAATAAAGTTCATTTTAAAACTGAATATTTTATTGAAAGAAAAATGAATCAATTTCTTCTTCAATATTGTTTGCCATGTATTTCAGCTTTTTTTAATAAAAATCTTTTTCAATATGATGAGAGCTGTTTATATGTATATATATAAACAGCCCTTACATTAAAAGGGATCACCTTAAAAATTTTTAAAGTCAAAAAATTTTTGTTGTCTATTATGAAAGAATAACATGTTACCAAACTGAAAAAATAAAGTATGACGATACACTAATTGATACTGGTTTTATGATAAAATATGTGGAGCTATACCCCATACAAATCAAGATAAATTTTAACTTTAAAGCCATTTTACTCAAATTCTATATTTTTGGCATTGCTTCCAAAACTGAGTAATATAGAAACTTAAAGATATGAATCATATTGTATCTTATATACCTTTATAATCTTTACATATTTTGGTACTTTTTAGTTAGCTGGACGCCAGTGTTTATGTATGCATGTATATGCATACCTACATTTGTATATATATACTCCTGGACAAAATTATAAACTCGGAAAATTAATTTGTTTGTCTTAATATAAATAAGCTTAGCTTTACATTAATATAATAATGATGAATATTTATAGTAAGACATCTAAATTTATTATAACTCATAAATAAAATGGAGTAAGTAATTTAAATAACTAGCAACAGCCATGCTTTGTCTGAATTCGCAAAGTATTATTTCATAAGATAAATATTTGAAAGTAACAATATTTTTGTACAATACTTTTGCATCTTTATTAAGCAAAAACGTTATTTTATGTTTTGGCACATTTTAATTTTAGAAATGCAAATTCAGCCAAATCACTAAGAATTTCCTCGGAATTTTTTATTTATGATATAAGACTGATGTAAATTAAAATATTTTTGTTGCAAAATTATACAAAATATTAATTTTGTTTGTTTACAATTCTTTTATAGCCACTTCACAAAAAAAAGAAAATCATAATATAATTTTTTTTAAATACGTAATTATCGTCTGCATAAATTATTTCACAAAATAAGAATAAATTGTGTATTTGAATTCTGAACACTGAAAAATACTTTTATAATTCAACGTAAATAATTGAATTTTCACAAATTATAATTCATTAAAAAATTTACTACAATTTTCATAAGAAAGATATTTTAAAAATTTCATAAAAGAAATCGTGAAACTATTATATGGTTAAAAGGAATGAGCATTGTTTGAAAATCTGAAAACAGTTTTTGTGATATTTTGGCAGAATAAGAAAAATAAATTTTATTTATTTAATTAATCATGATTCTATCTATAATTACTGACTCCATGATTTATTTTTCCTTCTGAAAATGTAGGTATTTCATATTTTATTTGCAAAAATGTGCTCGTAATGGAATAACATGTAAAATAAAGTAATAAAAATAATTTTTTTATGTTATTCCATAAAAAAATTATATTGTGCAAATCTACAGATCATAATTTATTTTTATGTTTAATTTCAATTCAAAATATTGTAGTTTTTTGTAAAGTGTGCGACAAAATGTAATTTGTGTAGCCTAACAGAGGATTCGCTTCGCTCATCCTAATAAAATGCATTACTTCTAAAAAATAACATTATGCAAAACCTGGACAAAATTATAAACTTAAAGTTATGAATTTCTATATTCTGGCATATCTGATATAAATAAAAGCATTTTGTGATAAGAAACTAATAAATGGAGTCATTATGGATGAATACATTTCAATGCATCAATATATGTTTTAATATTTCTCATAAGATAACATTATGTGAGACCTGGACAAAATTATAAACTCAAAGTTATGAATTTCTACACTCTGGTATTTTTGATATAAATAAATGCATTTTTTGATAATAAACTAATAAATGAAGTTATTAGGGATGAATGCATTTCAATACATCAGTACATTTTTAGAATTTTTTTCAAAAAAGATGAGTAATATAAATATAGTACATATGTAAACTGAAAACATAAAATTATAGAGTTTAAAAAATGAAAGTACTTTTGAATCCTGGTGCAAAGCCATGCATGCATTCAAAATGTGTTGAACCACCATTTTTCTTCAAATATGTGACTCGGCATAGATTGAACAAATTTTTCCAACTGCTCCATAGACAACTGGTTACAGGCTGAAAGTATAATCATCTTTCTTTAAATCGTTTGTGTTTTGATATTCCACCCAATTCAAGACATTTAGATGCCAGCGCTGCAACCAATCTTTTATACTTTTTGCAGACTATATTGCTGTATTATCTTGCTGAAATACCCAGTTTATTCCAGTGATAAACAGTCTATATGGCAAAAGATTATCTTCCAGCATTAACTAGTAGTCTTCTGTTTTTTATTTTCCATTAAAAAAAGCCAGAGCAGTTTTACAATTCTGAGAAAAGCCAGCCCACACCAACACAAATCTTCCATCAAAGTTTCGACTAAAGATATGCCGTGCTTCATGTATATCGTACCAGTAGTACCTTATGCCATCTGGACCGTCTAAATTAAACTTACTTTCATCTGACCAAATGACTGTGCTCCACTATGTTGTCCATGACATGTGCTGTCGTGTAAAGTGAAATCTGGCTTTCATGTGGTGGGGCTCAAGTTTTGGCTTATCTTTAATTTTCTTCCATTTCATATTTGGCACACTCATTGAAGAATTCGTCTGACAGATCGAGAACTTACATTTAGCTTTAAAGTATTGATAATTAACATAGGGTAGAAATTAATAACTTTAAGTTTATAATTTTGTCCAGGTTTCACATAATGTTATTTTATGAGAAAAATTAAAACATATATTGATTTATTGAAATGTATTATCCATAATGACTCCATTTATTAGTTTTTTATCATAAAATGCATTTATTTCAAATGTGCAGAATATAGAAATTCATAACTTTGAGTTTATACTTTTGTCCAAATCTCACATATTATTTAAGTTATGTATTTTCTTATTTAAATTACTTACTCCATTTTATTTATGAGTCATATTAAACTTAGATGTCTTATGAATATTCATCATTTTATTAATGTAAAGCTAAGCTTATTTATATTATAATGTAAACAAATTAAAAAATTTTTGAGTTTATAATTTTGTTCAGGAGTGTACATATATACACATAAATATATACACATGTATATAATACTAGCACATGGCTAACCAAAAAATACCCATATTTTTTTGTAAATATCTATAATGTATTTAATTTTTATTAAAATTTTTTCATAGAATTTGTTTTTTATGGTTTAATTGCCTAAAAAAAATATTTTTATCTGTAAACTTGATTACTATTTTAGGTTAAAGTTAAAATGTGATATTGTAAGTATGTAATATCAAATATATTTACACATGTATGTCATTGAAAATCCTTAATTAGTATGTCCCTGTTAAACTAAATTCTAATTATGTAATTTTAAAGGAATGCGTAAACAAAGATTTGTACAATTTAATATATATATTAAAATTGAAGAAATATTTACTGCTCCAAAGAATTTTTTAATATTGTGTTAAAATCAAGCAATATCGAACGGCTGTAGGTGATTTCCTTCCTCCCCCCCCCCCCTCCTTAACTTTAATTAGTGATAACTTTTATCATAATATATAACTAGAAATTGAATTGCATTCAGATATTTTTTTCATTCCTTCTTTCAAACGTATTTTAAGTAAGCATCTCTCTCTAAAAGCAAGTCATGGAAAAATAATTCCAAAAAATTGATAATGTTTTTTATAATTGCTGAAAATTATACAATAATTTTTAATCTTTACCAGATAATTCTAAAAAATAAGCTATGAAAGGTATGTTAACTGTAGTATGCTATGTTTTATATTTCATTGCACCTCTGTGTATCACTTGCAAAGGTAAATGTAATATTACTCATTTATTATGTGTTATTTTTAAATTATAAAGGATGTTTATTTTTCATTTTGCAGGACAGTCGCTGTTCTTGGAGCAGGATTGATGGGTTCTGGAATAGCTCAAGTGACTGTAGATAAATCATATAATGTTATACTGAAAGATATAACTCTCGAGAATTTAGCAAAGGGCCAAAATCAAATACAAAAAGGTTTTGATTCAGCAGTCAAGAAGAAGAAAATTACTTCGTAAGTTTTAGACTCTTTTATTTACTTATTTATTTTTATCCATCTTAATAGAAAAATTATGCATCACTAGTATTTCTAAAAGTGCCATTTTTCATCTGCAATTTTCACCTCTATGTCATAACTGTTCGGTTTTGGCACTGAGAGGCTTAGAAAAGGCTTCTTAACAGTTTTACTTTTTTGCCACCATTCCTTATGTATGCCTCTCTCACACTTTCATCATTGTGACATACTATCGGCACCATTTGGTGGCTTTCTGAAATTTGCATATTAGTCTTAAAGATGTGTGTGAAAATTCTGCAATTGAAATATTTACGTTAGAGTTTGATTTTCATGTGATTCTGAATTATCCTTAATTTACGGACATGAGTTTATTTTGGGAGATTAATTACATTTAATTATTTGTCTAACATATCATTATAACAGGAGTAACAGCCAGATTTTTTATTATAGAGCTTTTTTTTGCATTCTGTGATAATAGTATATTGCATGAATTATAATTATATATTTGCATGTTGAATTTATCATGTAAATAGCAATTAAGGATTTTCCAGTTTTATAATTTTTTGTTTCAAAATTATTGTAAAAATTTTTTTTATATCTTATTAAGAGTGTCATTAAGTGCTATTGTAAATGCTGTATTAAATATTCATAAAATAATTATCTGTAAGTTTTAAAGTACAATTTTAATGGCTCTTGCCCTTTCTTAAGCTTTTCAATATCAGTTATAAATTGTCTTTTGATTTGAACAATGATTTTTTTTCCCTTTTTATTTCAGATATATTTCTAAACAAATAACACTAATAAACAAATTTTAATGAAATTTCTGTTTCTCTACATACATTGGGTGTTTCTTGTAGATTTCAAGCTGCTGAAAAAGAATGTAGAAATTTTCTATCACCCTCCAATTTTGAGAAATTTCATTTATACGTTTTGGAGTATGTAGGCATTATAATTATTACATTATTCTCTTTCATGTATTTGATTCATACAAACATTCGCCTTTCTTATTGCAACAATAGAAGATAGCAAGAAATTAGAAACAGATGCCCTTCTAATAAATTTCGGGTTAGCGACCTTGAACAGACAGTTCTAGCCACCCCCACAGTATTTGACTTTAACGCAAATCCATGACAGTTGAAACTTTCGGGGCGAGTGTACTACTATTTCTTTGTTCTGTAAGACTTTTTAATTAAATTTTGATTATAATTATCCTATTTTCCTCTATAATATGTAAAATATGTCTAGAGGATGTGTTAATGAACCCGATTCTTTTTGCTGTGTGTGCAGGGAGCTAACTTTGAAAAAGCATCGATGTGCTTTCATGCTGTTAATAAAGACTGCCTAATCATATGTACCTTGGATATAAAGTAGATGAACAAGATAAGAAATGGGCACTTCATTCTTGTTGTACACGATTTGCTACAAACCTTTGGACAAGGATGAAAGGTACAAAAAAATGTATGTCCTTTGCTATACCCATAATATGGCGCATGCTGAAGGATCATATAACTGACTGCTACTAATGTATTAAAAAAATTAAATGATTCTTTGAAAGAAGTAAACATAAAATTAAGTACCCAAACTTAGATTCAGCAATGTGACATATACATAATGATGATTTACAAATACTGAGACCCAGAGAATTTTACATATGACGATGCAAAAGTAGAAATGGAAATTGATGAAACTAAAACTTCCTCTACATCTGATATAAACTATTCTCCTGGCATAAATGAAGAACCACACCTAATTACTCAAAAAGAATTAAATGATTTTGTGAGAGACTTAAATTTATCAAACAAAAACTTAGAATCAAGATTGCAAGGTTGGAATCTCCTGAAAAACAATACAAAGATATCTATTTATCAAGATTGACATAAGAAATATTTGACATTTTTTTCAAGAAAAGATGGTTTATGCTATTATAATGATATAAGTGGCTTAATGTCTGCTTTAAACCATCAATATAACTCGGAACAATGTCCTATAAGAGAGCAGCCACAGAAACGACATTTACCGCTACATAAAGTATGAAAATTCTTATTAATATCATTTCTTTTTGCAAAAATTCTTTTATACTTTTCTGAAAGTTTATAAACAATGCATACTTTCAGCGTTTTAAATATTAATTTTGAGCTTTATAAATGTTTATTTAAAGTTTGTCATTACTAAAATACCAAATGATAAATTTCATAAGGTATATGTGTAGAATAAATACTCAGGGCTCACACTGTTCCTAAAATTTTCACACATTGCTACCAGTATTTTAAAATAAACATCTTTGATGAAGGTTCCTATAATATCTACTATAGAATTGTACAATAAATATTTCCGTTTCAAAATTTTGGTAGGAAAGTATGAAAATTTTAGGAACAGTGCAAGCCCTGACTACTACAAAATTCAGATTTTCAAGATTTTGAATTTTTTTAAAATCTGTGGGTGATGGAAACTTTTTAATGATATATTCTTTCACAGCACCACTTAAAATATAAAAGTCACCACATAATAAAAATATATGCAGGATGAATCAAAATTGCGCAGTGAAAGTTTAAGTAGTGGTAGAGCATATTAAAACAAATGGTTTTTGCATATGTAGCCAGGATCATACTGTGTTTATACAGTCGGAAATAAAAAAAAGTCTTGCTTAATTCCTAACAATGATGAAGATATTTTAAAGTCATTTTAATTTTACACATAGATTTCATGTCCAGAAAATGAAAAATTTTTTACTTGAAAAGTATTGGTGCTTTTACTGACTGTCGTTACCTCTTATTTGCTCATTAAAATAATATATTAAGTATGTTTAACATTATTTAATAAGCAAAAAAATTTAAAATTTAAAATATCATCACTTATTTTTTGAGCTATCCCAAGATGAAATTTTCTTGAAAGATAGTGTTTATATAATTCTAAAACATTTTTACTTTCACATACAAGCCTTTTCTCTATAGTAGAACATTCTATAATAATTAAAATATCACATAAATTAATTCTTCATGTCTATGTTTTATTATATTTTCTTATTACAAAATGAGTGTCTGATGGTTTTGAAATATCTGTTATGTAACCTGTGTTATCATATCTAATTTATTTCTGTTCATGCCAAAAAAAAAAAAAAAAACTGTACCACACAACACAAATGATGTTTATAAGTAAGCAAATAGTGATAGTAATTATTTTGGAATTATTGTTATGAATATCAGATACAGTAAAAAAAAAAAAAAAAAAAAAATTTTGCTCAGGAAGATGTTTTTTCTTTATATAACCTCTGTTACCAATTATTCACCATCTTTATATTGTGATTTTAGAATGATTGCAAATAAAATAAAATCAGTTCACATTTGGTACCACTTTTAAATAATAAAACTTGTAGGTAAAGCAAATAAAAATATGTTTTCATTTTTTTTCTCTCTGAATGTAATTTTTGTTAACAGATGCAGATGTTAATCTTCAAAATTAGCTATAAATTCATTTAATTGAGAAAAACTGTTGTCTTTAAACATCATTCCTAAGATATCAGCGTATTAAAATCCCTAAATCAAGTTGATTTTGATCATTTTAGTATGGTTTTGGTGACAGACATTATTTTATGTAATCTCCGTTACTAAATAGCATAAAGTGCAGATGTTATTCTTCAAAATTAGCTATTTATTTATTTAATTTAAAGAAAAATGTTTGTGCAATAAATTATAAATATCATTCCTAAACTGAGGAGATAAAATCATTATATTAAGTTGATGTTAATAACTTTTCTGTTACTTTTTTGTAATTTCTGTTATCTCATATAACTTTGTTACAAGTATTAATTAATTTCTAAAATTTTTCTATTTTTAAATCTATCAATACATTTATTTACTCAATAAGTGGCCTCACAATACCTACATATCCATTTTTTTCTACTGTAATTTTTCAAATAGTTTGGATAAAAGAAAAAAAAGTTAAATTGATAACAGAAGTTTACATGGTCATTCTTTTATTTGTTCTCTTTAAACAGGTTTTAGCCAATATGCAGCATAATTTGTCTAATGTCTATTAAATATGGTCTATTTAAATGACTATTAAATGCAGTGATGAAGAAAATTGTTTTACTAATTGTTCTTATAAGTATGATAATTTGCATCTTTGTGTCCAGTAACAGAGGTTACAAATTTGAACACTTTGTCATCTTTCAACAGCTATGCTATCTTAAATAAATAACATTATGCGTGACCTTCAGTTATTTGCTACCCTTTAAGCCTTATACAATTACAAAATACAATTATCTTGACCAAAATGCACTGGTGGGGGAAAAAAAGCATGTAAAATTGTAACCCGTTAACAGATTTTGTAACAAACTCGCTCTTTTTTGTTTGGAATGTAACAATATCAAAAGAAGTGGTCAAAGCTCTCACTCTCTACATATAAATAGTGCTGAATTACACATTTCCTATTTTACAAATGTAAGGGAAGACAAGATTATGGGAAATATGTGAGCTTTAAGACTTGTTTCCTCAGAAACTACCCAATTGATTTTTAAGAAAATTGGAATCCATATTCTCTGGATTATGCTCAAGACTTCAGGCAGACAGTTTTCTTCTTCAATGAAAACTTTTTATTTGAGAGCTGTGGTAATTTTTTGGAATTTTTCCATCTTTCAGAACTTTTTTTTGTTTCTGTAACAAATTAGTTTTTAAAAACTATCTGTCACATATGATTGTATATTTATAATCTACCTCCAAAAATGTTTTTATCGAAATTCCATGAGTACTTTAGGAGTTAATGGGGTGTTTTACCTTAAAAGTATAATTTTTTTGGAGAGCTAAAAAACTTACACTTCTAACTTGTGTGAAATTCTTGCACATTTTTATCAAACACATTAGTTGAAGCATATAAAAATACTTGAATAAAATTTAGTTGCATATAATAAATGAATATAAAATGTTTGAGTAAAATTGTACAATTGGGTATTACCTTTTACTCTTTTTTTTTTTTTTTTTTTTTTTTTTTTTGTTATTTTGTGTAATTTATTTTTAATGTTTTAAGGCATGAAAGGAGCCTCATTATGTCTAAATTGGATTCAACAACCACCTATGAAAATTTTAAGAATGTTGACATAGTTATTGAAGCTGTGTTTGAAGATCTGAAAATTAAGCATAAGGTTATTAAAGAAATTGAAGAGCATGTACCCGAACATTGTATTATAGCATCTAATACTTCTGCTTTACCCATTCACAAAATCGCTGAAGCAAGCAAGAGACCTGATAAGGTAAAAACAAAATACCATTCATTCATTTTTCCTTATCAACAAGTCTGTTTTCTACATGTGAAAAAATAATAGTTTTAATTCCTTTGAGTTAATAAAGTTGCACCATAAAAATAATTTGTTGTTAAAAGCATGATGAGTATATACAAAAGTATGGGATTATTGCAATTAATTTATTTTAACACCAGTCGACCCAATGCAAGGCTTTTGCACAATAGTATTTGAGATTGTTTGCTGCTGTGTTTTTTTTATTCTGTTTTTATTGCAGTCTTTTATCAAACATGTTTTAACCACATATAAATGCACTATGATTTAAATTTGTTCAAAAACATTTGAATGATATCTCTTTCCTTTCTGTACATTTGATATGGGTACAGAAATAATAAATATATTTGCATTAAGTATTTGTTTCTAGAATTTTCCTTTTGTACATTCTAAGACTAAGGTTCCTATTTTAACAATGGTACTATGTGTGTTTAATATACTAGAACACATGGTTTGTACATTTGGGGGGGGGGGGGGGGGGACAGAAATGTAAAAAATGCTTGACAATAAAAGGTTCATTTCAAATACTTGAAAAATCCTTAAAAATTAATAAATGTTATATTCCTTGAATTTGTAACCAAAAATTAGTTATCAAATTTTGTTTGGTGACATTATTGACATTTTGTTATTAAATGAAAGAAAAAAGTGTATTCAAGTTTCACTTTTCATTATCTTAAACTTTTTATAGTTACAAGATGGTATGATGTGTAGTAAGTGTAACAGTATTGTATTCTAAAGAAAACTTGCTTTTAGTTTTGAAGCAATGTTCTTTATATGCAAATCTTTGAATTCTGGTAAAAATGCAGTATCATAAAAAGAAACTTCCTTTCAGACATTACTTTCTGCTCTTGTAGTTTGCATTCTGATTTTCATCTTCTTTTTAAAAAACTCACCTTTTTTATGATATATGATTTTCATTGCATGAAATAGATGTATCATACCAATCTAATACATTTTATCCTTTAAGAATTCGCTAACATGTTTATTTTATTCTGAAATTGACTATTATAAAAAATTGCATGTAATGTTGTGAATACTTAAACAGTGAAAAATTCTTTGAGAAAGTCTTTGAAAATATTTTGAATTTCTTTGTTCTCAAGTGTGTGAACAATGGAAAAATTTAGCACATGTGAAGAAACAAATGAATGAAAATTACATCAGCTTAATGCCATCATAACTATTTGAGTTTTAATAATTTAAATTCATGTTTCATTTTAATATTTTATAAATGTATGCATGTTTTATAAATACGTGTGGTTACTTTTACATTTAAAAACCACATATTAAGAACTTAAAATTTATGAAAACTTTTCTCCATGCTCACTTTTTTTTCATAATATGTGGCAACAGCATATTTAGGAAAAAAAAATATTAAAGGTGTTAATTATTCTGCATTTAAACAATGAAATTTGAAATTTATTACAATTCTACAAATTAAAATGGGATTATTTTTAATTTATTGTTTTTAAGGAAAAAAAACTTTAAATAATTGATATTTTCTGAGCTGAGTATCAGAAATAAATAGAATAAAATAAGAAAATTAGTTTTTTTTTTCCCTAGATTGTTTACTAAAATAAAGGTTCAGTTTTAGATTGTTATTATTATTTATCATTAATCAAAATATTTGAATTTTATTAATTTTGAAGGAAATTCTACAGTTCCCAACATTTAGAAAGACTTAAAAATGTAAAATCAAAAGCAATTGGATCGTGTGAGTATGCACAATCTACATTGTCAAAGGCTGTAGGATCCTCAACTATAGAATTTTTTTTGTTTTAAATTATAAAATCACTCAACACTGTTTTGGATATTTAAGGTTATTATTATGGGCCCAAGCAATGCTGAATTCGTCAGTAAGTTCTGTAATAATTAATTCTTCAAACTTATATTTTTGCCTCTCTCATTCTTTTGTCTTAATTTTGTAGCTGTCGACTTGATTACTATGTTAAATTACTTTTAGACTTGCAATTTTTGTATTTGTTATTTTAGCTTTTCTTCAAATGATTTTATTTAATTAACATTAACTAATACATCTTATTTCTTTTTGTGGCAGGTTATCGGCATGCATTATTTTTCACCTGTGGACAAAATGTTGCTTCTAGAAATCATAACAACTGACAAAACATCTCCTGATACCGCTGCATCTGCTGTTAGTGTAGGGTTGAAGCAAGGAAAAGTTGTTATAGTTGTAAAAGATGGTCCTGGTTTCTACACAACTCGTATTTTGTCCCCCATGTTGTTTGAAGTTATTACTATGATGCAGGTTATTATTATTATTATTTTTTAAATCTGCTATATATTTTGTCTGTAGTTAATTTTTTTTCTGATAATGTATCTTTTTAATCTGCTATTAAGTTATTTAGTAAGACTTGTTATTAAAAAGAAACAGTTACTCTTAAATTTATCGAATCATAAGGAAATAGACTAACATGCTTTTAAGTTTTAAAAGATTATCATGGATAAATGTCATATGGTTTTGCTTCAAATCAAATACAGATATCTCTGCTTTATTCAATTAATTAGTGAGAGGAAATAATCGCATTCTTCTGTACTATGATTAAATTAGCTTTTCGCAGTAGGTAATAAAAATTTGCTTTTTTTGCACAAAACTGGATCATGATTTAACAATACAATGTAGACTAATAGTTCAAATACATAATATTGCATACTGTTCTATTATACATAATTAAAATAATAAAAGTCATTTGAATAAAACTTTATAGTAAGCAAGGCAAGCAAAAAAAGTTCTAGAATTTGATAATGTTTTTCTTTTATTAGCTATTAATCGAGTTATACTATCATCTAAACTTCTGTGAGTTCATGTATTTAAGGATTTTGTTAATAATTCATAAAAGAAAGCTTGGGTACATAATATGGCATTGTGTATTTTATATATATTTTTTAAATATATCCTTTTTTTTTTAATTAGAAAGAATTAAATAACAAAATTGTTGTTCTAGGGATTAATTGTGAATTTAGTATAATTGACAGATATTATTTTTTAATATTTATTTTTATCTGTTTATATTTAGCATAAAATTTAAACTATTATATTCAGCTTAAAATGTTAATTGATAGTTGATAACTATTTTATTGATCAAAATTATTTCTGCATTGTATATGTTATATTTATAATTTAATGTTGATATTATAAAACTCTAACAAATAACCATCTGGTTTGCATTTAAGTAATCAGCTGTTTTAGTAAAAAAAATTAAACAGAGCTAAGTTATAGTTAACAAAAAGTTTTTTTTTTAGGCATTAAAAATCTAACTTCGAACTTTTTCTAAGAAAAATGAATGAGTGAATGTTTTGATTTTAACTAAGAACCTCTGATCTAAGCCCCTTTTAGGTCTCTTTTCCTAGTAATAAGATGTGTCTTCACATTTATTATTACTTGGCCTTTATGATTATTTTTGTTATATGTTTCTTTTACTAACATTACATCTTCACATTTTTGATTATTCCTTCATTTATGTTTGAACATTTAGAAACTTAAAAGAAAAAACATGTTCAGTTAAAGTTCTATGCATTATTGTTCAGATTTTTATTTTGATTTATGAATAGAAATGTATTTGTTTATTCTTTAAGTGAAAAAAAAATAAATAAATAAAATAAGATCTACTTTTCCTGGCCAATTTACGATTATAAATAAAAAGGTGTTAGCTAAGTCTTCTTAAACCTGCAGTAATACCATATTTTTCTTAATATCTAAAAAAATTCTTTTATAGCCTGTCATTATATTAATACTGTGCAAAATAATTAATTTAGTTAAATCTTAGCTAATGATATGCAGTTGGCTCCCATTAGTTCAAAATCAGATAAATCGGATCTTTGCTTAATTTGAACTAAACTTGAAGTCCCAAAATTTTCAATGGCTGAATATCATTAAAAATTTTCATTTATTCGAACTCATTTTCTCCCAACTTTGTTTTATTCTAAATAACACAATACTTTTTTACAGACTTCAGATCCTAAAAATAACTTTCTTTCATTTTTGTCAAAATTATTCTGAATTTATATACATACTAGTATATAACCCCCGTCAAAAATGACGGAATTTTGACCTGCGTTTTATTTTCGTAAGACTTTATACAAACCAACAGAATGAAGATTTTATTATTAAAGAGTTTGTATTGTAGAAAAGCATATTATATACATTATATACATATAATCCCATGCATATGATATCCACTTTTTTATCACTCTGTCTATACATTAAATATCTCCATCCATTTTTTCATTGTGCTTGTTACTGATTCCTTAATTAGTTTATGTATTTATATCTTTTAGTTTAATATTAAATCTTATTCTAATGATAACAGATAAAATAAATTAAATATTACTATAACATTAATTCCTTTGTAATGGAACACCTTTAAAAATATTTTCCATAATTTGAACTCTGGATAATTTGAACATTTATCGTGGTCCCGCTGAGTTCAAATTAACAAGAGCTGACTGTATTTATTGTACTTCAGTAAATTTAAATTTTTTGTATTTAGGATAGTTACTTATAGCTCTTTTTAACCCTAAAAGTAATTTTCCTCCAAATTTAAAGAAAAGTTTGGACCTGAAAGAATTAAAATTGGAAAATAGCATTTTTATTGCCTAAAGAAGTTACTGAACTGAATGAAAGTTGTTATTTGTGTTTATGGTGCATTCTAGGAAGGAGTCAGTCCAAAAGATCTCGACAAGATAACAAAAGATTTTGGATTTCCTGTCGGAGCTGCTACATTAGCAGACGAAGTTGGACTTGATGTGGCTGTTCATATTTCTGAATATCTGTGTGGGGTTTTTGGAGAAAGATTCAGCCATGGTGTGAATTTAAATATTCTTAAAGAGATGGTGGCATCTGGATTTCTAGGTAATTTATTTTATTACAGTAATTCCTCTTATTACAGTCATTGTCTGCTTTACATTAATAAATATAATAATTAAAAAGAAGGAAAAAAAAAAAAAAAAAAGCTAAACTGGGAAAGGTTTGTTTTTTTTTAGCATACTGTGCCTTGCACAAAGGAAAAATCTTAGTAATAGATTCGAAACGGCTGTTTGCTATTTTTTCATGCATTATTTGAGCTTTTCTAAATATTGGTTTTCTATCTTTATAGCAATAATTATATCCTACAAAAAAAAAAAAAAAAAAAAAATAATAATAATAATAATAATAATAATAATAATAATTTTTATAATTTTTTACAGTCAGAAGAAAAAGAAAATTTAGCCAATTGATTTTCAAAATCCAAGGTGTGACAATGGTCCTCCCCCCCCCCCTTCCCCCTTGTCATAATTCATGCTCTAATTTTTACCAAATTAAATTTTGACCTTTACTTTTTATTATATTTTGAAAAATATTTAAATGGATTTAAAAAATTAACTTTTTTTTTTTCTTTAAGTGACCAAAAACTTATGGCAAATGTCTAACTTTACATTGTATAAATATTATTTAAATTTAAAATATTATCTAATAAGCAATGTCGATGTAGCTATGAAGTATGGAAGATGTTGGTTTAGCACATTTTGTCCATGAGACCTATCGGATATTGACAACAAAGAAAAAAGGGAATAACATGGGGGGAAATACAAGATCAGGGTTCGTACAGACTCCTTGGACTCCTTAGAAACTACTTAGAAATGAAAACGTTCCCAAGTAGTACTTAGAACTACTTAGATAAACAAAATACTCCTTAGAAACTCCTTAAATTGTATTGCGTTCAGAGATGCCGTGGACACGATATACTGCGTAAAATACGCAAAAAATCCCCGACAAGACATGGAAAAATAACTCTTACGTGTCCCGTGGGATGCGTAATTTCGTTAAAAAATCGTAAAAATAGCGACTTTTGTTGAAAAAATTGCGAAATAACGACTATTTTTGTCAAAAAATTGGCAAAAAAAAAATGCCTAATTTCCTCAAATTTCGAAAAAACGGCAGATTTCCTCAAAAGATCGCAAAAAAAACGACAATTTTCGTCTAAAAATCGTGATAAAACGGCAAATTTTGTCAAAAAATTCGGAAAAATCGGTATATTTTGTCAAACAAAATTCGTGAAAAAATGGCTAATTTTGTCACAAATCTCGAAAAAACGGCAAAATTTCTCAAAAAGTTTCGAAAAAGACAGATTTTGTCAAAAAATCACAATAAAATGACGGATTTCGTCAAAAAATCGCAATAAAACAATAGATTTATTCAAAAGATTCACGAAAAAATGGCTAATTTCCTCACAAAATCTCAAAAAAGTGCAGATTTCCTCAAAAAATCGCAAAAAAACAAATTTCATCTAAAAATTGCTGAAAACGGCAAATTTCGTCAAAAGATCGTGAAAGAACTCAAATTTTGTCTAAGAGCCATGGGGGGAAATTAAAAAAAAAAAAAAAAAAAAAAAAGTTTATGCCAAGAGTGAATTTTTCTGTTTCAAAAACTAATTTTCTTGCTTCATTTTTTTTTTTTTTTTTTTTTTTTTTTTGCTGCTTTAAAAACGGATTTTCTTGCTTCACAATCAGTTTTTGACTGCTCCTAGTCTTTCTGAGTAAATGTGACTCAGAAAAACACCCATTCATTCAACAAAATGTTTCATCACTTTACTCAACAAAAGTATTCTTTTTTTTTCAGCAAAAATGTCTGTTTTAATAAATCAGTCTTGCCCCCTCCCATTTATATATATATATATATATAAAAGAAATGCAAACAATAGTGATACTTGTTATCTTCTACACTCAAATCTTCAATATTTTATAGTTAAATTTGTATCTTAAACACATTTATTTTTAAACAAAGAAAATTTCTCTTAGTAGTTTAAAAATATATATTATTGGTTTTAATTATTTATTTATTATTAAAGCAATAATTATTGCATTTTATTTTTCATTTGCAAATCAACAAGTTCAATTTTTGCATTTAAAATAATGACCAGTTAGTGGGGACCCGGTTTTGGTAAAAAGGGACCCAGAATTTTAGAAGTCCCGAGGACAAGTTTTTTCAAGTCCAGCGGCGGTTTTGCACGAAAGCAATATTGCTAAAAAAAAAAAGAATCGCGATTGTAAAGTGCACGTTAAACCCTGTATGCACGTCATTCATCAGAAACACACCAGTGACTGGTTGGGATCATACTAATAGCAACCAAAGGGATTTACTTTTCACGGCCATAAAAGAAAGAAAAGTGAGAAGAATAATCCAGACACACCTCTAAGCTTCTAATTTCAAAAAGTGATTATACTGTTTAATTCCTTTACAGCTAGATATAAAACTTGGATTTCTTCTTCATAATACGATTTATCATGCTCAATTTTGCTGATAACAGTGGATTCAGGGATGATTCTCGAAATAATAGTGGAAAAATGCAAATTTCGTGGAAAAACGATGATTTCGTCAATGTTTTTGTCAACGAACTTTGTCAAAAAATCGCTGAAAAATGCTAATTTCCTGTGCGGATCATGGTTAAAAAGGGCAATTTCACCAAATATCGCAGATAAAACGCTAATTTCGTTAAAAGATCGCGGGAAAAACTGCTGTTTTCAATAAAATATTGCTTACAAATATTTAGTCAAAACATCATTGGGAAAAAAAAAACCCCGCAGATTTTATCAAAGGATTGTGGGTATAAAATCCTGTTTTCGAGAAAAGATCGTGTAAAAATGCAAATTTTGTCTAAAAATTGTTGGGGAAAAAAAGGGGGGGGGGACGCCGATTTTGACAAAAGATCTCAATAAATTGCCAATTTTTCTAAAATATCAGATAAATTGCTGATTTCATCTGAAGATCGTGGATACCCCCCTCTCGCGGAATCTCTGCGGAATTGGGGCTATGCAAATGCATACCACATACAGTGTCTCACATAAGTGATGGGATACTTGTGCTTTACAAAAGGAAACTAATCAAATAAATTAAAAAAACATGTACACATTTTTTTGTGGGTGTGTTTCATACTTAAATTTAGTAAAGATTATTGCATAACATACATTTTGTCAAAATATTAAAATATTAATTTAATAAAAATACAGATGTTTAGAATGGAGCAAAAAATAGCTCACATAAGTGATGGGACACCATTATATATGCAACAAAAATCGTCTGAAATAAGCAATAAAAATATTTTTTGGGGTTTTATTTTTACTTAAAAACAATTGTCAATAATTTATAAAATCGTCTGCAGTATTTCTCTCCAGTTTGTTTTGGAATTTTTGTGTTTTTTAGCTCTGTGTAGCCATGAATGCTAAACGAAAAGAAACTTTGCCTGAAATTCGAAAATTAGTTATTAATTTGCATATTGAATGTGGAAAATCTATTAGAAAAACTGCTGAAACAGTTAACTTGAGTCATTCAACAGTTTTCAATATCATTAAACGATATAAAAAGAATCATATGATTCAGGATAAAAGAAGACCTGGCCGACCATCAAAGCTATCCAATGGAATAAAGCGAATTATCGTTCGAAATATTTAAAAAAATCCAAGAAATAGTGCTTCAAAAGTTGTTGCTGATTTACAAGCATTATATGGAATAATTGTTAATCCTGAGACTATTAGAAGGGTAATTCGATCTGCTGGATATCACGGTAGAGTAGCCAGGAAAAAATTCTTCGTAAGTGAAAAGAATAGAAAACTCAGAGTAGCTTTCGCAAAATCCAACATAAATAAGAATTCTGATTACTGGAATAAAGTTATATTTGCTGATGAGAGTAAATTTAATATATTTGGTTTTGATGGTAGAAACTTGGTGTGGAGAAAACCCAGGGAAGAATTTCACAAACAGAACTTGGTACCAACAGTAAAACATGGTGGAGGAGGAGTTATGGTATGGGTGTGTATGTCATCCGCTGGAGTTGGTAATCTTGTTTTTATTGACAGTATAATGGATCAGTACAAGTATATTGATATTTTAAAGCAAAATTTGAAATCTTCAGCACGAAAATTGAACCTTCATAACGATTTTAAATTCTACCAGGACAATGACCCCAAGCACACTGCTCTGAACATTAGACTCTGGCTGCTATATAACTGTCCTGAAATAATAAAAACACCACCACAATCTCCAGACTTAAATCCCATAGAGAATATTTGGCAAGAATTCGCAAACACACCATTTCTTCAAAACAACAACTAAAATCGGTGCTTCAAGAAGAATGGGGTAAAATCACTCCAGAAATCACAAAAAAATTAGTTGAATCCATCCCAAAAAGATTAAATCATGTTTTAAAAGTAAAAGGAAATCCAACAAAATATTAAAACCTTTTAAAAAATAAAATTTTTGGATAAATATTTGATGGAAAAGTAAGTGTCCCATCACTTATGTGAGCCATTTTTTACTCCGTTCTGAACAATTATATTTTTACTAAATTAATATTTTAATATTTTGACAAAATGTATGTTATGTAATAATTGTTACTAGCTTTAAATATGAAACACACCCAAAACATTTTTGCACATGTTTGTTTATTTATTTTATTGCAGTTTCTTTTTATAAAGCACAAGTGTCCTATCACTTTTGTGAGACACTGTAGATAACTACTAAAGTGACAAATCCTTAAAACTTTTTGGACTCCTTGGATTTTTTATGTACTCCTTGGATTTTTTCTTCTGAACGCTGTATGAACCCTGAAGATGAAAGATATGAATTAACACGATTTAAAAATTTAATCAGTGAAAAAAAAAAGCTGCTTTTTTATATGAATGAAAGAAAATAACTTTGAAAATAAATTGTGATCCATGTCTCCCATTTCACATTTTCTTTTGATAAACTAATTAAAAATGGTTACATTTTTACACATTGTATCTTCCAAGATCAGCAAAATGTTTTAAGCAAAGGCAAATTATATATAGACTAGGGTTGCCAGATTTCTCTCTTAAAGGAAAAAAAAAAAAAACAGATTTTTATTGACACTAATTTTTTCCTTTTTTTTTCAAGCTACCATCATTTTCCACATCTTACTCAGAGCCGTCCTTAGGAGTGTGCATCAGGTGCGGCCGCACAGGGCCTCTCGTCTAAAAAAGTCTCACGCTCGGGTGAAAAAAATCAATTCATTTGATCGATTCAGTTTTAAAAACATCTAAATATATATTTTTTAAATTGTCGCAAGTTACTTATTTCACGATTAAACTTAAATTATTTTAAAATGTTTATTTATAAATTGTAAAACTTTTATCTATAAAATATTAGGCGCGAACATTTGAAAGCAGAAAATAGTCCTTGTCGTCTAGTCTATTCTCAATCTGTAGCCATAGTTGTACTTTAGTTTTGGAGCATATTGTGACATTGTTACAGAATATGTGGAATAAAATTTTCTTACAGAAAAACAAATTAAAACTCCAGTCGCCATTCTGCAACTCTCAATACAGCACTCTGAGCTTCCTCTTCCCCTAATTGCAGACGTACTGGCGTTAATTCAATAGTTTGAGTGAACGTGGAGCAACAATAAGTGATTAATTTTACATTTGTATTTACCATTTCAATTGAATGCATACAATATTTATGCTATCATTTCATGAGCTAGGGTATTTTTCAACATTTTCTTGTTATTACTAAAACTGGTGAGAATATTTATTAGGTTTTTTTTTTTAGCATCAATAATTGTGTTTAGAAAGTGGGAATGTTATATTTTTACATCTTACATGATTAATATGAAAATTATACTCATAAGCCACATCAAATAACTAATCGCTCCATATTTCGTCATAAAGATTTAAATAATGTATATATCAGTGTTGAATTCAGAGAAGGAACAGGGGAAGTGCAATTCCCCCCCCCCCCCTCCCGCAGCATCAAATTTTCCTCCAAGAAGGTTTGAAATTTTGTGTTTTCAATAGTCAAAAACAGCAATTTCTATTCTGTAACGATTATCCGAACAAGTTGGAACCGACCCTAGTTCGGATAAATAGATAGACAATTTAAGGTATGTTACTGACTATACTAAAACTATCACACGCTGTGCAAGCTTATGACTAGTAACACCAGTAACAGTTCGCATGCTTAAAAAGTCCTTCCGGCAATGCCGGGAGGAAGAGGTAGCTTTCATATACTTATATATTTATTTATTTATTTTAAAGTAAGTTACATTGTTCAAAAATACTAATCTCAAATTAGTGGAAATAATCTTATAAAATTAGTGATTTTATAAGATTGAATACTAGTTTTTGTCAAGACTGAATATTAATAGGAATTTTTAGAAATTAGTCATCTTTTATTCAATCTGGTTTTATTTTAATCGATTTGGAGAGTCACTAAATTCCACGATATCATAAAGTGTATGCCATTTTAAAGCAACATTGTGGATCGTTCAGATCAGACCGTTTCAAAATGTCAGCCATAAGGAAAATTCAAAGTGCTATAACTCAATCATTTTGTAAGATATAGACAAAATAAAAAGTGTTCTGGAATCGTTGTTTTAAGTTCTAACACGTAAAAGAAAAATATTTTTCAAATTTTGATTTTTTCAGATTTAATTTAAAATTTGAAATTTTTTTAAAAATTTAAAATGGCCACCATTTTGAAACAAAATGGCGGATGATGCTGGCCAACGAACTCGGTCGAGACATTTGTATGTACTATGTACATACCAAGTTTAATTGAAATCGGTTCGTAAATACGCGTGTTATCACGTGACAAGTCATATCGTTTCAAAATGTCAGCCATAAGAAAAATTCAAAGTGCTATAACTCAATCATTTTTTAAGATATAGACAAAATAAAAAGTGTTCTGGAAGCTTTGTTTTAAGTTCTAACACGTAAAAGAAAAATATTTTTCAACTTTTAATTTTTTCGCATTTAATTTTAAATTTTAAATTTTTTTAAAAAATTTAAAATGGCCGCCATTTTGAAACAAAATGGCGGATGATGCTGACCAACGAACTCAGTCGAGACATTTGTATGTACTATGTACATACCAAGTTTCATTGAAATCGGTTCATAAATACGCGTGTTATCACGTGACAAAAATCAGATCGTTTCAAAATGTCAGCCATAAGAAAAATTCAAAGTGCTATAACTCAATCATTTTTTAAGATATAGACAAAATAAAAAATGTTCTATAATCTTTGCTTTAAGTTCTAACACGTAAAAGAAAAATATTTTTCAACTTTTAACTTTTTCGCATTTAATTTTTAATTTTAAATTTTTTAAAAAATTTAAAATGGCCGCCATTTTGAAACAAAATGGCGGATTATGCTGACCAACGAACTCGGTCGAGACATTTGTATGTACTATGTACATACCAAGTTTCAGTGAAATCGGTTCATAAATACGCGTGTTATCACGTGACAAAAATCAGATCGTTTCAAAATGTCAGCCATAAGAAAAATTCAAAGTGCTATAACTCAATCATTTTTTAAGATATAGACAAAATAAAAACTATTCTGGAATCTTTGTTTTAAGTTCTAACACGTAAAAGAAAAATATTTTTCAACTTTTAATTTTTTCGCATTAAATTTTAAACTTTAAATTTTTTTAAAAATTTAAAATGGCCGCCATTTTGAAACAAAATGGCGGATGATGCTGACCAACGAACTCGGTCGAGACATTTGTATGTACTATGTACATACCAAGTTTCATTCAAATCGGTTCATAAATACGTTAGTTATCGCATGACAAAAATCAGATATATATATATATATATATGGTTATATATATATATATATATATATATGTCAACATTTGAACGGAGGGTGGTTTTGGGGTCTGGGGGTCATGATCGGTGAAAATATACCAAAATTTTTCGGAAGTGCTTTCCTCCGGACGGCTGCAATAGGTAGCTTTTTACTTTTTGTAATGAAAGCTACCTAAAAATGTTTTGTCTTTTTGATTTTTTTATTTACATTTTATCATTATTTTTTTTTTCTCCCTTTCTATCAATTTCTGAACTTCGGAGGTTAAAATTTAAACGAAAAAGCATATGATTGCTGCTTGCTTCAACGAAAATATTCGTTTCAATGCTGCCATATCTCTAAATCTGCTTAAATATGTTATAATTGAATAGTATGAGCGTTCTTCTGCTGTTCAAGCCATTTCATAACTGTTTCCAAACATATGAAGGCTTCATTATGTGATATTTTCCGAGCATTCATTTTTATTTTTTTTGATTTCCTTTCATCATAATTCTCATTCACAATCTCATAGTTATTTAAAATCTGATATCCAGGGTCAATGTATTTCACTATTTAACCACTCGTTAATTTCCTTTTCTTCTAGCTTATGATTCTTCTCATCTTCTTTATGACTTTACATTCCCCATTTTCTGATCCACTATAATTTTTTTTAGCACTTTCCAACAAAGTTGAAAAGTGCTTATGCATCCGGTTTGTCTGTCCGTCTGTCCACGATCTAACTTTTGCAAATATACTCGGATTTTCATGCAAATATAAAGATGATTTTGGGTCACCAAAGCATGTTTGGTATTGAATATGAAGTATATACGATTAATGGTTCATTTACAGGGACTCTCAAAAGAATCCGATTACATTATAGTATAAAAGGAAAAATCGTTTGAAGAATATTTTAGTGACATTATGCTATTTCAAACATATCGAAACTTATATAAATCACTGAATTTTACTACAATCACGTTGAAACAGCATTTTTTTATTTATTTACAGAGACACACTAAAGAAATTTACTTTGTGTAGCAATTGCTGGAGAGTACTTTTTTTAATTCAGTACGCGCTCTTATATTTAATTAGTTTTTTGCATATTACTCTTTATGTATAAATTCTATACCTTTGCGCATAAACGCAGTTTGTTGCATAAAGATATTCACATACCATTCTCCTTATTAGAGGAAATGGCTGAAGAGGAATTTTCAACTGAAATGTATGTTTCTCTTAAACAAACAAAATTTTAGAATGCATGTTGTTAATAGATAAAAATCTCTATATCATAAACAGAACTGCTAAAAAATTCAGATAATTTTACGATTGTAGATGGGAACAGCTGAAATTTGGTTTAGACATGCATTATACATTTCCATATGGTGAAATGAGAGGTAATATTTAAATTTTTTAAACAGTGAAGATTTGTTACATTATTCTAAACGTGTTGAAAAATGCTTCATAATTGATGCTTGATTTTTTTCATTCTTGTTTAACTATATTTAAATACGGTGGATAATTGGGAGTTCGGTAAAAAACATTTTTGGGGAGAAATAGATTGTTCGGATAACTGGAAGTTTGGTTAAAAAAAATTTTGGGAGAAATAAGCTGTTCAGATAGTTGGAAGTTCGGTTAATTGAAGTTCATATAATTGGCACTGCCCTGCAATTAATAAAGAATTTTTCATCAAATTTTGACCTTAAATGACAAAAAAGAAAAAAAAAATAGAATAATAAAATCTATTTCAAGGGAAAATTTTCAAACTGTCATGCCCAGCTTTGAACACATAACCTTTTGAATAGTGGCAAATGTGCTATCACTAAACCACCTAACCTGCTCAAAAAGAAAAAAAAACTGAAATTAAGGTTCTGTTTAAAAATTTAAATCTCAGAAATGGTCAGATGGGACTAAATTAGCCCATTTAATTAAGATCATGTAAGACTTTTTCAAAATTTTATGATTTGCATAAGATCGAAAGTATTCAGCCATAAGTATGCAAAATTTCAAGTCTCTAACTTACACAGTTTCCGAAAACCAACTTTGAGAGATAAACAGAGGAATGTGGCTAATAGAATTTACTCAGATAAACGAAAACCTAAAACTTAATATCAACCTGGTCCGATTCGGTATAAGATTCTAGAAGGGAAAGGCCTCGCAAAAGTTCTCGCACCCGGCCTCATTTCGCTAGGGACGGCTCTGATCTTACTGAACTTTATTAAATGTCCAATGTCTTCTTTAAAGATTTTTTTTCTTAAAAACAAATCATTATTACTTTCCAACTGTATTTATATTACATTGTTCTAATTTTGCTAGTAATATTATTTTTCTAAAAAGTACATCTAAAGTGAAAATTTCAAAACAAATTGAAATGGTAAATTATAAAAATTCTTAAAATTATAAAAGTCAGATAATTTTTTTTAATGGCAGAAATCTTTGTATAAGAAAAATTTAAATGTACACCATACAGTAAGCCAGAAAAATATGTTACTTATGAAGGAAACATACAATCTGTCAACCATAGTGATGATTTCCCTTCTCCATAGCCTCATTTGAGAGAGGTCTTTTAAAAGACAAGGATTTAAGTCTCCAATTACTAAATTTTTTTTAGCTGCTTAAAATTATAAGAACAATAAATAAGTCCTTACTTAATTCAATGTTTTATTCAAATTTGCCTTTTAATAGAAGAAAGATTTTAGCCAGGTTTTGAAGAAAACAGGAAGTAGTAATCATTATTTTTCTTCCTGGATTTTATTGTACTTTAATTGGTAGATTATTTGTTATGTTAGGTCTTATCTTTTTTTAATGAATGTACGTATTCTTAATTTTTTTTAAATAAAAGGATTTTTTTACTGTGTGTGACAACTTGAATGGAAAATTGCATTAGTTAATTTATCTTTTGATTTTTCAAAATCATCCAAGTTTTCATAGTATTGGCATTTATAATTTCTAAAGGTTTCAATAATTTAATACATGAATAAAATGAATGTACACACATACAATTTTTTAAATAATAAAATCTTAAAAAAAAAAAAATTCTTAATCTCTGTTCAAATCTTCTTTTTAATTCCATGTATATAGCATAACTTGCATTTAATTCTAAGCTATTGGCATATATGACTCCTCTAACAGCTTTCTATTGTGTTGACACCCACGATATAGGTGTCCCACAAATGAAATATGGCATGAGTCACCACTGTTTTTCTGATTTTCGAATGTTATTTTAATTATAATGTTTTATATATTTATACTATATTATATTTTACATATTTATACTATATAATATTTTACACATTTATGTAAACTATGTTTACTAATAACATATTTAAGAACTTGCAGTCATTTGGATAATCAGTACAAATATTTTTCTCCAAAGTCAGAGAGGGAAGCAAAAAAATTTTGGGAAAAAGGAGGGGGGGGGGTCAGAATATATTGTATTTAATGAAAAAGTTTTTAGATTTGTATATTTGTGATTACAAAATGTTTTTTTAGTATAAAGTTGTAATTTTTCCTCTACTATATTTTCATCTATTTACAGGCCGCAAGTCAGGTAAAGGATGCTTTGTTTATACGCCTGGTGTTAAAGACAGAGAAGTAAATGCTGAAGCTGAAAGTATTATGAAAAAATACAGTGTAACACCTGCTAAGGAGTAAGTTTTTATGAAATTCCTATAGATAATTTATTTTAATATTTTAATAAATATCTTATTGGAGTTTAAAAAAAGAGAAAAAATAAAATTTTGAAAGCATTGTTCTCAAAACGTTCAGATACTTTGTACAGCGGGAAATACATTTCTTTGAAATGTAAAAACAGTTACTATAACAAATAAAATTCTTTTCATTTCTATCCTGCTTTCCCAAAAGATGCCTGTGCACTAAATACAGTAGACTCCCTCAAATCCGCACAGCTTGGGACCAGAGGTTGTGCGGATTTTAGAATTTTGCGGATTTCTGGTCATTGCTTTGTTTACATTTTATTAAAGTAATTTGAATGTAATTAATAATGAAATCAAAAGTATAATTAATGCTGACAATATACTAAAATATCAAAATAAGTAGTTAACTAAAATAATAAAAAATTAGATAATTTTTAAAATGATTCAAGTACTAAAATACTAAAAATCAAGTTAATAATCAATAATGTACAATTAAATATTCATTATAAAGATGCAATGTGTATTTCCTAAATTACTTGATGAAACTTGCCTTATAAAGGTATATCACTAATTCACATCAGGATCATAAATTAACAAAGCTTTATTTCAGGTTTAGACAGACTTAATAACTAAAAAAGCTTAATTAACACATAAATATATTTGGTAAGATTGTGATTACCAATAATATGAGCAATATCATGATTTTTTTTCAGAAATAAATTATTCTTTCTGCATGAAAAAACACGAATTCAATAACCTTAACAAAAATTACAAATTAAAAAATGTATGGAATTGGATATAAAACTAAAAAAGTCAAATTTTGCACATACATCTGAATTGAATGTTTCAATGTTTACATCCGTAAATTATGTGTGGATTTTAGAGAGTTGCGGATTTTAGGAGTGCGGATTTAAGGGAGTCTACTGTATAACTAAACATTGGAAATTTGAAGCATATTTTTTTAACTTTAAAATTAAATTATGTTAACTTTTAGTGTTAATTTTTTTCTTATACATATAATAGAAATTCAAAGAAAAGACTAAGGGTCATGTAAAGTTTTCAACAAAAAGAAAGAATGTAATTTAAACAGTTTCTTCAATTCTTAATCTGATTCAGTTAGTCACTCAAACTTTAAAAATCTTTTAAAACTTTCTTCATGAATCTTCCGTACCTCATTTAAATTAATCCTTGTTATCTTAATTCTGTTCATTTCTATAAATATTTATTGAACTTAAGTTAAATAAATATTGAATTTAAATTTCAATAAATTACGCCTAGATTAGCAATCTCTTCTTAATTTTAATAAAGATGACACACACAAACTGTTGTGGTATCTTCTTAAAAGTTATATACTACTGATTGCATTAGTTTTTGAAACAAAGCTATTTCAAAATTCATGAAAAAACCAGCACAGCAGCGCCACCTATCGGCATTTAATACCAAAACCTAATCAGCAATAACTTATGCCACCATCCAACGGAATTTGAAGTTAATGAAAATTTATACATTAGTTCTTGCAGAGGTCTGTAAAGACTTTTCTCACAGGGTCCTGTTTTTGTGAAATCGTGAAGTTTTTCATATATCTGTGAAAATTCTTGTCATAATTTTGTGAATTTTTAATTATCGATACACTCAGGTTATATCCTCCATGTATATAAAAGTTGGTACTACTCTGTTTTCCCATCGACCAAAATACTATCGCCAAATTATAAGATTAAATGCCAATAATGGATGATCGTGAATGTCGATTCAATGACATTAAATACGATACACGTGCTTAAAACATCATTGATTTTTATTTCGACTTTGTATTTTTATGAATATTCTACTAATTATTTGTTTTTTTTAATTGTTTAAAATAAAAAGTACATCAATATGTATAATTTGGATATTAGTTTGGCGATTTGTATAATTTGGCAGTCGACGGAATAACAGAGTAGTACCTAAAAGTTAAGTAATATGTTCTTTGGTGAGTTTAGCTATTTATTTACAGGCCAGATTTTATTTTTAAATGATTAAATTTATGAAAAGTTCAATTTGAATGTGGAAAAAATCCGCAAAAGATCTATTTGAAAGACAAATAATTTTGTGAAAGATCGTGTTTTCAGATAAATTATTTTGTGAAGATTCGTGTTTGGGGATAAAAATTTTTGTGAAGGGTCTTGTTTGAGGGTAAATTATTTCCTAAACATATCGCTGTTGTGAGTATAGCCATTGTGGAAATCATAAAAAAATGCAGCATAGTAGTGCCACCTGTTAAGTGATTTACACCAAAACGTAATTAGCACCAATATTTATCAAGGTGTATCCTTTGGCAATATTTTTTTTCAAATAGAATTCGTTGGTATGTATTTGAGTCTGTTTTTCAGATTTAAAAGTGCTATTAGTTTTGTTGTATTATAAAGCATGCCAAATTATTACTTTGTGTTTGTCAGATAAAAAACATTGTTATAAAAATAATATAAGGGCTGACAAGCTAACAATTCTGCTTGGAAATAAAAATTAATGTGTGTGTTCTAAAGTATTGAATTTAAGGCTAAAAAAAAATTGTAAACGATGATGATTGATATAAATCAGATATGCATGTCTTCTAAAAAAAGTGATTCATCACTTTTGCATTTATTAAGTTTGAATATTAATTTCATTTTAGAGAAAATTTTAAGATAATTATGTAGGATTATTGCACATAGAATCCTAATCCTTATTTTCTTTTCAGTCGAATTTACCACTTGTTTCCTTTACAATATCCCTTTGTCAGATTAAATTTTTGTGAAATTAAAGATTATAGGATTTTAAATGTTGCTTTAATTAAAATCTTATGATTCATTTGTGCTGCAAATCCAGTTCTAGATGTGTTTTGATAGTCAATAATTTTACAGATGTACTAAAGAAGAACAACAGATGAGATTAGTCACTCGATTTGTAAATGAGGCCATTCTGTGTTTGCAAGAAGGAATATTGAACAATCCTGTAAGTGCTGTCATTTGTTCACTATTTACAGACAAATTCATTACCTTGTAACATTTTTTTTTTTTTTTTAATTCTTATAAATAAGTTGTTTTATAATAATTTTATTAGTATAATTTGATTTTTATTAGCTTTAACTGCCACTTTCAACCACCTTTCCAAAATCAATAGTTTAGCTATATAGTAAAAGAACAACAAAATACTGAAATATCAAGCCAAAAATATCTTGCATGTAAAACTCAACTTTAAGTATTTTTACGCATGTTTCTAAATAAATTGATTTAAAAAGAAAAAAACAATAAATTTATGGAAAATTTTTCATTGGTTTAGTCATTTAATGTGCTAAGAATAAGAATTATGTAATAAAAAATATCCTTCATACAGTCAGAAACGCATTTTGTCATAATTTTGATGTTCAACTGAACATTATTAGCAAAATTAAAAACTAAGGAAAAGGGTCTTTACTTTGTTTCAAATGATGTTTTTATGATAAACCAAAATCATATTTACACTTTATTTTTTGTTTTAGTAAGGCAATACGTAAAGGTTGTTTTAGATTATCATTTATTTACTATAGCTATAAAATAACAAATAGGACAGAAAAACATTTTAAAAACAATTTTAAACTTTATGAACTATGTATGGAAAAAGGATGAAACAGAAATTGTGAATGTAAGGAGATAAATTATGTTTTGTTAAGCAAAAATTTATCAAAATATGGAAGATCTTTGTGTTAATGGAAGTATATGTATTTTTCTTTCCTTCATTACTTTGAGTTTGACTATATATATCTTTATTGTTTTCACAGCTGGAAGGAGACATTGGTGCTGTGTTTGGACTGGGCTTCCCACCATTCCATGGCGGACCATTTAGATACACAGATACTTATGGAGCAGATAAGATTTTAAATTGGATGAAGCAGTTTGAAGAACTGTATGGACCCCAATTCACGCCCTGCCAGTTGCTCGTAGATCATGCCAAGGACTCCAGCAAAAAATTTCACGTCAAAAAGTGATAAGACTAATATTTTAGCCATAAATATTTAAATTAATGAAATTCAAATTATTGCATCAAAATATTTGCTACGAAAGAAATTCTTATAAATATGCCTTTGAACGAATTCTTACATAGTACTTTTATAAAACAGTTATGTCCATTTTATGTTTATTTATGTTATGTAAATATAAAACAGCAATCATAAATTTTATATGAGAGACTTTTATGACTATTTTGTGTAATATTTGTTAAATAAATTTTACAGAAAAGAATTTGTTGTGATTATTTATTATTAGTATGTTTTGAATGTTAATCATATTGTGACATGAATTTCTTTATGGAAGATGATGAAAGAAGTCACTTATTAAACATATTTCATATAAAATTTGAATTTTACCTGTACTTCAATTAAGCTATCTTTAAAGGTCAAATTGAGATCGTAGGGGTGATTGTGTTTCAGGTGTATGTCGGATTTTTGGGTTTTTTGATCGATCCTTCCGGGTTTATGATATCGTTACATTTAGTGGAAAATTTAAACATTAAAAAATACCGGGAATTTAAAAAAAAAAAAAAAAAAAAATTACGGGGAAAACGTAAATTTTGTCAACGATTAACGGAAAAAAACAATTTATTTGAAGAATCGTGCAAAAAAAAGAACTAATTTTTTTATAGAATTGCAGGGTAAAAACGCGCATTTCTTAATAAAAAAAGCAAATTTTCTTAAAAAACAAAAAAAAAAAGATCAATTTCGTCAAAAAATCGCTAAAAGAAAAAAAGATCAATTTTGAAAAATCTCGAAGAAATTATCAATTTTGTCAAAAAATCGTTCAATTATGTCAGAAAATCACACTAAGAATCATTTTTGTCAAAAAATCATGACACAATGATAAATTTCATCAAAAAAATCACGAAAACTGATCATTATGTCAAAAAATTGCTTTAAAAAAAACGATCAATTTCATCATGTAAGCACGAACAAACAGCAAATTTCGTCAAATAAAATTCGTCAAACAAAAATTTCGTGAAAAAATTACAAAAAAATGGCAAATTTCATAAAAAAAAACATGTAAAAACAATAGATTCTGTCAAATAAGTGTGAAAAAACTATCGATTTCCTCAAAAGATCGCGAAAAAGTTGTAAATTTCGCCAAAAGATTGTGGAAATTTTTTTTTACTGGAGTGGAAATTTCTGTTCCAAAAACTGTTTTTGCTGCTTTAAAAACTGATATTGTTGCTACATTTATTTTATTATTATTTTTTTAATCCTTTGCTTTCTCCAAAAATTATTTTTTCTGCTCCAAAACTTGTCTTTTTGCTGTTGCAAATCTTTTTGAGTGAATGGGACCTTTTGAAATTGGTATATTTTGCATTTGTTAATTTTTAGGGTTTTTCACTTTGTACCAGTTAATTTTCAGGATTTTTCACTCTGAGTCACAATCACCCCTGGAGATGTATGGCTGTGGAATAATTTAAATTTTGTTTTTAACTGTGTTTGATGCAGTACTTTTTGACCAAATAAGGAATAAAAGAGCTTTATTAATTTTTTTCTTATCATTCCAATTTTCAAGATGAGCTCATTGGAGCTGAAATAATCTTTATTAATACATTATGTACACAATAATTAAAGATGAGTTTTAATTATTACAATGTAGGGTTAGCTAGCACAAATGGATGTCCAGATTTAAAAATTTATATTTTCAATAATATAACACATATCACAGTAAGTGATACATATAAAAAAAAAAAAAATAGTACTTTCAAAGCTTTTTTTTTTCACTTACAAACATTCAATGTGCAAAAATTATATAGCACAACAAACTGCCTAATCTGTAATAAAATTCTTTTCACACATTTGACAGTTTTGCACAAGGATTTTTAAAAGGCAGCACTCATGAATTAAACACTAACTAATGCAGCACTGATACATCATAAAAAGTACACGGTGCATTAGTGCTACATTACAAATCACTGACTGTGCAAAACTACCAAATATGTGGAACAAAAATTCATTTGTGCTAACCTTGTATAATTTTTCTTTCTATTGATTTTTTTGTTTTATTTACTAGTATATTTCATTATAAATTGATAATTCATTTCTGCCATATTCCCCCGCATTAGCTGGCATGCCAGAAAAACTCCTATTTAACCGTCTGGGTATTTGATTTATTTCGATTTTTCTAACAACATTTTTTATTTTAAGAAAAAAGCATCAATACTTATTTTCCTTTTTTGTCTCCCTGTATATTTATTTATATTTAAGTGATTGTTAGATTTTATTTATCCTATTATTATGCAAAATTTTCATGTAAGACATTTCTACTCTAGGCTGATGACACTAATTGATGATGTTAATTAAATTATCATATAAAATAACTTTTTTGATGTAAGGTTAGCACATGTTTCTCTATATATTTAGATTATTATATTTTTCTTTTTTTATATATAGTAAGAATATTTCTATTCATGTAAAGTAATTTATATCTACTACGTAAATTTTGGATGGGTGCTTAAATGGGAAGAGAGTTTTTGTGTAAAATAGCATGAGACATATTTAATCTCTTGAATATGTAAAAAAGGTAAGTAATTAGGAAAGTAGGGATAAACTATTTTGTACCTCTCATGCCCAACAGAAATCGCTGGTACTAAATATAGCTAATGAACATCATTCCTTTCTGTTTTCAAAGATCCTCTCCTTTTTCCAGCATGCCCCCCCCCCCCCCCCCAAAAAAAAAAAAAAAAAACAGGAATAAATAATTAAAAATCTGGTCCCCCTCAAATTTTGCAGCATGCCAGCTAATGTGGGATAAACTGTATTAAGGCTACTCTATATATTTATGTGCAGGTTCAATGGACCAGGCAGTGTCGATTAGTAAGAAATTTTAAAAATGTTTTCATCTGATATTTGCAAGTATGTTTTTTTAAATAAAGGAAGCTGCCTAAAAATGAAAAATATTGCTGTTAATAGACTATTATTATTTTAACTGCCATTATTTTAATGACTAACTTATTTAACTGGTTTGTTGCCTTCTTGCACTTGTGGTGTCCTACCTGAGAAATTCTTTATAATACATCTCATTGCATTTACAGTAATTTATAAAGAAATGCAGCACTTCTTATGTGAAATATTAATCCATTATATTTATTTTAACTTACTTAAGCCTACAAGTTATATTTTTGGCGATTATAAATTGCTTAACAACTTTTCTTCTGAGCTTAGTAAATCCTTGTCTCTAAAAAAATTGTATGATAGCCTAATAAATATTGTAAAGAAAATTTTGATATGAGGAATCATATAGTTATTTCTTAGAAATACAAATAATTCTATCTTGAAAATATACTTTGATGATGAAAAGAATATAATGAATTAAATAATTGTACTCATTTTTAAAATATTTATCAGTACTAAACTAGATTGATTTTATATATATATATGTAATGATATACACAAGTAAAACATTTCTATTTATGTTGATAGGAATCTTGGTACGATGTATTACAGTAAGGTACATCAAAATATTTCTGGTATTGCTGTTAAGATAAATAAGTATCAGAATAAATCTTCAGTTAATGTTATTAATGCAAGTGAATTAGCAATAAATTCTAAATTTAAGCCTTATTCTTCCATCTCACATGATAGTAATGCATATGTTTTAAATCAAACAAAAATTTCCCTGTTAATCAATTAAATCCTTCCAGTACAGAAATTAAAGAATTACGTTTAGAAAATGAAAATTTATTTGCTCATCTTAAAGAAAATCATAAATTGTTAGAAATAGAAGCAACTGAAGAAGCATTTCTGTCAGAATAAACTAAATCAGGAATCACAATAACATCCATAGAATCTAAATTATATGATATAGAATTTAACTAGAACAAGAAGTAGTGGAAAGGCAGAATATTGCTAAATCACAGAGAAAATTAGAGAGGTGTTTGCTAGATATGAATTCCGAATTAAACGAGAGTGTAAACGATCAGAGCAATATAAAATGTATCTAGTGAAAGCCAATAACTTCTCTAAACGATTGGAAAAGCAGAAGAATCTGATTATGTGTGGGTCCAGAATACAAATGTCCAAAAGAAGAATTCAAACATAATTAGATAATTATCAGGAAAATTTTGAAAATTAACAAAAGTTAAATTCCATACTTAAAAAGCAAAGTTCTGAAGTTAAAAGCCTTAAAAATGATTCAAAATCCACTAATCTTAAAAACAAAGAAAATAGACATGTTCTTCCAAAAATTAGATGTAATAAATGAAGAAAATTTTGGAAAAGTTAATCTTTAGAAATTCCAAGGAATCAGAATATGAAGAGTTATGTTTTAAAGAAAAATAAGAATATTTTTAAAGTGTCAGATGAATCGGAAATAATTTATTATTTGATTATACAATTAAGAAATTAAAACAGATATTTACTATAAAAAGAGGTCGTGATATATATGTATTTTTTTGAAGAAAATAAAAGTAAATTTGACTTAAATTCCGAAGATGATCAGAATTTGACTAATTTTGATGAGTATAGCACTGATTCTGAGAAATCAAATGGTTCAAGATGATGTCGATTTCCAAAGAAGTAAGATCTTACATGATAATAATAACAAACATGATGATATTTTATGGTGTTACAAGCGTTTGATGGATGTGCTTTTTAGGTGCGTTCGTAATTATGTAAATACGTAGCACCTATTGTTGTCGCTCAGTCCGTCCGTCTGTCTGTCTGTCTGTCTGTCTGTCTGTCCGTCTGTCTGTCCGTCCGCATATAACAACGCAAAAACTACCCAACCGAATCGTTTGAAATTTAAAATACATAATTATTACATAATTTTGTCGAGTCATTTCAAATTTTATGAAATTCGGATGTATAGATCAATTACAGGGACAATCAAAAGGATTCCGTTACATTACGGTCAATAGGGAAAAAAGTTTCAAATGCATTTTAATCGTTTGAAATTTAAAACGTATATTTATTGCATAATTTTGTCGAGTCATTTCAAATTTTATGAAAATTGTATGGATAGATCAATTACAGAGACAATCAAAAGGATTCCGTTACATTACGGTCAATGGGGAAAAAAGTTTCAAATGCATTTTAATCGTTTGAAATTTAAAACGTATATTTATTACATAATTATGTCGAGTCATTTCAAATGTTATGAAAATCGGATGGATAGATCAATTACAGGGACAATCAAAAGTATCCCGTTACATTACGGTCAATGGGGAAAAAAGTTTCAAATGCATTTTAATGGTGTTACACTTATTTGAATATAATAGAATCGACATGAATCTATGAAATATGTACTAAAAATACATTTTTTATAATCTGTGATGCAAAGAATATTTATTATTAAATTACAGGGCCACACAAATGTATTCCACTAAATAATGTTATACGGGGAAACATTGTTTGGGAGGTGTTTTAATTATATTAAACTACTTCACATTTTATGAATAAGATATACGTTAATGAAGTATAATAAGAATTACTCCCTGCATATTTACAGGAACACAAAGATTTCGACCACTATACTGTATCCAAAGTATGCTCTACTATATCAGCAAGATCTGAATATTTTAAAACTTCGTTATCAACGAACGCACTTCATTTGCTACGCTTTACGTGCAATTTCCAACTTGTTGTAAAATGAACTGGTAAGTTTTAACACTCGACTGACAGACGAATTTTTTGTGTTTTGGAACCAGAACTCTTCAGCATTGCTGAAACCGTGGGGGTATACCTTAACACCCTAAGAACCTTCTAATAACAGCGCCATATCAAGAATACTTGACTAGACATTTAGGGTACAAACAAGAGTTTCCGAATGTGGATGAAAACAACCCCATCAAACGATTGCCGGATCGGACATATGTACCCCTGCAATAGCAAAACCTTATATTTTGTGGCATGCCTGTAAATACGACTTTTTTCAATATGCTAGTGTACCTCTATTTTTTCCAGCATGCTGACGAATGTGGGGAAATACAGTATATGTTTTACTTAGTAAAAAATAAATAAATAAATAAAAACATGTAACTGCTTGATTTTCAATCCACTTTAGAACACCTGTTAGTATACGGAACAAATAGTCCAAGAGGACAGCTCAAAAACCTAAGGTATTGAACACAAGAAAAAAAAACTTTATTTTCAGGAAGAGTAGTAATAAGGGAATCTAATGATCCATGTCTGTCAGAAGTGAAGTGGTGTATAAGCCTAAAATTGATACCACTAGTTGTTTACTCATAGGTTTACCATTGTGCCTGTTGTATAATCAAAGGTATGAAACTCATAGGTGCCACATGTGGCACACGGTGAAGTAAAGGGTTGAGACATTAAATTTCGCTAAAAGGAGAAAACAATGTAAATTTATTGAAAATTTCGTTCAAATATCTTCATTATCATTAAAATTCTCAAAAAAATAACTGAGTTCGACTTGAACTTTTATCTGTACTAATATTTTGAAGAAGCAACTTTTGTTTGTTAGTTTGTGTTTGTAGGGTTTGTGCTTTAGAACTACTAAATTGATTTTAAAAGTAATGATGATGTATTTAAAAAGTAAATACACTGTTATGGTTGCTACTGTTTTATGTTAATTACCTGCAGTCAGTATTTACTTAAATTTTCTTCTAAAAATATCTGTGGGGTCAATCCATTTCAAGTGGTCCAGAAAATATTTTTTTGGTCGCTCGACCATTTTTTTAAAATCTGAAATTTTTTGTACAACAACCCTAACATGAAGGAAGTTCAAAATGATCATTTTTTTAATTTTACTATTTTTTGTTTGTGCATGGCGGCCATCTTTGTTTCATCGTGTTCAGCGATTTTCTCAGATACTAGGATACACAAAAATGTAAATATCTCATCTTTTATTTTCCCAATTGAAATGGGTTTGCAGCATTTTGTTGAGAATAAAATAGGCTAAATGTACGGTGATAGAATAATTTTGAAAAATAAATTTTTACAGGTGAAATTTTAGCACAAAATTCTAGATTTTTTCCAAAATCTATCCATTTGCAAGAGAAAATTTTTCATGCAGGGAAAACTGTCAACCTTACACAATTTTTTCTACAAGTAGGTCAAAAGTGCGTATACTCATACACCAAGTCCCAGATCTGGGAGTTGATTTCTCTTTGTGAAAAAAATTACGAAATTCGTCAAAAATTTCAAAAATCACTTTTTAGGCTTTGATATCTCTGGTGGAGCACGAGATAAAAATCTGAAATTCTGGCATTTGATAAATTTTATAGTAATGTTATGCACAAAAAATTTCAAGAAGGAGATTTGATTACAAGCTGAGATATGGCATGGTCATTATGTAAAAACAATACTTTTAAACTATTGTAATCTACTATGTGTTTGTTCATACTTACAAAATGTTAAACTAATGGTTGATGATGTAAAGCTACAAAGATCATCTTCAAATTCTGTTTAAATTGTGATTTAAATAATTCAGATTGTATGCTAAGCTAATGCTCTATTTGTCCAGATGAACAAAATCTACTAGAAATGCTATTCGTCCATTTAAATGGCCCCGAAAATATTTTGGCTGATTGACCGTTTTTAAAAAATCTGAAATTTTTTTGTACAACAACTTTAATAGGATGGAAGTTCAAAATGACTATTATTTTAATTTTAATATTTTTCGTTTGAGCATGGTGGCCATCTTTGTTTCATCGTGTGCAGCTATTTCCTCACATTGAAGTTTGATATCTCTTGTGTGGCGCGAGATAAAAATATGGAATTCTGGCTTTTGATAGTATTTTATGGTAGTGTTATGCACAAAAAAATTTCAAGAAGGAGATTTGACTATAAGCTGAGATACGGTGATTAAAAAAATTTTAAGAAATGCTATTATGAGTACATTAGGAGAAATGAGATTAGTCTCTTTTATTGCAATATTTACACAGAAAATATCGTTTGTTGAAAAGAGTTTAATAATAAATGTTTAATTTACGAAGATACTATGTATGCTCAACAAAGAGCTTAACACTATTTACGAGAGATGTTATGAGTTTGACCAGTTACTGTTATCAGTCCATCAGGCTGTTCTTTCTCAAAATTTTATTTGAAGCCACCCAAGTCTTGTCATCCCTTGCTAACTTGAATGAAATTCTCTAGGTTTAATAATTTAAACCATGTCAACTCGATCAGTTGCAATCCATTGTCTGTAATTTATTTTTTCCGAAATGTGTTCCGAGTAAAATTGTTGCAATAGCATTTCTAGTAGGTTTGTTCATCTGGACAAATAATGTATTGGCTTAGCATACATTCTGAATTGTTTAAATCACACAGAAGCATTTGAAGAAGATATTTGTAATTAACATTTACCTTTGCACCATAAATCATTAATTTAAAATTTTGGGGGTATGAACAATTACATAGTACGTTACAATAGTTTGGCAGTATTGTTTTCACATATTGTCCATGTTATATCTCAGCTTGTAGTCAAATCTCTTTCTTGAAATTTTTTGTACATAACATTACAACACAATACTATAAAAGGCCAGAATTTCAGATTTTTATCTTGTATCCCACCCGAGATATCAAAGCCTAAATAGTGCGATTTTTGAAATTTTTGACGAACAATTTTTCTGAATTTTTTTCACAAAGAGAAATAAACTTCCAGATCTGGGACTTAGTGTATGAGTACACGCACTTTTGACCTATTTGTAGAAAAAATTGTGTAAGGTTGACAGTTTTCCTTACATGAAAAATTTCCTCCTTGCAAATGGATAGATTTTGGAAAAAATCTTAAATTTTGTGCTAAAATTTCACCTTAAAAATTTATTTTTCAAAATTACTCTACCACCGTACATTTAGCCTATTTTATTCTGAACAAAATGCTGCAAACCCCATTTCAATTGAGAAAATAAAAGACGAGATATTCACAATTTCGTGTCCTAGTATCTGAGAAAATCACTGCACACGATGAAACAAAGGTTGTCATGTACAAATAAAAAATAGTAAAATTAAAATAATGGTCATTTTGAACTTCCATCATGTTAGGGTTGTTGTACAAAAAATTTCAGATTTTTTAAAAATGGTCGAGCGTTCAGTGCTGGACCACTTGAAATGTATTGACCCTGTAGGAGAGGTGGTGTGCTAAATTACTTCCTTGCCATTGGTAAAATTTAGTCTAGTTTCTTCAATGAGTGAAGTACAGCTAAAAAAGTCTATGAAAAAGGTCATTGAAAAAATATGCCACTGTAAACAAGAATGTCAATCAGATTAAAAAAATTTGTGTCTATGAAAATTAATATGTATAATATAAAGCAAAAGCAGGTCTGTGATTAATGTCATACTGGTTGTGTCAACAACTTGGCCAGTCTATTTCAATTTTTTTTCCTGAAAATTATTTTTTAGCCACTGAACAATTTCAATTTTTCAACATTGAATAGCTGACAATTGTAGTTTTGTCTGAAAACTGCATCTCAAATTGCTGATATCTATTACAAATAAAAATAATTAAGTTGTAATTTAATTATCAGATTGCAGATCAGATTTGTTTGATTGGAAATTATTTTTTCACATTATCTTATTAAATTAAAATTTTATTTTCACTCTAAAGTTTTGTTTGAATGTTACTACATTAAAAAGAAAATTTTATCTGCATTGATATAATTAATTTACATAGTACATGATGTTGTATATTCCTTACATTTTAATTACATTTTGTAAAAAATATAAATTTTACTCACAATGCAATCAAATTTCAAATGAACATAAGCTAATATCTTTGTTGAACTATTACATAAATTCAACAATGTTTAAAAAATATATAATTTGTACTTATAGAGTTCATTTGTCATTTTTAAAATGTATTTTTCTACAATACAAACTCTTCAACGAAAAAAATCTTCATTTGCATGAATACTTATGAAAATGGAATGCAGATCAACATTCCGTTATTTTTGACGGGAGTTATATACTAGGTAAAATATGTCAGACATTTGTAATTTTTCAAGGAAGATGAAAGGCATGGAAATTTGTGAAACACTGCTCTAACTGATGAGGAAACACATAACTATAGTTTTAAAAGCAATAAATTAACATTTTTTTTTTTTTTTTTTTTTTTCCCAGAAGATTAGCAGCACAGACTAAGGCAAGCTGCACACTGAGGCAACAAGATAAAGTCTGAGGGCAACTTAGGAAGAGAAACAAGTCAAATCAAAGACAAAAGCTGTTTCAAATCTGTTTCTTCCCTGAAATCAAGCAACATGATGCATAAGATGCCTCAGCATGTGGCTTGCCTGAGACAGCTGTTTGTTGTTTCAAAACTATAGTTATGCTTTTGCTCTTTAACTGCAGGATCTTCCATGATATTTTTACAACTTTAGGGTTAATGCTTGCTTAAGACAAATATTGCCACTTATTGCTTTGAAACTACAATCATGTTTTAATTCTTCAAATGCAGGATCTTCAAACATATTTTTACATCTTTGTTTAATTAACTATTACCACTAGACAGAACATGGATCTAAATGAATAATTGTGGCTAGTGTTTTTTTTTTTTTTTTTTTTTTTTTGGTAAGAAGGTAAACAAAATTGTAATAAAGAATAAATAATTTATTTGTATAAAATCAAAATAATGTTACAAAAATAAAATTATTTCAAAATAATACTTTCAAATCAACAAACACAGTTGCCAATTACAGACAGCCTTTTCTGAAAATTTGCATTTCACAATCAAAAGTCTGTAAGAAAAGATTTACATTAAAAAATTACATTACATTAATAATTTAGTTAGCAAAAGATAACACACTTATAACTGTAAATAATTATTTTTATTTCAAGTATTAAAGTTGAATCTTTTATTCTTCATGTAAAAAATGAACAGCAAAACTTCTTTTAACTTTTAAGAAAAGGAACAGTTTGTAGTATCATAAGAACAGAAACAGTGTCCACTGTATCACAACATCTTTTAAAAGACTAACTATAAATTTTAATGATATTCTTGTTTAATGCATGTCCAGTAATAATATAAAAGTAATAAACATCAAATTGAAAAAAAAAAAAAAAAAAAAAAAAAAAGGAAAGAAAAACTAATTTAAATAGAATAATTATAATTAAATCATAAAAAAGTGATTAGCGATTTTTTTTTTTTTTTTTTTTTTTGAGATATTGTGAATTTGAAACAAATTCAAATTATAAAACAAATTTTTTATATAATTATATGTGGCAGAGTAATGAGCAATGTTCTGATTTTTTTTTTTTTTTTTTTTTTTTTTTTTTTTTTTTTAAGGTTACCATACAAAAAGGCACTTCTGCACATTCATAGGGAAGCATTTTTGAGCCAGAGTTTATTGCTGAGATGGATTGGTTGTAGAAATAAGAATGACCATCTTATTCTGATGACCATATTCCATGTGATTTTTCTGCCCATTTTGCAATATGCTAAAGATAGGTTTCTTGGAAACTTTCTTCTAATATCAAATAATTATAAGTGTGAATCTGAATTTGTTAATGACATGCTGTGAAAAATATGGAATGAGAAAGATTATTCTATCAGAATTTGTCGTCTAAATATAGGAACGTTTTGTAGGTGTCAACATACAATCTTGAAGAGTTTTCTTAACAAAATACATTAGCACTTCTGTATGAATGTTATTTGCATTAATAGTGACAAGTACAATGAACTTTTTTTTAATAATCATACTGAATATGTAAAAAAAGACAGAATTATGAGTATAAATCTATTTTGATTTAAATAACAATGTATAAAAGCTGTAGCTTCAGTAACTCTCCAGTTTAGTTTCAAGTAGACAACATCCAACTAATCAAGTATATCTAATTAAATCTAAATTCAACATGGATCTAAAATTGAAAGCAATGATAAACTTTCAAATAAAGTTCTCTAGTAACAAAAAATTAATCACACAAACCTCAATATATATTATTCTTAATTGTTGTTGGATAAAAATTTTTATGTACCGTAATTTCCGGCCTATAATCGGCAGGTTATCTGCTAAAAAACCTCAAAATTTTAATTGCTGATTATCTGCTGAAATTTTTTTAAAGCAGAATTTTACAAAAGATATCTAGTTTCTACTGGCAGTTATAAAATTAAAATGTAAACAGCTATCACACAATTGTCTGTTATCGACCGTTCAGGGTGTTGCTCGTGATTGGTTTGCATATGACTTATACATACAAATAGGAGCGGCTTCTAATTTTTATGTTAGATTTTCTTAGCATTTGCCCTCATGTTTCTATAAACAGCAAAGTGTTTCTCAACTCATCTCAATCATTTAGCTGAAAAGAATTATGAAATAATTTTATACAACAATAATTATCCTGCCACACAAATTACAAACAAAACACTACCAAATGGCCAATGAAAGTTATATTATTCTGCAACTACGATACGATAATGATTATTTCGATTAAATATTGATCTTCGTAATTAGTAAAAGAGATTTAGATCGCAAATTCATTTCATAACTTGCAGGGATACCAAAATAGTAATACAACTAAGAAATAATAATTTTATAAAGCAAAAATTATCCTGTCACATGAATTACAAACACAACCAAATGGCCATTGAAAGTTATATTACACTGCAACTACAAAACGATAATGATTATTTCAATTAAATATTGATCATCGTAATCAGTAAAACTGATGTAGATCACAGATTTCTTTCATACCTTGCAGGGATACAAAAATCGTAATAATGTTTAAGAAATGTATTATTTAACACTGCAGAATTTAAGTTGAATGTTATTTGAAAAAAGAAAGAAGTTGAAAGTGATTTAAAAACAGCAATTGTTATAGTCTTATTTATATTCACAAGTCATTCAATGTTTTAAATCTAAAAAAAAAAAAAAAAAAAAAAAAAAAAAAATACTTGTATTTTTTTAATTGCAAGTACTTTATAGCTATATTTTTAATTATTTTATTACATTTATCATTTGAACACAGCAACTAAATAAATAAGGTGGTTTATAAGTACTAATTTTGAATGTTGAAAATAATGAATAAACCTTGTATACGCCGGTGCAGATTATCTGCTAAAATTATTTTATAAAAGCTAAAAATTGCAGCTGTGGATTATAGGCCGGAAATGGTACATACATCCAATATAAATTACTGGGAAGCTTCTCTTTAAAAAATCCATGGATCCCATTTTTAAATAAAAACAGAAAAATATGCACATTAGAGATGGGTTTGGGCTCACTTTTCAGAGCTTGGACCTGCCTGAATCTGACAATTTTAAATCAGAGCCTGAAGCTGTCTTTTAATAAAAGCCTGAACCCAATACCAAAAAATGTAATAAAAAAAAGTAAAATTAAAATTGCATAATATTTGAAAGTTGTTCTAAATGTAATTTCTCATTTTTTTTCAACAACTTCATACATCAACAAAACTGTTAATATCCCTAGCACATAATTTATGAAAATTTACATTCAATTTTATCAAAATAGAAGTTTAGTATCAAATATACATGCCTAAAAAGATTCTCATGTTTTTCTTCCACAACAAGCAAATCTGGCAAATACATTAATGAAACATATTTTATGAATAAATGAATAATATCTGCAGAAATTACAATTTATATGACAAAGAATTGAACAACATTTTTCTATTTCCTATAAAAGATATACACCTTTTGTATTCTCATATGCTTGAAAATCAGCTTAAATTAAAACTATGATACCGTTACGTGAAAGTTGTGATGTTTTTATAGGAAAATTGAAAATACTAGTCAATTACTTTCTATAGAGAATAATAATATACATGCCAATTTTATCTACTTATGAATGAAAGTGACTTTGTGAATGTAGAGAGTAGAGCCACAAAATGAATAGAGTTCAAGAAAAAAAAAAATCAATAGAATCGTTAATCTTATTTTCATATAAACTGTGATTAGCAATCGCAGATAATAGAAGACTAAAAATTTACAAACTGAGCTAATGCTGATTGACTCATTTAGAGGCAGATTAAAAAAAAAAAATAAATAAACATATCAATTAAAAAAGATGCCATATCCTAATTGACATCATAACAGGTCATTACTAGCCATCAATACCAAACATTAATCTAAAAATTTCACAAGTTTCCTTTAAGAATAGCGTTCTACTACTACGAATAAAAAGGGAAAAAAATTATCTTTCATTCTGATCAAAATAGCATTAAAATAACTTTAAATGGAATAAATAATTTTGAAAAGGATAATTTTTTTCCCTTTATACAAGAATAAATAAAACTGCCAATTTCAGTAAGTATGAGCCCGGACTGAGGCTTAACCCATCCCACCTCTAATGCACATATACACTTTTTATTCATGCAATTTTAAAGTTAAAGAAACTAACAAGCAAGAAAATTAAAAAGTTGCAATCTGAGTTACATAAATTGTTTACCTTAATGCAATAACAAAGCACTAAGAAAAAGCAGTTAAAATAAAAATTTCCATTGACAAATGAATCACTAACAGTAGTGCAGTGGCGTAGCTAAGGGGGGCGTCCGCCCCGGGCGCCAAGGCCTAGGGGCACCAAACTGAGAGAAATTGTTATATATCTGTATTGGGGTGGGGGTGCAAAATTTCTTGTTGACCCCGGGCACCAAAAAACATAGCTACGCTACTGCAGTAGTGTATGTACAAAATGGCTGAAGTAGAGACATTTTAGTAGCCTCTAGCATTAAAGGGTGCAAAACAGAATTTGACTTTGGACACTACTTTTTTTCCCCCTCTAAATTTTGTTAATACAGTAGAGATTAGTTAGTTTCTAGTATAGATTCCCTCAAATCTGCAACCCTAAAATCCACAAACACTTAAAATCTGCACATCTTTACAAATGTAAGCAATGAAACTTTTAGTTTAGATGTAGAGGCAAAATTACAGAATTTTTAGTTTCGTTTCATCCCATATGTATTTTAATATGCAAATCTGAATAATATGGCTGAACTCAGTTTTCTATGTAAGGAGTATAAATTATATATATAAATCAAAGTATTACTGATATGACTAGTAATCACAATATTTTTACCAAATATATTTATGGATTAATCAAGCTTTTATTATTATTATTATTATGCATATTTAAATATACATTATTAATTATTTACATGAGCCACACTTTTAATATTTTAAATCAGTTTTCAAATTATCTTTCTTTTAATACTTTCAATTTAATATTTTACTTGATTATTTTAATATTTTACTATTTTATAATCCCTCATTACAATTTCGATAGCATTATTGAATTCAAATTACTGTTTAAAAAATGTAAACAAAGCAATCGCAAGAAATTCTAAAATTTGCACTATCTCTAGTTTCAAGCTGTGTGGATTTGAGAGAATCTACCGTACCACGATATCTAGATCTTATACAAATATGTATTACTTCTTGAAAAGTAATTATTTAATATTTATATATTTTAATACCATGTTTCAGGCACACTATTCGAACCACTACATGGATCTGCAGATTCTCTCATTGACCTTGAACGTAATGATTTCTACTAATAATTTTTTTCTACATTTTATATATATTATGCAGAACATTATTTAAGGCTTATATATACAGAATTATTCACACTTCACATCAGTTCAAATAATCCACATTTTACTGTATAAATAAGAAAAGGAAAAAAAGTTCTTCAAATACAACAATATATATTCTTTAATCAACATCCATATATATAGTAAAATACCTTTCAATTACACATTTAAAAAAAAGTTAAAAATTGCATAAAAGTTTTAGTATAAAAATATTAAAATGATGTAAAAAAGACATTTTCATTGAAAATCATCACATATTATTTGTACTATCTAGCACTGCATAAAGTACAGTGATTTATTTACAATTACCACATAATTCTACACAATATTTTATAAAAATAAATAACTAAAAATTGCTGAAAACGTATATTTTAATACTGAAGTTTGAAAATATAAATCAGCATATTGCTAATATAGAGATCTGCAAAAAAGAAAGAAAAATCTGGTTGAAAACAAAAATTTCTAGTTGCCAGTAAAAATACATTTATGCCCCCCCCCCCCCCCCCACACACACACACTGTTTAATCATTTATTTTCCAAAAACACATACGGATTTTACAAATTAAGAAAGAATAATTACTAGTATATTATAGACATACCACAAATTCTTTCAAATATTCAGCTTAGTTAATGAATTAATTTTGAAAAGTAATAATAAACACTGTCACCAGTTGAAACATTTTGGTTGTCAGTGGCACTGGAGACAGCAAATGGCAAGCTCCGATTAATATTAAGGGGATATTTTAGTCACCTGCAGGGACCGACTAACAAATTTAGGGGCCCTGAGCACACACAGATGCTTACAGGGGCCCTCTATCACTGATGTTCACAGGGAGCTTGACCAAATATATACATATACTGAAAGATATACTTATTAAGTTAACTTTAATATATTTTTTAAATATCCATTCAAAAATTAATTTGATAATTATTAATTTGCTTTTTAATAAGTATTTCATTATTATTAAATTTATTTGAATAGATGTTTTCTAATAAATTGTGTGTTTCAGATTTCTGTTTTCCATGTAATTCCATATATCTGGAATGATAAAGCATGCAACAAATCATAAGTTTTCTACAGTATTATAATATTTTAAATATTAGCTATTAATAAAATATTTTCTTTCAAATATAAACATTCACTGAAAAAAATATACATGCATAAATTTTTTTTTAATAGTTAAACTACATCTAATTTTGGACAATAATTAAAAGAACTTCAATAGCATTTGGGGGCCCCAGAAAATCGGGCGCCCTGGGCCTGTGCCCTGTCATAAATCAGGCATTGGTCATCTGGAAAGACTCTCTCTCTGTCTTTAATGCTAATCTTATGGAAGAAATGTTTTAAGCTATCTCATTTGTATTTTAATATACAATTCTTTCTGCACTGGATAGCTGAGATTGATCTCTATATATGCACTTTTTTATTTTTTCAACTTTATTTGTAGGGTTTTTTTTCTTTTTTTTTCCCGCAAGTGGATGGTTACACTTTCAAAACCAGTTCCAAAAATGAAAGTGTCCTAATTTAAAAATATCTGTAAGCAAAATCAAAAAAGTAAAAAGACCTTTGTACAAATCAATCTCAGCTGTCCAATTGAAAAAAAAATATATATTTAAAAATGCTGAAATGCAACCAAAATATTTTTATAAATTTCTTCAATAATATTAGAATTATCGAATGAGTCTTTTCACTTGACTGAAGTAACCTCTTAAAACATACACTTGTCAAGTGAAAATTATTAATTATTCATAAATTCATAAAGATCCCTTTATTTTGTAATATATCACAGGCATAAATAAATAAAGAAAATAATTTGTACAGCATGATCTTGGAGCAAAAAGCACAACTTTGTGGATATTTAAAGATGTTATGTTGAATATACGTATAATGAAATGGGTCTCGACTGTTTTTAAGATTAAGATACTAATACACTGCATAAATAAATATCACGTTAAGTAAGAAATTAAATACAGTTAGTTTTTTTATTTCACTATATAAGATTGTAAATTATGAGGGGTTTTTTCCCCCTGGAAACAAATGCTGATTATTAAAACAAGTCATGCAACATTCTAATGAACTTAAAACATTATCTTGCTTGTAAAATATTCTAGCCGAGAATGCTAAGCATTTAAAAATAATACTGTTTTTCATTTTCAAAACCTTAATGTCTTGTAATTTTTGTTACAACAGTATTGAAAACATAACAAAAGACAGATTAGCCAATGATCAAATAATAAATAACCAAAACTTATGATTAAATAAAGTAGACTCCCGCAAATGCTTAAAATTTGCACATCATTACAGAAGAAAACTGAAACTTTCAGTTTTGATCTAGGAGCACAGTTACAGAAGTTTAGTTTTTGTAATATTCTGTACCTATTTTATGTAATTTTTGATAATATGACTGAAATCATAGTTTTTTTTATGAAGAAAATATAAAATTATTTCTGGAGAAAAAAAAATATTGCTGTTATTATTTGTTATCATAATCTTTTAATCAAATCAATATGCATTAATCAAACTTTTTTGGTTATTAAGTCTGACTAAACTTGAAATAAAATTTCCATACTTTATGATTTTTATATGAATGAATTAAGGTACCTTTATGAGAAAAGTTTTATTGAATAATTCAAGAAAAATGTATCTCATCTTTATTATGCATATATAATTATATATTAAATATTTACTTTTAATCATTTTCTAAATTATCTTACATTACTTAAATATTTTAATATTTTGCTACATTAAAAGCATTTATTATAATTTCAACTGCATTATTCATTCAAATATATTGTTTTAAAAATTTAAACAAAGCAATGACCAGAAATCTGTAAATATTCTAAAATCCGCACAACCTATGGTCTCAAGCTGTGTGGATTTGGGGGAGTCTACTGCATTATAAATAATGAACTCATTATTGATGTTTAAAAAGAACATTTCAATAAAAATTATAAATCTGTGCATAATTCACTACATTATAATATATGCTATATGCACATTTCCTCTGATTATCACAAATAAAAATTTATTTAGACACTGACATAAAACATTTTTATAATACTTTTAAAGTAAATTAGATATAAATAACACAAAGAACAAATATACTATTTATCAAGTAAAATATTTCAAGACTTTTAAACTATAGTTATCCATATAAAAAAATAATTCTTTGAATTAATTATCACATAATTTACATATGATACAACAAGAACAGTATTATAGTAGTTGGCACATATTTGAGCATATCTTTATTCTTTAAAAGACAAACATACATTAATTAAAAAATACAATTTGAAACATTTACTAAATATACTTACAAAAGAATCATCATATAAATATAATTCAAGAAAGTCTGATTATAAATTAATAAATTCTCTGATAAAAAACACCATTTGGCACGTGCTTTAGAAAGTTTTAGCCCTTTAAATACATTAAAAAAATATATGCATATAAGCATTTAAACTTATATGCAGATAGTAGTGAATTTATCAAATATAGATATAAAACTGTCAACAATTTCCCTTTTCATCTGAAAACACGCAAACAAAACCAGAGTCTTGACTACTGCAACTTGCGAAGAAACAAATCTTTCAGATTCAACTTTTGTTTTAAAACTATTGCAGTGGTCAAAGTGTTTCCAGAGAACAGAATAAGAAACAGCAAGGCTGAAATTGGAACCTGAAAAGATTTATGTATTGCATTAAGCAATAATTATGATAAATGTTAAAAACTTATATGAAGTAATATAATTTATTAGCAGCAATAATAAATATTAACACAATGTAAAAAAAATTGTTAATTTAGAGGTATGTTAGTTACAAAAGTATTATACCATGACAATTACAAGTGTAGAAAAAACGACGTCTTCGTTGGATGTAAATCTTCTATATTAAAATGAAGATAAGTTATAAATGCTGTCTCAAAAAACCTATAATTTCTATGTTCAAAGTTTATCACAAAAGAGAAAAAAATATTATAAATATCAATTTTTTAATCGGGACATCTGCAGATCAGGAGCCTTAACATCTGCTCTGCTTCATAATATTTAACTTCCAAAACTTTTAAATTACAGTTTTATGTTTTTTATATTAGTATAGATAGTTTACTACATACAAACAAAACAACATTGTATATAGAGTTTGTTATATACTATATAACAAACTACTTGTTATATAGTTTACTACAAGTAGTATTTTGAATTAGTGTTGATTCTATGCAGTTTTAGCAGGGTGCAGCACTCGGCAGCCCTTTTTAACACTTCCCATGCGCCAAGTGGCAATTCAATTGAGACCAAGGAAAATATCGCAAATTTTAGGAGTTTCTAAACATACCAGTTCAAAATATTTTTAGTGAACAAGGAACAATTGTGACCTTCTTTAAAATAGTGTTTCCTTTTTGAAAAATTTCTGCCTGGTGGCTTTTTTTTTTCTAGAGTCAATACTATGAATAGTTTCAAATTATAAAGTGAGATACATTTACATGTATTGACACTCATGAGATTATATTATATTTTCCTGAGATTATATAAAATCATTTGGTGCTGCCATATAGCAGCAGATTCAAGAAACAAAAAGGTGTTTAGAACAAAAAGATTCAGGAAAATATACAAGAATCAAATTATAAACATCCTAATGAAAATAAAAAATTACTTTACCTGCCATTCTATGTTTCTGATTGTAACACAGAGTTGGTACAATGCATAAGCATTATATAGTTGCCAGGCCTAAAATGAAACAATAATGATATAAATATTATATATTTGCCATTAAGCAGAAATTTTAAGCATATCTTAAAGATAAAAATAAAGATAAGAATTAACCAAAACATTTTGAGCCTTTCCTGGGAAAAATGAAAAATTCCAAGGTCAGCAAATGAATTTCCGTCCCAATAATCCAAATGAAATTCTGTTCAAAAATCAAACTTAGCTTTGAGGTCCTTTCACAGATTTACACAAGTACTAAATTGTAATATTTGTACAAATAGTGTAAATAAATGTTTAAACAGCTGTACACATTATTTGTATATATGAAGCTAATATGATGTATAGTTTCATACTGGTTATGTACTCTAATGTCTCATTCTGCACCCTATTCTTTTTTAGCACAAAATGAAGTTATTACAAACGTTTTCGTAAGAAACATAGGGTCTACAATGTAAATATGCACTCATTTATCCTTTTATATAATATTTTGATCATATATATCTACATGTGAGTGTATTTGTTTGTGTGTGCATGCATCAGAGAAAGTAATAATAATAAAAAGACCCCCCCCCCCCTATTAGTCACTTCTAGTTACAGTTCTGCCTTACAAACATGATATTTCATGGAATTTTGAGCAATATTCTTAAGTTACAACAGCACCCATTAAATTGGTTTAATACAAAGATAACAGATAGACATTACTGCAAAAATACTTAATCATATTCAGCACCCCTACCCCCCTCCCCTCCATCTCTTAATATGTATAAATAATACAAATTAATAATTGAAGGTAAAAAAAGTTCCAGGAATCTATTATCTTTATTATTTCTTTTTATGGATATGGAAAAATGGAAAAACACAAGCATGAAAAGTCAGAAAGCAATAGACTGCACTATATCTTCAGTCTTGGAAAGAGACTGATAGTAAATTATATTTTATATTAAAATAGAGATATTTCTAGCTTTTAAAAAAAATTTTAATTGCTTTTTTTTTTATCATAGAAGATCATTTTTAGCCATAAAGCAAGACAATAGAAATCTCATAGTCTATTTCCATTGAGTTATATTTAATATTTGGGGAAAAAATTTAGCCTAGGCTTGGATAAGCTTTTTGCATCCATAATGAAACTACATTGAGAACTATAACAATTCTAGTAATAAACAGACTCATTTACATTAATAGAAAATTTACTTACATAACCAACAATTAGGAAAGGTAGCAAAAATGTCAAACCTCGCCACATCCAAGAATGAAAGCCATCTGTAAACATAGTTTAGATAAAATTATTTCATTGATGATTAAAAAGATCATAAAATAAATTTCATTTTTTATCAAAGTCAAAACATATTTAAATAACATTTTTTTATGCCAACTTAAATTATATACAGGGTGTTTATAAAGTCCTGGATCCATTTTGATGTTTAACAACTCATAAAATAATAGAGAGAGATTAAAATTAATAACATAAATGGTTAGATAGACTGAAAAAGTTTCATGACCCTTGTCAATGAACTTCCACGTGTGTCCCCTTCGTCGCATGGAGAATATCAAGTCGATAGTCAATTTCACGCCAGGTAGCAGCAAGCATGTCGCCATCCACAGACTATCGACTTGATATTCTCTGTGGGACAAAGAGGGCACACGTGGAAGTTCATTGACAAGGGTCATGAAACTTTTTCAGTCTATCTAACCATTTATGTTATTAATTTTAATCTATCTTTATTATTTTATGAGTTATTAAACATCAAAATGGGTCCGGGACTTTATAAACACCCTGTATTTATTAAATTCTCAGACTTATGAGTTTTGAGCAAAAAAAAAATTTCTTTCTAATTTTTCTATAGTCAGAAAATAGTCATCATAAGACCTGAAATTCACTAGTTACCACTTTTGTTGCCAGATCCAAAGCCTGTTCAAAGTTAAAGATTTGTCACTGTGTGCTGGGTCTAAGCATCTTTCAGAGCACATCTTTATATTTCTAGGAACTTTCCCCATCACCAGCACCTGCCTATGTTCTTTTTAGGTGCGTTCGTAATTATGTAAATACATAGCACCTATAGTGGTCGTTCAGTCCGTCCGTCTGTCCGCATATAACAATGCAAAAACTACCCAACCGAATTGTTTGAAATTTGAAATACATGACTATTACATAATTTTGTCGAGTCATTTCAAATTTTATGAAAATCGGATGCATTGATCAATTAGAGGGGCAATCAAAAGTATTCCATTACATTACGGTCAATGGGAAAAAAAGCTTCAAATGCATTTTAATTGTTTGAAATTTAAAATACATAATTATTACATAATTTTATCGGATTATTTCAAATTTTATGAAAATCGGATGCATAGATCAATTACAGGGACAATCAAAAGTATTCAATTACATTATGGTCAATGGGGAAAATGTTTCAAATGTATTTTATACGTTTGAAATTTAAAATACATCATTATTACATAATTTTGTCGAGTTATTTCAAATTTTATGAAAATCGGATGCATAGATCAATTACAGGGACAATCAAAAGTATTCTGTTACATTACGGTCAATGGGGGAAAAATGTTTCAAATGCATTTTAATGGTGTTACACTCATTCAAACTTTATAAAATTTATATGCAACTATAAAGTATATACAGTCGAACCTCTACATAACGAAACTCCATACATCGAATTTCTCCATATAACAAATTTTTAGTAAGAACGGTCATCTTTTCGCATGATTACATTAAAAACAGACTATATATAGCGAAATATCTATCTCCATATAACGAATTTTTTCATAAATTGATCTTAATTTATTCAGTTTTAAAAAAGCTTCGAAATCATATGGAATCAATTTTCCATCACTTATTTTTGATAATTTTAAAGTATTTAATCTCTTTTTATACCTTTTTCGGCAATGAATTTTACTCTGATGGTAAATTATGAATGACAGTCAAACTCTTTTGCCACATTCTGTCACAAAACTGTTATAGAAATAGATCAAGTAAGGAAATCATCATTATTTGTTCCTGTGCAAAAATATTTACATTTGTTTACTGAACTTCGAAAGAACTTGGAAAGAAAAATCAAAAAAGATAAAATCGTAAAATCAAAGCACACATCAATGTATTCATTTCTTAAACTTTGCAGTAATTAAGTTATGTAATTAATTTTTATTTTGACACTTAAATTTTTATATTTTTTCCTAATGTGAAAAATAAATTTTAATAGCATTGTTACCTTTTTTCAACAATTAAAATCTAAATTTTGAAATGACTAATTTTTATTGGAATGGAACGTGGATGCTTTAGGAAGGTTTTACTGTAATTCATGACCAGTATATAAACATTAAATATAAAATTCATAATACAGAATGCCTAGCTTACCTATTGTTATATCCATATTATGTCTTTCACCCAAAGCTCGCAATCTATACAAACAACCTTGTTGGTAATAATACTGAAGAAACTGAAGAAAACCTGAAGCGTTGAAAATAATTATTTGCATAAAAAGAAAATCTTTGAACAAGTCTTATTTCTGTAAAGTAATATAAATTGTCCATCCTAATAATATTGTCTTTTTTAAGGCTTTTCTCAAATTCAAATTGGCTATCTTTTGACACAATTCTGAATTTATTTTGACTCACAAACATATGAAATTGATAGATATTCTTAGCCACAAACTAACTGAAGTTTTTTTTTTTTTTTTTTTTTTTTTTTTTTTTTTCATTTTTCAGAAAGAAAAATTAGAAAAATCTGTCAAAGTTAATGTTTTGGTGCCAATTTCTGGCAACAGCAAGAAAAAGAAACAAAACTGTGATCATGAAATGACAATTTCACTATTAACTTAAGATGCAACTCATTTATCGAAAAATAAAAATTCTGATTTCAAATCCCTTCAATAATCCTGTCTGCAAGTGACCTGCTTTTACTTTTGAATGTAAGTTTATAAATGTGTTAGAAAGTTTCACATAACTGAGGCTGGAAAATTTTCTTTGAGAACCAAATTAAATAATAAATAGTTGATGTTTTCATTTTCTGTTAATTAATTTTCATGATATTTGGAATAATATTCAGTTAAAACATCTATTCATAACAGCAGATTTTGTATTTCATGAAAACTATTTTGTTTTACTGTGCCTATAAAAACAATGAATTTTATGAATATATATATATATATATATATATATATATATATATATATATATATATATATATATATTTTTTTAAATGGATACTTTTAACATTTTACGTATTGATAACCATCATAGAATCTGTGGAGTCCAGTGTTCAGTGCATCCACCGGAGGTCCTTATGCTCTTTCCAACACTTGACAAGATCAGAAAAAAATTTAAAAAGATGTCTGTGGATAAATTTAAGTTTCCATCAATCGCAATATGCCTGACAAGCACAGCACAATTATTTCCATTCTGCCACTAGAGTGCTCAGAATTTGAGAATAATAAATGAAGTTTTTTTAAATTCAAATTTGAAATATTATCTCTTTTTGTATTTTAATGAAGCTCACTGATCACTAAGAATTTTAGAATTGTGTCAATTAATTGTTAATGTGATTTTCTAGCAGGGGCTTGCCAGGTGCATTGCACCTGAGCTCTTATAAAGTGGTATTACAATGTTAAGTGGCATTACAAAAACAGTATTATCAAAAACCGTAAAAATGGGCAATGCTGATTTTCTGATAAAAAGGACATCAAAACTATTTAATTTGTATTATTAATATATCAATTAATTATAACTATTAAATTTATTAGTTAAATTTTGGGAACAAATAATTATTCTTAAAAAATTGCCAAATAAGGGCAGATAAAAGCAAAAAACAAACTACATAGTACAAAGTGTCAACCTTTACATTTATTTAAACAATCTCTTATTTGTGAATGAATTTTATTGCTTTAATTGATATGAAAAACACATATGATGTAATTGTCATTTGTTAAGTAAAAAGTCCTTGTGAAAAGTGAGCAAAAGACTATGCTGTAACATTCAAATCAGTGCATTTGAATATATATCCTCATATAAATGTTTATTATGCTTATAAGAAATGCTCAGCATGTTCACCAACAATATGCTTTAATCACAAAACTATACTTGTGTCACTAAGAGTACTTCATTTGGCTAAATATACTAAACATGGCAATGAATGCTCTTGTTTATAACCAAGCACAGGTATAAATACTTTCCGATATTTCTACATTACAAAATTTTTATTAACTTATGACTATAGCACATCATTTAAATAATTTCAATTTTAAATTATTGGTACTTTTATGATAGCTATGCTCAGGTGAAAAATCATCAAATTGTTTCTACCCCCATCATTTACATTGCATTCACTTAATTTAAAATGCATAACTTTAATTTTAAATACATTTATTGCATAAATTTTAAATAAATTATTTTGACTCATTTCATTTGAAATACAATAAGTAAATATATAAATAATAAATAAATAATTTAAAAAATGTATAGAATAATACAATAAACCAAAATATTTTATTTCATCATCAAAGCACCATTTCTAACTAACATACACACACACAAAAAAAAATAAAATAAAATAGATAAAAGCTGCTATTGGTGAGATTTGCACCTGGATAATATAAAAGTATCAAAAATTTCACTTTGAGCAGCAAAAAATGTCAGCAGGTAACTTACTTTTTACCAACCCATAATTTTTCTTAAGCCAGAGATATATTTTACAGCCCCAAAAGCTTAATTATAACCCTTTAAGTCCAGAAGCTTTTTGGTAGAAATGAAAAGTTTTAGTGGTATACCCTGATTAATAGGATCATATTTGATAGTAAAAAACTATTTTAAAAAGTATAAATGTCAGGCATTGCATGGAGAGGATTCATGCAATTCTGTGGGTGCAGGCATCACCTACACTATTGTGTAGGTCAAGTCTTAAAGGGTTAAAAACTGAATAATAAAAGTAAAACAGAACACACAAAAGAACGTTTAAATAAAAAAAAAAGAAAGAAAAACTAACTTGTATAACAGGAGTAGAACATAAATTGTCTTCTAAATATTTCATAAGATTCCCCATCATGCCTAAGCATAAAGAAATAATTCTTTTAATTGAAAAAATTCATTACAACTATACATTTTGCACAGCTTTATTTTCCAAAAGATAACATTTAAAAAATACATTGAATGCTCATGCAATATCATTAAAAACAATCAACCTTTTTATTTTAAATACTACTGTAACTGCCCATCCTAGGATGGTGTGTAAAAATTGTATTTTTCATTTAAAATTTGAAAAAAAAAAGTAATTGACAATATGGTAGCATTTAGATGAGCAAAGTTTGGTGTTTTTTTTTTATGTTCTAATCAACACACCATTAGCATTAATACTTGTGAGTAAACCAGGTTTTAACATAATAAACATAACAAAACATCTGTAACATAATAAAATATAAGATTTCTTAATAAAACAAAAATTTAAAAAATGTGAAATAAAACTGCACAAATTAAAATTCTGCTGCAACTATTGAAAATAATAATAATAATAATTTTTTTATAACACTTTAAAATTATATTTTTATCATTTACTCTCCCTCCCCCACCAAAATTTAAAAATTTATATTAATAAAAGGTTAAATTTTAAAGAGATAAAACAGTCGCAGTTTTTTTTTTTAATCTGTCGATAAAACTTCTAAGCAAAAGACAAAAGCTATTTTTATTCAAGGATAAATTTTATGAAAGCTTTTTAGTGTTTTGTAACCTTCATTTTTTTATGTATATGTATAATGTTTTTATGTATCTAATGCCCATTTTTAACAGTTGTACAAAACTTTCATACTTAATGCTTTAATGTATTGAACGAAAATAATCATTTATCCTTTCTTTTACAAATGACGCTAACTTTGTTTGTGAATTGATTTTAAGTGAGGCATCGTAATCCCAACCTAAGGGAAGGCATTGTTAAAATTTTCTTCATGCCTATTGGTGTTTTTTTGTTTTTTTTCTGTGTACCCACAATTGATAGTCTGACATCACATGAATAAACAGGGATAGAAAAGGTTCAGGTGATATCTAATTCCATGGTTTAAGTTTTTTTAAATGGATTCCCTACCACAGACCTTGTTTACACTTAAAAATAATGCAATCTGAAAAAAATCCTAAATTTTTAATAACATGTAATTTGTTTGAAAACTGTAGTGTTTTCTTTTACCAAGTTTTTATAATTTTTAAAATAGTTTTCGAGAGTGATGTTTTAAAATAATTAACTGATTAAATATGTTTGATTGCAAAAGATCAACATGTTTTATATATAAAAAATCTTTCAGTCTGTAATTAAAAGTTATTTTTTCTTACGTTCTGAAATACCAGATTAAATCACCTGGTTTCAGATAAATAAAATAAGAAAAAACATTCTTTAAATATTTTATTCTTTAGGAAATATTTCAGTAAATTCTTCACCAATTCCATGTTGATATCCTTAAAATATTTTTACTTGTAAATTCGTTCCAAAGACAAATTCACTGTTAAATTTTTTTTTTACTGCTTTAAAATACATAATTTTTTTCCTAATGTTTAAGACTATTTTTTATTACTATTGTTTATTTTAAATGGTCTCCAGGGAGATTACATAAAATTTCATTAGACAAGTTTCTTTTATTATATACATTATTATACTTCTTTTTGCATGTGATAACGCATAAATTCACAATCCTTTAAAATATTTTTTTAATTTTTATTGTTTCTTTGAAATAGTCTTTCGAGAGATTAAGTGTAATTTTATTTATAAATTTAAAATATTTATTTATATATATATATATATTAATTTTTTTTTTCATCTGTGTAAAAAATGATTATTAGGCTAATGTATAAATATTAAAAAAATGAAAAGTAGTTTTAAATCATTTTGCTTAAGTTGTATTGAAATATCAGTTTTATGAAAGAAAATTCATGTTTTCTCTTAAACAAAAGATGCAATTTACAAGGAGAGGAACAATTTTGATAATCGCAGATTTTGACTATTTTTATATCTGTTGTAAGGTAGAAGCCCCTTAGTCTCAGGTTCAATGGATTTTATACAATGCTTTTTAGTTCTCAAGAAACAAGGGGGGTCTAATATTATACAGTATGGAACCATTTATCCGGAAACCAGTTCACCGGAAAACCAGTTATCCGGAATGATATTTCTAACAATGTTAGAATTTTTGCAGAAAAAAGTGTCATATACTGCCAGTTTGACATATACATTGCTTGAAACAATAGTACAGTTTAATAACAGCATCTATTATTTGAAATAGATGCATATAGAATTATAATATAGATGTTTTCATTTTTATGCAGAGAAAACAAGAGAATTTTTGTTCCCAAGGAATTCCCATAAATTGCCTTTTTTCAAACTCTAACATTTGATCTTACTTGCATCTAATTCTTAGTTCATGTAATGATGTAATCTAATAATTAATTTAAAATTAGAAGTAATACCACAACCACATATATTCCATAAAATTTATCAAATGGATGCTGCTTTAATGCCCAACCAGTTAACCGGAAAAACCAGTTATCTGGAATATATCTGATCCCAACCATTCCGGATAAATGGTTCTGTACTGTAATACAAAATTAAGTACTTATTTTGCAATGAAGTCCTTATACTGGCGTAGCTCATTAGGCAGAGTGTTTAATCATACATCCGTAGATTTTGGAATGCACTGTATTTACCTTTTCCCTTTTTTGTTTTGTAAATATACTTGTAATGAAAATTTACTGAATTCATTGTCAATTAAAAATTGTGTATCCATTGTAATTTTAACATACTTTTTTTTAATTTGTAACTAAATTGTTATATAAAACAGTTAATTTTTTTAAATGATCTAAAGTGAATTTCATTTATTTTTTATCAATGCAATGATATTGAATAATTGTGTAATTTGTGATTTTAAAGAAATATCCTTTATGTATTGCCCTAATAAAGAAAATGAATAAGATGCAAAAGCTGGATGACTGAAATGCATTACATTTGTTTTCTCCTTAATTGTTTTATTAATAGATTTGTAATTATAATTTAACATTCTCAATTTAAAACCATACATTGATTACAATTTAAATAGCTAGTTCTAAATTAGCCTTTTTGATTTTTTAATCATTATTAAACTTTTTTCAGCCTTTAAAGAAATTAAAGAAAAAAAATGGATCTATTATGATTAACAAAAATTTCAGAATCTTCTGTTGCACCCTCTAGTTGTGGCAAAAACTATAAAAAATAAATGCAAAAGGAAGATAAAGGTGAACTTAAAATGATTCAAAGCGAAGCATATATGTATTTCAAAATTAAAAATCTTTTACATGCAAAAAAGAGGTTGTAATTTGATTCTTATGCTACTGTTTAATATAATTATGCTTCTTAGTTTGAAAATAGAGCAATATAATCATCGTATCTACTTTATTGAAGCAATGTATAAATGACATTTCTTTAAATTCATGAATTGAAACAATTGTTAGACATCATTATATTGACAAAGAATATATGAAATACATTTTACAAGAAACTGTTTAAAAAATTAACATTTTAAAGAACATATGAAACATAATTAAAAATAATTTAAAAAATATATTAATTTTGTGATGTTTTATGCAATGATTTTGTTACAATTAAAAACAAATACATGAAAATTATGATTTATACGCAATTTTAAATTAACATTTAATTTATTGAATTATAATTAAAAGTATATTTATAAAACAAAAAATAAGTAAAACAAACATAGCCCGTTCTTGGGATTGAAGCCGAGGACCATGGATCATTGAGCTAACGATCTACCGAACGAGCTATGCCAACATAAAAATTGTGTTACACAGTAAGTACTTAAGTTGTATTATAATATTAGACCTTCGAGAATTAAGGAGCGTTTTATAAAATTTGATAAACCTGAGACTAAGGGGCCTCTACCCTACAAGCATACGTGAAAATAATCAAAATCTGTGATTATCAAAGTTGGCCGTCGCTTTGTAATCAAGTAAATTGTTGTAGTTTCCAAAATGAAAGTGTAGGTTTTGTTTAATATCTTTTAAAAAGTAAGCCATTTGCATAAGTGAAGCATCATTATTTTTTTTCATTCAAATTTGGCTTCTATTTTCAAATCTTGTAGAATTACAAAAAATCTCAACTTCATTTTGTTGCAGTTACAAGAAAATGTTGTAATTTGGTGTTTTAAATGGATTTTTTTCGTTATTGTTTTTATGATCTATTTCACTTTTAAAACTGTTGAATCTCTTGATTTTTTTAAAAAGCTAATCAAGTTTAAAAATATATGTAATAAAATAAAAAAAAAAAAAAAAAAAAAAATTTTTGCGCCATTTTTTTGTTTTCTCTTAGCTTCAATTCTAAATTTGTGGAACATATTTCAATCTTAGTTTCGTAACTTGTAACAGCTAAAATTCTTTTTCTTACTTTAGTTATTAATAAATTATTACTTGCTTCTCAAAAAGGCGGGAAGTATTTCGTAAGCTTTTTACTTTCTGGCATATTCCTGCGATTTTAATTTTATTTTTTATTTTTAACATCGCGTGACAGGTGTTACTACGCGTTGCTAAAGGGCTTAGTCTTCCGAGGAAAAAATATAGTTCTTGCCAATAGACCGCCTATTACGGCCAATTAGAATTGATCATTTTATCCGTTAGAGGCTCGAGTCCATCCTGATTGGATTTTTAAAATGATTGACGCGAAGTAGGAGGGCGCTAGTTTTGTCGTGAAAATGATTTTTTCATTTGGCTTTTCAGGAGAATAGAATGCACCTTTTCTTTAAACTATCAAGACGCGCGTTTCATTGCTCCGCTGAATTAGAATGCATTTTTCTTAAAAACTACTCGGAAGCCATGTCATGTTCCCCGAGAATGTGGTTGACTTTTAAATTATTAGGATGCTGTTTCTTTTTTCCCCCCAAAATTCTAATATCTTGAAATGCAGCTTAATCACGAAGTTGGTGAAGTGGAAGTTATTCGATGAGAGTGCCAAGGTGATTGCGTGAAAGAACTTAACTTATTTATGAGTTCTAATAAAATTAATTTAAAGACTGCTTGATTGAACTTTCTTATGGGGAAATAGCCCAATAAACTCATCCACTGCTGGTCAAATTTCCGGAGCGACTGCTCAGCTCGTCCCACTGTTGATTCTTGGTAGTAGTAATCTGTTCTGCCTCATAGATGGTGTGCCACTGGAACTTGTACATTGTTATGGAACATCGCCTTCGTCGATTTATCATTACAGTGGAAGTCGACAGGATGAAAAATGAACCGGTGTAAAACTTTTGAGAATAAGCTGCATGCTCTTCATACACTTACAGTTGTTCCTACATTTTTCCTGGTATTGTTTTCATCTTAACATTTAATACAGAAAAAAATAACTATGATATCTTCCATCTAAATGGTATGTCCAAGACTGAAGATGGATGGGATCAGCTGCTGTGTGTTAATACTAATATTGTAATTTTGTTTCCTGCAATAAGACTCAATGTGTGTTACTAACAGTCAGAGTTTTTGAGATGCTAGCTGCACGCATCTTTAACCTCATCCGCGTCTACTTCCACCCATGTTACGACGAGATGGCCTGCATGGAAAAACATCTTCATGTGCATAAATGATAAACCTTTCAGCTGGGAAAAGGATCGTCTTATGAAGTTTTGTTGTGATTCTGTCTAGCATCTGCAAATTTTTAAGTGTGTATTCTCCAGTATTTTTTTTTTTATACTTGACATCTACGAAATCATCTACTGATTATTACTTAATCCAAAGAACGTCAAAATTCAACATCATTTTCTTTTATTTATTTATTTATGTATTTTCTAGATAACAGTACTGAAATATTTTGATAAACTTTCATTTCATAATAAATGAACACCTGCAGCATGATTGCGAAACTACTGTTGATACCATCGGTAATATAAGTCAATTGAAATTTGCACCTGTGAGTCGTATCTACGAAGTGCTTTATTTTTTGTTTATTTTAATAGAAAATTAGGTATTTGAACAAGGCCACATTGAGCATGTCTGTAAGTTATTATTTATTATTTTATTGTTTTATTGATTAAGAAATTTTAATAATAATTTCTTTGTTTAAATTCTTGATTTTTTTTTTCTCTTTTATTACAGATATTAAAAAATTAATTTGTTCTTAATTTATAATTAATTAAAATTTTCTGCTCATAGAAATTTTATTTAGTTTCAAAGGTGTTTTTTCTTTTTAATCGAAAGATGGATTAATTTGTTGTTAAAAAATACTCTGTTGCTAAATTTATTTTCCATACGTAAAGAAAAGTATTTTTGTTCTTAAAATTATTTGTTATTTCCCATGTATGGAAAACCGATATTTATTATTTTATTACTTATTTATTTATTATTTATTTATTTCACATGAAGTCAAACAGAATTGATTTATTTATTATTTTTATTGTTATTTATTGAGGTATTTGAAGTATTTGAAGTATAGTAATTGAATTTTAATAATTGAAGTATAGCATTTAAATATTTTCCATATGAATTATCCTTCTTTCATGTATTAAGGTCAGGATTAGTAAAAGAAGAAAAAATGTCAGAAAATAAACTTGATATTGTCCCTTTTGAATTTGGGTCGGGCATGGATATTTTTAAATGGTTTAAACATTTTGATCGAGAATGTTCTGTAGAAAAAAAAGATAATGAGTGGAAACACCAAAATATTTCAAAATATTTAAAGGGGGAAGCGCTAAAAACTTATATAAATGATTGTTTCGATTGTGCTACTTATGAGGAAATTGTCGAGATTTTAAGTGAAAAATTCATTCAAGTTAGAGTTCCAAAATTTTCTGAATTTACTTCCTTAAAATTAAATGATCTAAGTGATTTGGATTCTGATTTTAGAAAGAAAGTTGAGATTGGTAGGCAACTTCAGCTTGGGGAAAATTTAATTATACAGGGATTAACTGATGGACTTCAGCCGGAGTATCAAAATTGTTTGATGGTTAACCCTCCTTCCAATACTCGTGAATGGTTTCGGATTGCTAAACAATTATCAGCGATTCCAAATCATACCTCTAATAACGGCAATAGAAATTTTCAACAAACTAGACCAATGCACAATCCCAATCCTCAGCCCAGACATTGGACTCGACCTACTCCAAACAATCCATCCCAAAATTTTAATCCTAGGTTTTTCACTCCTAGAATGCCTACGACTCATTGTCAAAACAACTACCCAAGTCGTCCGTGCAGAATATGTTTAAACAGAGGCATAGAAAATGCATATCATTGGGAGAGGAGTTGTATATTTAACACAAATTCCTTTCAAGCTCAAACTCCTGCTCATATTCAACCACCCCCTACTAATAATATTTGACAATTAATCATCCCTGGATATGTGGGCAATAACAAAGTGTATTGTGTGGTGGATAGTGGATCAACTGTCTCAATTTTACCTCTCAAATTTGTTCGATATTTAAATGGTAATTTACATAATGTTACCCCTATTACTATCAGACAGGCACAAGGAACTCTTACAATTAATAAATCTTGTCGATTATGTATTAAATTTGGTAATATAAAGAGATATGTTAATTTTTTAGTAAGTAAACTTAATTTGGACTATGCTATTTTAGGTTTACCTGATTGTGCCAAATTTAAATTGAAAATTGATTGTGCAAAAAGCCAGGTGTTACAAGACAATATTTCGTTAAACCCATATGTCAACATATCCAGTGATAACTTAGAATTGCTTCATTTTGATATTATAAAAAATGATACTACTGTGCAACCCGATTATGGAAATACCATAACTCCTCAATCCTTGTCGCGAACTAATAATGATGATTATAATCTATTGAGGAATCTGAATGCTATTCAAAATAAAAATGTAAGGGAACTTTTAAGGGATTATTTAGATATTTTTGCAAAAAATAAATATGATGTAGGGAGAATTAATATTGAACCTCAGCGTATTTATCTTAAATCTGACCTACCAATATCTTTGAGGCCTTATCGTACATCCACTGCTGATGAAAAAGAAATATCTCAGCAAATCCAATCCTTATTAGCTGCTGGGTTAATTAAAGAAAGTTATAGCCCATACTCTTCTCCAGTTACATTAGTAAATAAACGAGATGAAGGTAAAAAAAACCGAATGTGTGTTGATTACCGAAAATTAAATTCTATCATGAAAAATGACGCTGAACCTTTGCCCCGAATAGATGAAATTTTAGGCAAATTAAGTGGTGCCCAATATTTCTCTGCACTAGATTTAGCCTCAGGCTATTGGCACATACCTATCCACCCAGCCGATTCCAAAAAGTTAGCCTTTACTACTAATTGTAGGCTCTGGGAATGGAATGTTCTCCCCTTTGGTGTAAAGGTAGGCCCCCCAATTTTCAACAGGACAATTAGAAGAATTCTTACAAAATATAAAATAGACTTTGCTTGTTATTATTTTGATGATATAATTATTTTTTCTAAATCAATAGATGAACATATACAGCATCTCATCCAAATTTTTGATTTATGCCGAATAGAAAATATTAAATTAAAATTATCGAAATGTACTTTTGCTCAAAAACAAATCAATTTTCTAGGGTATGAAATCCAAAATGGAACTTTAACTCCAGCTAATACTAATATAGAAACGATTAAAAAATTAAAACCTCCTACTAACACTAAAGAATTACAAAGATTTCTTGGTTCTATAAATGTGTATCATAAATTTATTGACAAATATGCTGAAATTAGACACCCCCTAAATAAATTACTTAAGAAAGATACTATTTGGGAATGGAATACTGAATGTCAAAACTCTTTTCAAAAATTAAAAGATGCCCTCATTGCTAAACCAATTTTAAAGATTTATGACCCAAAATTACCCCTACACATGTTTGTTGACACTTCTCAGGTAGCGGTAGGTGCAGTTCTTAAACAACCCGACCATAATAACTTTTTACATCCAATTGCTTATTTTTCTAGAGGATTGAGAAGTTATGAGAAAAATTATTTCATTACCGAACTAGAGTGTCTTGCTATCATTGATACTTTAGATAAATTTTATCATTACTTTCACGGTGTACAATTTACCATCCATACTGATCATGCATCTCTTGTTTGGTTAAAAAATGTCAAACATTTAAGAGGTCGATTATTTAGGTGGTCATTGAAGTTAAGTATGTTCGATTACAAAATAGAGTACTTAAAGGGATCTACAAATGTCGAAGCCGACATGTTGTCCCGAAACCCTATTTCTCATTTTTGTAAACCCCTTACTTTTCTTCTTGACGTTAAAGAGATTATTGAGATGCAAGAAAAAGAAAATGTGTGTGGATCAAATTATATTAATGACAATGGACTGATTATAGTTAAAAGAAAAGGTTTTTGTAAAGTGGTAGTTCCCATGTCCCTAAGAAAAAAATTGCTTAATGTTGCTCATGAACAGTTTGGTCACCCTGGTGTTCAAAAAATGCAAAATTTAATTTCTCCTAACTATTATTGGCCAGATATGACCCAAGACATTACTAACTTTGTTAAATACTGTGATATTTGCCAGAAAAATAAAAAACCTAGACAGAAAAAATTTGGCTTATTACAAGCTATGCCCACTACAGATCAACCTTTTGACTGTCTGTCTGTTGATACTGTAGGAGGGTTCAATTATTATAATTCTACAAAAAAATATCTCCATATTATAATAGACCATGCCACAAGATATGTTTGGGCATTTCCTTCCAAAAGTGTCACTACAGAAACTTATACAAATTGTCTGAAACAAATTTTCAATATCAAAATCCCTCAACAATTATTCTGTTTTAGTAAGATTTCAAGTGTACAGTCCCCTCAAAAAATACTTAGTGACAGGAATGCTGCTTTTACTTCTTCAAGATTCAAAAAATTCCTGCGAAATCATAATATTAAACAACGTTTGACCACTGCCCATCATCCACAAACGAATGGGAAATGTGAAAGAGTAAATCAGACAATAGTAACTAGATTAAAATGTAAAGTAAACTCCACTACCTCTAAAATTCCCTGGACTAAGCTTTTAACTGAGGTAATTAATGAATATAATAATACACCCCATTCTATTACCAAATTTCCACCTGCGTACTTGCTTTTTGGCCAATTACCCTATGACTCCCCCTTACAACAAAATTATTATCCCCCTGTTCATGAAGCACTTAAAATTGCTAAAACAAGAACTGATGAATTTCATTTAAAAAATAAAAGATATTATGATAAAGATTATATCGAACCAAAATTTAAAATAGGAGATCTAGTTATCTATGAAGAATTTCAGTACCCTAATACTAGAAAGTTGTCACAAGTATTTAGTGGCCCTTATAAAATTCTTAACAAATTATCCGAAGTAAATTTTGAAATTGATAGGCAAAACCAGTTCAAAAGTTCAGAAATAGTACATGTATTTAAATTAAGTCATGAGAAACAACCCCCTAATCAACAACAACAAACTCAAGTAAAAACTGTAGCTTAGACTATATCTCTAGTTTATCATTTTATATTTTTTTTCTCTTAAACAGTAAATTTCTTTTCATATTTTAATTCAGATAATATCTTGTAATTCTTACAGAATGGCAATGATATCTCTTGACTGCAGCGGGAGTGTCACTTGTCTGGAAACTTTTATATTTGTTTATTTATGCCGGCGTAGACGAACAAAGTGGAAATTTCTTATTCTGTACTGAATTACTCTACTTAGAATATTTTTTTTTCTTTCAACTGAACCTATTTGTAATATTAAATTTAATCTATCAATTATTAAATTAATTATATACCAAGTAACAAAATTTTTATCACTTTATTTTAATTTTTTCTTTCTCTCTCTCTTTGCTGCTACATTCCAGTCCAAGTACATGACAATTAGAATTTAATTTTGTTTCTTTTTCTCTTTTCTACTTGTATCTTGCAATGTTTTATCACACCGAGAGAATATTTATTGCGTAATTATTTGACATGAATAGATCTTGTTTTTTATTTTTATCATTTATTAATATTTCTTTTTAAGAATCTTAGTAGTTTAAAGGTCACGTGCATTCTCAAACATGAACAAAATTTTTATTTATCTTTATTTTATTTTAATTTATCATATTATATTTTAATTTTTTTTGTACATATTCCTACTTAATCCTGTACTCGAATTACCAGATTAAGTAAATGATTTCATAATTGATTGTATTTTTTATTTTATTTCACTTCTCTCTATATTTCATCCCAAAAATATGAGATGAGATAAACGAGATTAAGTATTTAAAGAATGTCTTTTGTGATATTTATTATTACTTATTAAGAGATTTACTTATACCCATTATGAGATTTACTTATACTTATGATATTTATTATTATTGATATTTTTCCTTATTATATTTCTTACTTATATTGTTTATTATTTACATTGTTAAAGTTTATTATTACTATATTATAAAATGTCTTACTATATTGAATTTGGACAATTAATAATGATATAATTAGACCTCCTTGAAAAGAGGCAATGGACTATACCACTCCAAATATGACTCTTGGACAAGTAATAAGATATAATTAGACTTCCTTGAAAAGAGATCATGAATACTCCAAATATGACTCTTAAATGGATTTTTGAAACAAACTTTCAACATTGATTTCAAGAAAGTTCTATTAAATTCCTTCATTTCTAGATTTGACATTGTTAAAAAAGAATTCAACGTTATTGTTTTTCATTTTTATGTTTCATTTTTATGTTATTACTATGGGTAATTGCTTATATTTTCAAATTACTTTATGATGTGTACTTTAAACAAGATTATATCTTGTATTTGTATTGATGCCTATTTTATTGTATTTAAATTTGAAGTTATTCCACGCATCACCTTAGTGTTTTTAAATTTGAATTCTATATTTATATAAAAAAGAGAAATTAATTTAAATTTTTTTTATTTAGTATCTAATTATTATTACTTATATCAACAACTTCGTGAGCTAAGTCTGCATCATCTCCCTTTCTGTGAAATTGCAGATCTCAGACCTACTTTTTCACCCGTCTTTCTGGGAGGGGGGATTTGTAATAAAATAAAAATAAAAATAAAAAAATTTTTTGCGCCATTTTTTTTGTTTTCTCTTAGCTTCAATTCTAAATTTGTGGAACATATTTCAATCTTAGTTTCGTAACTTGTAACAGCTAAAATTCTTTTTCTTTAGTTATTAATAAATTATTACTTGCTTCTCAAAAAGGCGGGAAGTATTTCGTAAGCTTTTTACTTTCTGGCATATTCCTGCGATTTTAATTTTATTTTTTATTTTTAACATCGCGTGACAGGTGTTACTACGCGTTGCTAAAGGGCTTAGTCTTCCGAGGAAAAAATATAGTTCTTGCCAATAGACCGCCTATTACGGCCAATTAGAATTGATCATTTTATCCGTTAGAGGCTCGAGTCCATCCTGATTGGATTTTTAAAATGATTGACGCGAAGTAGGAGGGCGCTAGTTTTGTCGTGAAAATGATTTTTTCATTTGGCTTTTCAGGAGAATAGAATGCACCTTTTCTTTAAACTATCAAGACGCGCGTTTCATTGCTCCGCTGAATTAGAATGCATTTTTCTTAAAAACTACTCGGAAGCCATGTCATGTTCCCCGAGAATGTGGTTGACTTTTAAATTATTAGGATGCTGTTTCTTTTTTCCCCCCAAAATTCTAATATCTTGAAATGCAGCTTAATCACGAAGTTGGTGAAGTGGAAGTTATTCGATGAGAGTGCCAAGGTGATTGCGTGAAAGAACTTAACTTATTTATGAGTTCTAATAAAATTAATTTAAAGACTGCTTGATTGAACTTTCTTATGGGGAAATAGCCCAATAAACTCATCCACTGCTGGTCAAATTTCCGGAGCGACTGCTCAGCTCGTCCCACTGTTGATTCTTGGTAGTAGTAATCTGTTCTGCCTCATAGATGGTGTGCCACTGGAACTTGTACATTGTTATGGAACATCGCCTTCGTCGATTTATCATTACATATATATATATTTTTTTAATTTAAAAAAGAAAAGGGCATGGTCCCATTTTTATCCTAAGTGATGGAAGTCACCTAATTTCCACATATATTAACTAATTTCATAAAATCTTTGTATTTAAAATAGCTAATGTGGCCAAACTAAGCTTGTAAGGTATTGAATAATAAAGTTTCATTCAACTGATTTTTAAATAATTTTTACAACATATAATGAAAAATATTTTTTAAGCTGCAAGAGCACAGATAATAAAATAAACTAAGTGAAAAAATAACAAAAAATCCAAATAATTCAAATTAGAATTAATAAAAATGATTTCTTTCACTACATACTATTTTATTTTATTTTAGAAATCTGAAAATTTTACCAGAGAATTAAAACTCCAGCTAAAATAGTTGTTATAAAATGATGAGCTCTCCACCATCCTTTAATACTAAAAAAATGAAATAAAATATATATTGTTAAAAGAATTTACAGATGAGTATTCTTAAAACATAAACATGAATGGATTAATAGCAATACCCAAAATAATAAATTACAGATATTTTTCCATCAGATGAACATAACTTCATGATAAATGCAAATTTTGTACAAACAAAAGCTAATAAAGATGTCACAAATAATTATAAAGTGTTTATACCAGTGTTTACAATCTGTATGCCATGGCACACCAAAGTGCCGTGAGGTTTTTTTGAAAATAATTAAAATTGTATAGCGTCATATTATATCAATTCATCATGTATTTGACACTTAAAAACTACTTTTCTTTGCTTTCAGTTGATGAATATGAATGATTAAATGAACCTACTTCTAATTTGCAAGACACCAAATTTGACAACAATAGAAAAAGAACTGCTCATTGATTTGAGAAATGGTAATTTTTACCGTTTAACAAATTTCGAGAAAAATTTGGATGCCTTTTAGCTTTCTTTTAAAAATGCATGCCTCACAATCATCTTGAAAGCTATTAAAATTCTTCTGACTTTAGCATATTCATGAATCTGCCAATTTGGAATTTCAGCATTGACAGAAATCAAGTCTAAAAAGCGAGTAAAATTTTAAAAAAATTGAAATGCAAACTTGTCTGGCAACTTTAGAACCTCATTTAGATTTATAGTACAATGCAATGTCTAAAATTCGAACATCCGAAATTTGGACTTTTCAGTGTCAATATTCAAGAAAAAAAAAGGGGGGGAGGGGAAAGGAGCTTTAGAGCAAAGTAGTTATTACTGAATCTTAACTCATATCTATGTACAGAATAAAAGAAAATTTTTGAATGGTAAACCTGAGTTAATAAAGTAATGCAGCACACATTAATTGAAATGTTCAATAATTAAGTTAAAAATTGTTCTTTAATTATATGTTTTCTTAATTAAAAGTTTCTTTTTTACTTTTCCTTTCGTTGTGATTTATTTAATGAAATGATTGTTTAATTTAGGATTCAAGGTTCGTACGGGTACCATTATTTTTCAGGTAAAATAACAGTATTTATTTATTTATTTTTAATAAAAAAATATATCTAGTTAAAATGCATGAAAATTATCTTATTTAAAGAGAGATTTTCCATAAGAAAAAAACTAGTACAGAAGAATTTCCTTGTCTGGAAATTAGAACATAGAGAAACCCTGGTATTAATAGTTGTTATATGCAATTTTTAACACATGAATGTCATATTTTGTCTTTTTAAGTAATGAAATTTATTATCTGTTTATTGCAAAAGCAAAATTTTTGAGAACCTAAAGTTAGGAAAAATTCGAAATTTGGACTCTGTAAAGTCCAGAGGATTCTAGATTTTAGATTTTGTACTGTAATTTATTCAAGGAACTACATAAAGAATAAAGGATAAGTAAATAAATTTTGTATATAAATATATAATTCATTTGTATCATACAACTTTCCCATTTTTTATATGCAGGTATGTCACAAATAATTCCTGATATTTTTAACATGCTGTCAACTGAAAAAGGTTGAAAAACACTGATCTACATGGAAGCTAACTTAGAAGATAGGAATGACTAAGGAAAATTTGCACATAAGGGTAGTAATTAATAATTGTGTTACACAGCCAACAAAATTGATGATTTTATTTAGCATTGATGAAAACATCTGATATTTTTTTCATGGGAGTGGTGCTACATAAATTCAGTTAAGTGTAATTCCCAGAAATTTATGGCTGTACACCAAAAGTACATAAATCACAACAGTTGTCAAAGGAATGCAAGAATTTTGAAATAAAGTTTTGGTTTGTGTATCTTCATTTTTTGACCACAGTGTCATTTTGATGACTTGAAATCAAGAGTATATTATCCTTATATTTTTATGAACAAATCTCACAATTTGAATGGTGAATTCAATCTCATTCATTATTTGGCAATTGCAAACTGAGCAAGTCTTTTTTTTAAGTAAGATTATTGAAGAAACAAGCCTTGAAGGAAAAAAAATAGTTCTATAAGTGTTTATTAATTAGATTGATACACATTTCAATGTAAAAACACCCGAGAAAGAGAAGAAAAAAAAAGAGGGGGGAGGTTAGCATTTTATTTTTGTGTCATTCCATGTCAATTAAAACCCATTGAAAGGGATTTCAGGAAAATTTTGTGACACTACACCTATTTTGTTATTAATTCATGCATTTTTTTTTTCTTTTCTAGACAACATTTTTATTTTTTAGTTAATTTTTATGAAAGGATGGTCATTTTTTTTTCAACAAAATACATATCTACAATTTCAATATACTGCATCTGCCCATCCACAACATTTTGTCAAATCTATACATTTACAGAATGTTGATTAGTAAAACTTTACAATCCTTTGTATTTGGAGAATATACAGAAGGTCAAAAAAGGGATTTTGATAATTTTAGAAAATACATAATATTTATTGCTACATAAATTTTCTCAATTTTTTGCAATATTTCGAAAATTAGTGTCAATCACATGTACAAGTTACATAACTTTGTGATTTTAAGTGAGACAGGAAGACAACGGGCAAATTGGCACATCATTGAAATTATAAATTCAATGAATAATGCTCACTATAACTCATACATTTAATTAATAAACTTTACTACAAGTCTGAACATTTTAAATTCTTGTATTCCAGGGAAAAATCTTACTTTTGAAAAATAATATTATAATTTTTTTTTTCTTTCACTGTAAATATTTTGTTTTTAAAAAATGCAGACTTTTTCTAAACACATTCTGACATGTTCTTTTCACTTTTTCAAAACATCAAAATGTGTTTAGAAAAAGCAACTATAGAAACATGAAACATATCTTGTGCTTAGGAAGGACATACACTGAGACAGTTTGAGTAACATGTTGTACCTCTTGTGAAAAAACAGGTTGAAACAAAGAAGAAACCTGTTCTTTTTACTTAAGAGAATCAACATGTTGCTCAAGCCATCTCAGTCTGCGGCCTGCCTTAAACTTGTGAAAATATATTTAAATTTATCAAAAACATATTTAGACTGCTTCAATTTTTAAAGAAATAACGATAGCTTTCTACTTGATGTTTTGCAAAGAGTATTTTCCATAACACAGGGATGCCACTTGGAAAATATCAAAAAAGAGGAAATTATGCATAAAGTAAAATTTACGACATTTTGATATTTATTACTGAATTTTACAAACTATATTGTTTATATAATAAACTACAAAAGGAACTAAATTTATAATAAACTATTTTTTAAATATTTTGAAACAAAACTTTTTTTTTTTTTTTTTTTTTTTTTGTAAACTTTTAGCACATTTTTATGAGCAGTCAAACAGTTTGAAATATTTTACTAATTCATTGTGCATGAAAACTTATAAGAGGAAATAAAGATTCTTCTTTAATTCACAGTATTTTACATCAATTAAGGTAACCCAACAACAGATGCATTGAGCTCAGTGAATAATTTTATATATCGCGTAATTTTAAATCAATTTAGGTAACCCTGTAATAAATTTGATGATTATTCCAAGAAAACGAATACCGAAATTTTGCAGGGTTTAATTTCGGGATAATTTGGCAAAAATCGTCACTTTATTTCGCGATCGTTAGACGAAAATTGCCGCTTTATTTCGCGATCGTCTGACGAAATTTGCCATTTTATTTCACCATCGTTTGACGAAAATCGTCGCTTTGTGTCACGATTGCTTGACGAAAATTGTTGCTTTAATTTGCGATTGTTTGACGAAAATTACCCATTTTTTTCATGATTGTTCGATAGAAATTGCTGCTTTAAATCGGGATCATTTGACGAAAATCGCCATTATATTTCGTTATTATTTGATGAAAATCGCCGTTTTATTTCGCGATTGTTTGATAAAAACTGTCTTTTTATTTCTCGATCGTTTCACGGAAATCGCTGCGTTATTTCGCAATTGCCTGATGGAAATCGCTGTTGTATTTTGCAATTGTTTGACAAAATTACAGTCTTGTTTCGTGATCCTTCGACGAAAATTGTTGTTGTATTTCGCGATCGTTTGACGAAAATCATTGTTTTATTTCACAAGCGTACGGTGAAAATCGTTGTTTTATTTCAAAATCGTTTAACAAAAACCATGGATTTTTAAAAATTAAAAAAAGCGGAAATCCGCCATTTGGCGGAAAAGTGGCATCCCTGAAAACATGATGAAAATAAAAATCAAGTAAATTAACAAGAGCAACTTTAAATTTGCTTAATTTTTCTGCTTTTTAAAAATATAAATTATTATTTTTAGTATTTTTTATTAAAATTCCCATATTTTTATTGATTTAAAGTGACATTTCCAAGGGTTTAGATCCACAAAAATAATAGTTTAAAAATGAAAATTTGTTGAAAAATCCAAATTTTTCATTTATAGCTAAAAAAACTATGATATAGCAAAAATATTTTTTGCATATATTCATATCAAGATAAGCATAGTATTTATAGAAAGTCTGCCTATCAGTGGGTTATAAACCATAAAATATTGAATTTACATAGAATGACTATTTTTAGAGTTTGTCTGATTTGCTGATCTGAGTTGCTTAACCCTTTCCGGCACACTACCCTTTAAAGTTGAAATTTAAAGAAAAAAAAATTAGGCAATCAATTTAGGCCTAGAGGAGTACACAGGTATAATTTTGTAAAGATTGCACAAACCATTTTAATTATACAGCTGTTGCCGAAGTGGTAACACTGTGTAAGTAGAGCATTGATAAGCACAGTGAGAAGAGCTTTGCTGTGAAGCGCGTATTAGAGTAAAATATTTTATCTATTATTTAAAAACAGTAGAATTTGATCTCTGTGGTGCTGCCATCTAGAACTCATAAGAAAGATTTAAAGTAGCTATTAGAGTAGTTTTTGAAATATTCACGGAATTTTTGTGCCTCTAAACAGGGGGAACTTTAGGTGTTGCCTACTCGGCAACACTGCACTGGAAAGGGTTAATATGAAATGTTAGTTAATTCAGAAAAAGAAACTTATAACTCACACAAATAATTTTTAACTCATACAAATAATAATAGTTAATTTAGTTTTTCAGTTGCAGCTATTATATTCTAGGTAAATTATAAAAGTTGCAATTGAATTTGGGTATTGTAGAGCAAAGAATAACATGGCCAGACTTTACAAGTAAGAAGGAGGGGGGGGGGGGTAAAGGCAGCCAGCAAAATTTTTTAGTTCACAATAGAAAATGTTAACGTATTCCCTCCATACATAAATTATTTAATCAGATTAAAAAAACACAATTTTTTTAAAAAATTAGGAAAAATAATTACTACTACAGTAATGATATACAGTAGACTCCCTCAAATCCACACAGCTTAGGACCAGAGGTTGTGTGGATTTTAGAATTTTGTGGATTTCTGATCATTGCTTTGTTTACATCTTTTTAACAGTCCTTTGAATGCAATTAATAATGAAGTTGCAACTATAATGAATGCTCACAATATAATAAAATATTAAACTAAGTAATAATTAAAATAATAAAAATTTACATAATTTTTAAAATGATTAAAATATTAAAAACAAAAGAACAAGTTAATAATCAATAATGTATGATTAAATATTCAGTATAAAGATTACATGTATTTTTCTTAAATTATTCAATGAAACTTGTCTCATAAAGGTACCTTATTAATTACATCAAAATCATAAAATAAGGAAGTTTTATTTCAGGTTTAGCCAGACTTAATAATGAAAAAAACCTTGATATTCATAAATATATTTGTAAGAAGATTGTAATTACCAGCAATATCAGCAATTTCCCCCCCCCCCCAGAAATAAATGTATTTTTCCTTCATGAGAAAACTTGAATTCAGTAATATTAACAAAAATTACAAATTAAAATATGTGTGAAATTCATATAAAACTAAAAAAGTTAGATTTTGTCCCTATATCTGAACTGAATTTTTCATTGTTTACATCCGTAAATATGTGCGGATTTTAGAGAGTTCCAGATTTTAAGATTGTGGATTTGTGGGAATCTACTGTATCATCATTTGAATTTTTCAGCTTAGTTAATTACTTTTAAAAATTAATATGAATACAGCTGCCCTGTAAAATATTTTTGGATGCCAGTGGCGACTGAATTTGTCAAGCATTGAATATGAGATAGTTAAAAAAACATTTTAAATTCTTTATTATCTTATTTTAAAAAATAAAGAGGACAGGGGGAGGAATGCTAGTGAATTGTTGACTTTGACAATCTGTCAATCAAATTCCATGAATTTTCAATGATTTAAGCATAAAATGAAAGTTAATGCAAGTTTTAATTTAAAAAAAATGTATAGTCATTATTATAAAGATACTGAAGGTTAATAACATATAACTTTAGTTATAATTTTGAAGGCAAAACTAAAAGAAATACTTACCGTGAGCCGTTTACCACTAAAATGCTTTCTCTTATAGTTAGAGTACAATAATACCACACCAAGAGGAAATGTAAAATGGCATCAAGAGCCCTTTAAGATAAACAATTAAAATTAATTTTCAGTATTTGTAATTTAATGGCATCAATAAAAAAGTTTGAAATCACAGTGCTAGCACACATATTCCATTTGTTTATTTTGAGGATAAGCTAGTTTAATTTTTATAATGAAAGATATGAGCTTTTTTCTCTGTTCTCTATTACATTTTGTAAACAAAAATAAAAAAATTTGAAATCTTTCATCTAAAGAACTTGAGGCTATAAACTAGTTTCAAGATCAGAGAATTCTGACATTGAAAAAAGTGTGCATTGTGCATAATATCAAATATTATTTGCAAAAAAGGTAAAATTGTGATATAATATTAAAAAGTCTAACAAGAAAAAGTCTATTCAGTGTTGCCACAGATGACTACTTTTAAATTCTATTTTACACCACTTTTTTAGAATGAAAATCTTTTAGTTTTGCTTAGAGAACATTTGCAAGAGAAATATACTACAAAATGTATTTTTTTAAAATAGTTGTGTGAACAGAATATAAAAATAATCACAAGTGGCAGCCCTGACTATTAAAATAATAATGTAATTTGACAACTCAAAATTTTATTGTCTCATAATTTAATGATTTTATAAATTTTTGTGTACATTTTATAAGATAGATCTGTGGCTTATAGTTTTTGTAGGTATTTTTCAAGTATGTACTTTAAAAAACACAAGGCAATTTATTTTTGCAAGAAAACCTGAACCTTAATTTACAATGATGATCAGGGGAAAACAGCAGTGAAGCTGCAGGAGGCAGATTTCTATGAGAAGGGGGATACAAAAGCTGATTGTGCATTATGACATGTTCCTTAATATATGAAGAAATTCTAATGAAAAGTTAATTAAGGTCCAGGCTTTCATTTAAAAATAAAATTGTTAAAAAGATGGCTTTGAGTTTTTTTAGCATCAAAGAGGTACAATTTTATTGAAAAATAATACCTTGTACATATGAGTGAAATATAGTGTGTAAAGTGGACCCTGTGTAACACCAAAATCTGTCTAACTTTGGAAATTTTTTTAAATCTCAACGAATCTATAGACATAAGGTAAAATTTGTCTAAGGCAAAATATTTATTAGGATGAGCAAAGCGAATCCTCTACTAGGCCAGTCAAATGACATTTTGTCGAACACTTTACAAAAAAACTATACAGTATTTTCACTTGAAATTAAACACAAATATAAATTATGATCTGTAGATTTGCAGAATATTTTTTTTTTACAGAAGTACTTTTCAAAAAATTATTATTTTAATTAATTTATTTTACATGTTTTTCCATTACGAACGCATTTTTTCAAATAAAAAGTGAAACACGTACGTTTTCAGAAGAAAAACTTAAATCATGGGGTCAGTAATTATAGCTAGAATCATCATTAAATAAATAAATAAATATATTTTCATTATTCTGATAAAGTATCTCAAAAACTGCTTTCAGATTTTCAAACTATGCTCATTCCTTTAACTATGTATAGTTTCATGATTTCTTTTATAAAATGTATAAAATACTTTTTTTTAGAAAAATTATAGCATATTTTTAATGAATTAAAATTTGTGAAAGTTCTCTTATTAACATTCTATTATAAAAGTATTTTTCTGTGTTAGGAATTCAAACACACAATTTATTCTTATTTCGTGAAATCATTTAAGCAGACGATATTTATGAATTTTAAAAGAATTACATTATGTTTTTGTGAAGTGGCAATAAAAGAATTGTAAACAAATAAAATTAATTAATATTTTGTATAATTCTACTTCGAAAATATTTTTATTTATACCAGTCTTATATCATAAATAAACAATCTGAGGAAATTCTTAGTTATTTGGTTGAAATACATTTTAAAATTAAAATGCGCCGAAACATAAAATTACATTTTTGCTTAATAAAGATGCAAAAATAATTTTAAAAATATATTATTACTTTCAAATATTTATCATATAGCATAATACTTCGCGAATCCAAACAAAGCATGGCTTTTTCTAGTAAATTTAAAAAAAATCACAATAAAATTCATAATCAGTTTTTCCTTAGACAGAATTTACTGTAATTTATAATTCTGATAAATATTTACAATTAGAAGAAAAATGCTAAAAAAAATACTCTTAACATTTTGAGTGCCATGGTGGATGACACTGAACATTCCATTTAAGCTGTGCCAGTCACCAGTGGCTGACAGTGTAAAATATGATATAAAACTAAATAAATGACATTGTTTTAAGCAATTATTACGAAAGTATAATCTTGTAATAAATAAACATTAAATAAATTTTAAATACATTTTCAGTAATTACTTAAAACAACAATTTTTTTAGTTTTACATCATACTTTAGATTGTCATTCACCGGTGACTGACACAGATTAAAAGGAAAGCTCAGTGTCAGTCACTTGTGACTAACGTGTTAATTGAGTGATGCACATGAGTATACAGTAGACTCCCTCAAATCCGCAAACCAGAAATCCGCAACTCTCTAAAATCCGCACATATTTTATGGATGTAAACAATGAAACTTTCAGTTCAGATATTGGGGTGAAATTTGTTTTTTTTAGTTTTGTATCAATTTCATATGTTTTTTAATTTGTAATTTTCTTAATAATACTCTTCAAGTTTTTTTTTTTTTTTTTTTTTTTTTTTTCATGAAGGAAGAATAATTTTTTTTGGAAAAAATTCAAGGCATTTCTGATATCACTGTAATCACAAAATTCTTACCAAATATATTTATGCATTAATCAAGATTTTTTTGCTTACTAAGCCAGGCTAAACTAGAAAAAAAAAAATCCTTATTTTATGATTTTGATGTGAATTAGTAATGTACTTTTATGAGGCAAGTTTTGTTGAATAATTTTGGATAAATACATTTAATCTTTATAATGAATATTTAATCATACACTATTGATTATTAACTTGATCTTTGCTATTAGTGCTTTAATCATGTTAATTTTTTTGTTATTTTAGTTTATTGCTTATTTTAAATTTTATTATATTGTAAGCTTTCATTATAGTTCCGATTGCACTATTAATTGCACTCAAATTACTGTTTTAAAAATGTAAACAAAGCAATGACCAGAAATCTGCAAAATTCTAAAATCCGCACAACCTCTGGTCCCAAGCTGTGCGGATTTGAGGGAGTCTACTGTATATGCAAAATTTGGTACACGAATATGAAATTACTAAACATAATTACAGTAAATAAATAAATATGAAAATCAGTATAAATATAATCTGATAAAAATAAATAAAATACATTTATACATAAGTATATAACAAACTGATCACTTACTTGTATGAAGTTAATATATTTAAAAAAGATAAACACAGGACAATAGTCGTCACAATTAATTTGAATCTCTCATATTCATCTTTGTATTTGTACCTATTTGAAAATAAAACACAATATCAAAATATCTCTCTATAAAAAAAACTATTTCTTTTAAGAAACATTTTAAGAAGATTAAATAAACTTAATTTCTAATGTAACATCTAAAATATGATAAGATGACTTTTATACACATTGTTCTCATGAAAGAAAAAATTAATATAAATTAATCCAAGCCAGTATAACATTCATACATAAATTAAGTAAAATTTCAAAAGGCCCATTCACTTCACTTCATATGTTTTAATTAAATAATGTAGGTTAAAAAATAATAAAATGAAAAATAATAATTACCTTTCTTGTTGATTTAAGAGGGTGACATTAACATTTCCTAATACAATTTTTAGATATGGTCTGCAATTGAAAAAAAAAAAAAAAAAAAAAAAAAAAAAAAATTACTATTTATTTTGTAAATTATGAATATGTTAAGTTACAGATCAAGACTCATGAAATGGAAATGGCAACTTAATTTATGAAAAATTTATAAACTTCAAACCTATTTTTTCCCACCTGGAAACAAAAGTCTATTGAAAAAGAAAGATAGCTGAGGTTATAGACCAGGATTAGCGAATCTATGATTTGTATGTCAGAATCTGAATTTAAGCTAAATTTTCTGGCACACACACAAAAAAAATTTAATTCGGCAATTGTTATACAGATAAAATTATTTTTTTTTTCTGTTATAATAATATTTAAAACGGGAAGACTATCACAAAATAGCACAATTATTTTTTGTATAAATTAATACACAATTCTCTTTTCCAGTTATGCTATACAGCATTTTGGACATGTATTTTGCCTTTTTATATAAAATTAAAAAAGCTGTAGCTTTTAAATGAGTTTCATTTGATAGTCACTGCAATAAAATGACAAATGGATCCAATTTAGCTATATATATTTTTAAGAATAATAAAAGCTGAACCAGATAGAAAGGATTTTCCATTCAACATACGACATGAGTCATTCAAATAATATATAAGCATATGTATAGTCATTTTGTATCCCACCTCCTTCATGGGCAGCATTTGAGACAAGGGCGGATCCAGCCCAACCTCCAGGGGGGGGTCACAACTTTTGACAGATGATTTAATGAAACAATTTTAAAATACAGTAAATCTTGTGAAAACGGAATTACGATAAAAAGTAGCAAATTTCGCCGATCGGTCATAAAAAAAAATCGCGAAATTTGTCGATTAGGCACGTAAAAAAAACGAATTTTGTCGATCGGACGCGAAAAATCTCAGATTTCGTTTATCGGCAAGGAAAAAAATCTAATTTTTTTTATAATACTTGAAAAAGTTTTATTCATAGGTTGTGGAAAAGTCACCTGTTTTGTCTGTTTACCGCGCAAAAAAATTCGAATTTCGTTGACCTGGAGCGGAAAAATCGAAAATATCGTCAACTGGACATTGGAAAATCGCGAGTTTTGTATATCGGCCCTCGAAAATTTTCGAATTTTGTCTGTATGTCTCAGAAAAACAGCAAATTTTGTCGATCGAGCACAAAAAATTGCGAATTATGTCTATCTGGAACGAAAAAAATCGCAAATTTCGTTAACAGGGCACGGAAACCTCTTAATTTTGTCGATCGCTTCGTAAAAAACGCGAAATTATTAGATCGGGAATGGAAAAATCGCGAATGTTGTTGATTGGGAATAAAAAAATTGCGAATTTTGAGTTGATATGGAAAGCAAAAATTGCCAATTTCGTGAATCGGGAAAAAATTATCGCGAATGTAGTCGATTGTCTTCGTAAAAGCGAATTTTATTGTTCGATGCGGAAAAATGCGTATTTCATGGACAAGAACGGAAAAAGGCGCGAATCTCGTCAATTGGGCACGGAAAAATCCCGAATATGGTCGGCTGCTTTCGTAAAAAGCGCGAATTTAGTAGATCGGGAACGAAAAAATCGCTTTTGGTAGGGCACGGAAAAATTGGGAACGTTGTCGATCGGGAACGAAAAAGTCACAAATATGGTCGATCAGTTTCGTAAAAAGCAGATATACAGTTGATCTGTACTGAAAAAAAAATCACAAATTACGTTGATATCGAGAACGAAAATTGACAATTCCATCGATCGGGACAGAAATTATCGCAAATATGAACGATCGGCTTCGCAAAAAGCATGAATTCCGGCGATCGAATACAAAAAACTCGCAAATGTTATCGATTAGGAACGAAAAAATAGGTAATTTTGTCGATTCGGAACGAAAAATCGCTAATTTTGTTGATAGGGCGCAGAAAAATCGCAAATATTGTTGATGATGCGCGAAAAAATTAAATAAATCTTTGAGCGTCTACAGAACAATCGTGAGTTTCGTCAGTATCGCGAGAAAAAAATCACGGATTTCATAGGTTTACGGTAGGAAAAAAATGCATAGCTCGTCATTCAATTAAGAAATGCGTATTTCTTAGTACGTGTACGGAAAAATTCGTATTTCATCGAACGAGTACGGAAAAATGTGCTAATTTTGTGGATTGGGCACGAAAATCGTGAATTTTTTCAATCAAGTGAAGAAAAATCGCAAATTTCGCAGACCATTCGTGGAAAAATCTCAAATTTCGTCGATCACACCCCAAAAAATCGTGAATTTCATCGATTATAGGCATGGAAAAATTCTAAATTGTGGATCGGCTTCGCAGAAATTGCGAATTTCACCGATCGGGTGCGGAAAAATTGTGAATTATATCGATCAGGTGCGGAAAATTCGCGAATTTTCTCGATCAGTTTCGAAAAAAGCGCAAATTCTTTCGATTAGATGCTATTTTGCGTTCCTGTTTTAGCACCTTTTATTTAGATTGTACAGTGTACATCCCTCTTTGAAGAACTCCAGGGGGGGGTCATGACCCCCATGACCCCCCCCTTGGATCCGCCACTGATTTGAGAGGGGAAGGGGGAGAGGTATGCCCTCCCCAAGGCATTTAATATTTTAGAAAAAAATATCTGTCATCTTAGGTTAGACTCATTTTTTTTTTTTTTTCAAAATTTACTCAAGACCTAAAATAGTTTATCAAAATTTATTACAATAAAAACACATGTAATAAGTAAACACTTTAGGCACATAAGCTAATAATTATCAAAAAATTTTCTAATTTGCCAATTTAGTTTTCCAGTTTGCAAATTTTTCAATTTTTTCTGTGATCAACTGACGAATTGATTTTACGTCGTTCCACAAAAAATAAGCAAATAAAATAGCATGGTCTTCCCTTGAAAATTAAATAAGTAAAAAAAAATCATGCATCAAGCAACAGTTATGAAACACTTCCCAACACATTCAGGAATGCTTTAGCAAAACTTAGCCTTTCAATAAGGTAAATAAGATATCTAAAATTAAACATTTTAGAAAACATATACCACATTTAAAAACTGGAATTTAATTGATTACTGTAATGTACTGTTATAATGCAAAAATTTCATAAATTAAGATTTATAGAATAATTTAATTACTTTATATATGATATTTTTTACTCTAAATTCAAGTTATTATTTCAAACTCTCTAAAATTTGAAATTGCTACATCCAGACATTCAAAATTTTCAAGATTGTACTTTATCAGCCATTTACTTATAATAAACAACTTTATCTTACTTTATGTCATATGATTTAATTCTGTGCTACTTAAATTTTATTAAAAAAGAGAAAATAAAAGCAGAAATTTAGAAAACAAATGAAAAAAGTGTAAATTATTTTAAGCAAGAAAATATTACCCATTATCTTTAGGTAATGAAGATAACATGCTTCTTAGTTCTTCTTTCCTGAAATTAACTTTTTTCTGTAGATTTTTATATTCTTCCCTTTCTTGTTCTGTAGAAGGCAAATAGCTAGAAGGAATAGTGAAATAATTTTAAAATAAACATCCAAAATGGAGGTAAAAAACGAGATCAGGGCTGTTTCTCTAAGTTTAGATTATTCCTTAGACTTGTAAAAATTTAATTACAATAAGTTTTAAAAAGAAAGTTCTATATACCATAAAAACATTTCATTTAAAAATGATATTTAAATCTAATCCGATTTATGATGCCATAATTTCCTTTAACTAATCAAATAATTAATTCGTTTAAATAAAATAAGTATAGCAAATATATTACTTTTCTGTAAGTAAAAGAATACATAGCCAGTATGTTGTTTTTACATTTTACTTTTGAATAATAAATTAATAACAAAATGGCGATAAGAGAGAATCAAAGAATAACAGCTGTTGAACAATTAAAAAAGGTATAAGTGAATAGAACAAATTGGTATAAAAAAAAAAAAAAAAAAAAAAAAAAAAATTCAGTAAAGGTTGAATAAATGTTTTTATTATTTTATTATTATTATGGTTATTTTTGAACTTCATACACACCTAATAAATTAGTTAGAAATTTAAAACTTAAAAAAAAAAAAAAAAAAAAAAAAAAAAATTAAGAGTCTTTTTTTTTTTTTTTTTTTTTTTTTTTTTTTGAAGCACTGAATGCTAATAATTCCTACTGAGTGGTAATAATGCTGCTATTTAATATTTTGAAGATTTTAGATATAAATGGCTATTCTTTTATTTACTCTGTATGTGTGCATGAATGAGTAACTCATTTTCGAAAATTTTTTGGTTAGCATATACATAAATCAGTGTAAGTTTCGATTTAGGCAATTAACAACTTTTCTAAGTACATATGCAAAACAAACTGCAAATGATATTTGCTTATTTTGTTATTTATGCTACTAACTAATGAAATTATACTTATTTGCAGTTTTTATTAATTCTGTAATTACTCACTTATAAGCTAGGTTATTTTTTTAAAAGGGCAACATTCTGCTCTTTTTAAAATAGACAAAAAATGCACATGCTTAATTTAAAAAAAAAAAAAAAAAAAAAAAAAAAAAAAAAAAAAAAAAAATGAAATTTACTTTTAGTTGTATCTAAAATTTTTATTCCTTCTCTGCTCTTGACGAATTTCTACTGACCAATCAACCTCACCATCACTCAATCGATCTCACCAGATAGAAGGGTTAAAAAGTATATATAATTAGGCTGGAAACTATGAGGAATTAATGGAAAGCAGGATACTTTTGCAGAAGTAAAGGTTCTCAAAATTCATGGAAAAAGAAAAATTATGAGTAATCGCTGTGAATGACTCTGAGCACACTTGGCCTATTTTTAAATGTGAAGGGTGCAGTTTACCCATTTTAAAAAGGTAGGGCACTGCGAACTTAAAAAATGACCTAGCAAGAACACTACCATAAAATCCCAATTCTAAGCCCCCCCCCCCTCCTTTAAAAAAAACTACATTTTATAGAGAATGGTTTATAATTCAAATTTTTCGAAAAAAAAAATCCTTTAAATTCTGTTTTTATTATTAATTAAGAGTTTTTAAGGTAAATAAAAGATAAAAAATTAATGAATCATGTTGCAGTTTTACTTATGTAGTTTATTCACCAACAAAGTGTTATCTATTGCACAATGTATTTTTGTATCTTATTCTTTATTGCTGCAGACAGGGTTGGCAAGTTTCTTCCGCCATGGAAAAAACCGGCTGGAAGAAATAGGTTTCTTTCAAGTGGAAGAAACTGTTTTTTTTTTTTTTCTAGAATTTGCTATAAACTTTCAATTTTGTAAGATATAATAAATATCTTCTTCCTATAATCTTATATGAATTAATTCCATTGGACCAAAACAAATTTAATTAAATATATATGCTAAATTAATAATTTGAGAAAGCTCTAGAATAATAAATGATCATTTACAAAAATCATTATAGAAAAAAAAATCAAGATGTGTATACTTAAAACTAAAATATTTTTTAATTAAATGAAATTCGTATAATTAGAAAATCTTCCTGTGTCATTGATGAATTAATTATGTTTTATTGGATATGAAAATAAAGTTTATGGATAATTAACAATTGGGCATAATTAATAAATATTATACATATAATTAATTTACATTTATGTATGTATTAATTACTTTAAAACATACAATTTAATTACTTAAATGCATGTTTTCATTTTTGGCTGAAACTTTGAATTTTCTTAATTGGTTTTGGCCATAAAAACTTGTATTGGTTGATCCCAGTACTAAAAAAAAATCATTAAAATTCTAATTTTTCTTAGTACAATGCAGCATAGTATAGCAAAGCATAGTTTTTTAGGATGCTGCAATCAGCTTCTCAACTTAAATTTGATAAATGCAAAAAAAATGAAGATTCCCCCCCCCCCCCCCCAACACTTCAAGGTAGTTTAAAAGCATTTTGACATACCCATAGATATTTTTAGAACACTACAGCATTGAGATATTCATGCTAGATGTTAGTATAAATAATTACAAATTTATTTATTTACTGTGTTGGACAGTTTAAAATAAAGACATTTTTATATAAAAATATTTTTTTTTAAAATGAAATAAACAATTTGTTGTTGGTTTTTTTTTTCTTTTTTTACATAAATAGCATAATTAATAAAAAAAAATCCTTCTAGCTTTAGAGTAGTAAAAATCCATCACCTGAAAATGCCTGCTGTAGCTGAAGTTTGTTATTAAAAAAATAACTTATCTTTGCAAAATAATAATAATAATAATTAAATTTTCCAATTTAGATCTCAAGTAATTATACTTTAATTCTTTTATATAGTTAATATACTTTGAGCATTTGTTATGGTTTCTGGTAGTTTCTTCCATTTTTTTCCAGTTTCTTCCACTGTCCTGGAAGAAATAGATTTCTTCTGGAAGAAACCCAACCGTGGCTACAGAACAATTTTTGGTTTACCTTCGAAAAGTTACAGTACAGATAAATATGTCAGTTTCAAAACTCACCTTATCCAGAAAATCACATTTTGGAAAATTGCAAAAAACTTTTAACTGTGCTTTTTGGTTTTCATTACAAAATAAGATTCTATAATGCCAGAAATAGGTGATAAAACTAGTTTTTTTGCAAACTGCAATTTTTTTTTTTTTTTTGTTCTTTTTCGGTGCAGGTCCACTAATAGAATAGATTGATAGAGAAAACATTTTTTAAAATTTTCGATAAGGTGAGTTTTGAAACTGATGTCCTCATATAAACATATGCTTTTTATAATAAAGACAAGAAAGAAAAAGCCATGCATCAAGCATAGATTATGAAGCACTTTCCAACACAATCAGAATAATGTAACAAAGCTGTACTGTTTAAAAAATTAAAATATTATGTCTCATTTCACCATATGGAAATGTATAATGCATTTCAAAACCGAATTTCAGCTGTTCCTATCTGCAATAAAAAAAATTATCCAAATTTTTATGCAGCCCTGTATAAACTATATACACATTTGTATCTACTTAACAACATGCATGCCAAAATTTATTTCATTTAAGAGATATATTTTAGTAGAAAATTCCCCTTCAGCAATTTCCTCTAATAAGAATGGTATGTTAATACTTTTGTGTAGCTCTGATATGAGGTATAGCATTTATATATAAAGAGTAGTATACAAAAAACTAATTAAATTTAAAAGCACATGCCGAATTTTAAAACGTACTCTCCAGCAAATATTATGCAAACATGGTGAATTTTAAAACATATTCTTTAGCAAATATTATGAAAGACAGTACTGTAATCTATTTTGTTTGTGTGTCCCTGTAAATTAATCAAAAATGGTACGAACACTCCATTTTTAACAAGATTATAGTGATATTCAGAGATTTCTATCAGTTTCAATACATATGAAATAGCGTATTGTCATTAAAATACTCTCTAAACGATTTTTCCCTCTATACCATAATGTAATCAAATTCTTTTGAGTATCCCTGTAAATGAACCATTAATAGTACATACTTCATATGCAATACCAAACATCCTTTGGTGAGGGTAACCCAAAATAAATTTTATCAATTGCATGAAAATCAGAGTATATTTACAGGAGTTAGAGCGTGGACAGACAGACACCCAAACATAATGTATAAGCACTTTTCAGCATTGTTGGAAAGTGCTAAAAAAAAAAGTCAGACTTAAAAAAAAACTTACCAATTTAGAGATGCTGACATGCGTTCAATAATTTTCATATGGTAGAGAACAGACTTTTTGAAATCAGCTTCAGCTTTTTTGAATGCAGATACATTTTGTATACATGATTTTTGCAAATCCTACATCATAAACAAACCAATTTTTTTTAAAAAATATTTATAACCAATCAATTACAACTGAAAATAAATTTTATGTGCACAGATGTCATATATGCACCACATTTGTGCATGTTTTTTAAATTGGCAATTTTACATCAAACATGATAACCTGGTGTTTATGTTTCTTATAGCAAACTTAGTAGTTGAGACCTTGCCTCATGCGTTTAGCATTTTACTTTTTGCTCAAAATATGCAACATTAATTGAATTAGCTGAATTAATTCTATGTTTGATGTTATTCGTAGAATATCTCATTCGTGAAAATAATTCTATTTTTGTTTCAAGAGTTCTTGTAATATTAAGTTTGTCTTTTTTTCTAGTGATTTCTTTATTCAAATTTTACGATGACAGGATTCAATGCTTATAATTTTTTTGTTTTATTTTTAACTAATTAATTGGACTAAAGAAATATGGTTCATTTACTAGCAATAATAATTTTAGTAAAAGGTGTTAAAAAATATCAACCTTACATTTTAAATGATATTAGATGCCATTGTCCTGCAAATAAGCATATAGATGGAATTATGAACTCTGCATTTGTTAATGGATTTTTATTATTTATGACTGTTTATTTATTGCTTCCTTTTTTATTAAATTCATGTTTATTTACTGTTATTTTTTATTATTCTTTAAATTATTTTATACTATATCAATAATTATTTGCATCAAGTTATCATTTATTTATTTTTATTTCCTTTTATAAAATACAAGAATATCTTTCATTTTTTCACATTATTTTATTTTTATATTGCAATTAAAAAAATCATGTGCCTTTTATTGCATGCAATTTATATTCAAAAACAAAATTTTCATCAAATTGGCAGGAGAAAAAAACATGTGCAAATGTGGTATGTATATGACATCTGCACCATTTTATGAATCTTAAAAATTAAATAAAATTTACTAGAGAAAAATACAGCAGAAGACTACTATTCGACACAACTTGATTCCAGATTACAGGTCATGCATATTTAATCTTTATTTACATTTTTTTTATTCACATTTTGGACAAATTTAAATTGCTAACCTGTAACTGGAGATGGGGGTCAAAATGACAATGTGTTGTTTTTTGAATCTGATTATCACTTTTTTTTTTCTTTTTTTTCTTTTTTTGTTCTTGAATAAAATCATTTGTTTAGTATAACCAAGTAGTTCTTTTATTAGGATGAGCGAAGCGAATCCTCTACTAGTCCACTCAAATTACAATTTGTCGTACGCTTTACAATAAAACTATTCAATATTTTAACTTCAAATTAAACACAAAAATAAATTATGATCTGTAGATTTGCAGAATATAATTTTTTTTACAGTAAAACGTTAAAAAAATTATTATTTTAATTAATTTATTTTACATGCATTTCCAATACGGACGCATTTTAGCAAATAAATAAAAAATGAAAAGCGTATATTTTCAGAAAAAAAAAGTTTAAATCATGGAGTAAATAATTATAGATAGAATCATGATTAATTTATTAAATAAAACATGTTTTCATTTTCCCGCAAAATCGTTTGCACAGATGACACTTAAACATTTTAAAAGAATTGTATTATGGATTTTTTTTTTTTTTTTTTGTAAACTGGCAACAAAATAATTGTAAACAAATAAAATTAATTCTTAAATTTGTTATATAAATGAAAAATTAAAAGATCTGCGTGAAGTTGTTGGTTCAAGCTCTTTATAAATATTTTTGCGAAGGTCGTATTGTGGCTAAATAATATCGACTCATTAATCAGAAGGATTTTATAGAAAAATAAGACTTTAATAAGTTCGCAAACACAACAATAATTATTCGTGAAAACGTCACTGCGAGAATGAGAGAGCGCTTCGTTAAAAGGTAATTCCATTAATTGAGTTGCCATTCGCAGAAAGTAAAAAGTTCTCCCACGCGGAGAGAATTACAGCAATTCTCATACGCTAACATGTATAAAAACGAAGAAATTAAAATAAAATGTTTTACAGTTAAAAATTCATAGTATCAACGAAAGCAGATTTCAAATGTTTTTTCCAGAAAATAGGATTTTGAAGAAGTAACTTTCTTCAAGCTTTCTTCAAATATATTATTCTAAAATAGCTATCAAAGATTATCGGATGTTGATTACAAAGATTGGAAACATGCATATTTCAAACAATTAAAAAACACCAGTTCCTACTTGAAATTGTAAAAACATCTTTAAAAGAGCTTTTAGTTGAAAATTTAAAAAAAAAATTGTAAAAGTTTGCTTCGAAAATATCTTATTATGCCAGTTTTACATCATAAATAAAAAATTAAAATGCGCCAAAACATAAAATAACGTTTTTGCTTAATAAAGATGCAAAAATAATAATAAAAAAATATTGTTACTTTCAAATATCTGTTTTATAAAATAATGCTTCGCGAATCCAAACAAAGCATGGCTTTTGCTAGTCATTATATAATTTTCAAAATATATTATGTTTCCACAGTAAATTCCAATGCTGTTTACAAAAGACAAAAAAGAAAAATCCTTGCATAAGGAAATTCATTCATCCAGTTACAGGTAATGTTTAATAATAATTAAAAAGTACCGTATTTTCGGGTGTATAGTCCGCAGCTTATACAAGAAAAAAACCTCCCAAAAAGCCGCTGCGGCTTATACACAGTGCAGTTTATACAAAGATTATTTTTAAAAAATTGGAAATCGTGATATTTTTTCCACAATTTTTAAGCCTTAAAAAATTTGAAAAAACATCGAAATTTGTAAATTTTTTTCGCTATGCCTTGAAATTTAGAGAGTTCTCCCATGTTTGTAAAGGCTTTTTTTTACTGCTTAAATACAGTTATTTCTGGATATGGAAGAACTGTCGCAACTATCGCCAAGTATTGCACAGATAGATGTATAATAGCCATTGTGTTTGTAGAGTACAAAATCCAAAACCCTTCCAATCTCGACAATTCTGAATTTAAGATCATTTTTAGTTTATTTTTAAAAAAAATAATCTACTGATCCTGTTGCAAAGAACAAATAAAAGTGCATGATTTATATCATTTCGGAACGATTCAGAGCAGTCGTTCTTTTTCGAAACGATTCCGAGGAATCATTCCTTTACAGAGTCGTTTCATTTCGGAAGGAGTTCAAGGAATCGAACTTTTCTGGAGTCGTTTCATTTCAGATAGAACCCGAGGAGTCGTTCCTTTTCGGAGTTGGTATCTTATCCTGTTGCAAAGAATAAAAAAAAGTGCGTGATTTATGTAATTTCGGAATGATTCAGAGCAGTCAGTTTTTTTCAAAATGATTCCGAGGAATCGTTCTTTTACAAAGTCGTTTCATTTCGGAACGAGTTCTAGGAAATGAACTTTTCCGGAGTCGTTTCATTTCAGATAGAGACCGAGGAATCGTTCCTTTTCGGAGTTGGTGCATTTCGGATCGATTCCGAGGATTCGATCCTTTTGGGAACCAATGACCTAAGATACATATACATTTTATGTCCGAAATTTTGAATTTATCATCGATTTTTTTTTCGGAAATTTTTTTTAAAAATATCACGCTTCTTTGAAAAAAATGCGCGTGAATGTCGCATCGCTTGAAATTTTATCTTAAAATACGTAAATGCCGTGGCGTTTCTTCTAAAAATTACGGTACTGATAATCTTAATTTTTTAGCCCAATTACTGTAGATATTATGCATCACGAAAAAAATTGGTAAATTTGTGTTAAAAATTATGACTAATGGCTTCTAATTTCGAACCCTGGTCGAAATATACATTTGTAAATGGTGTATAGCCCGCGGACTATATACCAATCCATCTCCGCGGGTTATACACAAACTTTTTTTACAGCACTGCTCGATTTAGGGGTGCAGGTTATACACAGGGTGCAAGCTATACACCCGAAAATATGGCACTTTAAAAATAACTTATTAATTGTTACATTTTTTAAATATATGAATTAAAATACAGAGGTTATGTACTTCTGTATTGTATCTTGTAGACTTTTATTAGCAGCCTTAACTTCCTCATGCCTGATGTTGCCTATAGGTAGGGTTCATAGAAATCATGATATTTTCAAAATTATCAAAAATATGCAATATTTTGATCATATCCGATATTTCCAAAGTAATCAACTTACTGCTAAATAATAAATATTTTCAAGCATAATATAAATTAGAAGCTAAGACATGTTGCACATATTGTATGGAAACTTAATGCAGTCTGCTCTCATTAATTCAAACTCTTCAGGACCACAAGAAATGTTCGAATTATGAAAATATAAAAAGAAAACATTTTTAAAGGGGTGCAATTTTAAAGGTGCATTTTTAAAGGGAAATATTCAAATTAATTATCACCATGAAAAAAAAAATCAATTGCTGTTTAATTAATTCTATTTATTTTTGACTTTTTAGCCAGTTGTAACAAACAGTTAAGTTCTTTGTCAGATGACGACTGTATCAGGATAAATCTCCCCAAACACTTACACACTGTGCAGTTGACTTTTCTCTGCAAAGGGACATAGTAGCAAAATGGCCAGAATCTGATTCCGTCTTCTCATTGCATTTTTCATGAATTGTTTCAACAATTTCTATCACAGCTAAGAATTCAGATATTTCAAACTGTTGACAGCTGACAAGTCCATGAGAAAGCCAAGAAAAATGAAATTCTGGTTAGTTCGAATTAAACGAATTCAAGATAAATGAGTTTGAATTACCGAAATGTTATTCTGCCATTGAAAAACACTGGGACTTCATGTTTAGTTCGAACTAAGCAAAGATTCGATTCATCGGATTTCGAATTAACGAGAGAAGTATTATGAAAATGGGTACTACTCTGTTATCCTGTCGACCAATTTTGCCAAATTATACAAATTGCCAAACTAATAGCCAAATTATACATATTGACATAATTTTTATTTTAAATAATGAAAAAACAAATAATTAGTAGAACATTAATAAAAATACAAATAAAAAGTCAAAATAAAAATCACTTAATGACATTTTAAACATGTTCGTATTTAATGTCATTGAATGTGACATTCACGATCATCCATTATTGACATTTAATCTTATAGTTTGGAGATAATTTTTGGTTGATGGGATAACCTAGTAGTACCTAAAAATGCATATCTCTTTTCCCTTTTTTTTTTCTCCACTAAGAACAAAATTAAAGATCAGCTTATTGAAAATATTTTGCTTTATATACTTATATAAACTATAAGAATTGTATCCGGTTTCAAGAAAGTTTTATGAAACAAAATATTAAATACAAAATAGTTTTTCTAATTGAATTTCAAAACAAATGGAAGCTTATCTTATTTTTGTATTCTCTAACTTGTAGTACAGTTTACTAACTAAATCAAAATAATTATTAGTTATACATTTAAAAAAAAAAAATTCAAATATGAAGCTTAGTAAAGATATTTTTATTTTTTGTCCCAAAAAGTCACTGAAAGAGACAAAAGTCGCTTTATCTACAGAACAAAGCCATCCTTATGGAGGATGGCTTAAAGTGAGGCTTGGTGCAAGGATTTTGCGAAGCCCATTCCTTTTCAGACTCTTAACATAATAGGGTCATTCCATGTCAAATCAACCAAAAAAAATTCAATATTCAACCTAACCATTTCTGATTTCAACGAAACTGCCAGGGATCATTCTCTATGACAGTGATAGAAATTGGAAGATAAAAGGCAGGCGTCAAATGACGACTACTGTAAAAATCTTAGGCGTCAAATTAAGATTTTTAGTTGCAGTTTCTAAAATTCATATTAATATTACTGTAATAGTGTATATAGTTTAGAAATAATTTAGGCTATTTTTTTTTAAAATTTGTATTAAATTTTCTGAAAGGTTACAACAGAGACGGTAGAGAAAGCCACTCCCAGTAATGTTTTTTTTTTCTTCGCGCCCGTTTTACAAAATTTGCATTCTTTGCTATCTTTCGACAAAACTTGCCGTTTTTTCACGATCTTTTGACGAAATTTGACTTATTTTCTCTATTTTTTGGCGATACTTGCCGGTTTTTCTGCGATATTTTGACAAAACTTGCCAGTTTTTTAATTTTTTGACAAGTTTTGCCATGTTTTTTTCGCGATCTGTTGACGAAATTGGCCGTGTTTATTTGCAATCTTTTGACGATACTTGCCGTTTTTTCACGATCTTTTGACGAAATTTGCCAGTTTTTTCTATCTTTTGACAAGCTTTGCCATGTTTTTTCACGACCTACTGAAGAAATTTGAGGTTTTTTCGTGATCTTTTGGCGATACTTGCCGATTTTTTCGAGAGTTTTTGACGAAACTTGTAGTTTTTTTCGCAATTTTTTTGACGAAATTTGCCCTTTTTTTTAACTTTTGACAAGCTCTCTCATGTTTTTTCGGGATATGTTGACAAAATTGGCCGTGTTTTTTCGCAATATTTTAACGAAATTTGTCGTTTTTTGCGATTTGTTGATGAAATTTGCCATTTTTCCACGATTTTTTTGCGAATTTTTGTTGAAATTCAGATTTTTTTCCTCGATCCCTTGAAAAAATATGCAATTTTTCTTATAATGATTGACTAAATTGATTTTTTTTTTTGGCGACCAATTCTCGTAATTTGCGATATAATTTTATGTCCAAATTTTTGGATTTATGATTGATTTTTTGTAATTTTTGGAAATGATTACCTTAATTTATCAGAAAATTCGGACCATAATCTTTTTGACACTACTTATTTTTATTTAAAATTACAGAAATTAATTTCTAAGATTTCAATAAATTGAAGCAACTGTAAAACTGGTGTAAAGCTTTTCTAACTATTACTGTATTTAAAAAGTAATAGAAAAATGCACTTAATCTGTTAAAAAAAAAAAAAAAAAAAAAAAAATACAATTTGGCAATTTTTTCAGGATTGGTAATTACAGTTGAATTTAGTAATAATAATAACAATAGCATAATGCATCTACATTTGAATCAAGGGATGATTCTGGGAAGAAAAAAAAAAATTGAAAGGTTACATCAAAGGGCTGGGCCCCCTTCCTCGTTAATTGTGTGTTTTTTTTTTCTTTTCACAATTCCTTGGCGAAAATTGCGTTTTTTGTGATTCCTTGAAGAAATTTGTGTCTTTTTTCGTAAACTTTAAATGGAATTAACGGATATAATCGCGATCCTATGACAAAATTCTAATTTTTTCTGTAATTCTTTGACAAAATTCGCGCTTTTTTTTTTTTTAAGATTTTGTGACGAAATAAAGATTTGTTTTTGCGATCCTTTGTAAAAATTTTCTTTTTTTTTTCCTTTTTTTCCCTGAAATCAGAGATTTTTTATGCAAACAATTGACGAAATTGATTTTTTTCGCGACTGTCGAAATATGCGATGCTTTTTAGTTCAGAATTTTCACACTAGACCCCTCCCCTTTTTTTTTTTTTTTTCAAAACCGAATGTCTAATAAATATTTTTTTTAAAGCTAGGCGTCAAATTTGACGACTGAGAATAATTTTGTAGTCGTCAAATTCGATTTTTTAGTTGCATTTGACGACTAACGACCGCTAATTTCTAACACTGCTCTATGATGATATAAATTAGAGCATATTTTTGTTTATCGCTTTAAATTTTCATACAATTATTTATTTAAAATTTGAAAAATCATCATTTTTTGACTTGCATAAATATTTTCAAGTTTGACTTTTTCAAATTCTATCAAACGTAGAAAATTTTATGACCACTCATTTTAGAGTGGAGTTTGAGAGTGGAGTTTAATTTTATATGCAAGTTGACCATGCATTGTAAAAATGTATAAATTTTCAATTTTTTTAAGTTTAAAAATTAAAATTTTTTTAGATAGTCATTCTTAAAATTTTTGAAAAAAATGTAAGTTTGTTGTAATATTAAGCTAATTATTATTATTATTATATAGTATATTATTATATAGTATACTTATTATAGTATATTATTATATACTATATTAGCTTAAAATTCTGAAATTTTTAGAGTGGGATCTCAATGGGATCAGGAGTTATGAATTAAAAGCTGAAAATTACAATACAAATCATAAATAAATAACAAAATAGATAGAATTAAATTGCTATTTTAATAGTAATTTTTGCTTTTATTTAATAACTCCTGATCCCACTCTAGAAATTTCATAATTTTAAGCTTATAATATTACAACAAACATACAATTTTTTCAAAATTTTTAAAAACGACTATCTAAAAAATTTTTAAAATTAATTAAACCTTATAAGTGAGCTAAAAAAGGGTGGAGTGATAATTTTGTTCTAATTTGATGGTGATTTTTGATTCAAACCCTAAGATATTTTTAATTTCAGCACCGCGCCAGCCATAAATGGATTGATCATCATCTCCCACTCTTTGAAATGACTGGTCATAAAATTTTCTATATTTGATAGAACTTGTAGAACATGTAAGCTAGCCAAAAAATGATGATTTTTCAAAATTTAAATAATTAACTATATGAAATTTTGATGCGAAAAAAATATTATGAACATATATTCTCATTTATATCATCAGGCAGAACATTTTCTGAGAATTTCATCGAAATCTGAAAGGGTCAGGTTGAGTCACTGGTTGATTTGGCATGGAATGACCCAATATGATCCATACTATATCAATAAAAAAGAATGGTTTTCACCTATATACTGTGACTCAGGGAACCAGGGTTCGATTCTCAAGCTATTATAAAGGAGTATAGCATTTGTTTGTGTGTTTGTAGGGATAATTTTTGGAACTATTGAACTAATTTCAAAAGTGATGGTGGCAAATTGCTGGTGAAAGTCCCTCTTCAAACATAGGTTATATTTTATAACAAGCCACTATCTTTTCTTAAACAAAACCATAAATTTATATTAAAGATTTTCCATTATACCTTCTTTTTATTAAAGAAAAAATATTTTGTGTCCAGGTGCGAGGCCCTGTGTGACTACACCTAGTGGCATAGCTAGAATGGGTGACACCCGGGGCGGATATAAATGGTGTCACCCCCAAATTTTGTTAAAAAGTCTTGGGGAAAAAATGCAAATTTTGACAAAGGTTTGAGAAAAAAATAAAATTTTGACAAAGAATTTGGAAAAAAACATGAAAAAAAGAGAATTCCATAAAACACCGCAAAAAAACGCTTAATCTGTCAAAGGCCAGGCTAAAACATTCTCTATTTCAAAGAATTGCAAGTAATTAAATGTAACAAAATTATTACTTCTAATTCTGAAAATGAATTAGTCAGTTCCTTCCACTCGTCCTTGATTGCAGATAATCCATTTCTTTTGGACTCCATATTTTATGCTGACTTTACAATCTGTAAAAGAAACAATTCAATAAAACAGAAAGTACTAATTTCATAGAACAGGATATGAATAATAAATAAATATTTTAGAACAACCAATTCTCTAAAAAAAATTTTTTTGATAGTATTATAAAATAGCATGCAGTATAAAAAATTTTAAACAAAATCAAGAAGCTAATAATCAGTTTAGCTTTCTAGGGACCAGTGTAGATTTATAAATGTAAATAAATAAATAGATAATGAAAACAAATTTATTTTAAAATTGATTAGAAAAAGGATTAAAAGAAATCGGTCTTTATTTTTTCCATCGAAAAGGAATGGAAAAAGAAGTTATGGTAAAATTAAAAAAAATGAAATTGGATTGAACGTATGAGACATGAATTAAAATCTAGTAGTTGGTGGGAAAATGCAAGTAGGAAATATTAAAAGGTGGAATGAATTGAGATAAGAGTATTAAATAACATTCAGAAAAAGCAATTACAGTTGCAATGAAGAAATCATAAAAAATGCAAATAGATATAATGAAATAATAAACGCAACATAACATACATTAAGTATTAAAAACAGTTTTCAAAGGGATTTTAATTAAAAAAAAAAAAAAAAACCGATATCGCAAAAGCGTCTGCTCTTTGAACACTTATGATAAGATCCGATGTACCGGTTAAATTTTTTAACATTTGTAATCCGTGAAATTAATTTTACTTAGCGCCATCTTGTGCCATGAATTGGCAATCCAGATGTGCTTGTGCCAAAGTACCTTTATATCAGAGATACTAAATTTTCATTTTTTTTCCTTTGAATTAAAAATTTATTGAAATAACTAAATTTTATTGTAGCTCCCATTATTTATTACATTTATTCATGAAATCTGTAATACGTTTTAATATGTTTGCGATATTTCTTTAATGATTCTTGTACTCGTTTCCAAACATTTTATTTTTGTAAGTGCTGCTCTCTAACGGGGAAAATAAAAACAAGTACTCCTATTACTTATCTTCTAAATGGTTTCAATAAAAAGATATTTGTATCTATGAACAGGTGAAAATAAGACCGGAAACAAGCAAAGGAAAACTGACGATTGCTGAGAAAGAACTTGTGGTGCAGACTACATAAAATGGCTGCAGAAAATGGACAGAGAACAACAGAAGTAGTAAGAGGGCAAGTTTTTGAAGTAGGACCTCGATATACATCTTTGTCTTATATTGGCGAAGGTGCATATGGCATGGTCGTGTAAGTAAATATATTTAAACCTTCCGGGAGTTGTCCCCACTGTTGGCTTATTTGTTACTATGTTAACATAAGACTTTTATTACCTGTTGAATTCCATGCACACTTACACTATTACAACTTGCGTTAAAATCTTGGATTTTGTAAAATTTAAATGCATTTTGTATTCAATATTTTATATTTGGTATTACCAAAATTTTAAATCAAGTATTCAGATGTGATCTGTCAAACTATTACTGTATTGAAAAAGGGGAAAAAATGTGAGTAAATTGCGCGAGTGTTTAGTACTTGCGCTTTAAAAATACAAAAGAAAGAAATCAATCCACGAAGAAATATTATTTCGTAACTTTATTTTTCTGTATTATAAATTAAATACTTTTTCCTCTTAAATGGCATTTTCCTTTTAATTTCTTATAATTAGTATATTTTACATACTTTTTGAAAAATATGCATTCTTTTCTGTTGAAATTTTAATTAAAAATTAAATATCCCAATGTATCTTATTTTCCAAATCCTGGGACACTTTTAAAAGTTGTATTTTGACCCCAATATTAATCGATTGCTTAAAACATCTGTCCACCTATATGTAAACATTTGTTTAATGCAAATAAGTTTTTACTTTTGTATGTTGAAAAATTATATATTTTGATCTTATTATTTAAAGAGCTATGCCAGATTTAAGGTTTGAAGAGCTTCAAAGCTAGTCTAGCTAGTTCAATCGGTGTATTTTTAATGTGTGTGTATTTGTATGAATATATGTGTAAAATTTTCTTTGAATGTTTGAGATAAAAATATTTATTTAGCATGTGTAAATAATTAGATCTATTTAAAATTTAAAAGCAATAATAAAATTTTGGCTGTGAGAACCATTGATGTTTTTAAGCAGGATTGGCACTGTTTAAACCAATTGGGTTTTTTTAGAAGAAATTTAATGTCATTTTTTTTTTCTTTCTTTGTAATTTTCATGTTTTAGATTATTGGATATAAATAATTTCTTGTGTTAACAATTTATTTCAGCAATAAGCTTTAGATTTAATGAGTTTAGGTCATTTTTTTTATGTATAGGATTAAAATCAGTGTTCATTGGTGAACATACATGATTTAAAGAAAAAGCTTCAAGCATGTGAATTGATAAAGATAAAATAGATTTAAAATATTCAATATTTAGTATGAAATATTTTAATTTAAAAAAATGCAGATTATTTAATGCAATCAATAACGTAACATGATGATCTTAAAGGTTTTGCTCAAGCTGTAAAAGAAATTTTTCTTGGGTGGGGAGATTATCTTGACAAATTAAAATCAAAATGTGAAGTCAAATAAGAGAGTATTCAAAGATTGGGTCTTAGTTATAACATTTTAATAAAAATAATTTTATTTTTTCCTGTTTTCTCCTGAATGTAATGACTAAAAATGTTGACTTCAAATTGTCACCCAAAACAACAAAAACCCAAGATGTATTTAAGATTTATTATTGGAATAATTGTGGAAAAGAATATTATATTTTTCAAATTACATCCAAATGTTTATTATTAGTAATCAAAAATTTTTTATTAAAGATTTTCAGAGTATCTATGTTTCACTGTGTAGAGCAGTACATTTTTTTTAACATAAGACTGTTTGCTAATACTGTTTAAATTAAAATATGAATTTTTTCAATTTTCTACATAAATTCACTGTAATTATTTAATTTAAATTATTTTAAATGAAGTTACACTACTTATAATCCACCAATGTCTATTTTTATCAATAAATATGCTTGTAATAAGAAAAGATTTTTTTTTAAAACCTGGTTTAAACAAAAAAAAAAAAAGAGGGGGTGTTTAAACCAAAAAAAAAAAAAAAAAAAAACTAGGTTTTTTTTCAACTTGTTTTAAGCCTGTATATTGTTATAGTATTTGAGTTTTATTTATTTATTTATTTTATTATTAATTTGATCCAGGAATCTTATATTTGAATTTCATTGCATAGCTATCTTTGATACCAGAACAAAAACAGAGATCTTAGAATAGGGCTGCTAGATTTTTTTTAATGTGCAAGATTTTTATTAGCTCAATAATTCGTTTATTCTAACTATAATTCCCCCCCCCCCATTTTATTGAACTGTGTTGAATGTTTCAGTAATGCCTTTTTAAAAGATTTTCTACAGTAAAAGATCATTAATTTGTTTTTTTTTTTTTTTTAATTTAATTTGCATTATACATTAGGTATTCTAACAACACTAATGTTTGTCACATTTATGTATGGTTAAAAGGGAAATTGAGAAGCTAAACTGATATATAAGGCAGATGTGTCAGTAATGGACACCTTTAAGGAATTTCTTTTAAAATTATTTTTTTATTAATAGGGAATTGTTGTGTTAATTAAAAAAAAAGCGGAAAATTTTGTCAAAAGATCACAGACAGACAGCAAATTTCATGAAAAAGTCATAAAAAAACAACAAATTATGTGGAAAGATTGTGAAAAAATGAGAAACTATGCAGAAAAATTGTGAAAAAGTAAGGAATTTCATGAAAAAAAAGGTAAATTTGCCAAAACATCGCTAAAAAAAGTCCAGTTATTGCTGGAGTGGATCTCTCTGTTCCAAAAGCTGATTTTGTTGCTACAAATTTGTTTTTTGCTTTCTTCCAAAACTGGTATTTCTGCTCTAAAATTGTTTTTTGCTGCTGCAAATCTTTATGATGAATGTGACCTTTGCTATTGATATTGGTATATTTTGCATCGATAATTTTCAAGGTTTTTTTTATTTTGTATCGATTAATTTTCAGGGTTTTTCACTGAGTCACAATTATCTAGGGATGCAACGGATATTGATTTTGCCGGATATCGGATATCCGATTTGCCTGCCGGATTCGGATATCCGGTACTAAATATGTTTTTAGTTATGGTGAATGCTCGTTTATTTCTTTATACAATGCCATCTCATATAATAAATTGCAAACATGTTTCACACACCATTACAACATTTTAAACATATTGCAATATATTTTACAGAAACTATATATCTTTGACTATCAGGGCTTGAAATTCAGGTTTTCCCAGGAGGAGAGAGTTTCCCTCATAACATTCGTAAATGCAGGGGAGTTAAACTATATGAGAGGGGGGGGAAATATTTTTTAAACCCTATTATTTTTTACATGCCACTTAAATATTTACAAATTATACCGACAGGACCAAATTCCACTAAAATAAATTAAATCAACAACTCAAGATAATTATCCAAAATGTTTATTTTAATTAAAACAAAGGAAAATAATCAAATCTTATATATATTATATCATTTTTCAATTTTCACTCAATGTTATGGGCAATTAACAACTGAGTTGCTAAATGAATTTTTCAATTCATGTTTATTCGATTTTGTGTGGCTTAGAATCTTTTATAGGTTACACTTTTGACAAACAGAACAGAGCAACTTTTCTAACACATTAAATTATCGAAAATACTTGGTTATGCTTTTTTCATCTTATTATTTTTTCTTAATTTTCTTAATCTGATTGGCATTCATTTTTAATTTACTTTCAAGAATAATGCATGTAGGTGATTGTATTGTCAATATCCTTCGGTGATTGTATATCACTTAGTGGAATTATCGTCAATACTGTAATGTGTAATCCCTGACATTTTAGCTAATTGAATTATGTTCTACTATTTATTAGAATTTAAACCCACATGAAATTCTGAAAAGGACATAGTCAATAGGCTTCTTCTATTACATAAGAAATGGATTATTTAAAAAAGTCATGTCCTAATTTCTGTGAACTATGCACATCAAGTATTTGTTTCTAAATGTGTTTCCTTAAAGTTCATCTTTTTTTTTTTTTTTTTTTTTTAAATCATTTGGAAAACGGCTGTTGTTTTCGGTTGAGAATGGGCCTTGTGATGTCTGCATTTTATTTTGTTTATGATTCGTCCAGGAATATTAACGTTTAATCCATGATATAAATAATATATGACTTATTATATAAATCATGTTTTGAACATCATAAAAATGTTTTTACTGATTTTCAATAACTCAATGGGAAACATTATCTTGCTTTGGGCAATGGATGTCCACATTTTATTTATTTATTTTACGAAATTCTTTAAATTTAGAAGAATTTTTATTTGAATAGGAAATCAAAATGTCAATGTTAATAAAGAAGAGAGTAGAAAAGTTACAAAATGGGAAGGTGCAAATTATCAGATATGGAAAAAAATGAATCCGAACAGAAACGTTGTATGAAAGATCGTCTTTTAAATAAAAAAAAGAGGTATGATTATTGAGCCCATTGATGACAAAATGTGCGATGACTTTGAAAAATGAAAAAATCTAATGTTGATCCACTGATTGTAAACAAAAAATGTTTATTTATTTATTTATTTATAATTTTTTTCAAATGTGCAACATAGGATTTAATCTCATTTTGTTCAGAGCTAATTCCAGACTCATGTGATAGAGCTCAGACTCTAGTGACCATTACTGCCCTATTAGTTATTTCTTGTTTTGGCACAGGAAAAAAATTCGCAAAATATATAAATCTGTCATAGAAAAAATGTAGCTGATTTCGTCCATCATGGCAAAAATAAATTTTCAAAAATTGTCGACCTGCCTGAAAAAATTTGAACTTTGAGAGAACTTGGGTAGTGGGAAAATATATCGAAATTCGTCAATCAATTACAATAAAATATCGTAAAATTTGTTAAGCTGTCACAAGGAAATATCATGAAATTCGTCAGCCAATAACAAAGCACAAAACACAAATTTTTCAGCTGGACACAGGAAAATAATTGTTAATTTCACCAGAATGTCACAAAAACAAAAAGGGAAATTTGCCAATCAGTCGCAGAATAAAATAACTAAATTTGTCAATTAGTTGAGATAAATAAATTATGAATTTTGCCTGTTGGTCTCCAGAAAAAAAAAGTTGTAAAATTTTGTAAGACCAGCAAACGGGAAATTTTGTGAGAAAAATTACAAAACATTTCAGTCAAACGCAGAAAAACAATCATGAATTTTGTATAATTGTCGTAAGAGCAAACTGTGAGATTTGTCAATCGATAGAGGAAAATATCAAGAAAATAGTCAGTCGGTCCTGAGACTTGACCCTCACTTCACAAAGAAAAAAATTTCAAAAAGTGATTTTTTTGGGAAACAGGAATGACACAAGATTCTTTAGTGCATGAATCCTGCCATCCCGTACCGAATTTCAAACCCTGTATGTGTATAATAATAATATTGAATAAAAAATGCAATTCTAATATTTAAATACTCTGCTTATTTGTCATTGAACCGCTGAAAATTGCTTATAATATGTACAATGAAATGGCTGATAATTTTTAGAACAAATTTTACATGTTTATTAATATGTCTATAATTGTAAAGAATTTTCACAAAGAAATACATAGCATCCTTTTATAATGTAAACATAAAAGTCTTACTAATATACCAATGGTTGAAGAGTTATATCCAAATACAGGTTTAATTGATGATTTTTTTTTTTTTTCATGTTTTAATTATTCAAAAATGTCTTACCTTAAGCTATATTTAATTTTATTTTAAGGTAAATCACTTTGAAATTTATGAAAAGAAAAAATTACTTTTAATTTTAAATATTTATAATGAAGTCACGAAAATAACTAGTTGGATGCACCAATCCTAAGACTCTCTTCTATTGGGCCATTCCAAGCAAAGTGGTCCCAGGGTCCAAAATTTTAAAATTAGAGATATAATTTCAAAAAAAATTATTTATGTAGTTGAAAGTGTATATTTTCTTGTAATAACAGTGAAATTTGATTAAGCAAAGTTTAAGCATTTGAAAACTTAAATAAATTAAAGATGTTTAAAAATTCATGTTTTTTGACAATAGTTTTATGAAAAGAATATGTTGTATTAAAAATGCAATAAACACAGTAATTATTAAAATATCATCATATATCAGAATAAATACCTATATACTAACACCCAAAAATTGCTAGAATAGTTTATTGTGATCTCGGACATTTTAACAATGATAAAATGACAGTTCTTCGATTCCAGTGTCACACACGTCACAAAAACTTAAAATTTTTCCTCTTGTTATTTAATTACTAACTTTAAAATGTTGGAAACTTTATTTATAAGTTAACTAAACATGAGGAAAATATTGCAAATTAAAAAAATAATTTTGACCAAAAAATAAAATTATTATTTATTTTTTAATTCTTGTCACACACGTCACTATATGTGATGTGTGTGGCTGTGACGTGTATGACATGAATATCTGTTTAATTAAAAATGCTTAACTTCTTTAAAATATGTTAGGTATATATCAGCAATATATGCACAAACACCTGGTAACTTATTGTAACTCATGATCCAATTAATAAATTCATCTATTTTATACATTTTTTTTTTTTTTTTTTTCAAAAAAAGCAAGATAAATTAATTACTTTGTTTTCAAGAAAACTGTTTTTTCTGCTATTATTTCTATTTATTTTTATCTAGTCATTCTAAACAATTTGGAAAGGTATAACAAAGGAGGGATTTTTGAACAACCAATTATCTTCTGTAAAATAATGTTTATCGTTTGTCTACATATAGATGACAACACATTTGCTATTCTTGTAGTAAAATAAAGTTGATGTCTATCTTTTTTTTTTCAAAGTGGTGAGTGATTTTTCTATTGTTATTATAAACTAATGAGAATAAATTTGTAAGCAATGATGCCCTATAATTTTGTTGTTAATTTAATATTTTTAAAAATAGCTTTTTTTAGTTTACAGCATTATTGTTTCCGAATAATTAAGACTAATGATTAGTTGTTCTTAACTTTATATATTGGAGGTATCACTGAAAACTAAAAACCAATCTTAACAATGTGAATTATATAAACAACTTTTTATCATTGAGTTTCGCATTAACAATATTTTAAATTATCACAATATTACAAAAAATATGTTTGAGTTTATGCAATGTTGTATTCAAGGGGTGGGCTGATGGACCTGCAGCCCCCTCTGAAATTTGTAACAAACATACAATGTAATTACAAAAGTTCATCAAAATGTAATGAAATATGCTAAGATAGAGTTTATAGGAAACGCAATAATATTCCATTTAAAAAGTATTATTTCACACAGAACACAAAACAACTATTTCATCGAAGTTTCCATTACACACAGACTGTCTTTACATGCCATAAAAATTATGCTAATTAAGACAAAAACCTGCTTAAAAAGAAATTGTTTGCAATTCCATGTGATTCAATCTTAGCAAGTTCTGTATAATATATGCATTACCTGCATGATAAAAATCTGTTTAAAAATAGAAAAAATAACTTTCTTATGATTCTCTCTTAGAAACTTTTACTATATCTCAGTCCCCTCTGAAATGATAAGTCTAGATACGCCACTGAATTTATAGTTTCAGCTTAGAAATTTGCTATGAAACATTTCATAGCTATGTAACTTTACAAGTTTGATGTTCATGATATATTTAATTGTTGAATCAATAAATTGTTTTATTTTGTGTGGAGTTCAGTGACTGTATTTAATTACTTAAATATTGTAAGACTCCTAAAATGAAAAAAAAAATCTTAAAGTTTATAAACACAAGTTTGAACAACCAAACTTTTCATTTAAAAACTATAATTTTCTACTTATTAGGTATTTATGAATATATACAGCATAATTGTTAAGGGTACTTTTCAGTTCCGAAAAGTACCTTGTTAAGTACCAGACATCACTTTAGAGATATGGTATCTAGGTGCATTTTACATTTAACTCTTCAATAATCATAGAATAATCTGTGAAAAATTATAATTAAGCTTAATAGAGTAGATTTATTGAAAAAAATATTAAGTTTATTATTGAACTTATTAAGTTTATTAATTAATAAAATTTAAAAAATATTAAGTTTATTACTGCTTTTCCACAGATATATGACCATTTTAAATCTTTTCATGGTAAATTTCACACAAAGTCACACACGTCACAGTACTATTTATTTTTTTTTAGCCTAAGTATTTCTAGCTCAGATTTCTAACACCACTTTTTTTAATTGTTGTATATATGGCTTATAAATGATATTTTTTATTTTCATGAATATTATAATAATTCACAGAAATATAGCAATATGTAAGAGACATGAAGAAAAATGCTTACAAAATGGTCACACACGTCACAAGAATTAAAAAAATAAATTCTCTATAAATGCAATGTAAAAAATTTCCAACCATGGTGATTATGTTTCAAGACAACTATGAAATATACTAAAATATTGTTTTCAAAAGGAAAAAAAATTTTTCACGGTCAGAATAATTGCGAATGTTTTGAAAATGTTGTCTGAATGTCACACACGTCACGCTGGAATGGCCCTATTTCATAGATCTCAATTTTCAAAAAATATTTACAAATATTAATACTACATCAATATTGTTAGTTGAATATCATACCAACTTTGATTTTCATCTAGAATTTTTGCTGCAGTCAATTAGATTAAGAATGAGTTAATCTCGATCATGTTATTTATTAAAATTAATATTTTTTTGTTATTCCGCTATACATCAGCTGTTTGCGAATAGCCAGTTTTAGCAAGATGCAAAATTCCCATTGCTGCATGAACTGCCAATTCAAAAACATTCGAAAAAAAAAATTAAGGGAGGAAATAGCTCCCCCCCCCCCATTTCCCCTTTTTATACTTAATCATTGAATCCCCTAAACTAACCAAGGATATGCTTTATCACATAAAAAAACCTATATCCAAAATTCATAGCAAATTGAATAATTCTTCATAAAAACCCATTTATATAATTTAAGAAGAGTTATCCCCATTCTTTATACTTAAACATTAAACTTCCAAAACTACTCAGAGATTCGCCTTATCAAAAAGAATGTACATCCAAAATTTAAAGCAAATAGGATATTTCTGCATAAAAACTTATTTATCAAATTTAAGGAGGTTTGAGGTAATCTCCGGTATCCCTTTTATGGTTAACAAAAGGACCCCACAGCTAATTAGGGAAGCATCTTATCACTATAAACCTGTATCCAAATATTAAAACAAATTGGTTAATTCTGCAAGAAAAATCATTTACCTAAATTAAGAGGGGTAGTCCCACCGATCCCCCATTTATACTTATCCAATGAACTCTCAAAACAAATCAGGGAAGTGCCTTATCCAAATGAACCTATATCCAAATTTTGAAGCAAATCAGTAAATTTTATGTGAAAAACCCATTAAACTAAATTCAAGATGGGGGAGTTACCTCCCATCCCCCCCCCCTCTTAGACTTATCCAATGAACTCGCAAAACTAATCATGGAGGTGTCCTCATCAGAATGATCCTATGTCTAAAACTACAGCCAAAAACATGTACAAAATGTTTGGTTCATTCTATGTATAACTTCATACAATTTTTGATGATATGATGGTGACACTGGGACAGACAGGTTTTGAATAAACATGTTTTTAGGGATATGGGATCCCTAAAACATATAAATTTGTCGAAAAAAAATGATTACATTACTTTCTACTATCAAGGATAGAAGAAAGTAAAAAATGTTTGTTTGGTTGTTTAACTTATAAACCAATTAACGCATTATTTAAACTAAGCGAAAGAAAGAAAATTAATAAAATCATAGTTTATTAAACAATTTCAAATTTTATAAAGACTAAAGACAGAAACCAATATTTAGAAATGCATAAATAATGCATTTAAGGTAGCAAAAAGCCATTTAGAATCTACTATCATTCGCTCCTGTAATCTATATATAAAAGAAAGTCTGGATTTCGTATTAATCACAGAACAAAAAAATCTACCAAACCAAAAATCTTGAAAATTGGGATAAAAATACTTCCCATAATACTGAGTGCCACTAAGAAGAGATTTTTAAAAATTCCACCCCTAAGGGGGGGGTGAAAAAAAGAACGAGTTAAAAAAATTCCTTAAAAATCGGCTTTAGCAGTTATTTTTCAATTGATAACATATTTTAGTGTATTTTTTCATGCTGAATCGAATGGTACCAAGCAAAATCTTTTAAATCCAGTAGTTCGTGAGATACTTCACATTTTTCTAATTTGGCGATGTCTTCGGCGCAAAAACCTGACATTTTCAATCCTTATCTATATATATAAAAGAAAGTCTGGATTTCGTATTATTCACAGCACAAAAAAATCTGCCGAACCAAAAATGTTGAAAATTGGGATAAAAACACTTCTCATAATACTGAGTGCCGCTAAGAAGAAATTTTCGAGAATTCCACCCCCAAGGGAGGTGAAAAAAAGAACGAATTAAAAAAAAAAAAATCCTTAAAAATCGGCTTTTGTAATTATTTTTCAACTGATAACATATTTTAGTGTATTTTTTTATGCTGAATCAAATGGTACCAAGCAAAATCTTTTTAATCCAGTAGTTCGTGAAATACTTTGCATTTTCCTAATTTGGCGATGCCTTCTGCGCAAAAACTTGAAATTTTCAATCTATCTATATAAAAGGAAGTCTGAATTTTGTATTAATCATTGTACAAAAAAATCTGTTGTACCTACAATTTTGAAAGAGAGTTCTATAATCAGGTTAATATGATTATGTAAGATATATTTAATTATATCAATATATATAAAATGCAAAGTGAAATTTCATTCCGGCCGCTTATAACTTAAGTTCTACTAGATAGATTTTAATGGAACTTACATTGTTACTTGGATAATTTTTCTGAAATTTTGTAGCAAATGAAATATAGCATTCTACGTTGCTTAATTGAATACTTATGGAGAGATGTTTTAAATCAGATGAACCCAATTACAAAAGGTTGGCTTTATTTTAAAGGCTCTGCTGAATGAATTTTTATGTGATTAAAACTGTTAACATGTTGAGCGCTACGTCATTCATTGGTGACTAACATTGAACTTTCTGTTTAGATGATGGACTTTTCACCGATGACAGACAGTCTAAAGTATGATATAAAACTAAAAATTACTATGATATAAAAATTTCGTTTGATTCAAAGTTTCTTTAAAAAAACACTGACCAGCGTAGCGGGTGAAGGCTGCTAGATGGTATATAAGCCTGCACTTCTCTGTCGCTTTGCTCAGCTTAGCTTTTTCTACATGCTGAGTCTTGTACTGATGAAGAATCTCGACAATAGATTCGAAACAGCTGTTTGCAACCTTTTCTTTCATTATTTGAGCATTTCTAAATGTTGGTTTCCTATCTTTATACACTTTTACAAAAAGGCTTTATTTGCTATTTTGACTTCAAATTTTGTTTTACAATCCGAAAGTAAAAATACAATTTTCTAAAAGATATAAATGTAAAATCTTGAATTTATTACAGAATTTTAATATAAATAGTAAGGAAAGCAGGCAATTTTTTAAGCTTTTGAGAATTATCTTTTACTTATATTGATAGGGAACTTATTATTTCATCTTTTGCATTATAAACAAAAGTTTTTCAGTATTATTTGGGATCAAAGGATTACTGTTATTCATCTATATTTGCTTTGCTGCATTCTCCGGATATCTGATCGGATATCCGACAGAGAAGTCGGATACCCGGTGATTGTGATCCGGATATCCGACGATATTTCGGATATTGAAAAATCAGCCGGATATCGGATATTGGCCGGATATCCGTTGCATCCCTACAATTATCCCTGATAGAAGCAATATTTAAATTAATATAATTCTACAAATATAATGCAGTGTTAGATCTGTTTATTATGATTATTATTCCCAAAGATTATTTTCTATTATTTTTTTATTATTATTTTTTTTTTTTTTTACATTAAAAAAAAAAAATAGTGAAAACAACATTACCATTTTGGCCTTTTGCTCGGCAGTCAGAGGTTAAAATCCTTACTAATATTATAAATCGGAAAGTGAGTTTGTTTGTTTGTTTGTTCCGCTTTCACGCCATAACTACTGAATCAATTGCTTTGAAATTTTGCAGACGTAAAGTTAGAAGTCCGGGTTAAATAATAGGGTAATTTTTATTTATTTTATTCGAATATTTTCCTTAATAATTCAAAATTTAATTATTTTTCATACAAAATCAATAGGCATTTTTCAGATAAAATTTAACCATTTTCCTTTCCTGTTGCCAAGAGAATAAAAAATTGGAATAACAATTTTTCAGCGGCAATGAATTTTTAATAGAAAACTGCCACGCGAAAAACTATAATAAAATAATTTAAAAGAAAATAAATATGACGTCATGTTTGAAATGAAAATAAAAGGTGTATTTTTATAATACATTTAACAAGGATATTTGTTTAGTTAATGGGAATTTTTATGTAAAATATGGTGATATAAATAAAAAGTAAAAAGAATGAAAAAGAATTATATTTTTAATAAAATTGTTCACTCATGAAAATGTGACGTCATAGTTGAAATAAAACAGGTACTTTATAGCAGTCGTTAAAAATGTAAGGGGTATGAATATCAGTAGCTAATGGAGCGAGATAAATAATGATGTCATATTTAAAATGAATCAGAAATATTTTTTAAGTATAATAATTAATAAGTTATAAGTTACATACAAATGAATATTTTTATTCAAAACTCATAATTATCAATCGAAGAAATTTTTTGTGGGGAAAAGGTGGAAAATAAAATCACTGATTAATATATTTTTGGCTCGATTTAACACTTTCGAACAAAGTTGAAAAGTTATTATGCTTTCGCTTTGTCTGTCTGTCGGGTCGCTTTCCAACTTTCGTAAATATACTCCGATTTCCATGAAATTTTTGGACATTATTAACGTTTACTTAGCACGAATACCTATTGAAAATGAAATTTCTACCATGATTAGTTTATTTACAGGGATAGTCAAAAAATTTCCTTATATTACGGCATTATGGGGAAAAATCGTTTTAATTAAATTTAACGATGTTACAGCCTGTAGAACATATTCAAATTTATATGCATTTACAAAGTGCACTAAAATATGCATTTTGTAAAGTATGTAGTGAAAAGGGCACTTACTATTCATTTACAGGGTCAGACAGAAGAATTCCATTGCATAGGAATAAAGGGAGGAACAGTTTCAGACATATATTAATTATGGTAAACGATTTCATGTATAATCAAATTGATATATGTTACTGAGGCTTAATGTAAGTTATTTCATGCATAATACGAAGTGCATAGCATTTACAGGGACACACAAAAGATTTCAAATATTATATATTCTATCCGAAGTACTGTATATCATGGATGAAATGCATTTTGAATTATGATATGTGCTTTTAAGTTTCGCTAAATGTATGCATATTAAATGGAGAGTATAAATGGTAATAGTATAAATAGTTAAATTAAGATATTACAGGGTTACACAAAAGATCTCGGAAATGTTATTGAATATGAGCATAATTTACTTAAAGGTGGTTTTTAAATAAAATATGCATTTTTATTTTGAACTGCATTTAGTAAACTAAAATGTTTGTAGTATATATATAAAATGATAAACAGGGTCCCGCAAAGAACTGGATACAAGGTTGTCTTCGGATGATAATTTCTGAAAATGTAATTTAGGTAGCAATAAGAAATATTTTTGTTTGAAATAAATTTTAGAAAGATACTTTTGTGTATTAAAGGCACTTGGAAAACTACAGGGCTGAACAAAAGAATTCAAGAATGTTTCTATCTATTAGTATTAATTGCTGAAAGGAAAATTTTGACCAGCAAACAAATTAGCAACTAGGGATTATCAGAAGTTTTTTTACCATAAATTCGCGATAAAAAGTTGATTACACATGCTTTTCATCATCAAAATTTTTTGCTTGATTGATCAATTATTTCTTCTTTAAATGTTATGTGAACGAAGTCACGGGTAACTGCTATTACTAAATATCAAGCTTACAACTGTTAAATTATTGAGACAGGGGATTTAAAAGATTGTAACAAAAAAAGTTTGGGAATATTAGTATATAGTTTTGTTTAGGTATTGATCGAAAACCAAAAAGTCAATTTGGCGTGCAAACCAAATTTTCGGCTTCAGCCAAATTATTGTGGATAAGTATTTTTTTAGACGTAAAATTGTATTTTTAAAAAATCAGTACCGCTCTGCTCATTGATGTCGCTGGACTTTAAAAAAATCCTGTGTCTTTTTTTTTACAAAAGCAGATCTCCACTAAAAATTCATAGCCTTATATTCAAAAATTGAATGTGTTCGTTTCCAAAAGAAAAATGGAATGCAACAATTATTGTTTCAATAATAATAAATAAATAATTAAAACCAATATATATATTTTTAAACTATTAGAATTTTTTTCACTTTTTTAAAAATAATGTGCATGATATAAATTTAATTATAAAATAATGCTCATTTGAGTGTAGAAGATAACAAGTATCACTACTGTTTGCATTTCTTTTAAAAAGGAGCAAGACAGATTTATTGAAAAAGACATTTTTGCTGAAAAAAAGAATACTTTTGTTGAGTAAAAGGATACTTTTTGTTTAATGAATGGGTGCTTTCAGGAGTAGTCACATTCACTCAGAAAGATTTGGAGCAATCAAAAACGGATTGTGGAGCAAAAAAATCTGTTTTTTAGAGCAGAAAAAAAAAATTGAAGCAGGAAAATTAGTTTTTGAAAAAGATAAATTCACTCCTGACATTAACTTTTTTTTCATGCTCATTTGACGAACTTCATGGGCAAAATTCGCAATTTTTCCATACCTGGTGAACGAAATTTGCAATTTTTTCGAGGGTTATCAACAAAATTCGCTGTTTTTCTGCACTTCTTGTCCAATGAAATTTGCGATTCTTAAGACTGACAAAATTATATATTTTCCTGCGGTAAATTGATGAAATTTTAGATTTTTTCTGTGACATCTGCACAAAAATTTAACGTCTCTAGTACATGACATGTATCATACCTTCCATTCTACATCATTGGCTAGAAAACATTGCCCGTTGTTATGCTGCATGATTTTTGTTACAACTATTAATCCAGTGTTTACCTTTACTTTATTATTGAATATGTTGTTTTTTATCTTGTGCTAATTATCTTCAGTAACATTTTTTTATTTTTTTTTTTCCAGTTCAGCTGTGGATAATGTTACAAAAGAAAAAGTAGCAATAAAAAAAATCTCTCCGTTTGAACACCAAACATATTGTCAGCGAACTCTAAGAGAAATAAAGATCCTTACTAGGTTTAAACATGAAAATGTAAGTTTTATTGTATAATTTTGTTGAATATATTTTTTAAATGTTTTTTCCTATAAACAGGACTTGAAATTTTGTATGTACTTAGTATGTAAGAATGGGACGAAGCCTATTTAATATCAGTAACCTCAATTATCTGGAACTATTTTTTTCAGACTCTCAAAAAATTTGTTCTGATGAAAGGAATATAAAAATTTTCGAAATTTTTTTTTTAAGTAGTGATCGTAAAAGGCAATAAAATAACACGAATTTTGCATAAAGGACGAAGTTGGTTGAATTCAGGGGTGATTCTCGTTCGAAATTTCCGAAAATTTAAGGCATCCTCTTCCGAAAATTTGAAAATGGGTTATCAGTTCCGCATAGTTGCGAACTTGTACGGTTTTGCGCGCGGAAAAAACAATTGCATAGAAATGCAAATTTCGTGATAGGATCGCCGAAATAGCATACATTTCGTCAATATTTCGTGGAAAAACGACGATTTCGTCAATGTTTTTGCAAACGAACTTTGTCATAAGATCGATGAAAAACGCGAATTTCCTGTGCGGATCGCGGAAAAAACGGCAATTTCACCAAATATCGCAGATAAAACACTGATTTCTTCTGAAGACGGCAGCAAAACGCCGATTTCGTCTAAAGATTGCGGATATAACGCCGATTTCGTTAAAAGATCGCGGGAAAAAAACACCGTTTTCGGTAAAAGATCGCTTAAAAATATTTTGTCAAAAGACTATTTGAAAAAATATGCCGATTTCATCAAAAGATCATGGAAAAAACGCCGATTTCGTCAAAAGATCGTGGGAATAAAATGCCGTTTTCGAGAAAAAATCGCGTAAGAAAACAAATTTTGTCTAAAGATCGTCGAAAAAACGCCGATTTCACTTTAAAAAACATGGTAAAACGCCGATTTCATCAAAAAAACGTGGGAATAAAACGTCGTTTTCGAGAAAAAAATCACGTAATAAACCAAATTTTGTCTTAAGATCGTCGAAAAACGTCGATTTCACTTTAAAAAAAAAAAAAAAAAAAAAAACGCCGATTTTGTCAAAAGATAGCGGGAAAACCGCCGATTTCGGCAAAAGATCGTAATAAATCGTCGATTTTGGCAAAGATAGCAATAAATTGCCGATTTTGCTAAAATATTGCTTATTTCGTCTGAAGATAGCGGGAAAACGTCGATTTTGTCCGAAGATCGCTGGGAGGGGGGGAACTTCCCCCCCCCCCCTTCCGGCGATTTCCGAAAATGCAATGCGAATTTCCGAAAAAAAATTTTCATCCAGAATCACCCCTGGTTGAATTATTAGTTGCCGGGATATCTGTAATCCTGTTTTCCACATTCTTCGATTTTTCATGACCCTGTATTTTATTCAAATTTCAATTCAAAGATATATTTGAATTGGAAATGAGACGCTTAATCCGAAGCAGTCCGACGCAATAAATTTTTAATAAGATTATTATTTTTGGAGTTATAAGGATGTTTCTTTTTTGCAATTCAGTACTACTTGAGTAGTTAGGCTGGTTATTCTCTACAATACTGCAAATTTGACCAAGCAGTCTGACTTGAATGTTATATAGGTAAATTTTCATAAAAATTGGATAAATTGCTAGTAATTGGTCAATTGTTGAAGATTTTAATAGCAGCAGAAATCGTTATAAAATTTTAAACAAAAGTACATATTCCTCATTCACTTTAACATTAACTCATAACAGTAAATGTGAGGGAATGATGAAATTAAGATGTTTTTACTAATTGTCATGAAAAATGCAAAATTATGGAAAAAAAGCAAACTGATTCCTTAAAGAAGAACACATAATATATAATGTATGATAAAATTAAAAATTTTGAAAATTGCTAAAAATTTAGCATTCTGTGTGAGGGAATGACTGCTAATAAAAATACTCCCCAATTTTCTGCTTGAAAAAAAATTCTAGAAAATTAACAAAAATTTATACCACCAATTTATGTTGCTGGACTGATAAGTACTCAAATTAGCTTTCTCTCTGTGAAGAATGCTAGACTGCTGCTAATCTTTAATGATAGGATATTTGCGATAATAGCAAGGTGTGAGGGAATGATGCTCTAACATGGGGAGACATATAATTGATTGAGTAGACTACATAATTATAGCAAAAAATAATATTTTTATTATTTTTTGTAAGGTACCAATTAAGAACTTTATTTTGCTTATGGTGTTTTTAATTATTTTTATTTCTGAATGGGAAAAATTAGGCAGTAAAGTATGGTAGTATGGGTAGGGGAGAGGTGAGGGAATGATATTTGCATGATATATCTTACATTTTTAAATATTAAATTTGTTTATTTTTAAATTTTACGCTCTGCCTCTAATAAATAAACTTTAGATCTTCTAATAAAAGTATAAATAAATAAAAATAAAATGAAATTTAGAGTATTTATATGGCTGGGAAACACTTTTTGCACTATTGCAGAGAATAACCCAGGCGTGTTGTATAATTTATCGAAAGAGATTCATCAGCAACTCATTAATACAGCATTACTATGCACAATAAAAATATAAATACACGTTTAAATTTTGTTTTGGAATTGCAATCCATTTAATAAATAGTTTTCAAATGTATTATTTTCATATTTATATATGCATATATATGATGGGTAAGTATTACGGTGGCCCCCAACGACTAGTTTTTGAATGTGTTTAAACGTATGAAGATAATTTTACTGAATAAGAATTTTTTATATATGAAAATATTTTTTCCAGTGGTGAATTAAATAACTACAGTAACAAATAATATGTACGTATATGCAGTTTAATATATACATATGTATATAATAAATTAAATTCTTCCATTGTTTATATTTAAATTCATTAAATACATTTACACGGATTCTAAAAATCCAAAAGTTTTCCGTTGCTTTAAAATCGTTTGCTTTTGGCAGGGAAAAGTGCTGCTCGGGCCAAATCGTGTGACACTTTTGTCTTTTCATGCCAAATATTCAAAAGTATTTTATTTTTTAACATGTTTTCTTCTATAATTCCGCCGCTAATTTTCACTGATTCTTTATTACCTACATGAGTAATTTTTTCAAAAAAATCTGAGTATGCCCAGTATGGAGACCTTCCTTGTTAGTTTTTTTTCCACATTTGTTTAAAATTTTTATGTGCTTACTTATTGTAACTAAAATAATAAAGGTTAATTTGATTTTTGACATTTGATTTGTAGTTTTCCATGCAAATATTTTTCCTTAGCCTAAGATTTTAACTGTAAATCATTTATGTAAATTGTGTAGTACAGTAGACTCCCTCAAATCCGCACAGCTGGGGACCAGAGGTTTTGTGAATTTTAGAATTTTGCGGATTTCTGGTCATTGCTTTGTTTACATTTTAAAAAAAATAATTTGAATGTAATTAATAATGAAATCGAAAGTATAATGAATGCATACAATATACAAAAATATTAAGATAACTAATAAATTAAAATAGTAAAAATTTAGATACAGTAGAACCCCGTAAATTCGGACCCCGTTAATCCGGATCTACGGATAATCCGGATTGATTTGGTCATTTTTTTTTTCCAAGTTTGAGAAGCGATTGGCTAATTTCCATAACATTAATTTGTTTCATCATCATATTCTGAATTTAAAAAAAACTTTTTCTGAAATCTTTTCGGAAGAATTAAGCAAAGTAAACATTTTTACTGTCTGTAATTATTTAATCTATACTAATATTATAAAGAGGAAAGATTTGATTGTTTGTTTGTTTGAATTGGATAGGCTCCGAAACTACTTGACTGATTTGAAAAATTCTTTCACCGTTGGAAAGCTACACAATTTCCGGTGAACATAGGCTTATTTTTAATTGATTTATTCAAATATTTTCCTTAATAGTTCAAAATTTCATTATTTTTCATACAGAATCAATTAAAATTTTTCCGATAAAAAATAGCCATTTTTCTTTCCCGTTGCCAATAAAATCAAAATCTGGGATAATAATATCTCCTCGGCAATTAATTTTCAATTGAACAGTATCCATGTGAAAAATTAAAATAAAAATAATTCAAAGGAAAATAAATATGACGTCATACACAAAAAAAAAAAAATTTTTATTATATAAGACGCACAAATATCCGCGACATAATTAGAAGTAAAGTGAACGAGAAAGAATTAAATTATTATTAAAATATTTGATTTGGAAAAATATGATGACATAATTTAAATAACATAGGAATTTTGAAATATTTGTTAAAAGAACAAGAGGCATGGATATATGTAACTAATAAAAATCAGTAAATAATGACGTCACATCTATACCCAATATTATAAAGAGGAAAGATTTGATTGTTTGTTTGAATTGAATGAACTCCGAAACTACCTGACGGATTTGAAAAATTCTTTCACTGTTGGAAAGCTACACTATTTCCGGTAAACATAGGCTATATTATATTTAAAAAAAGGGGGGGGGGATCCTTACTAAAATGCCAATAATGTAACCCAAGGTGTAGAAAAATGACCTTAAAAAATCCGGTACTTCTCTATTATCCCGCCGACCAATTTTGCCAAATTATACAAATCGCCAAACTAATATCCAAATTTTACATATTGACATAATTTTTATTTTAAATAACGGAAAAACAAATAATTAGTGGAATATTAATAAAAATTCAAATAAAAAAACGAAATTAATATCACTTAAAGACATTTTGAACACGTGAATCTTATTTAATGTCATTGAATGTGACATTCACGATTATCCATTATTGGCATTTAATCTTATAGTTTGGCGATAATTTTTTGGTCGATGGGATAACCTAGAAGTACCAAAAATCCTTACATCGCGTGCGCTGCGAATACTGTTGATTATAAAACAAATTAATGTACCACGACTTTGCAGAACGTATAATTATCTAAAAAAATGTCGCGACAGCATATGTCTGATTGTTATAGTTATGTCACAATAAGTGTTTTTGGCACAGATGTCATATACGCAACACATTGACATATGCTTCCCCCCCCCCCCCCGCCAATTTGGCATTGCACATGTGTGCCAAGGAGAAAGATCCGTTTAATAAGTTTATAACAGTTGTTAGGGGAATAAAATGAAAAAAGTTAAAAGATTTCAGTGAAATGGGCTGATTAAATAATATAAATGCATGCATTCAATCTATATATATAAAAGAAAGTCTGGATTTCGTATTAATCACAGCACAAAAAAATCTACCGGACCCATAATCTTGAAAATTGGTGAAAAAATACTTCTTATAGCACCGAGCGCCGCTAAGAAGGGATTTTCGAAAATTCCACTCCTAAGGGGGGTAAAAAAAAGAACGAACTTTAAAAAAATTCCTTAAAAATCGGCTTATGTAGTTATTTTTCAACTGATAACATATTTTAATGTATTTTTCCATGCTGAATCGAATGGTACCAAGCACATTCTTTTAAATCCAGTAGTTCGTAGATACTTCCCATTTTCCTAATTTGGCGATGTCTTCGGCGCAAAAACCTGAAATTTTCAATCCTTATCTATATATATAAAAGAAAGTCTGGATTTCGTATTAATCACAGCACAAAAAAATCTACCGGGCCCATAATCTTGAAAATTGGGGAAAAAATACTTCTTATAGCACCGAGCGCCGCTAAGAAGGGATTTTCGAAAATTCCACCCCTAAGGGGGGGTAAAAAAAAGAACGAACTTTAAAAAAATTCCTTAAAAATCGGCTTATGTAGTTATTTTTCAACTGATAACATATTTTAATGTATTTTTCCATGCTGAATCGAATGGTACCAAGCAAATTCTTTTAAATCCATTATTTCGTGAGATACTTCACATTTTCCTAATTTGGCGATGTCTTCCGTGCAAAAACCTGAAATTTTCAATCCTTCTAGATAGATCAGATTTTGTAGTCAATTCAATTGATACCATTTTGTAGACGATTCAATTGGTACCATATTTTAGTGTATTTTGCCATGCTGAATCGAATGGTACCAAGCAAATTCTTTTAAATCCAGTAGTTTGTGAGATACTTCACATTTTTCTAATTTGGCGATGTCTTCGGCGCAAAAAGCTGAAATTTTCAATCTTTATATATAAAAGAAAGTCTGGGGTTTTTTATTAATAATCGTACAAAAAAAATCTATTGAATCTGCACTTTGGAAGTGAGTTCTATAATCAGGTTAACATGATTATGTAGGCTATATTTAATTCTCAATATATATAAAACGCAAAGTAAAATTTCATTCCGGCCTCTTATAAATTAAGTTCTACTAGATAGATTTTAATAGAACTTACATTGTTAGTTGGATAATTTTTCAGAAATTTTGTAACAATTGTAATATAGCATTCTACGTTGTTTAAATGAATACTTATGGAGATATTTTAAATCAGATGAACCCAATTACAAAAGGTTGGCTTTATTTTAAAGGTTCCACTGAATGAATTTTTATGTGATTAAAACTGTTAACATGTTGAGCGCTACGTCATTCGTTGGTGACTAACTTTGAACTTTCTGTTTAGATGACTGCCTTTTCTCCGATGACATATAGACTAAAATACAATATAAAACTAAAAATTACTATGATATAAAAATTTCGTTTGATTTAAAGTTTCTTAAAAAAAACTGACCAGCGTAGCGGGCGAAGGCTGCTAGTAAGTTTAATATAAAGGTGATTTCTGTAAGTATGTTTTATTTTAGTCCATTTTTTTCTTATTCTCCGGATAATCCGGATTTTCGATAATCCGGATTGAGTCTGGTCGCAGTTAATCCGAATTATCGGGGTTCTACTGTATTTTTTAAAATGATTAAAATACTAAAAGGAAAGGTCAAGTTAATAATCAATGTACCATTAAATATTCATTATAAAAGATAAAATGTGTTTTTCCTAAATTATTCAATGAAACTTGCCTCATAAAGGTACATTACTAATTCACATCAGGATCATAAAATAATGAAACTTTATTTCAGGTTTAGCCAGACTTAATAATTAGTTATTAAAAGCTTCATTAATATATAAGTATGTTAAGTAAGATTTTGATTGCCAATGATATTAGCAATATCTTTATTTTTTCAGAAATGAATTATTCTTTCTTCATGAAAAAACATGAATTCAATAACCTTAACAAAAATTATAAATTAAAAAATGTATGGAATTGATATAAAACTGAAAAAATCAATTTTTGCACCTACATCTGAATGTTTCATTGTTTACATCCGTAAAATATGTGCGGATTTTAGAGAGTTGTGGATTTTAAGAGTGCAGATTTGAGGGAGTCTACTGTATTAATATAAATTGGTAATACTTATAACATGCATGTGTGTTTATGTAGAATTTATATTTTATAAATTAATAAGAAAAAGTCTTATAAAACAATAATGCTGCGTAAGATAAAAAAAAATAAATAAAATAAATCACAAACCCTGCTTGTAAGATAATTTTATTTATGCCTATTTTTAGATTTTTTCTATTGTGTTGTATGAAAAAATATTTCGGCAATAAGGATGAAAATGTCTCATTACTAATAAATTTTAATCAAACATTTTTAAAATCCATTGTATATCTATTAGCTTTATGTATATATGGCTCTTTCTCTCTCTCTCTTCTCACAAAAAAAAAAAAAAAAAAAAAAAAAAAAAACTTATTACCATAAGATGGATTTTTTCTTCTAAAATTAATAATAAAATTGATACAAATTTAAATATTCAAAGTTATGTTACAATATGAGACTTTATCTAGAATCATATTTCCTATTAACTGATTTTTAAAAAAAACTCCTTCCAAACAAAAAAAAAAAAAGTACTAATTTGATGTGTGCATTGCTTGATATTGTTCATTGCTGCATGCAATGGAAAAGATTTTATTGCTGCATAAAGCTAACATTCATCACTTTGCTGAAAAAAATTTCTTATTTAATTGTAGAATATCTTTTTAATAAGTGGCAGCTTAGCACTTATTGAAATTAGTCAGATTAATGTGCATTCTGGATTTAAAAATGTACCTGATTCTGACTATAATTGAAGTCTAGAAATAGAAATTGCTAAAAATATAAAATCCTGCTAATGACTGACTTCAAAAATCTCCTCCTCCCCCCCCCCCCCTCCTAAAAAAAAAAAGCCTATACAGTATCAATTTGACATGTACATTCTAGAGGTCTGCACGGGCCGAAATTTCCAGGCCCGGCCTGCACGAAAGAAATATTGGCCCGGCCCTAAAGTTAAAATTTCGGCCCGAGCTCGGCCCGGTCCAAGAAAAAATTCGGGCCGAACTTGGCCCGGCTCGAGTGAATTTCTACAGAACATTGATCTTTAATCTTATGGAAGAGTTCTGGCCAAAAAAAATTATATTAGTCTTTTTTTTTCCATGTTTAATCTCCATTTATACAGAAGTGCCGTAGGCTGCGATATTTATGCTTTTAAATGAATATTTGTTCGTTGTATGTAAAAGTTTCAGTTATCACTAGTATTATTAATCCATATTCCCTGTAATGGAGACAAAAAATCGAAAAAGCGGTATATGGTAAAATTTCCAAAGACGAAATCGCTTTGGAACGAAAAAAAAATGCATTCCCTTCTTAACAGATGTAAATGTTTAATATATTTTTTTCTCCCGTATTGTTGTATTCATTTTGCATGGATGAACATTTTAAAAGAAACTTTCAGTTTTTTTTTTTTTTTTTTTTGTGTGTGTGTGTTTAATTCTAGTTTAAAACGCCTAGTAATCTACGATTCTTTAAAAGTAATAAATTCTAATGTTTAATTGTAGAATAATGACGGCTTAAAAGTATATGCTTTTTTTGCAGAAATTTTTGGACAAAGCCAAATATTACTGATTTATAAAAAGTCGAGAAAAGGATTTTCATATAGGAAGATTCAATAGGAACTGATTATTTTGGTCCATGAAAACTAGGAAGAATGAAATCAGTCTCGGCTTAGTACGGGAAAAAAAAAGTTAGGCCCGGCCCGATACTTGAACAAAAAAATTAAGGCCCGAGCCCAGCCCAGCCCGAAAAGATTAGTGACTAAGCCTGGCCTGAAAGGATTAGTGACTAGGCCCGGCCCGAGTCTTCAGAAGTAAGAAAGTCTTGGAAATCGGCGTCGAACCCGAGTTTTGGAAATCAGCACGGGCCGGGCTCGGGCTGAGGCCCAGCTCGTGCAGACCTCTAGTACATTCTTCATGCAATGAAAAAGATTTTATTGCTGCATAAAGCTAAAATTTATCACATTTTCATGAAATGCTAAAAACAGCAGAATAAAAAAGGCTAAAAATATTTTTAAAAAATCTCTCTTTATGAAGAAAATTTTAAATGCCAAGCTAAACAAATAGAACCATTGAAGTGCTGATTGTAGTAGAAATAGTTCAAGATGAAAAATGTCACCAGTTAAAGGTCAAATGTGTCGTACATAATTAAGTAGAAAATGCTGAAAGCGCCATTAACATTTTCCAGTACAGACAAATTCTGTTAGTAAAATGAGAAATTATCAACTGTCATTGGGATTAACAAAGGACTTTTTTAGAAATTGAGAATCCCTTAATTTAAGCTTTCATTGTAAAAACAAAATTTTATTAAAATATATTGGTGCCGATTGCAAGATTGGAATTAAAATTAGGTATCTCGGACTGGGCACAATGTGCCAGAAAGGGTTAAGATGCATGGCTACTGATAGCCATTACACAACCTGATCTTGTAGTTCTTGTTTACATCATTGGAACATTTTTAAGCAAGGTGAAAGATATTAAATACATAAATAAAATGTTTACAAATGATAACATTAGGTATTTAAACAACTATGAATGGCAGCCAAGTACCGATATTTATAAGTGCTTAACTAAGAACCCAAAAGGAGAAAAGTGGAAATCAATCAGTACCAGAAATAAGTTTTTTTCATTCTCTTGAAAAAATTCCTCTTTCGGACTTTCAGTGCTTTTTATTTTTAGCCCCCAATTATCCTGTTCCTGACTTTCTACATGCGAAATTCAAATGGAAATTTCGTTCCAGCTTCTTATAACTCTGTTTTACTGGGTGCATTTTGAGGGGACTTGCACTGTTAATTAATTTTTCAGGTCAGGGTTTAGTATTTATAAGGTTGTTCTGCATTGCTTAATTGTAGAATTGTAGGAGAAAAATCTATAATCATTAAGTTGAACTTGATTATGAAAGTTTTATGTGGATTTTGATAGGTCTTACGGTGTTATCTAGATAATTTTTCACAGATAGTTTTAGTATATTGCATATTGTTTTACTCTGTTCTATATTCAGATGAATCCAATTATGATAGATTATCAGTCTTTGTTCAATTTTTCCAAATGAACTCTGAATAAAATGAAATATTTTATATAAATTTAAGCTTGTGTTTTAAAGTAATATTGTGGATTTGGCTCTGTACTTCAGAGTTGCAAAAAACCTGGGTTATTTATAAAAGCTCCAACTCAGTTGGGTTCTTTATGGTTTTATTGGGCTTTTGTGTGTTTATCAGGTTTATTATTTTTTTAATGGAGGCAGGGGGGAGTACGTTATTTTTTGAAAGTATCTGTATTAAATTAAGAAATCTTAAATTTTTATTAATTAACTTAATATACAAGTAATTTGCATTGAAATAGCACAAAAAGATCAGTGTCTGGGGATGGGGGGGGGGGGGCTTCTGACATCGTATATTACATAATAACCACATATCACACATTTAAGTCATTTTAATAGATTATTTTATTTCCCTAATAAGGACACATTTTTGAAACAAATCTTTATTATTTGTTAATCAAATGATGATTGATAATAATTTCAAGATATCTATGGTTGACTGTATAGAACAGTTTATTCTTTGAACATTATACAAAGCTGTTATTAAAATATTTAAATTGCAAATGATTTTAATTATCAACATAACTGACTGTAATTAATTTAATTTGAATATTTTGAAATGAGGTTATAATAAGTATGTAATATTCAACTTACATCTATATGTAATTGGAAATGAAATAAAAAAAAAAAATCACTTTTACTAACTCATCATACGTAGTATAAGGTAAGTCTTGCAATAGTTTTGGGGGAGAAAAAAAAAAAAAAAAGATTAGCAGATTTATGTTTTAGATGCTGGAGATTCTGAAAATCATTTTGAGGGAAAAAAAATTGTCATATGTCTGTTAACGCCGCACATACGGGTATTTGAACATTCTAGGCGGCCAAAAGTCAATTTTTAAAGTATGAAAATTGTTAAAAAGAAAGATAACCTGAGTTAGAGAACAGTTTCGAGAACTATATCCAATCCCTTCCAACTTTTTCAAGTGCACGCTTCTCATTCAACTTGAGTCGGAATTTGATTGTTTAACTTGTTGCTTAAGTCTGTTCTTGGCGTTCGTGTAAACACATTATCTTTTCAGTGAAATATTTATAAGTTTATCTTTATTTTGAAAGTTTTTCTGATGGATCTTGATACAACAGATAATAAAGCAAAACTCTAATGTATTTTTTTTTTGTTTTATCATTATTAAGTTTAGTTGTTGTGCTTTGAAGTTACCCTCTTATTACGGTAAAATTATTTCTTAAATATTTTATTTAATCGAGTACCTGTTGTATTACCCAGTCAGATCCTGTTATAATTTCTGACTGAATCGAAAGTTTGAAGCCTTGGGTGGAGAAAAATCAAAGAAACTGCCGTGGAAAAGCGCGGATGTGTATTTCTTGGTGTTTTGAACTTTTTTTTTCCAATTTCAGAAAAAAAATTGATTATCGTAAATAACATTCTAAAAGAAAATATTTTTACTGTAGGTTCACAAGGTGACTTGAGATTAAAGACTGTAGCCCGTAAATATTTGTTTGATCGAATGCAGAGTTTTAATTTGTCTAATTTAGAAGATAAATTAATTTTTTTTTAAAGATTAACTAATATTGCGTGAAGGTTACACAGAAGACCAAATTGAGATATTAAAACACAATTCCGCACACTTTAAATGACAAATTAAGCAGAGATAGTTAAAAGCATATAAGAAGGAAGACGTATTTCTGAAATACAATTATTTTTTGCTAGAAAGAACATTTCAGATATATGTCATATGTTGCCGTCCAATAAGATTTCGTTATGTCAAAGAAAATACTGATGTTGTGGTGGAATAATCTAACTGTATAAAAAATTTTGAGATGTCACTAAACGCCAATGAGATTAATTTAAATGGCAACTGGTTCTCAGCCATTTACGTCTTCATCATGACAGTGGTAGATGGCAAGATCTTCAACGATGCGACTTGCATAAAATACACAAGTCGATGCTACATATGTGGTGCAACTTCTAAGCATTTCAACAAATTTGATATTCAAATAGAAACTAATTCTGAAGCCATCAAGTTTGGCCTTTAAATTTTACATGCTAGAATTATAATTTTTGAAAGCATTCTCAATTTGGCTTTTAAGTTGCCAGTAAAGATATATAGAGAGAGGAAGACTGAAGCACAGAAAAAACCGCTCGAAATCCAGAAAAGACTTCGCAAAGAAACAGGTTTATTAGTAGACATACCAAAAGCAAATTTTGGCAATACCAATGATGGTAATGGTAATACAAACAGGAGGTTTTTTTTTTAATCCAAAATTCGCTTCTGACATAACAGGCATTAATTATGACCTAATATATCGCTAAAAAGTCATACTGAAGACATTTTCAAGCGAACATACAATTGATCCGGAACAAGACATCATGCAAAAATTCTGTTAGAAAAATTGCAGCAAAGGTATTTTTTATTGACTACTTTTTAACTTCAGACCCTCTTATAAGTAGCATGAAAAAAGTATAAAAAAGGATGAACAGGTTTTTTCTAGAAACATTTCTTCTTTTGCCTGAGAAGCCCAGTATCTGTGATGAGTTTTCAGAGACTAAAAAAGAACATTAGTTTTTTTTTTTTTTTTTTTTTTTTTTTTTATGTTCTTTATTATAATAAATCTAAGAGACAAGCTCCGGGTCAAGCATCATTCTCGAGAGCACCCTTGTATCTATCTATGGAATTTTTTTGTGGATAATGTGCAAGTAGCTGGTACTAAACTTCATACATAGTGTGCGTATGCATAAATTTTGTACTCAGTACTGCTCGGATCTGCATAGAAGATATCCCAAAAAAAGATGATGATAGCTTTAAGAAAAAGTACTAGTTTGATACGAATAGAAAAAATGATAGATTGGTTGACATTAATATTTCTTTGCAAACTTTTTCTTTTCTTACCTGCGTACATTATAAGATATAAGGAAAAAGAAAACTCAAAAATTGTCATTAGTGATTTTATCTTGTTGCGTTACGAGGAAATAGTAATAAAGAACTTCTTTTAAAGACTATAGAATACTAAATTGTTGTACTAAAATATGAATCATTATTTTTCTAATGATATAATCTATTTTCTGCATGGTGTGGGAAATTAGAAGCAGAGAGGGCAAGTGGGACCGTACTCTGCTCCTAAATGTTTGAAAAAATATATGGATTTTAATCACTTTTGGCTAATTTTAAGTATCCTGTAATGAAAATCCTGATTAGTCTCATGGGAGCCTCTTAAAGAGGGGTATGGGCCGGGGCAACTGCCTCGCATGCCCCTGCATAAGTCTGGCCCTGAATAAATCACCTTTATAAATTTAACAAATGTATTTTTTCTTTCAACCGTATCCTTAAGAATAGATATATATCATAAAATAATTTTGGCCACATAGATAATGCAAATACCCGTATGTGCGCCGTATCTCCTGAACAAATTAATAGACTTTAAATTTGACATATACGTAATATGTAGGAAAGAGGCGAAGCCTATTTAATATCAATAAATTAGATTAGGGATGCACAACCTGTGGCCCGCGATGGGTTAACGTGTGGCCCGCGAACTTCGCTAATTTACAGCTAGAAAAAATTGCAATTTTTGTGGAAAAGACGCAGATAAAAATCGTAAATTTTGTCAATTTACTGCGACAAAGTACAAAATTTCGTTAGTCGCTTAAGAATTGCAAATTTCATAGATCAGGCACGGAAAAATCGCGAATTTCATTGATCAAGTGCAGAAAAATTGCACTTTTCGTTCATCAGGTATGAAAAAATCTCGAATTTTGCCCATGAGGGTCGGAAAAAAATAGTAAATTTAACCGATCGGACACGGAAAATACGCGAGTTTTGTCGATCAGGCACGGAAAAATCGCGAATTTTGTTGGTCAGATGCGGAAAATTCTTACATTTCATTGAGCAGCCAAGAAAAAAAATCGTCAGATTTGTTGATGATGCACGAAAAACTGCAAATTAAACTAATCGGCTGCGGGAAAGTTCACATGTTTTCTCGGTTTGCCGAATGCGAATTTCGTTGATCGGCACGAAGAAATCGTGAATTTTGTCAATCAGGGGCGAAAAAATTACAAAGTTCGTTGTAAGCAACAGGAAAATCGCAAATTTTGCGAGGATGCACGGAAAGATTTTAAATTTCGTTGATCGGCTGCGAAACAATCGGGTGTTTTCTAAGTTTCTCAAGAGAAAAAAATCGCGAATTTAATCTTGCCGCCTAAAAAAAAATTCAGCTTTCGTCAAAATGAACTAAAAGTCACGAATTACGTTCATTGGTCGCGGGGAAAATGCAGATTTCGTCAGTTAAAGGTGAAAAAGTGCGAATTTCATTGATCAGACACGAAAAGATCGCGCGTTTTATTGATCGGGTTCCAAAAATGGCAAATTTTGTCAGTCGGATGCAGGAATTTTGTCGATCTCATGCGGAAAAATTGCAAATTTTGTCAATCAGGCTCGAATAAAATCGCGAATTTCATCTATCCGTTGCGGAAAAGTCCAGAATTTTGTTGATCAGTCAATGAAAAATCATGAATTTCGTCGATCGGCTTTGCAAAAATCGCAAATTTCATCTATCAGGTTCGTAAAAATTTCGAATTTCGTCAATTGGCTTTATAAAAAAATCGTGAATTTTGTCGATAAGGTTTGGAAAAATCGCAAAATTTGTCGACTTGGTATGAAAGAATCGCGAGTTTATCAATCATGCGATAAAAAATTGCAAATTTCGTCGACCAGCTTCGTAAAAAACGATAATTTCGTCGATCAGTAGTAGTATAGTAGCGAATTTTGCAGATTAGCTTAGTAAAAATCGCAAATTTCGTCGATCAGCTTCGTAAAAGTCACGAATTTCGTCGATTGGCTTTGTGAAAATTGATAATTTTGTCGATCAGCCGCACAAAAATTGCGAATTTCGCCGATCGGCTTCGTAAAAATCGTGAATTTCGTCATTTAGCAGCAGAAAAGTCGCGAATTTTGCCGATCAGCTTAGTAAAAATCACAAATTTCGTCGATCGGCTTCGTAAAAACCGCGAATTTCGCCGATTAGCTTTGTAAAAATCGCAGATTTCGTCGATCAGCTTAGTAAAAATCGCAAATTTCGTCGATGGGCTTTGCAAAAAATCATGTTTTTATCTATCAGCCTAGTAAAATTTGCAAATTTTGAAGATCGGTTTCGTAAAAATTGTGATTTTTCTTCATCGGTTTTGTAAGAATCGCAAATTTTGTTGATCAGGCACAGTAAGATCGAATTTTCTGAATCAGTTTCATAAAAATTGCGAATTTTGTTGATCACTTTCATAAAAATCCCTAATTTGGTCGACTTGCATGGAAAGGTGCAAATTTTGTTGATCGGGCATTGAAAAATCTGGAAATTCAGTGATGAGACACGGAAAAATCTTATTGATCGGCTCCTTACCTCTCGTTCGTTCATAAAGATCACATTTTTTTTTTCGTCATCAGTCGCTTATCTTTGTTTTTTAGCACTTTTAATAAAAAAAAAATTTTGCTCTCCTGAATAAAGTCAAGGAATAATATAATATCTTGAGAATAATCCTTGCTATATCTGTTATATACACAAACGTAAAAACTGCTGATATATCCTTACCAACTAAAGTGGATATTTTGACTGGTTAAGCGAAACTTAAAGGGGTATTTTCCCACTTCCCTCTGAAAACATATTTTTATTCGATTATAGACCACAGATCACTTTCAAAATTGAATTATCTTCATGTTATTGATTTGGCCCTCGACTGCCCAGATATATTTGTAAGTGGCCCTTCTCTTGAAAAGGTTGTGCACCCCTAAATTAGATTATCCAGAACTATTTTTTTTTTCTTTTGGGCACTTGAAATATTTGTTCTGATGAAAGGTATATATATATATATATTTTTTTTTTTATTATTATTTTAAGAAATGAATGTAAAAGACACTAAAGAAAATTAATTTTGCATAAAGAAGAAATAGATCGGACAATGAGTTGAGATATTTGTAATCCTGTTTTCCACACTTTTTGATTTTTCATGACCCTGTATTTCATTAAAATTTCAATTCGAAGATATAGTTTAATTAGAAATGGAACACTTAATGTAATGCAGTAAATTGTTAGTTAATATAATTATCAGTTTTAGTTATAAGAATGTTTCTTTTACACAATTCCCTGTTACTTCGTTTTATTTTCATATTTTATAGTCAGGGTTGGCAAATTTTTGAGGCATGACAGTTTTTACCGGACTTTACTATGGTTTTTACCATCATGTCAAAAACATCTTTGTCTATTCGAAAATACTATGATTAGCTATGTATATTGATTTTGACTTTTCATAATATTAAGACTTTAAAAAACTTAAGCAAGCACATTATTTCCTTTTGATTTTGTCCTATTTGGATTCGGCAGTACACCTACAATGTTTTAATAAGATAATGTATTTTTTTAAATACAAAGGTTGAAAATAGGGGCGTTGAGATAGATTTTTTTGCAACTCTGTTGCTGAAAATGACATGTATACTTTCTATTGTGGTGCTCAAAATTTGAGCTCTTAAGGAGTAGCTTTTTTAGTAGTACACATGGCAATTTTTAGAAGCATGACAAACTCTGCTAGTTTTGGATAAATGGTTCAATACTTTATCAGTATTTTGTGTTGCTATCACTAAATGTTTTAGCGATTTTAATGACTTTCAGGGTTTAAACTATTAGTTTTAAGATTTTATGAAAGTATTTTATATATTTCAGAATTGTAAAGCAGCACATATTTGCAAAGTTTTGGAAATTTAATAACGTTATTTTTATTTTATCTGTTAATTTTGCTTTAATTTTACATGTTGGTTGATTCATATTTATCTACTCTACTTAATTATTTTCAATGCATTTTTAAATTTTAATGTATATTTATCAACATAAATCATCTAAATTCATGCTCATATTTTTATTTTAAATGAATTATTTGATACTTAAGTTTTTGTTTTCTCCCTTTCCAGATAATTGATATAAGAGACATTCTTAGAGCACCTACAATTGATCAGATGAAAGATGTGTATCCTTTAAATGTATTTTCTCTTTGGTAGTTAATTATGCTTTTTTACTTTTAAAGAATTACTTTTTTTGTAAATTTAGATTGTTAGAGTGTATGTCATATAAATTTAAAGATGCTCGTACGCATAAGCAAGTAAGTTTAAATTTCATTCCCGACTTGGTATATTACTTTTTCATGATCACTTTTAGAGGAAAAATTTAATATCTTGTATCATCACTCTAAATTTGATTATTTTTCTTTTATATTTTACAAGTTTTCCTTTTTCAGTTGTAAGAATGTAGGGGGGGGGAAAAACCTTCATAAGATAAATTTGCTGATTTTTAGTCATGTAAAGAAAGATTATTATTATTTTTAAGCAAAAATTGTGGTCTGCAATTTTTTTAATCGCAACACATTTAAAGAAAATCATTCTGTCTGTAAGAAAAAGCTAAAATTGTGGTGAAAATGGTAGTTTTAAGAAAGTTGATATTTGTTGTGTATTTGCTTCAAGAATCTGCAGTTGGTACCATAAGAAAAAATAGAAAAAAAAAAAAAAAACCAGCTATTAAGAAACTGAGAAAATTAAATCATGGTGATGTTGGTTTTGCTTTGTTGAAATGGTTCATGTTTGAAAGATCTCGGAAGAGTAAAAATGTCTTTTTTAATGTAAAGGTGTTTTTATAATTTAGTGAATGTCTTAAAACATTCTTTTGTTGAATGTTTTCAAATCAAGAAGATGGTTTAAAAAATGTTTATAATTTTGCAGAATTCATTACACTAATTAAATTTAAAACAAAATAGCTTTCTCAGAAATTTCTTCAGAAGTAAGTTTTCTTGCAGTGTTTAACCCAATTTGTTCATTGGCTATTTTTATTTCTATATAGCAAAACTTGATTTATATAAATTTATTACACATATATAATGAAATGAAATATTTTGATAGTTGAGAACTGAATACATCTTTTTTGGGGGGAATAAATAAAACTTGCTCTTTAAATTTAAATCCTGTTAAGATTAAAATTTCCAAATCAATATTAAACTTTAAACCATGTGAAAACCCCCTTTTTTACTGTATTTTTGTTAAATAATTTTAGTGTTACTATTTCTTAGTCTTAGTATTATTTCCTTAAAATAAATTAATAAATAAATAATAAAATATTATTTTTGCCCTGAAATTTAGACTCCCTTAAAAACCATTAATTAAAAAGTAATTGCAGTAAAAAATAAATAAAACATTAAGAATACATCTAAACTTAATAATTGAGAATAATTTTAAAGGTAAAAGAATTTACTCATACAGTCATGTGTATTTAATAAAAATATGCAACTTTTGTTTTTCAATTTACTTTAATATTTAAATAGAATGTAAACAGGACATAAATAGTTTGACTTTATGATAGCTTTAATAAATTTCCATGAATATTCAGATAAAAATTTAGATCTAAAAATATGGGTGCTGGTATGGTCTACAAGATTTATATATGTTTACAATACAGCTAACAAATAAAAACTATGGTGTATAAATACATAAATTATCCTTATATTCTAGTTTTTTTTTAATTATTGTTTTGTAATGCGTTAAATTTTAAGCTTTCAATTAAAATCAGATCTTAAAGGTTTGTATGAAGATTTTATTAAATATTTTAAGAAGATTCTGCTTATTGAAGGAAAATGAAAATCACCACTTAATTGCTTTTAGGAAATGAATAAAATATGCATTTTTAAATATTGTATCCAACAATATTAAAATAGTAAATCCAACAATATAATAATAGTAAAAAGACCAGCAAGGAAAAATCAATCTAGAAACGTGTCATATGTTGCATTTACGCTGTAAATCAAAGGAAAATAAACAAGTTGGAAATCGCACGTGAAGCGTAGCAAATGAGGTGCGTTCGTACTATAACGAAGTTTTAAAATATTCAGATCTTGCTGATATAGTAGAGCGGACTTTAGATACAGTATAGTGGTCGAAATCTTTGTGTTCCTGTAAATATGCAGGGAGTAATTTTTATTATACTTCATTAACGTATATCGTATTCATAAAATGTGAAATAGTTTAAAACATGCCCCAAACAATGTTTCCCCGTATAACATTTAGTGGAATACATTTGTGTGGCCCTGTAAATAAATAATATTCTTTACATCCCAGATTGTACAGAATGTATATTTTAGTACATACTTCATAGAACAGATTCATGTCAATTCTATTAATTCAAATGAGTGTAACACCATTAAAATGCGTTTGAAACTTTTTTCCCCCTTGATCATAATGTAACGGAATACTTTTGATTGTCCCTGTAATTGATCTATGCAACCGATTTTCATAACATTTGAAATGACTCGACAATATTATGTAATAATTATACGTTTTAAATTTCAAACGATTAAAATGCATTTGAAACTTTTTCTCCATTGACCGTAATGTAACAGAATCCTTTTGATTGTCCCTGTAATTGATCTATCCATCCGATTTTCATAAAATTTGAAATGACTCGACAAAATTATGTAATAATTATGTATTTTAAACGATTCGGTTTGGTAGTTTCTGCGTTGTTATATGCGGACAGACGGACGGACTGACCGACAACAATAGGTGCTACATATTTACATAATTACGAACGCACATAAAAATGATAGGTTTTTGACAGAATAAACTGATAAAAACACAGCTTTTACCGCTGTCATGTCAAAAACCCAACCCTGAGAACAACCCTTGAGTCTTCTTTTTGGTTTTGTATTTAATTAAAGTTAGTGTTTTTATGTCTAATAGTATAGGGTTTTCACTCCAAATAAATATTATTAGCCTTAATGATATGCAGCTATATTGTCCAATGTCTTATGGAAACAGACCTGTATAAATTGTTAAAAACACAGAAATTGGGAAATGATCACATCTGTTATTTCCTGTACCAGATTTTGAGAGGCTTAAAATACATACATTCAGCCAATGTTCTACATCGAGATTTAAAGCCTAGCAACCTTTTGCTAAATACAACTTGTGATTTGAAAGTAAGATACCATTTAATTCTTTTCTTAATTCATTGTATAAAAATATTATTTGCTGTTGTCCATGTATTGTAACATGCTTTACTTTATAGACGTATGTAATGTATATATATTTTTTTCTGCAATAAATCTGAGCTACTTGTTAAGAATTATCTTAAAAGCATTCCGTAAATGCTTACAATCACGAAAAGGATTTTAATATGCACACACATAGAATATTAACAATTAGACAATAACCATCTCGATTAAACAGACCATTCCTTCTACAACAAAACACAGTGGTAAATTGTAAAGTTTTTTTCTCCACATTGGAACATTTAAAAAAGAAGAAAAAAAAAATTATCTTTGAAATAAGAAATCAAAATTTGCTACATGAAAAAAAATTGGTATAAAATAAAAAAATTAAGGCATTTTAATTTTTTTTTAATTGGCTTTGAGATGCATACCGTCACTTCTCATTTATACGCATTTGAAGAAATTGATTTAAAATTGCACATAACTGAGAAGATGTTGATGTAGCAATATTTTATACACATTATGAGAAAGAAAAACATTATGAAATATAAGAATTATGATTTATAACTAGAGATGTAAATTTTCCAGAAAAATATAAGTGGCGGAAAAAAACTGGGGTTTTTTTTTTTCGGAAAAATTGATTTTTCATTACTGTTTCTCCCAAATAAATTATATTTTCTTAGAGAATATTAAATGATAAACATTTTTTCCCATTTATTTGTATTAAATGAAAATTATTTTCACTTTATATTACAAAATAAAAAGAAAGTAGCAAAGCCTGCTTTTAAAAGTTGTTTTTTTTCCCCCCACAGCCTCAGAATTTTTAAAACACTATTGTTTGTTATATCATATCTCTGTTGAAATGATTTTTCAGGTACATGTTTAATGACCTAATGTAAGAACCTGAGCCAATATGTCTGCAGTTTGGAAGGAAATAAATTATGCATTTTATTTACATAAGTATAGTTTTTAAGTAAATGATACTAGTTTAAAGAAATTGTTGTAATTTTGTCATTATTATCAATATTAGTATTCAAAAAATTCCATTGTTTGTTTAAAAAAATGTATATTTTTACATTATTATACTTTTTTCTTACAAATGTAATTTTATTTCCTTTAAAAAATATGTTTAGTTTAGGTATAGCTTTAAAATTCCAACTCAAAGTTTTGATCTAGTTTTATAATCTAAATTCAAACAAAACTAAGTTTTAGTTTGGCTTACACAGGTCTTCAACTAAAAAATAGCATAGGATTTATTGACTGGTAGATTTTTACTCACTGGAACCCGAAAAATATTTTTTTTTAAAGTTTAATTAAACGTTTTTTTTTTTTTTTTTTTTAAATCCTGAAATCTGGTATTCTGTTCTTGATTATCCATTATAAGAAACCATATTCAATAATGTTTCCATATGATAATTTCATATTTCTAAGAATGGAACTCAAAAGTTATGAAAACAGAACACTACAAATAGAAAATGCTCGCTATTTGAGGAATTAACAAAAGCAGTTACATACAAAGATAAACTTCTAGTGTGCTTTAAAAAACTACAAAAATTCAAAGTTTAATCAAGAGGGAATGTATAATTTGGAACATAGTTACTTGTAATAAAATATGGGTTTTTTTTTATTGCAGTTGTACTTTTCTAATGCAAACTGACCATGTTTTTGCAACATTACTGTACATTATGGAGGTCAATTTTAGATTCAGTACCTTGAAAAAACATTCAATTAATCAGCTTATTCAATTAATCAGCAATTAATCAGCTAAATAATTTTGCACATGAATTAATTTTTAAAAAGAGAAGTTGCATTTAGTTATGTATCTATATTTTTTTCATGTAATCCTGCTTTTGTGAAATTGTGAAATTTCTTGTATATATACTCATACAAAATATATTCAGAATTTGTGAATAAGAAATTATTACTATTTTTAGAGTCCTATTTAGACATTTTTAATAAGGTTATTTATGCATATATACAACTTCATAAGATTCAGCTGCTATATGGCATGAGATTTTTTTTTTTTTTCTTCAATCACTTGATTTGCGAAAGATTCAATTTGTGGATTAAACTTTTTTCTGAAATGTCTATTTTCAAGAGAAATTTTGCAAAGTGTCTTGTGTTTCAAACAAGAAAAAAATGTGAAGGATCCTTTCAAGTCTTCTCAAACAGATTTCTGCTCAGAGATCAGGTTACCCACATTAAAGTTTTCATGTAGGACACTCAACATAGAAATAAATAAAATAAAAAGTATGAGAATGTAGCTATTACAAAATTTTCACTATAATATTTCATAAATATTTCAAAAATAACTTCCAATTTTTCCAGTTCGGAAAAATTGAAAAATAAGCCTTCGGGAAAAAAAACCGTTTTTTTTCCCCAATTTTTCCGGGTTTTTTCCGAGTATTCCCATCTCTATTTATAACATTTTATAAAATACAAAAGGGTGTAATATTAGTATATTGTACTTAAAAAAAATCCTTACACTTTTACTATAAAATTTAGTTTAAACGTACAATAAGCATAAAATTTAATTTTACATAGAAAAAGATATTTACAAAAAACGCTAATCAGTGCTGTTTAAAGAATCCTCAAAGATCGTTTGCTTTTGTCTAGGCCGTGTTTGTACAACAACCTTTTCTAATGCATTAAAGTGTGTCATTGCATTTGATGCCTCGTCAGAATTTTGACGGTAACATCTCAAAGTGTCCAGGAATTCTAAAAGCAGTAGCATAAGATGGGACAAACGCCCATAAATGGCAGAACTTTTCTTTCATTTTTTGCTGTCTTCAAATCAAATTCTTTCAAAAAGTTCAATGTCATCCGGGTTTTTGAGCTACTTTCATCAGAACATGGCAATTTCTTCACATTTTTGAGACATTGTGGTTTCTTGGATTTACCAATCACTACTCCAGTAACTTTTCTGATTTGTCCGCATTGCAACTTAAAAGCACAGCCACTCTTTCTTTGTTGTGTTTGCCACCATGACATGTTTCTCCTATGAAATTCAGCATTTTGTTTGGTAAAAGACTGTAAAAATAACCTGTTTCACCACAGTTAAGAATGTTCTTAAACCCGAAGTTTTGAATTGGTTTTGGAAGATCTGTGATCCATTCATTAATAGTTGAATCTGAAAACAGCATCGCTTTCACCATTCAGGCAATGATTTGTTAAACTATATCTTTTCTTAAGTTTTTCTAGCCATGCCCAAGAAGCCAAAAAATATTAGATTCTCAATTTTGATGACAATGTGAATGCCTTTTTTTAAATAACTCATCACTAATGGGTAAATTAACTCTCATCTTTCTGAACCATTGAATCAAAGTAGTTTCTAAAATCTCAAATTTTCCTTTCTGAATTCTTTATCATTTTTTCGCTTGTGTAGAATATTCACTGTTAATTTTTTTTATTGCATCTTTGTTCTTTATAATCCCTCTGAGCGTTGATTCTGGAAAATCGATTTTTTGAGTTATTTTTGACACTTTAGGATCATTTTTTGCTGCTCATATAGCCTCCATTTTGAACAAAATTGTTAACTTTCTTTTACTCATTTTTATTGCAAGGTAAGAAAATCTAGATGCTACCTTAAAAGCAAAGACAGAAATAAATATGCACCTAGCTTGATAAAAAATAAAAAGCAAAGAAATAAAAGTAGAAACCATTAAAATTGAAGGAAGAGGGTGAAAAAATATCCTCTACTCCACCCTTTCAGGCACTTTGCAGAATGGTGTTTTGATTTTAACGCTTACAGAAAATTCTTTATAGATTAAAAAAAAACTTTCGCACATAATTCACAATTTGTGAATTGCGTTTTATTTTCGCATATAACTGAGAGAGACAATTCAAAGTTGTGCCTATAAGTGAGAGATCTATAGCATTATTTTCCTATTCCTCGTAGTGGGACCTTAGGATATTCGTGTATAAGTGAGAGGTGACTTATTTTAGGTAGATACCTTCTTACCAAATCTGGTAGCTTTATGTGCATCTGTATTTAAAAAAGAATGCATACACAGTGACAAACATCTATGTTTATTATTATAGATAATGTTTTTAATCTGAAACAATGCACATAACAAAATTTTGATATAAAAAATAAAACTTGTATTAAATGTGTTCATAAAATTTTGAATCTGATAACTGGTAGTCTGTGATACAATTTTAAGTTTTCCCTATAGGGAAAACAAATATTTATAGAGCATTTTGATTTTTATAACGCAAATTAATCTTAAATTCACAATTTTTTAATATGTAGTTTTGTATGATTGTAAATTAAAATAAGAATTATTTTCTTAATATTGCAAATTAGCATAATTGCTTAAACATTTTTAAGTATTATTCTTTTATTGTCATAGGTTTGTCCTAATAAGTTACTTTGAAAATGTTTCAATGTCGCTGAAATATTTTTCTTAATACTTGAAATAATACATGTGTGCCAAAATAAGACCCTACTTTAATATTTCACCAACTTAATTCTTCTAGTTCTGATATGGCATAGTCAGACTTGCCAAGTGTCCTGATTTTCAGATGTTTGACCATACTCCTGATTTTTGTCATATTTCTCCTTATTTTTCACATTTTTTAAATATTCTGTTATTTTACAATCAAATGTACTGTGGTGAAAACTCTAGTACCAATAGTTCTTTAGTATGACTGATCAGTAGTATTTTATGTGATAAACTACATTCTGATTCATTATAAATAATGAATCTTTAAAATTTGTTACTGTTATTATGATCATGTGTTGAATTATTAATAATTTGTCATGATTAAAATTTATTTATGATCTTTACTACAGTCTTATATAAGTTTGAGTAACAAACATCTCCTTTTTTATAATATTTTGTCAAAAATATATTAAAACATCCAACCTAAACATTATATGTTTAAATGTGTTCTAGTTGTATGGAGTACATACTTTCCTTATTTGAGTAAGAGTGACAATATTTCTTTTTAATCTTCAATAATAACCAAGTCCTGTTGAAATTTAAATCTTTATTAAAGATGTTTACATTTGAAAATTAATAAAATTTCATTGACCAAAAATATCTCCCGATTTCTCAAATAAAATCTCCTGACTTTCTGAACTTGCAAGTCTGCATAAATGTTTGTGTGTAGTGTTTCATACTCTTTTGCTCTTCTCACCACTACCACCAAAGAACAAACAAATGTGTAAAGTAGATATTCATACATTTGAAGATAGTTGATATATATATATACTTTTGAACTAAAAGATACAACTGAAATGAATTTTTAATGTTTCAAAAATGAAATTAACTTTTTATTTATTTTTTTAATGAGTTTAATGTTTTTTAGATTTGCGATTTTGGGTTAGCTCGTGTTGCAGATCCAGACCATGACCACACTGGTCTTCTTACAGAATATGTTGCTACGAGGTGGTACAGAGCACCTGAAATAATGTTGAATAGTAAAGGTTATACCAAATCCAGTATCCTTTAAAAGTGTTCATATTGGGTTTTAAAAAAGATTTATGTATACATAATGTTTGTATTCAAGATTTATTTTATTTTCAGTAACTAATTTACTTAATTGCATAAATGAATCTAATTTTAATAAAAATTTATTGTTTTTATTTTTTTCTAGAAGTTGTTATTGATATAAATAAAATCTTTCTAAGGTGGAATTGATCGTGACCAAAAATATTTTCTGTGGTAAACAATATGCTATTTTGAACAATTTTTACTCTATTGATTCATAGGGATTTGAAAATATTTCTGAATTAGAGATTTGCATTTTACACAGTTTGCCTTACAGAGTTTTTCTGTATACATATTTTAAAGATGCAAGCCACTTTGCACTTTTTTTATGAAAGCTCATAAAATTTATTAGATTTCCTGTGAAGTGGATTATTTTTAATTTATTTCATTTGCCATATTACAGATTTTCAGTGTGTTACGTTTAATTTATGATGCTTGTTTATTTTTCTGCTGACTTTTTGGTAAATCTAATCTGTTGCTGAGGGTTGTGACTTAAAGTTAGCATCTCCAGTCTTTCAGTATTCCTAGTACCACAGATTGGATCAGTTTGACTCGATAGAAGAAAAAATCCTAAAATTCTGCACAAACATTTAACTAAAATGTTCTATTTATTTAAAATATTACAGCACAAATTATCTAAATTTTTAGAAAAAAAGGTATTTAAAATATTTCCTTTATTATGATAACATATCTCTTAAACAAAAATAAACTTAGACTTTTTAACTTTAATGAAAAGTATGTTCTCATTTAAATAAGTTTAGGTATAATTTCTAAAGGAAATTAAAAAATAGTCATACAGATTTATTTAGCTCAACTTATTAAATGCATTATGTGTAAAATTTTAAGTTCATGAAGCATACTTGACAGCATAACACCTTGTCATCTGATTAATTACATCTATATCAAATTCAGTTGCCTTATGCAGTCTGCAAAGTTTGACACCAACAAAAAATCTTAATTTTAATGAAAAACACACATTTAAAATTATATACATAGTCATGTTTTAAGTGATAATGTTTTAAGCAAAAACTTTTACATACCTCAACTTGTTAGGAAAAATTTAGGATAAGTATATTTAATATTTAAATTACACATATAAAAATTTGATACTTCAATTTTGTTTTTTTACCTTCAACACAGTGACTTCTGGAAGATGCTTTTACAAGGATTTGCCTAGGTTTTTGTACACAGAAATTAATATTTGATTCCATGTTTTTAAAATGGCTGCTTTTAATTCAAGAATCAAATCAAAATACTTTCTGTTTGTATAACAAAGATTCCCAAAATTTTTTTTATGGGACTTAAATCAGGGCTTTTAGCTGGAAATCAAAGGTTTTAACAATTTTTTTCAAATAACCGATCTGATGCTGACACAGATGTGAATAGACTCTTTGTTTTGAAACAAAACCTGATTCTATTCCATAAGTTAATCGTTAAGTTGAGTAAAATTATTATTAATATATTGATATCAAAGTTATTAATAAGTCATTACTTTGTAAATGTCTTGAAAACACATATGGCTTTTTGTAAGTTATGCCAGTAATATAGTAAGTAAAGCATCTGGTTCTTCAAAATTGATCTTTTTATTATTATTATTATTATTGATAAAAACAAAAACCATTTTTTTGTCATACATTGAATTTTAAGATATACAACTGTTAACTGCTTCTCAATATAGCGTAGTGCCATTCTGAGCAATTTTAGCCACGTCAATTTAACTGGGTCATCATCGTTTCATACCGAATAATATCAGTTACCATCATAATTATATTCTTGTCAAATAACGTTTCATGCTAAAAATCTTTATCAGACTCAAAATCACTCTTCTACATTTTCTTATGGTGATTAGTTCATATTTTTCAATTTTTTAAAAATGTTTATACAAAACAGTTTACAAAGAGATCCAACATTATTGTGTTCCATGGGGAACGGGGGCTAGCATGGCATTTTTGACCATTAAAAACACAAAATATTAAATCTTCTGGGGGGGGGAGAGATCCCACTGCTTCCAGGGGGGGGGGGGATGTCTTCAAGAAATACAGAGTCCGCTGATATGTGTTGATGAAGGTCAATGCATATTCATTTAGAACCGACATTTTCCTTATGGAATTTTGATTGATGTTAAGAAAAAAAATTCGACTATTAAAGCAAAGTTCTGGTTAAGAGGAAAAGACAATTAAGAGGGAACCTATTGTATTTATTAACAATGTAAAGGAATATCTTAAGGTGATACATCTTCAAGTATGCTTTCAAATTTTAATCTATGTAACTATGAATGGAATTCGATAGGCAATAATGATGATTATGTTTGCTATTGTTTTAATGATGATATTTTTCATTTCAGTGATTCCAACATTTGTTACCTACTAAATACCCCACACAGCTTACATCAAATTAAAATGATATGATAAATAATGAAATAAACTTTCTTGACTTAAAAAATAACATTTAATAATAATCATAAAATATTTGACATGTATGATGAAATATCTGATTTTTCTTTCATATTATATTTCATGCGTACATAAATTTATATATAAAAATATTTTACTAAATTATTTACACAGAATAAAATATTTATACTTAGACATAAAGAAAAATATTAAATTAATTACTAATCAAGTTAAAATGTGGTTCTCCTCTAATCTTTATGTATAAAAATTAGAAGAGGTTAGGATTAAGGTTTGTATAGCTTATATGACGGCCTCAGAAGCCAATGGGGACAAGTGACAAAAATTCGATTTGGAGTAAATTGAGTTTAAAGATAATTGACATTTAATTTGAATATCAATAATAATTGACTGAATTGAAATAGGAAACTGCTGCTTGTTTCATTGTGGTTTAGAACTCTTATTTCAATAACTGTAAAAAATGTAGAGTACAATTTTCTTTAAATTTATAATTAATCAATATTGATTATTATTCGGTAAAAGTAGTTGATCTTTAGAATGCAGCACATAATTACAAAATCACCTATATTTCATTACCTGAAATGAAAAAAACTTATTTCTAGTTTGTGCATTTAGCAATTCAATTTTATCACTTATACCCCTTGACTTCTGGCTTTCTCATATATATATATTTTTTAAAAAATCTGTGGATATTACCAAGTAATATCTCCAACTGTAGGATTTACAATAAATATTTATTGATGTTATTAAATGTCTTTTTACGAAACATTGTTTAAATGTAACATTAAAAAATACCTAATTCTTATTCAATAAAATTATGATTTTTAAAATATTTAATTTAATTATAATATGTAGTTATTATGATGTGTTTTTTTAAGAAATGCATATAAATTACAAAAAGAAAAAAATTTAGTTTTCTTTTTGTATTTTGTGTAGTTTTGGTAAATGTGGGTGTATATATATATTTTCCAATGAAAAATAAATTACCTATATATAATTTAACGTTTGTCTCTTTTCATCAATTGTAACTAAATTGTACATTCATTCTGTTATGCTGGATGGTGTATTTGCATGTTTTTTTAAAAAGGTGTGTACAATATTTTTTTTCTCTCTCTCTGTCAACTCTTTTAAATTATTTTTTTCTGTTTCTTTCTTTATTATTAGTTCCAATGCATTATGTTAATATTGGCAAGCAACAGGTTATATTTTGCTTACTGAAGCTGCCTGTTATATGAAATAATGTATTTTTAGCAGAATGTAGTATTCTTGCTAACTTAAGATTAAAAATTAAGTGTTGCTGTGTTTGTTATCTTTATTCCCCTTCATTATATTTTTCTGTTGCATTTTGTTCCATTTGAGAATATTTTTTCTTTTCATGTCAATTTTATTTCATAGCATCAGTATATCAAAAAGGTTAAAATTGTCAATATTTTGAGATTTTCTAGTTATGTCAGCTTTATTTCAATACATTTTTTATGTATAACAATTAATGTATATTATTACATGCTGTCTTCATTTAAAATTTTGTTAATAGTGTAATTTGAACTTGTAAAATAAATTTTTATTCAAAGATATTACATATATTATTGGTTTTATATACAATTTACTCCTGTTTTTATAGAAAAATAGATGATAAATAGCTTCTTTTATATTAATTAAATTAAATATTGAGAAAAATATGTATATGAAATCTATGTAATAAAGGCCAAACGTATCTGTGCGTAACGCATACGTCATGCTTTGAATGGCAACACTTTCCGATGAAATTTTGTTTTTGCAATTTTCGCTATTGTAAATTTTTATACATCTAGACATAGCACATTTTCAACCTTTATACCATCGTATAGAGAAAAAAATGCACTTTTAAATGCCGTTTGTTAGAAAACTGTATCTCAATTTGTTTTTGAGATATTAATTTTTTTGTAGTTTTTAGTTCGATTTCTCTAATGGTGGCAACTTGAGATCGCATTCATGAGGGAAATAAACGGAAAACAGCCATAGAGGAAAAAAAAAAAAAGAATAAAGATGCAGTTTGGTAGCTGGATGTGACGCCAAAAAGGTAACCCTAAAATTCCCTGCATTGCATCAAATGCAACCGCTTGCTTTAGCGATACTGTTTTAATTCATAATACAATGAAATTGTAAAATATAATCAGATCTTTTTCATTTAGAGAAAAAAAAGATGTTAAAGAATTCGGTCTCTGTTCCACGTGATTGTTTTGTCTGGGCCGAATAAGAGACTTAAAATGGAAGAATAACGCCCGTCAAACCGTTTTAATCGCATACTGCACCTCCATCTACCTCTTTTCTCCCTTGAAAATAATAGAACACGGTATATTTTAGTTGCCATTTTTTCATAGCAACAGAAAAATATGATGTAATTAAAAATCCGTTTATGTCAAAATATCGTCGGTTTTAAAACCCGGTGAATGTTGTTGGTTTTATTTAGTTTTTATCCATCAATTTAATTACTTTTAGTTCGTTACAAGCTTACTTTACAAAAGATACATCAATTACTTTTTAAAGAATATCTGTGTGTCATATTTTCTTAGTTGGTTTTAAAAAATGAAAGAATGAAATTTTATTCTTTGGCAAAATCTTTGGCTAACTTCAATCTTGCATCTAATAGGGAAGTAACAATAATTTTCAAAGCTCTATATGATTACATAATTAATATGTTTCATATAGAATTGGTGTTTGGAATTAGTTGGCAGTTTAAAAAATGTATTACCAGGGTTGCCACGCCACCTGGAAAACCGGGAAAACACAGGGAATTTTAAATCTCTTCCCAAAACAGGGAAAATCCAGGGAATTTTTAAAAAAATCCTAAAAAATCTGGAAAACACAGGGAATTTGGTAATGGCGAATTATAACATTTCTAATTAGCCTTCATACACGCATATATTTTTTCGCACTCAACATGGAATAAATGCATTGCAGTACAGGGAAAATACAGGGAATTTTTTTTCAAGATTAGAGTGGCAACCCTGATTACGTAGAAAAACATTATTAGACTTTTCAATTTTAAATTTAAAAAAAGTTTTTCACCTTTACTCTGTGACCCGGGAACCCCGGGTTAAGTGTACTAGTGTTAAATAATTACCAAATTTCCTTCTTGCCAATCCCCCTATACTCGAAAAGTACCTAAAAAAAGAAATATTTACTTCAAACCTTTACAATTTTGTGTGTGCAGTTTGAGTTTTATTCTTCACTATCTTTATTATTTTATTACTTTAATGTATAATATTAGTTTTCTTCTATTGTATGTGAATGTGTGTTTTTTAATTTCATTCATGATAACAATGTTATTTTCAAATGCTTTGTTACATGTAAGATTTATTTTGCAATGATATCACATTTGGTGTTGCTATAAATGAAAAATACCAAGAAATAATGTTTGAAACTTAGCCTTCTTGTAAGCAGCAATATTTCTATGATGCAGATTTCATGCTTTTTCTTAAAGATTTTGACACAAATTATAGGTGCAGATTCCCAAAATTATTAAGGAGTCAGTGGCTCCTAAACCCGAATATCCCAGTTGTCATGAGGTTTTAATTTCTAAGAAAAATGAAGAAACAGCATGCACTTTTTTAAAAGATTGTAGAAGAAAAGCTAATTGTATTAAAGGATTGCGAAAAATGCTGAGGCCTTTGTCAAAGAATCACTGAAAAACGCTATTTTTGTCAAATGTTCATTGGAGGGGGGGAGGAGGTGTGATTTTAGAGGATCACTAAACATACATGAGATTTTTGTCAAATGATCACGAGAAAAAACATAAATCGCCAAAGGATGACGACTTAGATGCTGATAGTTAGTCATCACATGATGACTGGAAACTGTGAATCGCACCAGTGTTAAAATCAGGGGGTAGCCCGGAGAGGACATCCCCCCCCCACCCCCCCAGACACAGAATTCCCTCCTGGAGAAAAGTGTCTGAATTCAACACTGATCTACACCTATAGTAGAAATTTCAATCCGTCATCTTTTTACATAGTCCTTTGTCACAGTTTTGACATTACATTTGTCTGTTGACATTACATTGCCATTGTTTATCGCCCCACCAGTGGGCAAGAGGTTCTGTCCTTGAAACAGTGTAGATGGGAAGAACCCAAATTTGGGTTCGAACCCAATCACCTCCGTCGGCCTAATCATTTGAAGTTTTCTGTGGTTTTCTCTGAACCTTGGATTTCCATGTGTAAATATGGTTTAGGTTCCCTTAGAAAGACCTCCACGAAGGACATTTTCCCCTTAGGCCCTATATACCTTATGTTCATAATTGGCCATCAAAAACACAACCAACCAACTAGCCATTGTTTATGAGTTCCCATATCAGCACAAAAGCAAGTATCAGCACATTAGTGCACTCTTCTTTAAGACAAAATCTATAATTAAAAAAATATTTCATCCTGTTTCAAAGGTAAGAGGTTGCTTTTTTTCTTCAAAGAATCTCCAAGAAAAGCAGACAAAATATTTTCTATCCTTCCTTACAAAAACTGAACTGGCTTACCCACAAAATAAATAAAAAGGAAATAGATACATTGCATGTGGCATGCAATGCTGTAAATGACTGCAACAATGTCATGTTTATGCATTATTGCTATTAAATCGCTTTATCATAAATGGTCAGCAGAAAAGTAAACAAGGATCTAAATTATTATATGGAGTAATAATTCTACATGATAAATGGGTTCTAATTAAATGCAGTCTTTATTATTCAATATAGTAAAGCAAGTAATACCTTACTTTTAAAATCACAATTGATACAAGTTTTAGCTTTTTAATAGCAAGAGGTTTTATAGAGACACAAATATTTTGTTTGCACTTTTGAAAAATGTAATTTTCATTTTGTGAAATATACCTCACAATAATTAAAGATGATTTTTTCCCCCTATGATTGACTTATTTTGATATGTGTGAAATTTTCATTATCTTGTCTCATTGTCATGATATTCAATTTAGTGCAATCTTCATGATGAGTTGCTTGCTGCCAACAGAAATCTTTCTTCTGAGCTAATCTTATTATGGAGAAATAACCATTTTGCTCATGTTGTCATTTAGTTAATATGTTATTTTTATCTCGCTCTGCATTATGGTATGTATTTATTATGCAGCATATCTAAAATTCTAGTGCTTCATATATTCATTCAATTAATGTCCAGTAGCAAGATATATTTTCTTGTTTAATACTATCTCATAACTGTTGACAAACCTTATTGTAAGTATTTTTTTGTATAATATACTTTTTTAAATGTTTCTTTAAAGGTGTATCCATTACTGTAAAATGTGATTGAGTCTGTAACTGCTTTTATTGGTGTAGCAAAATTAATACTATGTCAAATCTTGCACAAGTATTTTCATATGAATAAAATTTCTAGAAATTGTTAGAAAATTATTTGCCAATTTAATATTTTGTTCATATGATTTTAGAAGAATCAGAGTTAATTTGCTTTTATTTTCATTATAATTTGTGTTTATTTTATTTCTTCATTAAGTTTAACTTTATTCTTATCCTATATTTGTTCTAATTTCTTTTTTAATGTTTCACATCTGCCCTGTCTTTAATACCATTCCAAAATTATTCCTTAATTTTTATTTAGTTGATATTTGGTCTGTGGGTTGCATTTTAGCTGAAATGTTATCAAACAAGCCTATTTTCCCTGGCAAACATTGTAAGTATAAATTAAAACAGATTCCTTTATGAATTACTTGAGGAAACTTGCATGTTGTTGTAGTTTTATTTATTGTTGCTTGAATTTGTTTTATTGTTCTGTTTTTTTTTTGTTTTTTTTTTGTTTTTTTTTTTTGTTAGTTATATGTTTTAGTTTGGTATTCTAAAATCTTTAGGAACTAGGAAAAAATATAGAAATTATTATAGTTTTTCTGCTCGTTTTTGTGGCAGTATTACTTGTGCTTGGCCATAATAATTTGTAAAATACATCTTAGTTGTAAATATCTTAAAATGAAAGCAGTTATTTATAATCTATTTTAACTTTTAGAAAATTTTATAAATATTGTATATATATATATATATAATATCTATGTTCATTCATAAAATATTGATATTATTTACTGCATATTATTTTTGGCTTTGTAGTTGGTTGTTGGTGAGTCAACTCTCTGATTACTGTCGCTAGCGTTAAACCTATGGAGGGCATGTAATCCATTTGTATGTTTTAAATATCTCCTCAAGAAATTAATATTTAAAGCTTTTTTTCTGTGTGATCTTCTTAAAGGATGTCTCTTTTTTCTTAGTTGTCAAAATACAATAAACTCGTGTCTAAAGCAGAATCGATTGGCACCAAGAAAATTTTCTGCTGTAGACAACATTTCACTTCAGAAAAATTTTGCTCTGTCTGCGCATTCACAGGGACTTGAAAATTTTTCTGAGTTGCACAGATTTCAGTCTTTATAGAGTAAACCTTACAAAGAGTTTACTGTATTTGAAAAATATATGCTTAATTCATACTTGCCAAGTTTTACACATTAGGTGTAAATACTTTGAAATACATTGACAAAAGGAGGTCATTTTGCAACTCGCAGGGAGGATTTTTTTTTTTTTTTTTTTTTTTTTTTTTTTTCTATGCTGAAGTTATCTTAACGTACATATTTCCACTCAATCTTTTAAAATCTTCTCAATAGAACAAATTTATACTCCCTACAGAAAATTCAAAACATCGGACCGATAAAAATATTTTTTACCAAAAAAATGTGCAAAAAATTTGAAATCAATAAAAACAGATCGTTTTCATTGCGGTTTTGCCTTAGCAAAGCGCAATCCTATTGGTACCGGCAAACAAAAAACATATTCTTAAAGCTTAAAAATATTTTTATAATCTATGATGCAATCAATTTTTTAAATATAAGATTTAACCCTTTCAAATACATTGGCGAAAGGTCACTTTGCGACTCACGGATAGAATATTTTTTCTACACTAAAAGTATCTAAGCGTACATATTTCAGCACAATCTTTTAAAAGCATCTCAATAGACCATATTTACACCCTCTTAAAAAAGTTTGAAATGTTTGGACAAGTAGAAATATTATTTTACAAAATAAAAAGTGTGAAAATTTTGACAATCAATAAAAACATTGTTTCATTGCAAATTTGCCTTTGCAGAGCGCAATTCTATACGTCCTGACAAACCAAAAATATTTTCTTAGAGCTAGAACATTCTTATCTATGGTACAATTTGTTTTTTTAAAAAAAATGAGATTCAACCCGACAAACACAAATCACATCCCGGCTCATGGAGAATGCAGTTTTGCTATGCTAAAAGTAACTAAATGTCCATATTTTTAGCACAATCTTTTTAGAGCCTTTCAGTAAACCGGATTTACATTACTTACCAAAATTTTTTAACTTTTGTATATATAGAATTATTTTTTTTTTCAAAATAAAGGGTGTGAAAATTTTTACGAATTCAGTAAAAACCTGAGTGTTTAGCCACAGTTTCATTCGCTTTCAGTGTGCCTAGTTTCCAGAAAGTCAAAATAAATAGGAAATAAAATACCAAATAGCATGTGCTTTCAATTCAATATCTTTTCATGATTTTTCCATTTAAAAATATAAAATTTAACAAAATGGACTTAAAGATATAAAATCATAGAAATTTGAGTTTAATTTAAGGTACATTTAGAAAAAAAATAACACATTTGAAAGATGAATAAAATCACGTGCCTGAGCAACGCCGGGCAGGTCAGCTAGTGTTTTATAATTCAACTGGAAAAACTTTTAACTGTGAACATGTTCAAAAATAGTCTAGTTATCATGTGATATTGCACTGATGAAGGATTCTATCCCAGCCTAAAACATTTGCTGCATTTTGTTTTACATAATTCTGTATTTGTCTTTTAATGTCTAATTAAACTTGATGATTTTAACAGTTTAAAATATTTCAGATGTAAAATGTGCAGTTCTTTGAAGTGTTTTATAAATAGTTCAGTCTGTTGGGTTTTTTATGGTAATGAAGGCACAAAAGATAACTATTTTATGTAGTTTTTATTGTGAGGACTTCACAGCTTATTTGAATAAATTTCTTGTATATCTGATATGCTCCCTCTCTTTTTCCCTTTTTTAAATACAAGTTACTTTAATAAGATACTTCAAACAATGTTTAATAATAAGAGTTACGTTATTGATTTTCCTAAAGCAGTATTCATGTCATTTGCATATTTTTAAGTGTCTTCTTAAAATAACTCCACTTAACATCTTGCTTGAAATTTTGATTAAGATCTGTAAATCCCACTTATACTGTTAATTTTAAATGCATCTTTTGACTTGCTCATATAAAAATAGCTTTCATATAATGTTTAATTTATCAAAATCTTATATTCTACAGCAAATAACTATTTTGCATTATGAATCTCAATACACCTGTTTTATTCTTTGAAAGCTTGAAAGGCATCTTAAATTTCTGATTAAATACAATATGCATATCCAATCTAAAATCCAATTTGTGACTTCATATTTTAAAGTTTACAAATTATGAATATAGTACTTGCGTACATCAATGATTGGTCATCTAGAAATGTTAGATATGTGTAACTGGCTTAATGGAATTTGATATTATTCAAGCTTTATTGAATGCTGAATTTAGGAGTTAAATTCTGCTAATATCGTGCGGTACTGTGTACCATCTTGCTGCAAAATCTTATTTACATGCAATTTTATTAGTTTTATTTTGACCATTGTTTGCATGCCAAAATCTCAGTGCATTTATTATCTTGTACCAAAACAAAGTTTAGACTTTGTCAAATTATATAAGAGTAAAAATATCAGAAAATTTACATGCATACTGTGAGTTGACGCAAAATACTGCATTCTTTTCAGTGTTTTTTATTGTCAATGCTCAAAAATTTGCTATAAATGTATTGTTTATCTGTTGCTTTTTCCAAATTGAATTTTTCCACTTCCCACCTCTATTAATTCTATTGCATTATAAATGCTATGTTTAATGACCATAGCTTCATATGCAGCTGTATAATGTATGGTCATGTATTATTAAACTGCTCTGTATTTATTTTAGTTGAAAATAAGTGTTTAAAAGTAACAAGCATATAATTTTGAATTCAGAATTTCAAGTTTTTATCCATTTATTTGTATCAGTTACTTTTGCAAAGAAGGTTAATGTGACAGAAGATATTTATTTTGCCCAAGTTTTGATTACTTCCCTAAACAGATTTTGATTTTTTTTTTTTTTTTTTTTTTTCGAAACCATTTAGTGCATATTAATCTTTAAAAAGTATAGACTTTTGAATTGCATACCTATCTCCAAATTATTTAGTGCAGGTGATTGTGTTCGGGATGTACCCCTGATTTCCAGCTTTTTCAATCTATCTTTCTGGGTTTTGTTGCGTTAAGTGGGGGGGGGGAATTGAATTGATAATCTTGAAAATCTAAATAAAAAATGTAAAAAAAGATAAAATTTCAACAAATATTAGTTTTGAAGGAATTTTTTTTATTTTTGAAAAGAATTACAAAATAAATATTGATTTTGTCAAGGGAAAGTAGGTTAAATGCAATTTTCTTCAAAAGATTGCAGGATAAATGGGTTTTTTGTCAAAAGATTGCAGGATAAATGAGATTTTTTTTTTTTTTTTTTTTTTAAGTTGATTCTGGTTAATTGGAGCACAAGTACTGTGCTATTTGTCCTAATAAAGCAGTTGCCCCAATTATCTGAAGCAGAAGGGGGAAAATAAATGTCACTTCTTGGCGTGTAGCTTTTCCGACAAGGAGCATTAATTTTGTGGTAGTTTTAAAAATTGTAGGCTATAAAAGAATGCCAAAAACTTTATTTGTTAGCTGTATTTAGAAACTTGCCAAAATACCAAGATGTAAAAATAGTATTAATTTCTATCCTATACTAAATTTTCCTCTATACATATCTTTTAATTTCATAAATAAATTACAAAAATGCATTGTAATGAGTTATTTTTTCAGTTGTGTAAATTTAGTCCTGCAATTTTCTATTGTATATTTTATCTTGCTGCTGGTATGATTTTTTGTAAATATACCACCCTGTATAAATTTTATATTTTCCTATTTTGTTTTTGACATTTTTGTTTCAATAAATCAATGTTCCAAATAACCATAATCCATTATATTATGGTTTCATAATATGAACAACTATTATTATTGTTGTAATTATTACTATTTAATTTTTCTCATGAAACTGCCTAGTTTCTATTTTTTGCAAATGTCAGTAGTAATAATTTCAATTTACATTCTTTCACTACTTTATAGAATTTAATTTATTTTATAACAGTTTTATTATTATTAATTTTTTTTTATGAACATTAATTGAAAAAATTCGGTTGCTTCTATTAAACATTAAAAGTTTTAAATTACATATATTTACATTCAGCTTAATAAAATGTTTTTTTTTTTTTTTTTTTTTTTTTTTAGCTTTACGAGTAATATGAAAAATAAAGTTGATTAAATATAATTACTTATCAAAATCTAGTATTCTTGACCAGGGGTGGGAATTTTCAGAAAATCTTACCAGCAAAGAATTTACTTTACCAACCACTAAAACACAAGATGCAGCTGAAAATCATTGACAAAATTTATAGGACTGAAAAAATAGTCATAATTAATAATATAATGCATTCTTTTTTTTTTTTTTTTTTTTTTTTCCTATAAAATTAAGAAGTTTTAGGTTAGAACTTAGTATCATGTTTATATCGCAGTAATTTGAATAGTTGCATTATATTTAAAAAAAAAAAAAAAAATGGCATATTATAGTTGTAGTTTTTTAAAGTAGTCTAAAAATTCACTTGCCCCAACAGAAAATTCATTCTTCAATGGCGAGTAAAATGATGTAATTATCTGCCCCTGTTCTTGACTGTAATTTGTATCTGAATGTAACTTGAAAAACTGAAATGGCTGAATTTCTGTAACTGGCCCTATAGTCCATATATATATATACATACATACATATTTACTAAATACTACTGCTAGTGATCTCGGATGTACAGAATCTAATGTTAAGTTTTTCATTTAATTTAATAATGTGTCGATTATTTTAGATTTAATATTTGTGAAAATTTTTAAAGATTAAACAAAGGCTTGTCACATTTTAGCAGAAAATAATGGTGAATTTCAACAAAACATTTTTTAAAAAGAGCTTAGTAACTTTGAACGTGCTCAGTATTTTCCATACCTTAAGAATACATCTAAGTAAATGATCCTTAATTAGTGCCTAGTTGATGTTTGGTCTGTTGGTTGTTGTTTCGCTGAGATGATTTCCAGACGACCCATCTTTCCAGGTGCTAATTGTGAGTATCAGAACTAAAATAAAGCATAGTCAACATGATTTATGAATCTTATTCTCTGACCATCTAATTATATTAAATTCAATGTATTTGAAATAGTATATATGCTTATTTTACAATTTTTTTAAGTTTTTTATTAATAATGTGTATAAATTACTATATCATTTGATTCATAATTTCATTTTGCATGTGATTGATAAATGATTTTAGCTATGTTTTGCATTTTCAAATAAGAATATTTTTCTATATCAAATTAAGTTGATTTATATTTAATGTGGTCTGTAATATAGCAGTAATTAATATATGTATGAACACATCCATAAATCATTTGTTTGTAGTGAAAGGAAAATAAGATTTTTTTTTCTAAAAAACAGAATGTTAACCCTTTTCAGTTTAACAATAGATAATCTGAACATAGCTCGTTTGTTAGGGGCTGTGCATATATAACGTTATCAACTTTTTGGAAATTTTGGACCCCCCCCCCTCCTCAATGATATCGATATCAGTGGCTTAAAACTTTTTTTACAATTAAAAAAAATTTTCTACTTTTTCGCTATTAATAGATACTCTTATACATTTATTTTTAGCAGATTTTACAGTTTCAAATGATGAAAATAAGTTAATAGAATATTATAATATTTAGAATGACTTTAATCAAATCAGAATGAAAACAGATAATATGCAATTTAAAAGTATTTAAGAGAAAAGTTTTGTTACATATTAAGAAAGACACTAGTATGAGTACACGAAATACCCGTTAAAAGACAGAAATTTTACATAAAATACCCTTATATATATGAGAGTATTTTTACAATATAGAACGATAAATAAGTTCCAATTTTAAGTTCCATAAACTTATTTTTTTAATTGGATATTTTTATGTTTCGAATATTTAGTTTACTTACAAAGGAAGTATTTCTGAGTTTTTTAAATTTAAATTTAAAAAAAAAGTTCAGATTTAACTTATAACACTGATAGCTGTTTTAAAATTTATCTTACTTTTGCAAGAACACCTGATTTTCTTTTCTTTTTTTTTTTTTTCAAAAATACTCAATTTTTCTAGTTCTTTCTGAAATATTTTTTCTAAATCTGGGTTCTTTTTACATTTATTCTAAAGCATAGGTCTTTCTTTTTGGCAAGCTTGTTTTGTAGAATATGGATACGCTGCTTCAAAACATTTATGAAGCTCCCTCCAAAAAATTTTTATTTTTATCCATGATGAACCATATACCGACAGAAAAATAGAAACTTGACTTTCGAAAATGTCGAAATGGAACAACACAAAATTCATCTCATTAATTCCACACATTTGCGGTTTCCATATTGCTTTCTTGCACCTGCCTCCAGTAAGGGACAAAAGTAAAGTACAGATTTGAAAAAGATATCAGACATCAGATGGATAAGATTATTTCTCTTTCTTTATTAGTAAAATAAGTATCATTTCAAATGAACTTTGAACCTGCTTTTCTTCAGTGTGCGATATATGTGCATTAACACAGATAGATTTAATATTTAATTTGCATTTTCATAAAAGTAGATAAAAAAAAAAAAGTAAAAATTAAGTGTTTTAACTTATAAAAAAATTGGATTAAAATTTTAACGATATCAAAAGACAACCCCCCCCCCTCCCCCCAACGATATTTTTCGATATCAAATGCGGAACCCCCTCCCCCCCCCTAAAATGATAATATCAATGCATAGCCCCTTACCACTCTTTTTTCAGTTTGATTTTTAGATTTATAATTTACAGTCTATAAGATATACTTTTACATATGAGACATGTTTGTATGAAAAAGTTGAACTTTTAAAATTCTCCAAATTCTCTGCCTTTGGAATGTAAAGCCAGTATTCGTTCTTTTCCCCTAAAATAATGAATACTCCTTAAAATTTGCCAGTCTGTAATCATTTTAAGAAGTCTGAAGCTCATTCTACTTTGTCTACTTTAACTGGCAGAAACATTGGATCGTGTCAAAATTTTCTTTTACTTTTTAAGTTTTGAAAGGGGGGAGGAAGAAAAAGCTGTCAAAAGGTAAATTTATATTGTATTGAAATTCTACTGATGCTTAGTATTAAGCATTGTATTACAACACATAAAAACTTGAATGTATAACAGCTTGAATCTTGATTTTAAATTTTCTGTGTTTTTTTAATCTGTAGAAATTCAGGAAGATAATTATGGTTTCTTAAAAGAATTTAAAAAATTGACTTGGTAATAAATGTATAATAATTATCAAAAATATTTTCAGATCTCGATCAGTTAAACCATATATTGAATATTGTTGGTTCACCTTCTCAAGAAGATATGAATTGCATTATTAATGAAAAGGTAATGGCATCATTTCATTATTTTTGTACCTCAAAACACTAATTTTATTCTTATTTCAAAATATTTTTTTTTATGATGAAATTCTTTCTTTCAGGCTAGAACCTATTTGCAGTCTTTACCTCGAAAGCCAAAAGTTCCATGGACAAGTCTATATCCAAATGCCAATGTCCAAGGTAAATTTTTGAATAGTTTGACCTACAGATGATATCCATGTATATTTGTTGCACAAATTAAGGTCACTTTCTACTCTGCCAATTAAATAATTATCACTAAAAGTATTCTTTTTTTGTATCCATCAACAAATAGTTTTGTTTAAAATATTTGATTTAATAGTAATCTTCTTTTTCGGTTAGGAGGAGAGGATGAATGAAAAATTTTTATTATACAACTGGTTAGACAATTGACATTATTTTTGAGAATCAACAATTCTGCATTAAAATCACAATGTCCAATATTTAACTAATGAAATAAAAGTTGAAAATTACCATACAAATTATAAATAAACAACAAAATAGGTAGAATTAAATTGTTATTTTAATGGTAATTTTTAGCTTTTATTTCATAACTCCTGATCCCATTGAAATCCCGCTTTTAAAATTTTCAGAATTTTAAACCTATAATATTACAACAAACATACAATTTTTTACGAAATTTTTAAAAATGACTATCTAAAAAAATTTCAATTTTGAAATTTAAAAAAATTTCATTTTTTTTTTTTTTCAAATTAAAAAAAAATTCAATTTTATTTTCAACTATGCATAGTCAACTTTCATATAAAATTAAACCTTATAAACTCCTTATTATAATGAGTGGTAATAAAATTTTCTACATTTTATAGGACTTGATAAATTTTAAATTAAAAACATGTAACCAAGCCAAAAAATAATTTTTCAAAATTTAAATAATTAACTACATGACATTTTTATGAATATATATATATATATATATATATATATATATATATATATATATATATATATATGTGTGTGTGAATATATATTCTCATTTATATCATCAGGCAGAACAATCCCTGAGAGTTTAATCGAAATCTGAAAGGGTCAGGTTGAGTCACTAGTTGATTTGGCATGGAATGATCCAAATAGTTAAAAACAGTACTACTTGGTTATCTTGGCAACCTATTTTGCCAAATTATAAAAATTGCCTAGTTAATAGCTTTTGTACATGTTGACATAATTTTTATTTTGAATAATGTAAGAATAAATAAATTAGTAAAACATTAATAAAATTTCAAATAAATAGAATTAAGAATTACTTGATGGCATTTTAAACATATGTATCATGTTTAATGCCATTGAGTGTGCCATTCACAATCGTCCATTATTGGCATTTGATCTTATGCACTATCTACCAATAAGTATTTGGAAACTTTCAATTTTTGACATTTTGTCAAATATTTAAAAATATACTTGTTGGATTCTTCTGAAACTTCAGGATAATGAAGATTATGTCTGACCTCATATTTATCAACATTTATTTGATAAGCAGGGTATTAGGGGGCCAACAAAAAATTAAAGAATAACAGAAATATTTGGGATTGCCCTGTACATGAAAATACACGAAATGATTTATTGCTGCAGAATACAAATATGTGGATACTGCACAGCATGTACACTGATTTTTGTAAGAATAGCATGTATATTCATGGAAAAAGAGTGATTTTTTTTTTTTTTAATTCAATAATTCTGGTATGTTTTTTGTTTATGTCATACAGGGGTTTTGAACAAATTTAACGCTATATTCAGAAATATTGGCAAAATCTATTTTAAAAAATATAGTGCAATTAAAATATAAATATATTAAATATTTTAGGAAATATGAGTAGTTTTATGAAATAATTTTTACCTGCACATGCACGAACGATAAAAACGATTATTTTACATCATTTAATAGTCAATTCTATGGAGTAACTTATAAAAAAAAATCCAATCAAATATCTTGAAAATTCAAAAAGATATCATTATTGTAAGTAAGCTGGTTTTACATTGCTCTCTAAAAATGGCTGAATGATAAGGGATTCTCCACAAATTGACATTTTTTATTAACTGACTTTTAGGAAAAATTTAGTATTTAATGTATACAATATCTAATACAATATTTCTGTTAATAAGCATCTTAACATCTGTGATAGAAAAGAATAAAAGCTCTTTTCCTTTTTTATCACAGATGTCAAGATACTTATTAGCAGCAATATTGTATTAGATATTGTATTCATTAAATAGTACTAATTTTTTCCTAAAAGGCAGCTAATAAAAAATGTTAATTTGTGGAGAATTCCTTATCATTCAGCCGTTTTTAGAGAGCAATGTAAAAACAGCTTACTTATAATAATGATATCTTTTTGAATTTTCACGATATTTGATTGGATTTTTTTATAAGTTACTCCATAGAATTAACTATTAAATGATGTAAAAGAATCGTTTTTATTGTTTGCGCATGCGCAGATAAAAATTATTTCATAAAACTACTCATATTTCCTAAAATATTTAATATATTTATATTCCAATTGCGCTATATTTTTTTTAATAGATTTTGCCAATATTTCTGAAATTTGCGTTAAATTTAGTCAAAAACCCTGCATGATATAAACAAAAAACATACCAGAATTTTTTGAATTTTTCAAAAAAATCGCTCTATCGCCATAAATATACATGCTATTCTTACAAAAATCAGTGTACATGCTGTGCAGTATCCACATATTTGTATTCTGCAGCGATAAATTGTTTCATGCATTTTCATGTACAGGGTGATCCCAAATATTTCTGTTATTCTTTAATTTTTGTCGGCCCCCTAATTTCCCTGCTTATCAAATGGATGTTGATAAATATAAGGTCAGACATAATCTTCATAATCCTGAAGTTTCAGAAGAATCCGACAGGTATATTTTTAAATATTTGACAAAATGTCAAAATTGAAAGTTTCCAAATACTTATTGGTAGATAGTGTAGTTTGGCAATAGTTTTTTGGTCGAAGGGCTAATCAAGTAGCACCTTAAAAACATATTAGAAAATAATCTAAAGTTGAAGTCCCAAAGTCCTGCTCAGATCTTATTTTTCAATTATTTATATATATATATAAACTACTTTGACTTTTTAGTGTATTTAAGACTGATAATTTAATATTCTAACAAATTATGTATTTTCTCTTTATTAGCTTTAGATTTGTTAGATAAGATGCTGACTTTCAATCCCCACAAAAGAGTCACAGTTGAAGATGCTTTAGGACACCCTTATTTTACAGAGTATTATGATCCAGATGATGAAGTAGGTTCTACTTTCATAATAGCAGTTGAATTTGAAAACATATGTTAATAAACATATGTATTTTTTTCAATTTATAAAATGAAATTAGAAACTATATGTTGTTGTAAAATTTATACATTAGTGTCAATGAAATAAACTACAATAAGTATGAAGTAGCGACAGGCAAAATAAATCACCTGAGAAAAATTAATTTAACATTTAGGTTATTGCATTTGTTACCAATTTGTTTATATATATAATAATGTATCTATACAGGGTGAGTCATAAATATCGAAACAATAGGCTATCTCCTTAAATATTGCCCCTAGACCCATACTTCCAATTGCAAAAATTCATAAAAAAATGTGAAATTTTTGATAAGATAAATTGCGACTCCATGGGGGGTCTAGCTGAAAAGTTACGAAAATTAAATTTTTATACGGCCCCCGTAGGACAAAAATTCCAATTAGGAAAACTTTCCTTATCCAGTCCTGAATAAGACACAAAAAGTTGCATCTTCATATCTCCAAAATTCGCAAAGTTATAGCCGTTTAAAAAATTCATCAGGTTTTAAGGGATTAGACACTAATTGAAATGCGCACAATTCAAAAAACATTGTTACTTTAACAGTTCTAGAAAACGCATAAAAATCTATTTCTTGATTTAGAATTTTTGATTTTTTTCTTTTTTTGTGATGTTGGCCTTATAATTTGCTAAGAAAATCACATTCTAAAATTTCTCATACAATTTATAAAAGTTTCATGTGGTTAGTACTGGTTTAAATGGGACAATCAAAAATCGTTATAACTAGTAACATTATTTAACGGATTTCAATTTCTTTCCATTTAATTAAAGATGAAAATCTGATTTTAGTTTTATTCCAAGGTTTTTTTATATTAATTTAAAACTATTAAAAATGTTTATTGAAAAAATAATATAACTTTTAAAAAAATCATATTTTCAAAAGTAAAAATTTTTTCAAAAGTAAACATTTTTTTCAAATTTGCCGAAACAAAACTAATGTAAAAAAAAATCAAAAATGACGTGTTTCAAGTTCTGTTTTCTTTTAAAACTTCTTAACATTTAATAATTTAAAGACAAGAAATAGAGGATAAAAAATTCATTATGCAGAAAAACGAAGTGTATTGTTTAAATATCCGTCAGTTATTTTAAAAAATGCTTTTTCTAAAATGCAGGTTAAGTTTTTCTTTTTTCTTTTTTTTTTTTTAATTTACCTCTGACAACTTCATGCTTTTTATCGTCCTCCAGAGGATGTTAAAAAATCTGTATTCTGGGCCCAGGTAGGGCCAGAACGGAGATGTCATTTTTTTCTGAAGACCCGCCACCGCCAGGCCGGGCCTAGCGTACTTTTCATAAAGGATGGGACTTCCTTCAACTTAGGTGCACTCTGGATGAAATTTCCCCGGTCTCGGTAAAACCCATATTAAAATCACTGTCTCTGACTGACTTAATACGTGCATAAAAAATATTAAAATTAGGCTCAATCGAATTTTTTACAAAAAACATACAGGTTTTAAAATCTTTATTTTACAAAAAAAAAAAAAAGGAAAAAACTTTAAAATTTATTTTTTAAATAGATTATTCAAAGGCTAAAAAAAATTAAATACAATAAAACCAGTGAAAAAAAAATCTGCCTATGACGAAATTCCGTCTTAAACGGAAAATATGTTGATCCATGCAAAATAAATGCAATAGTACCTGAAAAGAAAATAAGCTCCAATTACATCTTCTAGGGAGAGCATCTGTCTATAACGTATTTTTTCTTTCCTATGTGATTCCGTCTTAAAAAGTTTTAGTGTATAACATTTTTCAGTGTCTCCAACGCATGGGATATGGATTAACGATATTAAAATATAAGTGAAACATTTACATATAAATAGAGATTCATTGATAAAATAAATATATTACAGCCTTTGGCGCTTCTTTAATAATAAAAAGTATAAATATAAAAAACGAAAAGCTATAAAAGTACATACACATAGCGTATAGTATATTTGGACATAAAATATACTATACGCTGCTATTTTATGTCCAAAGAAAAAGTGGTATCTTACACCGATTTTTATTAAATTGCAATTTGTGAATGTTCCCTAACAAGCGTTGAAATTGAGTCAGTTTAGAGGCAGGGAAAAGTGGTGTAAGTCAGGAATTTTTGAGGATTTTGGTATTTAATATCTCTGTGGGATTTTTAGATACAGAGATTAAATTTGTTTTGTTCAATATAGGAATGGATAAGGAATAATTTCCTAATTGGGAATTTTGCTCTACGGGGGCCGTATAAAAATTTAATTTTCGTATTTTTTCAAATAGACCCCCCATGGAGTTGCAACTTATCTTATCGGAAATTTCACCTTTTTTTATGAATTTTTGCAATTGGAAGTATGGGTCTAGGGGCAATATTTGAGGAGTTAGCCTATTGTTTCGATATTTATGACTCACCCTGTATATAATGCAAAATTATCACCATAACATCCAAAATACTCTACCAATATGGATTTAATTAGGACAGTATATTGATCTTACAAATAGCTTGAGTGAATTTGGTAATCAAAAATATAACATTTGTTGCTTATTTGCAAAGAAACACAAAATAATTGTCACCTTATGGTCTACGGGAATTTTTTTGCAGTGTATCCTAATATGGTTGACTACTTCAAATAAAAATGGACTTTCTATTTATAACTGTACTATAATGTGCTTTCTGTGTAAAATGTAGAATTTGTAGCATTTATCATTCATTTACAATGACACACGAGTTTGGTAATATTATTGTACTTCGGCAAAAATTGTTTGAAATGCATTTTCAGTTGTATGCATTTCTAAGTTTAGCTAAATTTTAGTTTTTTGCATGCTAAGTATATAAATTGTGTAGCTCATATACAAGATTTTACAAAAGAATTCTTGAACATTAGTCTGTTGTTGCAAAGTGTTTCAATGTACAAATCCCAGCTCAGACAAAAAAAAAATGGTTGTTTTTTCTTTTCTTTTTTTAAGGTGAAATATTTTTAGATGAATTCATTAATCAAGAATATTCAGCAATTCATTCAAAAATAATTGTTTATTGAACGTCTCAAATCACTCGACCATATCTTCATTTCATCATTAATATGTGTTAAATTTCTTTGATTTCAGTAAAAAATATTGTAGGAGTTGTTTCCTTTGATAAATGAAGCATACTAAAAGAATTTTTTTGTTATTCATGAAGTGATTGAAGTCCAAATCTTGTTTGAATTTCAGTAATATTAATATGTGGTATAGTTTAGTATTATAATATAACCTTGTGTCATCAACATAAAATCTAAAATACTGGACAGATTACAGTAGTGGCCAAAATCGTGGAAACCTTTTAGAAAAGATGTATTTTTAAAATTTGATTCATAACACCACTTTCTATTTAAGTAATGCCATAAAATTCTGCAACGCTGGAAAGATAATTTCATGAAGGACTGCTTATTAGAAAAGTAGTTATAAACAAGAAAAATGAAACCTATATAAAAAAAAAATTAATAATAAAATAAGATATACAAAATTATTACAATGTCAATATTTAGTTGGGTAACATTTACTGTAATTATGGCTTTACATCATCTTCAGATTGAGTGAACCAAAACTTTTAGTTATGAAGTTGTTACAATGTGATACCATGATTGAATTATTGCCTCTATTAATTGGATTTTATTGCTGGGTTGCTTTTGTACAACAAGTTTCTTCAGTCTTCTCCATCAAATTTAAATTGGATTAAGGTCAGGGTTATTCCAATACTGGGATATGATTATCTTGAAACCACTTCTTGCACACATTAGAAGCATAACATGGAAGTGAATTCTGTTAAAATAGAAATGAATCATCATTTTGGAAAAAATCACGTGCATAAAGCTTCATTTATATTCCCATCAATCACATAAATTCTGTCCAAATCTTCTAATATGATGCAACCACATTTTATAATACTTAGTGAATACTTCATAATATCTGCAATGCTATTTGGATGCAAATCTCCTACAATTCTTCTCCTAAGGTATTTTATACATATCCTACCAAATAAGATTTTGACCTCATTAGATCAAATAACACTGTTCCATTGTCCAGTTAACCTTAATTTTAGTCCAGTTTAATCTTTTCAACCTTTTTTAAGATAAAAATGGCGTTTTTGTGGAATTCTGAAGTTTTTTAATCAAATGTTTGCAGTCATGGTCGAACAGATCTTATACTCAACATTATATTGGTTTATGCCATTTTAGCTTGTACATTTCCAGATAATTTTATTTCGTCACCTATGCATAATCTTTTATTTTTTCTATCATCACTTGCTGTTGTAAACATTTTCCTGCATCTGTTAGTTTGATTTTGCAGTGATATAGTCCGCTTATTTCACTTCAAAAATTTAGAAATGACGCCTTTAGTTATATTTCCACCAATATGTCTTGTAATTTTTTCATAACTGTACCTATTTCACTTAATATTACTCCTATCATTTGTCTTGAGGTTATTCAAGTTTTTGTGTCATTTTTCAATTTTTATTGTGTTTTACATCTGACTCTAATATCGATCAGATAAAGCACTGACAAATGTCCTCTAAATCATAACATTTAATCTTACTGTTGTTTTTATTGACTCTTTTTTTTATAATAGCTTGACTGGCTCTGTAAACACTTGTACTTATTGTTTACAGTCAAATAAATGAGTTACTCCAGGTTAACCTAGGCAAGTTTTTAATTTTAATAACTGGATGAAATTTATTTCACTAGAAAAATACGTTTTCAAAAAGGTTTCTACAGTTTTGAGCACTGCTGAAACCACCTACTGATTTTGGACAATTATATGTTAAGATTATTAGATTTCAAAACTTTTTGAAGTTTACTCTGTTAGGTTAAAAGTACTTTAAAATGTCAGTTGTATTCATTTAATGATTTGCGTTCAAACTTCATTTGAGTGCTGAAAATATATAATAGCCTATAGGATATTTTTAAACTACGATTTCTACATTTTTTTAAAGATTTTAGCTATAAATAACTCATTAATTTATTTATATTTGGTTAGCTGAATTTACAGTATTTCTACAAATTATTTTTCTTGCCAAAATAAACTAACTTAGAAGTTGTAAGATAATTATAATTTGTATTACGTCTGATACATTTAACTTAAATAAACAAATAAAATAAATCTACTCTTTCAAATGAGCAGGATAGACTAAAAGAAAAGTAAATGAAAAATTAAAATTTTTCTAAACTTATAAAGTTATCATTTTTTCCTTGTTTGTGAAAAGTAAAGAAAAAGTTATCTCACATGAAAAAAGTTAATATACATTTGTAAACCAAAAAGTTGCAATGGCCTTTTTTTTTCTTTCTTCTTTTGATTTAAGTAAAATTTAAAGACAATATCAGTTACGGATTTCCAGCAATTGTAACTAAAAATGTCAATATCTGAAAATCTTTTTATCAAGTAATCAACTATTAAATCATAATTATTCAGAATCCATAAGTTATTTCTGAAAGTGTATTTTGTATTTAATTATTACTTTTCTTAATGATACCAAGGTTAACTCTTTTATTATTTTTTTTTATTATTATTAAAATTAAACTATAGAAAATATAATAAAATAAATAGAATTTAAGAGAATCTCTATTTTTTATTATATATAATCAAAGCATTTGGATAAAGACTTGATTATTAATACCATTTTATTATAGCCTGTAGCTGAGGAACCTTTTAAATTTGAAATGGAATTGGATGATTTACCAAAAGAGCGGCTAAAGGAACTTGTGTTTGAAGAAACTGTGGCCTTTCAACAGAGAATGCAGATGGAACATTCACAATAGATTGTGTATGTAAATTGCATTTTGAGTTATTTGTTTATTTTATCACAGTATTGATGTTTATAACAAGTTAGGAGGTGAAATTAGTAGTTTGAAAGTGTCTCTAATATCTATTTTTTTTTTTTTAATATTTAGGGTGGTAAACATGGAAATATCAGTAAATTTTGTTTACCTGGAAATTCATTGAAACAAGCATTATTTTCTATTATGATTGCTGTAACTGCAAAAGCAAAAAAAAAAAAAAAAAAAAAAATTCAGCTCTTGGATTTATTCTGTGTCTAAAACCAGCTTGAACTCTATTTTTATACCAGTTAAAAAAAAAAGTCTCATAAATATGAATGTAGCCTAAATTTACAATGTTCAGTCTTTTAAAAACTGAAAGTAATCTGAATTGTTATTAATATAGTAAAATATCAATTCCATCAATTGTTCACACGAGAGTCAAATAATTATGAGAAAATGTGAATTTTATAATAATGATATGAGAGAATTAGAATTTTGTTAAAGGATATGTGAATTTCATCAAAGGATTATGTAAAAAATGTAAAATTTGTGATAAGATCATGAAAACCACAAATTTTATCCTAGAATTGCAGAAAAAAAATGCAAATTTTGTCCAATAATTGCAAGAAAAACAAGAATTATTCAATAGAATCTAGGAAAGAAGCAAAATACTTTAAATGATTGTAGCGGAAAATATATATAATCTGAATTACTTTGGTTATATTTATAAAAGTATGTATATATATATATGTACAGGGGTGGGGAAATATATCATTTTATTCGCCACTGGCGAGTGAATTTTCTGACAGGTCGAGTACATTTTCAGGTAATCTTCAAAAATTCCAAACTACAGAGATATGCCAAAAATTTATTTTTTCTTTTCTAGTTAGCTTATATATTGCAACTTTCTAAATTACATGATATGAAGTTTTCTTCTATATTAAATTTTCCTTTCTTATATATATTTCTTAATTTTATTATTAAAAAAGCAAAAATGCATTGCAGTAATAGAAATTACAAATTAGCTATTTTTGCAGTGACGTAAATATTTTCATAACAATTTTCAACTATTTGTTGCATTTTGCTGGCTGGTAAGATTTTCTGAAAATTGCCCACCTCTGTATATATATATACAGTGTCTCACATAAGTGATGGGACACTTGTGCTTTACAAAAGGAAACTAATCAAATAAATTAAAAAAACATGTACACATTTTTTGTGGGTGTGTTTCATACTTAAATTTAGTAAAGATTATTACATAACATACATTTTGTCAAAATATTAAAATATTAATTTAATAAAAATACAAATGTTTAGAACGGAGCAAAAAATAGCTCACATAAGTGATGGGACACCATTATATATGCAACAAAAATCGTCTGAAATAAGCAATAAAAATATTTTTGGGGGTTTTATTTTTACTTAAAAGCAATTGGCAATAATTTATAAAATCGTGTGCAGTATTTCTCTCCAGTTTGTTTTGGAATTTTTGTGTTTTTTAGCTCTATGTAGCCATGAATGCTAAACGAAAAGAAACTTCTCCTGAAATTCGAAAATTAGTTATTAATATGCATATTGAACGTGGAAAATCTATTAGAAAAACTGCTGAAACAGTTAACTTGAGTCGTTCAACAGTTTTCAATATCATTAAACGATATAAAAAGAATCATATGATTCAGGATAAAAGAAGACCTGGCCGACCATCTAAGCTATGCATAGGAATAAAGCGAATTATCGTTCGAAATATTAAAAAAAATCCAAGAAATAGTGCTTCAAAAGTTGCTGCTGATTTACAAGCATTATATGGAATAATTGTTAATCCTGAGACTATTAGAAGGGTAATTCGATCTGCTGGATATCACGGTAGAGTAGCCAGGAAAAAATTCTTCGTAAGTGAAAAGAATAGAAAACTCAGACTAGCTTTCGCAAAATCCAACATAAATAAGAATTCTGATTACTGGAATAAAGTTATATTTGCTGATGAGAGTAAATTTAATACATTTAGTTCTAACGGTAGAATCTTGGTGTGGAGAAAACCCAGAGAAGAATTTCACAAACAGAACTTGGTACCAACAGTAAAACATGGTGGAGGAAGAGTTATGGTATGGGGGTATATGTCGTCTGCTGGAGTTGGTAATCTTGTTTTTATTGACAGTATAATGGATCAGTACAAGTATATTGATATTTTAGAGCAAAATTTGAAATCTTCAGCACGAAAATTGAACCTTCATAACGATTTTAAATTCTACCAGGACAGTGACCCCAAGCACACTGCTCTGAACGTTAGACTCTGGCTGCTATATAACTGTCCTGAAATAATAAAATCACCACCACAATCTCCAGACTTAAATCATATAGAGAATATTTGGCAAGAATTGGAATCAAGAATTTGCAAACACACCATTTCTTCAAAACAACAACTAAAATGGGTGCTTCAAGAAGAATGGGGTAAAATCACTCCAGAAATCACAAAAAAATTAGTCGAATCCATCCCAAAAAGATTAAATCATGTTTTAAAAGTAAAAGGAAATCCAACAAAATATTAAAACCTTTTACAAAGTAAAATTTTTGGATAAATATTTGATGGAAAAGTAAGTGTCCCATCACTTATGTGAGCCATTTTTTGCTCAGTTCTGAACAATTGTATTTTTACTAAATTAATATTTTAATATTTTGACAAAATGTATGTTATGTAATAATTGTTACTAACTTTAAATATGAAACACACCCAAAAAATTTTTGCACATGTTTGTTTATTTATTTTATTGCAGTTTCTTTTTATAAAGCACAAGTGTCCCATCACTTTTGTGAGACACTGTATGTGCAAATTTTGTCAAATTCCTGGAGGGTAAAAAATTCAAATTTTGTTAAGATTTTGAAAAACTGCATAGGTTAATGCCAGATTCCCCCCCCCCCCCCCCCCAATCCCTTCTGCCCTCTTCTAATCTTTCAGAAAATTCTGTGATTTTCATTTCTTTTTTTTTTTTTTTTTTTTTTTTTTTTTAAAGACAGTTTTTGTACTTAAAATTGAAAATTTCCTATTATATTTGAGAAATTAGATTTATGCCTAAACACATAAAATTGAAAACTACTTTTTTCTCTCTAAAAGGTATAGAAATTATCACAAATGCCTGTCAAAGTTGGCTTTTTTTTTTTTTTTTTTTTTTTTTTTTTTTTTTTTCAGAACTTGACAGCCTTGAAATAGTCCTTTTTAATAGCAGTCATTTATTGTTAAAAATGCCATATATTTCCATTTATCAAAAAATGAAAATGCTGTTAATTTCTAAATCGCTTCAGTAGCTAGTTAAATGCTAATTTCTTGATCTTATGTTGAAAAAAAATCTGAGATTGTATCAGTTTTGAATGGGAATTTTTTTTTTTGCAAACCTTTTCAATTTAGGAATTAAAAATTTCAAATTAAAATAAAAGAGGAAGAAACCTATAAATTTCACTTTTCTCTTTTGACTAAGTTTAATTTTTTATTTATCATTTTGATTTCTACTTATGATAAACATCTTGAATCATCTAAATTTTCTCGTTCCATTTTGCCCTATTCTTATAAACCATTCGGGAACCTATAGATAGTGTAAGCATGGAGGTTAGAGATGGAGTGTTTTGATTTGACACGATGTTAAAAATATAACTGTAAGACAAGTCATTAAGTCCAAATACTTGTGGTTACACTGAATCTGTACAGCTTGGTTGAATCAGAAAATTTAAATTTGAATGAATGATTTTTGTCTTCATATTGTAAACCATTTTTACAGCATACTGTATCTCTATTATTACTTTTAGGCCCTTTCAGATTTTCTTGATGTCTTTTTAACTCTTTATCTGCCGACGGTACTTATAAGTACCATTATGGAAAATTTAATTAGAAACACATTTAATCAGTCTATTAATAAAAGTTCTTTTTCTTACCACACAATATATTTTACTCTATCTAATTTAGATTGAATAGAAAAACAGTCGAAGTTAAATACAGTAGACTCCCTCAAATCCGCAAACCAGAAATCCGCAACTCTCTAAAATCCGCTCATATTTTTTGGATGTAAACAATGAAACTTTCAATTTGGATATTGGGACAAAATTGATTTTTTTTTAGTTTTGTATTAATTCCATATATTTTTTTATTTGTAATTTTCTTAATAATACTCTATTCATGTTTCTTTCATGAAGGGAGACTAATTTTTTTAGAAAAAATTCAAGATATTCCAGATATTACTGGTAATCACAATCTTTTTACCAAATATATTTATGCATTAATAAAGACTTTTTGGTTATTAAGCCTGGCTAAACTTGAAAAAAATGATTTTGATGTGAATTAATAATGTACTTTTATCAAGCAAGTTTTGTTGAATAATTTTGAAAAAATATATTTAATCTTTATAATGTATATTTAATCATACACTATTGATTATTAACTTGACCATTGCTATTAGTACTTTAATCATTTTAAAAATTGTCTACATTTTTATTATTTTAGTTTATTACTTATTTTAATATTTTATTATATTGTAAGCATTCATTATAGTTCCGATTGCTCCATTAATTGCACTCAGATTACTGTTTAAAAAATATAAACAAAGCAATGACCAGAAATCTGCAAAATTCTAAAAATCCGCACACCCTCTGGTCCCAAGCTGTGCGGATTTGAGGGAGTCTACTGTATCTTAAAAAAGAGGCGATAAAAGTAAGAGTCCAGTCCATTGTGATGAGCACACAATGCATTTGTTTTAATTTTTTTCCTTGGAATTTTTTTAGTTACTTAATCGATAAAAATGTCGTTAGAAAGAAAAAAAGAATTCTGTAAATAATAATAATGCTGTTCAAATTTAAGGATTTTATATCTCTGAATACACTATTTGTAGACTTGTTGCCTGACTTAAGATTAAAAAAAAATTAGGTATGCAATTTTTTATTTTGTTCTTAAATTCCTAAGACTGAATCCCACCTATTTAAAATATTTAATATTAATTAATTAGCAAATGAAATTAAAATATTAAATAGTACACTGTTAAATTTAATTGTTTATACCATTACTATCCTTATTAGCATGCAGATTTTATTACACATTAAAGTCAAATAGGTTTTTTCCATTTTTTCCCTGGTTTTTTCCAATTTTTTCCACTGTCCTGGCAAAAATGCCAACCCTGCTTGTTGCAAAGAAGTAAAAGGTAGGTTTTTTTAAATGGATGATATTTGAATGTTTATTATTATATGTACGGTCAAGGCATTTGGCTTTTTTCCCCTACAAATATTTTGGTGACGGACCTTCTCTTAGAAAAATGTATACTTTTAAATTTAAGGCTGTTCTCAAATCCAAAGGGACAATATTATGACACAAGTTTTAATTCACTTTTGTTTGAAAGTGCATGAAATAGGCAATTATTTATCAAAAAATAGAAAACTTCTTTTGATGCCAAATTACTCTTAGTCAACCCTTCTAATTTTGTGTCTTTATGTTTAAAAATAAGTCAGTATATATGTCAAAGTTTTAGACTTGTTAAGCAGTGGACTTGAGAACCACATTAATAAAAAATTTGATTTTGGTGGTGTTGATTGTTGAAGGGTTTTTTTTTTTTTCTGCTAACTGTTTTTACATGCCATTTTTGATGTGCAGGAACTTAATGGGATGAGATGTATGTTAATCTTATAAGGCACTGCCAATTTTAGACATTTGTTTATTCAAAATATCTAACACTACTACTGTATTACAATATTAGTTTTAGTTGCTTTCAGACATTAGTTGATTTACAAATCAAAAGTAGTGGAAGGCATTTTCATTAAAAAATATAAATTCATAACATAAACATGTGTATATTGCTATCAATACTGAAGTGGGAAAAATTTGTTGGATGTTTTTTATTTATGTGATTAATCGCACTCTGCAATGTTTACCAAATAGCCGAGATATGTCCCTGCTTACTTAAAGTTTGGACAGCTGGCAATGGGGAGAAAAATTAACCTTTTTGTTTTTTTTATTTGGTATTCTCACTTGTAATATTAATTGGCTAATAAGAAATTGTGATGCTAAGGAATAGATATAATCAGAGCCAGTATATTGGTAATTGATATCTATTGAAATAAGATACTTTACATAACACATAGATTCTGCATATTATTTTTTTTTTTCTGAAAAGAATAAGTTTCTGTTTTTAAAATGTTGCAGAAGATTTGTTTTAAAAATAGATTTTTTTTTTTTTTTTTTTTTTTTTTTTAGTCCCAAGATCTCTAGATCGGCATCAAAGTCAATAATCAAGTACTCATAGCCTTCTAAATTTTGATTTTAGAATGAAATCTTTATTTTTTCTAGATATTTATTTGTAATTACTACTTTTATTTCCATTTAGATTCATTTCATCAGAGAAACCATTAAAAAATTTCATCCTGGATTCTCCCTAAGCATTTTGTGAAATTCAGAAAACTGAGAAGATCCATAAGAATTGTGAAATGTTTCACTTTAAGGGCCTGGTGCCAATGTTTATCACCAATGTACAGATTTTCTTATCTCTTCTCTTATTGCTCTTCTAGCTGTGCATTGATGGACCACTCTAATTACGAACACACTGTGATTTAAATGTGGACTCACCATTGTTGAGTATAATATTTGTTTTACTGTAGTTTTAAAGATTTTTTTTTTTTTTCCAGTTAAATTTTATTACATCTGGTGCATAAATATTCATTAGGGATGTGCAGATACAGGGGTGTTTGTCTACTGAAGTTTCTCAGATTTCAAGATTGCAGTAAATTTAACCCTTCAGTGTTTTTTGGCATTTTTCTAAAGGAAATTTTGTTCTTTTTTAGAAATTTGATTAATTTTGCTCTCTGAGTTATTTTTTATTTATGTATAATTTTATTTAAGATATCAACATTTTATTTTCTACAAATTTTACTAACTCAACAGTATTCTATTCTGGTCTAGTGGCTGTAAATAAATCAATTATGATAAGACTTTGGGTTTTAAAAATGAACATTTGATTATGAAATAATTTTGTAAGGTTAACTTTTCCCTTTATCCACCTTCTCCCCTCATTCTTGAAGATTTCTTTCAAAGTTGCATTATTTTCACTCAATGCTTTTAATAAATTTACATGTAGGAAAAAGTTATTGTTTGCAATAATTTCTAATCAAAATTGCTTTTTTTTCCTTTTTTCAGGGATGCCACTTTTCCGCCTTTTGGCGGATTTCCGCTTTTTTTTAATTTTTAAAAATTCGCGATTTTTGTTAAGCGATCACGCGTTAAAATAACGATTTTCTTCGAACGATCACGAAATGCAACAGCCTTTTCCATCAAACAATCGCGAAATACAAAAGTTTTTTTCGTCAAGTGATCGCGAAATATAACATCGATTTTCTTTAAGAGATCGAAAAAACGGCTATTTTCATCAAACGGTCGCAATATAAAGCAGCAATTTCCATCAAACGATCGCGAAACGAAACGGTGATTTTTCGTGAAACGATCGCAATGTGAAACGGCAATTTTTGTCAAAGGATCGCGATGTGAAGCGATGATTTTTGTGAAATGATCGCTAAATAAAACGGCAATTTTCGTCAAACGATCGCTAAATAAAACTGCGATTTCCGTCAAACGAACGCAAAACGAAACTGTGGTTTTTCTGAAACGATTGCAATGTGAAACGACGATTTTTGTCAAAAGATCACGATGTGGAACAATGATTTTCGTCAAATGATCATGATGTAAAACAGCGATTTTTGTCAAACAATCGCTAAATAAAACTGCGATTTTCGCCAAACTATCATGCAATAAAACAACTATTTTCGTCAAATAAAAAAAAAAAAACTGCAAAATTTTGCTATTCACTTGTGGAATAATTGAATCTATTGCTGGGTTACTTGAAATGGTTTAAAATGATGTGATACATAAAATTCTTCACTGAACCTATTGCTGGGTTACCTTAATTGATGTAATATACTGTGAACTAAAGAAAAATCATTTTTACTTACTCTTATAAAACAAAAGAAAAGCTGTAATTCTTTATTTAGTTTATTATAATCAATATAATTTTCAAAATTCATTCATAAAGTTGTGAAAAATGTCGTAAATTTTACTTTACACATAATTTCCTCTTTTTTGCTATTTTCTGAGTGGCATCCCTGTTTTTTTTTTTTTTCCCCAATTTATTTCTGCAAACACCCCTGCTAATATCCTTATTAATGAGAAAATATTCACTTCGACTTTTAGTCTATTATAATTGTTGGAAGTTTGAAAATTAGTTTTTTGCATTAAAGTTATGATATCAGAATTTTTTTTTTTTAATATCAATGATTCTTTGGATAAGTACTGTATCATTCCGTACTTTTAATTGCATGTCAGATATATATAAAAAAAATTAATATTTCATATATATGTAGTAATCTTTGTATGTTTGTATTTTTAAACATTGTGTGTGATGTGTTTTTGTGTGTGTGCATGCATCTGAAAACATGTTAAGTTGTTGGATGACTGCTGTACAAAACATTAATTAATAATCATGAACAGTGCTTGGTCTCAACAAGCATATCTTATGTGACTGCAGTCATCCATGACTTTGATTTAAAAAATATTTTTAAATAGTTACTTTCTTAAGAAAGAGTTTATTGTATATTTAAGAAGAATGTGATTAATAAACAGAGATTTACATTAAATTCTGTTATGTTGATAATTCATGTTTATATAAATTTGGCCATGAATTGAACACATTTTATCTATGAGAAGAATTACATTTTCAATGAGTTTGAATCATTAGTTAAAATGTTACTTTTTTATTAGAATTCTTTTATTGTATTATTAATTCTACTTGAAAGAATTTTGTGAGTGATAAATTGCTTTAAAAAAATATCTTTAATAGCAAGTTTAAAGTTAGTTTGTCAGTTCTCTCACATGGCAAAATTTGCATAGCTTGGTTTTGGAATTTATTTTGCTGGTATTTATTGTGCATAGTAATTTGAACTGGACAGTGCATCAAAATACAAAATTTAATTGTATAAAGAAAACAGCACACTGATAAGTTCAACTATAAATAAAAATGATTGAAATAAAATTTAAAAAAAAATCTAAATTTTCATTATAAATTCTTTTAAAACATACTATTTTCATAAAAAAGTATGTTTACTATAATTTATTTTATTATTGCTATCATACAATATATATATATATATAATATACACACAAAAGTGCAAGTTAAACCAAATTAAAAAAAAATAAATAAAATTGACTGTAACAATTAGTTTTTTCTGTTATTGAGGTGCAAATGATAAATCAGCAAATATTATTTCAATTACTTTTATATGCATAGCAGCCAGTTTGTATCATGTTCTGCTCAGATTTGTAACAATGTTTGTTCACTGGGATTCGGATATGACTAATTATTATTTAAATCTGGGACTTGATTACTTTTTCAAATTTAGTAATATATTTGTGCCAATCTTCAGTACTTATTTGTTGCTGCATAATTTTAATTTATAAATACAGCAAAATGTTTCAATATATTTATTATTTGATTTTGGATATGTAGCCTTTAATGTGACAACAAACAAATATCTGTGTTTTGGATATCTTGTTTCTAAGTACAGTACAGAACGACTTATCTGGATACTTGGGTTCATATGTGCTCCGGATAATTGGTTTTTCTGTTGAATTGGTTAGGCAGTTAAAGCCACATCCATTTGATAGTAGAATTCGTGTGGCTGTGGCATTGATTCTGATTTCTAGATTACACAAATTAAAATTCAGATCCAGACAAGATTAAATTTTAATTGGAATCTTAAAAAAGACAATTTATGGGAATACCTTGGAAGCAAAAATCTTTGTTTCCTTTGCGTAAAAATCAAAATGTAAAATATCTAACTCAATGCTTTTATTTCAAATACTAGACCTTGGCATTGTTACACAATGCGTATTGCATTGTTTTGAGCAGTGCTGATGTCAAACTGGAGCTGTATGGCACTTTTTATGAAAAAATTCCAAAATCAGTGAATTGGAAACTTCATTCCAAAAAACTGTTTCCATACTGTATTGGAAAGTTTCAATTCAACTCACTTTTGCTTTAAAAAGTGTAAAATTAGCTGCCCTTGTGTATAATGCATGCAACGTATAATCTTACTTTTTTTCATAATTTACTTGTTCAATCCTTCACCAAATCAGAAATCAACAGTTTGATATATTTATGTTAGCTAGACACAAGGGATAAATCATCAGATATTGTTCCTGTTGCATTTTTTTCATATTTCATTAATTTTATTTAAAATATAAGGTACTAAATTATCCCATCGATAAATTTCACCAAATTATGTTAATGATGCCAAATCATACAAATTGACATAATTTTTATTTTAAATGACTAAAAAACAAATTAGTAAAATATTAATAAAAATACAAAATTAAAGTTAAAAATCACTTGATGGCGTAACAAGCACTCATACTGTGTGCAATGTCAAGTGGATGTGACATTCACAATCATCCATTATTGGCATTTGATCTTATAGTTTGGCGATAGTTTTTTTTTTTTTTTTTTTTTTGATTGATTGATAAGATAATAAAGTAGTACCAAAATATTCATTCATTCTATTTAAAATACACATCTTTAATTTAAAACTGAAATATTTTAAATTCACAACTTTTACTTATTTCTTAATTTTAATATCAAAGTATTGTTTTAATTTACCATGTAAAAAATGAGAAGTTATCTGGCAAGTTAAAAAAAAAAATTTGCCAAGATTTTTATCCGGCAAACATAATTGTTCAAAGAATTTTTTTGCAATCATGGCAACTTTAATGTAGTTTTATTTAAAAAAAAAAAAAAAAAAAAAAAAAAAAAAAAAAAAATTAATGTTACCTTGCAAAAAAAGTAGTTGTTTATGACAGTCTCCAGGGTGCGTAGCGGTGCTTACAAGGTACTTACTTTGAAAGCAAATTTGTCAGGTCCTTACAAGGTGCTTCTTTTTTTTCCCAGAGTGCTTATTTTTTTTTCTCTCTCCCTTGAAATGCCTATTTTTGAACGAACTGCTTGTTTTAATTTTTGCGATCTTGAACCGAAACTATTTCGATAAAAGCGAAACAACTACAACTTATCCTTATCTAGAACGGCCGATGATGCGTCGTTCGCACCCCAGAAATGTTCCTATTGTCCACTTTTAGCTCCTCCCTCATCTTTCAGCCTTTGATTCTCGGAACTCTGAACGTAAATTCTCAGTCTTTTGTGACTCTCGTGTGATTATTCATTATTGTCATTTGAGTTTTTTATTATACCAAAGTAAGTTGAATATATCGTCGAACGATCGATCAAAGTAAGTTGCGAATATCGTAAAACAATAAAGAAAATATATCTATCAAAAAACAGGGCGCGCGAAGAGAAAACTGCGTGCGGGACAAATTGTAAATTTGACGACCCCTCTACCCAACTTTTTCTTGTAATAGATGAAAAATGACATTGGTAGTATAAATTTGGTACCCCCTAAATTTCCGTACCCGGGGCGACTCTCCCCCCCCCCCCCCCCCCTTTTCGCACAGTGCTGTCAAAAGATCATGAAAATGCTCAGATTTTTAAAAAGAATCGTGAAGAAACCTGAAAATATAGAAAAATTTGAAAAAAATCGTTGAAAAACCAAAAACATTCATCAAAAGATTATGAAAAAAAAAAGCAAATTATGTTATGTATCAAATCACACACAAATTTTACCGAAAAATCTCGGAATAAAATCACAAATTTCCTCAGAAAATGGCGATGAAACCGCAAATTTTGATTTAAAAAACAGCAATAAAACCCCAAATTTCATCAATAAACTGCGATAAAACGACAAATTTCACCAGAAAACCAAAAAAACTGCTGAAATTTCGCCGAATAATCGCAAAAAAATTGAAAAATTCCGCCACAAATTTTTATTAGCTCACAGGCTATCATAGCCTGAGAGCTTATGTGCCCGTCCGTTCTGTATGTTCGTGCGTAACACGATAACTCATGATAAAAATATCGGATTCACTTGAAATTTTGTATATAGGTATATCCTGATAAGGTGCTTCCCTGATCAGTTTTTGGAGTTCATTCGATATGTATAAGAGGGGGGACGGGGGGCTCATGCCCCTCCCCTTAATGGATGTAAATGGGTTTTTCATGCAGAATTAACAGTTTTTGGCCAAAATTTAGATATAGGATCATTCTGATGAGGCGATTCCGTGACTGTTATGTGTTCATTGAATAAGTATAAACAGGGAGAATGGGGGGGCTCATGCCCCCCCCCCCCCTTAATTGATATAAATGGGATTTTCATGCAGAATTCAGTTTTCGTTCAAAATTTAGATATAGGATTATTCGGATGAGGCAATACCGTGGCTGTTATTAGGTGTCCATTGCATAAGTATAAACAGGGGGAACGGGGGGGCTCATGCCCCTCCCCTTAATTGATACAAACGGGATTTTCATGCAGAATTAAGTTTTCGTTCAAAATTTAGATATAGGATCATTCTGATGAGGCGATTCCATGGCTGTTATTAGGTATTCATTGAATAACTATAAACAGGGGGAATGGGGGTTCTAATGCCCCTCCCCTTAACTTGCATAAATGGATTTTTCAATCAGAATTGTCAGATTTCGTTCAAATCTCTGAATAGTTTTGGAAGTTTAATGGTTAAGTATTAAAGAGGGGAATAACTCCTCTTAAATTATTTAAATGCTAAATGGGTTTTTATTAAGAATTATCCGATTTGCTCTGAATTTTGGATATAGATTTTTTAATATGATAAAGCATGTACTTGATAGTTTAGGAAGTTCAATGATTAAGTAAAAAAAAAGGAGAAAGGGGAGAGCTGTTTCCCCTTCTTAATTTTTTTTTTCGAACGGAATTAACGAAAATACAAGGCTGTAATGTACAATTAGTATGCGTAGCCTGTGAGCTCAATGCCATCAGTTTACCTGGGCAATATTCTTTTTATTTAAGAACGCAAAAAAAATGCAAATTTCGACGAAGAAATTTGCATCGCTAAAAAACACTAAGTTTGTTAAAAAATTTGCAATAAAATTACAATTTTCGTGAAAAGATCGCGCGCACATTTTGTGAATAGATCGCGATAAAATCACAAATTTCGCAAAAAGATCTCGAATAACTACAAATTACGTCGAAAAAACCAAAAGATCGCGAAAATACAGAAATTTCTACAAAAAATCACCATAAAACCGCAAAAGATTGCGAAAACCAAAAATTTTCTGCAAAAAAAAAAAAAAAAAAAAAAAAAAAAAATTGTCAAAATATTGCCAAAGATCAAATTTTTTCAAAGGATTTTTAAAAAGACTTAAATTTGATGAACCCCAACAAAATTTGAAACAAACAATTTTGGAACAGAAAAAACAGCTTTAGAAAAAGCAAGAAATAAGCCACAACAAAATCAGTTTTTAAAGCAGCAAAAACAGTTTTTGTACAGAAAGTTCCACTCCAACAATGACTTTTTTTTCGCAATCTTTTGATAAAATTTGCGGCTTTTTCGCGATCTTTTGAAGAAATTTCGTTTTATCGCGATCTTTTGAGGAAATCTCGTTTTTTCGCGATGTTTTCACGAAATTTGCCGTTTTTGCGGGTCTATTTGACGAAATTGATTGTTTTTACGCGATTTTTTTTTTTTTTTTTTTTTTTATGAAAGTTGCCTTTTTTTCGTGATCGTTTCAAAAAATTTGACGTCTTTTCGCGCTTAAGGGTGTATTCGAAAAAATGATTTTCCACCTTCAACAGCTCGAAATTTTCCGATACATTTTCAGACTCATTTTTAAAAGTAGAAACATGAAACGCTGGGGTGATTTTTGAAGTGATGTGGAGATGCCGTGTGAAGTAATTCTTCGCTGAGTTAATTAGAATTTGATTTATAAGCAGTTATTTTCTCAGGATGCCGTTTTTCTCGTTCGCAGACCTCCCACTCTGGAAAATTTTGTCCAAAACGCCATTTTTGACAGCATTTTTTTTGCAACATTTTCTACATTTATCAAAAAAATCGAAAAATTGAAAGTTTGGTGCATTTGAGAGAAAAGGTAAATCTAAAAATAAATCGGAAAAAAGGCACTTTGGATCGAAATACACCCTTAAATGGCGAAAATGATTGTTTTTTCGCGAATTTTTTGTGAAATTTGCTGTTTTTTCTTCTAGAAATTTGTCGTTTTTTCGGGCTTATGTGACGAAATATGTCGTTTTTTCGCGCTTATATGACAAAATTGATCGTTTTTTGCAATTTTCTGACGAAACTGATCTTTTTTTTTTCGCGATTTTTTGATGAAATTGATCATTTTTTCGCGTTTTTTAACAAAATTTGCCTTTTTACTCCTGGATTCTAGAAGGAAATTTGTTCTCTGCACGATTCCTTAAATAAATTCATGTTTCTTTCTTTTAATTTTTGACAAAATTCGCGATATTTTTTAATGTTGGAATTTTTTACTAAGTGTAACGATATCATAAAACCGAAAGGATCGATCGAAAAACTCGGAAATCCAGGATACACCAGGAATACACACAATCACCCCCTGTAATGCGTATATGTACATAAATGGGTGCTTCCAAGGGTGATTCTCGTCCGAAATTTCCGAAAATTTAAGGCATCCTCTTCCGAAAATTTGAAATTGGGTTATCAGTTCCGCATAGTTGACAACTTGTACGGTTTTGCACGCGGAAAAAACAATTGCGTAGAAATGCAAATTTCGTGATAGGATCGCCGAAATTTCATCAATATTTCGTGGAAAAACGACGATTTCGTGTATGTTTTTGTAAACGAACTTTGTTAAAAGATCGATGAAAAACGCGGATATCCAGTGCGGATCGCGGAAAAAATTGCAATTTCACCAATATCGCAGATAAAACGCTGATTTCTTCTGAAGACCGCAGGAAAACGCCGATTTCGTCTAAAGATTGCGGATATAACGCCGATTTCGTTAAAAGATCGCAGGAAAAAACGCCGTTTTCGATAAAAGATCGCTTAAAAATATTTTGTCAAAAGAATATTTGAAAAAATACGCCGATTTCATAAAAAGTTCACGGAAAAAACGCCGATTTCGTCAAAAGATCGCAGGTATAAAACTCCGTTTTCGAAAAAAAATCGCGTAAAAAAAGCAAATTTTGTCTAAAGATCGTCGAAAAATGCCGATTTCACTTAAAAAAACATGGGAAAACTCCGATTCTTCAAAAAAAAAAAAATTGCTGGTTTCGTCTGAAGATAGCGGGAAAACGCCGATTTTGTCCGAAGATCGCCGAAGGGTGGTTGGGACTCACGACCCCCCCCCCCCCCAACCAATTTCCGAAAATGCGATGCGAATTTCCGAAAAAAAAAAATTCATTCAGAATCGCCCCTGGGTGCTTCTTTTTCTCTAAAAGTGTGCTTACAGGTGCTTATTTTTCAAACTAAAATGTTGCTACTCACCCTGGTCTCATGACTTGCACCATTATAATATAGGTGAAATGATGGCGAAGAAATAATAACTTTTATCGATTAATCACCTATGCCAAATACCAAAATAACCACTTGATATATAAAAAGCAAAGTGGTCAACTCAGAACTGTTGATAACAGTCCTTAGGATTAACATGACTTAGGATATTATTATAGAGATTGTTGTTAGTGAAGTTTGAATCCAGATAAGGAAAATGCACCCCCCCCTTTTTTTTTTTCTTTCGTTAAAAATTTTGATCTGATCAGAGCAATTTTGATGTTGAAAGTAGATCAAATTTCAAGATATTGCTTGTAAATTGAAAAGAAAAAATTTCTGTGAAAAATTTATATAGATTTATATAAAAAAAAAATATTTTATAAGTTTATTTTTTAGTTTCTTCTTTCTTTGGATGTTTTATTAAAATTTGTTTGTTAAAATTGGTATTTTTCAGTGAGTTCTTTGACAGTAAATTTTATATATATATGCTGATTTGTACATAAGTTGTAAATATATGTAAATATATTTATATTAAAGTGTATTCTTTTATAAATGAAGAGGCTGTTGTCTTACTCTTGCATTCTATATGTCATATTATACAAGATAACTGTTTTAATATGTTTCTTCAGGCAAATGCACTATAGAGGTGGTCTGTATAGCATGAAAGTTCTGTAATTTTCAGTGTTTTTCTCATTCTATTATAGATAGGAAGTTTTTCAGAATTTAACTTTTTATTTGTCAGTAACTTCATATCATTTTATCTTATCACGAAATAGGAGTGTAATTGTATGAAACTAATGTTTTATGAAACTTTTTATTAAATTAAGACAATGAAAAGGTTTAAATCTCAATAACTGAGATTTCCATTTCCTATTAAATGAATCTGCTGCTATTTATAAAACAAAATATATTTTTTGCCAAAGCTACTACAAATATGTATGGCAGCTATCAGTTTTTAACATTTCTCTGATTTTTAACTGTCGTTAAATTTATTATGATTTGAGATATAACAAATTAAAAATTTGATTTTATTTTCTTGCCTTCTAACTAAAAAGTATGATTTTTGAACGGATAATTTAACTATTAACTCCTAGCACTTTTATTATTATGGATTTTCTTAACATAACAATCTTTGTTGTTTGAAAACTTACAACTTAATTTTAAATGAAGTGTATATTAATAAATCAATTTTATCACCTTTGTATTATGACCTGGTGCAATGTTTTTCTTGTATTCTAGCAGATTACAGTCAAGATATTTTAAATTGGGATATTTTTTTTATATATGCATACATATTGTATAAAAATAGTTATTTCATACTTATGATTGTTCTGTCTGCACATCCCTACAAATTTAAAATGTTAAAGTATTTAAAAGAAATTTTTAATATCCATCTGTATTTATTTTTTTTCTTCTTACTTTGTCGTTCATATTGCACATTTCTGAATGATTTACAACAATGTCAATGTTCTGGTTATTTTTATTGAACATTAAAGATGTTGGATTTGTTTACTGATATTTTTATGAAAATGTTTGATAGATGTAACTTTTCATCATGAAATTTTGTTATTCATAATCAGAATGATCAATAAACAAAGTTGTTAAGAAAGAAAAATATAAATTTAGAATGCATATAAGAAATATGTATTTAAATTTTTCTTTGTAATTGTTTTACTAATTTGAATTCTGTGAGCATTTTTTGGTTTTATTATACTAAATTTAGAATTGCTAATCCTGTATTTACTATGTAATTTTGTTAAAATTAATTGCATAGTAGTTCACAGTAGCTAATTTCTCAATAAAAAAAAAACACATAAGTATGTGAATTAAATGGTTTTCCCTGTAAATTTAACTTAAGTTTTAAAGCTCTTGTTTGTTCAGAAAGTAATTTTATTTAATAATTTAAGATTTTAAAGAATCCAGAAAATTTAGCCTATGCTGTTATTAAATATTTTGATAGAAAAAACATATTTTAGTTAAAAATTACTCCCCCCCCCCCCTATCTAAAATTAACATATTGGTATAGTTGATAATTTAAAAAAAATGTAATCTTATAACATTTTATTTTAAGTTTATCCAGTTTTTGAAGTGTGCAGCTTATACTTATCTGGTCTGGAAGTAATCTTTATTAAATGTCTTGGTCATAAATTTAAAATAAAAATACAAAACTTTCATATTTTATTTTATTTTAAAACTTAATTGAAAAAAGTCTTGAATTAATATACTATCTAACCTAATAAATGAAATTAAACATAAAACCTTTACTTTTTCATTATTTAAACATTCTATGAAGATACGTTGTTTTTAACTGCTGCAGCCGGTAAGTATCTTCTTCACAAGCACAAAAGATGTGAAGTTATAAGGATTACATCCATCAGAAATCTACATGGCTTATTTTTATTGTTCATCATTTAATGAATTTTCTTTTATTTGAATCTTTTTCATAATCTACTCGTTAAGGGGCTGGGAAACTCAGCTGAACTGAGTATGTTATAATTAGGCAACATATTTTTCTCCAATTTTTAATTTGTAAAATAAAAAAAGACATATTAAAAATATTTTTCATAGAGAATAGAAGAAAAATAAGTTGAAGATTGATGTTTCCATGTACATACATATAATCTTATATATATATAGTATATATGTAAGTGATATTGTCATGTTAAACCTGCTTTTTTATTTTTTTTATTAAATTGTTCAATTTTATTTATTTATTGTAATTTTTTTGTTCAATAAAAGTACATAATTTTACTACATTTGTGTTGCCTTGAAAGAACTTAATTTACTTGTCACTGTTTATTACTTTTCAATCATCACTATTTATTGTATTAATATTTTAGGTACTAAATGATTGCTGGCAGTCAAATGTACTTTCATTGATAGACAGACATTCATCTTACAATAATGGCTTGTATATCAAACTGACAAGGAAGGTCTCCACACTGGCATATTCAGAAAATTCTGAAAAAATTACAGAATGTTCGTCTCATGAGGGATATATGCATTTATAAAAAAAAAAAGTTCGACAGAATCCCGATAAAACATTCATAAAAAAAATAATGAACATTTCGTTTATTTGGCAATTTATCACCGGTTTACGACAAAATAAAATTTCAAAATACTTTTTTGTCAAACACTCTTTAAGGTTAAAAATGTTTCATGCTGAACTGTTTTTTTTTTTTTTTTTTAATAACTTTTTTTTTTTCGGTTTTATTTTATTATAACTATAGTTTTCTCATATATTTTATAATGAAAGTTAGTTTTGAAATTTTATGAATTAAAACAAAAATTAAATTAATTGTTTCAATCTCAAAATCAAGTCCAACTGAGACTGTGTGTTCAAATTCGTGTGTATAGAAACAAAACTTATCCACTATTGAAATGTATTACTGCAGCATTCTTCTAGTCTTTATTTTAGAATATGTTTAAATGTATGAAAATATATTTTTGAATATGAAAATATTTTATGTATATTTAATTATTTTTACAGTATTATAATTAATTATATTATATTGTAGTACATATATAGGGCCATTCCAAGCAAAGTGGTCCCAGGGTCCAAAATTTTAAAATTAGAGATATAATTTCAAAAAAAATTATTTATGTAGTTGAAAGTGTATATTTTCTTGTAATAACAGTGAAATTTGATTTAGCAAAGTTTAAGTGCTTGAAAACTTAAATTAATTAAAGATGTTTAAAAATTCATGTTTTTTGACAATAGTTTTATGGAAAGAATATGTTGTATTAAAAATGCAATAAACACAGTAATTATTAAAATATCATCATATATCAGAATAAATACTTATATACTAACCCCCAAAAATTGCTAGAGTAGTTTATTGTGATCTCGGACATTTTAATAATGATAAAATGACAGTTCTTCGATTCCAGTGTCACACACGTCACAAAAACTTAAAATTTTTCCTCTTGTCATTTAATTACTAACTTTAAAATGTTGGAAACTTTATTTATAAGTTAACTAAACATGCTGAAAATATTGCAAATAAAAAAAATAATTTTGACCAAAAAATAAAATTATTATTTATTTTTTAATTCTTGTCACACACGTCACTATATGTGATGTGTGTGACTGTGGCGTGTATGACATGAATATATGTTTAATTAAAAATGCTCAACTTCTTTTAAATATGTTAGGTATATATCAGCAATATATGCACAAACACCTGGTAGCTTATTGTAACTCATGATGCAATTAATAAATTCATCTATATTATACATTTTTTCTTTTTCAAAAAAAGCAAGATAAATTAATTATTTTGTTTTCAAGAAAACTGTTTTTTCAGCTATTATTTCCATATATTTTATCTGGTCATTCTAAACAGTTTAGAAAGGTATAGCAAAAGAGGGATTTTTGAACAACCAATTATCTTCTGTAAAATAATGCTTATTGTTTGTTTACATATAGATGACAACACATTTGCTATTCTTGTAGTAAAATAAAGTTGATGTCTATCTTTTTTTTTTTCAAAGTGGTGAGTGATTTTTCTATTGTTATTATAAACTAATGAGAATAAATTTGTAAGCAATGATGCCCTATAATTTTGTTGTTAATTTAATATTTTTAAAAATAACTTTTTTTAGTTTACAGCATTATTGTTTCCGAATAATTAAGACTAATGATTAGTTGTTCTTAACTTTATATATTGGAGGTATCACTGAAAACTAAAAACCAATCTTAACAATGTGAATTATATAAACAACTTTTTATCATTGAGTTTCGCATTAACAATATTTTAAATTATCACAATATTACAAAAAAATATGTTTGAGTTTATGCAATGTTGTATTCAAGGGGTGGGCTGATGGAAGAGGGGGAATTTGTCATTTGGATGCGTTTAAAATCAAAAATGAATCCTTATACAAGCAGTTTGGACTTGATTTTTTCTTTCATTTATTTTCGCTATAAGGATGGTCTTATAAAACCTTATCAATATAAAAATTATAGATATTATTGAGAAGATGTAAAATAAATTTATTTGGATTCCATATCTTGAGAACTGACAAAGTTATGGATTTTTTTCTTTTTCCACCCCACCTTTTTTTCAAGCAAGAGTTGGTCCTATCAAAAACTTGTCAGTACAAAAATTTTAGATAATGTTAAGTACATTTATAAAAAAATTATTTGGATTTGATATCTTGAGAATTGACAAAGTTATAATTTTTTTTTCTTGCAAAAACCCCATTTTTTTTTCCCCCTTTATTTAACAAGGGTAAAAGTTAAAACTTCTCTTTGCTTTGCAATATTGTGACCTATAAGCAAAATGCATTTTGAAGTGAAAAAAGAACAGGAACTCAACCCCTAAACAATGAAAAACAGCCAAATCTGTAACATTAAAGATCTGCTTTGTATGATTACATGTATAAAAATAGGAATAAAGAATATTAAAATTCAATCCAAAAAAGTTATATTTTACATGCCAGAATCCTTGCTGTATATCTCAATATGGGAATCCTAATATCAAATTAAGTAAACAAAATATCTATCTTTTTGTCAACAAGCAAGGTTTGTCAGCAGAATTTGATTTATATTGCAAAATTGGTAGAGTATTTATAAAATGATTATTTTTGTTTTTAGTTTATTTAATACAAGAAAATCATAACTTGAAAATTAATATATTTTCATCATACTTTTTATAAGCTGGAAACTTTATTGATTATCATCTAAATTAAAATGTTCCAGTCAGAAACATAGTATACAGTTCTAGCTTCTTACAAATTGGTATTATATTAAGTAGACCATATAATATACCATTAATATTCAAGACATACCTTAGTAAGGTATTTAAACTATCAAGATTTTTTGGTTTTCAAATATTTGGTTCTGTGGTAATAAGTGTAGTTGAAATATTTTATTAATTGCAAAAACAATGATTTTTTTTTTATTATAACACTGTTATTTACACATTTTAAATAAATTATTCACTAAATTACTAACCCATTCTTAAGAAGTTAAATGATATAAAAACTATTTTTGTAGCACTTGGACATTTTAATGCATTCAAAAACTCATTTTTAAGCAAAGAAATGTGAAATTTGTAAGTATAACTACCGAAGTGATTTAGAATTTAAAAGTGTTATTTTTCAATAAATGTATTGCAGAAATTATAAGTAATTGCTATCTCATCATAATCTTTCTCAGGTAGTAATGCTTTGCAATTAAGTGTAAAATGCCAATTTTGACATCATATTCTGAAAAAGCTTATGTTTTAGTTGAAAAATTGAAATGTTGTCCAATTTCATATATTTTAAGACTGAACTTAATTTCATAAATGTAACAAATTTGCATTTTTTTTTTTTTTTTTTTTTTTTTTTAAGAAAAAGAAGAAAAAAACTGAAATTAACTAGTAAAAAATTCTTTAAAATTTGATCAAAAAGAAGGTGTTAAGGGCTAAAAATTAATAAAATTCAAATTCCATAAACCAGCAAGTTTTGATCATAAAAATAGAGAATTTCACATTGTAACCCCCCCCCCCCCCCACACACACACACACACCTTTTACTATACATAACTGATACAATCTTAAAATCGTATATAAATATTTTAGAAATGTATTAATTGACACAAATAGCTTCTCAATCGTTCAATTTTAAACTTTTTTTTTTAATTTAAACAAAGAAAAACAACAAAAATGAATAAAACAATTTCAATCACTGTCACTTGAACATTTTATTTCATTTTACTTTCTCATTTACAAGAATTTATGTAAAAAAATTTGGTAGGGAAAATTAATTTAAATCATATACAATTACTATAAAAAGAGAGAACAAAAATAAATGGCAGAGACATTTAAATGTGACCAATAATGAACACGTCAACTATAAATATGTATAGTTAATAATAAATAAATGCATAATACAATAAACTTTTAAAAAAAAGTAAACATTAGTTTAATCATTTAAAACAGTGAATTCCTTTTAAATATTAAATCATTCACATAATTATCAAACAGGTCAAGACCTAATATTATATGAGAAGGTGCACAACCATAAGACCAAGTCCATTTTGAAAAAAAAAAAAAAAAAATCACTTTATGATTGTTTAAGTACGCGTATTGTGTTTAATGTCATATAATGCGACATTCACAGTCATTCATTTCTTTGGCTTCGGCTTTTTCCGTATCTGTTAATTTCCATCTACCCATTTTTAAATTTGTTAATTTTCTCCTTTATTACAATGATTTTAAACATTTTAATTTCCTATTCAAATAAAAATTCTTCTAAAAGTAAAGAATTTAAATTCAAAAGTCATTTTGTCAATCCTCCACCGAAAACAACAACCATTTTTTTAACGGTTAATAATAATAATAAATATTTAGAAGATGCATAAAATGTGTTTTGTTCACCTCTGACAGTGAACCAAGTCTGTAAATAGATGCCACATGTGAGAAAATATGTGAAAATAGACTTACAAGGAAGGTCTCCTACAGACATACTCTGAAAAAATTACAGAATGTTCTTGTCATTATAAAAAAATTTTGGTGGAACCTCCATATAACATCCATAAAAAAATGAAAATTTCATTATTTGGTGGTTTTTTATCGGTTTGTAATGGAATGAAATTTCAAAAAAATATTTCATGTCAAATACACTTTAAAGGGAAAAAAAAAAAAAAAAAAAATCATGTTGAAATTGTTTAGATAAATTTAATTTAAATAATTTTAGTTTTGTCACTTTTAATTGTTTTTAAGTATAATTTTGTTATATCGATATTTATATGTATTTATATTCAAACTTAAGATTTAAAATGAAATTCATAATTTAAGTTAATTAAAATTGTTTCAAGCTCTAAGTCTAATTGAGCATTGTGGATTTGATTTTGTTGCAATGTAAACATCTGTTTTTTATTTTTGAATACGCTTAAATGCATGAAAAAAAAATTTCTTAATATGATTTTTTTTACATATGAAAATATTTTTTTCTAGTAATAACTACAGCAAGAAGCACTATATATATTCAAAAGTATTTTATTTTTTTTACAGACTTTCTACTGTAATTCTGTGGTTAATTTTGACTGATTCTTTTTAACATACATTAACTAGTTTAATTAGTTTTTTTTTTTTTTCATTTCCATTAATGGGACTTGGTTTATTATGGTTGTGAGTCCCCCAAATAGGGAAAATATAATACAAAATCTGAAACATTAAATAATTTCGGCTATTGTAATGAATTAAGTTAGAAATTTAATAAAACTGACAATGATTAAGGTATATACACATTCATTCATAAAACCATAGTAAGTACAATTTCTGTTATAAAGTGAAGTTCTGAAATATATCTACAAGGTTTATCACAAAAATATAAGGAACACAAATATATGGATAGTTCAATACCAACTTAAATAAAATAGCTTTCAGAAAAGGCATAGTTTAAGTAATAAATAATAATCTTAAAAAGTTAAATATTTAAATTTTTTTGTTTAGAAAGATTGATAATTTTAACCACAGTTTAAGCTGTCATATGGAAGACATCGAAAAATTAAACTGAGAAAAAAACAAATTTTAAAATTATGTATTTTTTCTTAAAACTTTTAAAATGCTAAAATAAAATTTATAGTCCATTACAATAAAAATTAAGGTCAATAAGTACAATAATAATTTAAAAAAATTCTTACAATAAAAACACAAAATCTACTGTCTTAAATATGTACATAAATTAAGAATTTAGAGTTTAATTTTCTCATGATGAAGACATTAAATGAACTTTCCAAGTGCATTATGTTTTTACTATAATAATTAGTAGAAATTTTATGACAGCTTAAAATAGATTAAACAATCCACGTCCAAATTTAATAAATGCACATCCAAAATCACATTTTTACAAAAAGAAAAAAAGTAAATTCATCACAAAGGAGAGGTGGGGAATGATTCTGTTCAGAATGAAATGTATTCAGCGTCATTTAATTTTTGTAAAAGGACATTTCTTAAAATCATTTACTTTTCATGGGAATCAAAGATGTCCAACTTATAAAGGTTTCTTGTATAAAAGTTCAGTTTTATTTAAAAATAAGACAAGCATCTAAATTGTTAGAATGCAATGATTTGGCTTCATGTAATCGGAACATGTAATACATTCATAATCATTCCATGTAATTTACACAATTCAAAAATATATGCTATTTCTAACACAGTCATTTATGATTAGGATAAATGCAATATAAAAATTTTCAGATCAACTTAGAGGCATAAGATGATAAGAATACTTGTCTCTATCTTTATAATACAGCATCCATACTGCATAAACACTCATTATAATAATTATCAGCGATACTGCAGAGAAAATCAAACCAATGGCAATATCTGTAAAAGAAAAATATATGAGTATAAATTGTAAAAATAAATTCACAGTTTGAATCTTATCACTATTAAAATTGGTATGCCTCTTACTTTGTGCAATATAAAGGGTTAAGAGGTAAAACAATGATAGGCTACATTGTGAAATTTAAGAGGCTTTGAAAGGGATAGTGTAATGTTTAGAAATCTAGGGATAGTGATAATAATGTTTAGAAATCTTACATCATGGCAAAAATGACGTTAATCCTTTCAAAACTATTGTTGAAGATAGATATAGAGGCAAAGAAAGATGAATGCTGATGTACATAAAAAGAAAGAACAGTGAATAACTATCTGATGATTAGAGGGGGTAGGATCATTTCCTCTTCCCTAATCTTTCATATAATTAAGTATGATAATTCTGACTAAAAGGGAAAAAAGTGGGTTATCCATAAATTAGCAGATGGACTCTAAGTCTACCTGCAACTTTCTGCTGCAAAAGATATATTTACTTTTTAGATTGTTTCAACCATCATCTAATTAATTGACCATTGTGTTTCTCATAGTTGAGAATGTACATTGCTCTTCATTGGAGAATGTTTTTTGCTCTTGCTAAGGAAGCTAAAATAATAACAAGCTTCTGTTGCTATTATAAGATATTATACAAATCTATGAGTTAAAGAATGTATTGATGCCAATTGTTTATAGATATTTTGTAAAATTGTAAATAATTGGCATCAATATATTCCTTAGCTCATAGATTTGCACAGTTTTTTTATATAGTAGCAACAGAGGCTTGTTATTATTTTAGCTTCCAAAGAGCAAGGTACATTCTCAATTATGAGAAACACAATTCAAAGATGATACAGACTAAAATTTCATAATGATCAATCCATTAGACAATGGTTAAAACAATTTCAAGAGTAAAGATGTGTTTTTCAGCAGAAAGTTGCAAGTAGACTTAGAGTGTGTGAAGAGCAGGTTTTGATAACAAAAGAGGAAAATTGAGTAACAGTCACAGTAAATTCATTCACTCTATCATTAAATTTGGTTTACATCTACAGTCTATCAATATTTTTTAGTAGATTAGATAGAACAATTAATGGTATTCTTATTAGACTTTACTAAGCAGTTTTTAGATTGTAAACCATTTCATAAAAAAACAGAGAATAATTCTTTTATTCTATCAATTATTTCATACTTTTGAAAATAAATCTTTATCCTGACATTAATGTATGGGCAGTACATACTGTGAGTCTAACATGAGTAGGAATCTATTTTTATTTATTTATTTTAATGTCTATAGCTTTCAGATGCTTTCAAAATGACCCTGGATGTACCTCATGGAGGTGCTTGAATTTCATATCCCATCCGTCTCAACCACCCAACCATTTAGACAAAGTTTAAGAATACATTCTTTTTTTTTCTTTTTTTTTTTTTTTTTTTTTTTCTCTTTTTAACTAAAGACTGGCATAAGTTTTCTATGTATCAACCTAGTTCATCTTTCCTTGAATCCACAGACTTTGGATAATGCTCTGTAAACCTCCTTCATGTATAATTTTACAGTTTGTATAAAAGAAGACAAGTGAAGCAATGCATAAGGATGTTATCAATGGAATTTATCCAGTAATCTATTATCTTTACCAAAATTACATTCAATTAATGCATAGTGATTTGAAGTTTTGTTAACACAACATTTTTTTTTCAATGAATTATATTTTTTACATAATGATCTGCTTCAAAGATGATGTTAGGGATTTCAGCTTTGAGTATACCATCATTTACTCCAGCTTTTGCATTTATTATATGTTGAAAAGCAAACTGTTTAATGTGATAATGATTGTCAGAGAGTATTGCAATAAGAATTTGTTCTGCAAAATGCTTCATATGCCAAAAAAAAAAAAAAAAAAAAAACTATCCTATTTTTTAATGCATTTTTCTGTGTTGTTTAGTAGCCAAGTAATTCCCTATTAACTCTTATGTCCCTTCTTTAGAATATGATTACATTTGAAGGTAAACCATTCTGGGGCACAACTAGGAATACATAGTACTTTACGAGTGAATGAACAGACTCTAACGGGCAATGAGGATTCATTTAAAAGGTTAATAATTCTATTTGCCATTGTAAGCTATTTCTTGTGGGAAGTGTTTTCTGAGTTTATATTCACTAATTTTTTTTTTTGAGAAAAAGCTTTGTAATGACCAGCAGGTGTTTCTGGTCTGTACTGAGTATTTGAGGAAGTTTTTAAAAATTACCCTCAATGGGTTAAAAATTGTAATAGGAAGTGAATAGCATTTGGACAAAGATTTTTCCAATTGGTCAGGTGAATTCATGTGGGTTGGAATTTTTCTCATCAAACTTGTCTAATAAATAATGCGGAACAATTCCTTGGAGTGAAAGTAGCATATGATCCATTATTATAGATCATTTTAGCTTGTCTCACACAAAATGGTTCACAATGATGAATAGAATTCTCTGGCTTTTAAATGAACATTCATTGTCCATTAGAGTCTGTTCATCCACTCTCAAATGTGTCTACTACGTATTCCAAGTTTGTGCCTCAGGATGGTTTACCACCAAATGTAAACAACTTCTAAAGAAGGGATATAAATGCTAATGGGAAATTACTTGGCTACTAAACAACACAGAAAATGGCGTAAAACAAATACTAAAAGAAGTCATTTAGGACAATGGTTGGTTTACACATGCAAAAGAAATTCTGATTGCAATGCTCTATAATGACTGCTATTGCATTAAAAAGCTTGCTTCTCAACATGTAATAAATACAAAAAGTAAAGTAAATGATGACATACTCAAAGTTGAAATGTCTAAAATCATCCTTGAGTAGATCATTATGTAAAAAACATAAATCATTGAAAAAATGTTGTGGCAACAGAACTTCCCACTATGCATTAATTTGGATGCAATTTTGGTAAAGATAATCGATGGCTGAAAAGATTCCATTAATATCATCCTCATGCATTATTCCACGTGTTTTCTTTTACACTAATTGCAAAAATATATGTGAAGGAGGTCACAGCAGTAGCATCCAAAGTCTGTGGGTACAAAGAAAGATAAACTAGGTTGATACATTGAAAACTTATGGCAGCCTTTGATAAAAAATCACAATTTAATGTATATTTAAAACATTGTGCTCAGGTACCGAAGGTTGGAATGTAAAATGCAGCCACCCCCACAAGGCATGTTCAGGGTCATTTTGAAAGCAACTAGATAGGACTGTATTCAGAAGAACAATTTGCTGTATGCCAGAATAGAGTGGTAATTTTTTTTTTTTTTTTTTTTTACAAATGTTGCCAGTTTTGACCCAGTTATACAGGATAAAGATATTGCTTTATAGTTTAAATATGTTAAGAAGTTAATAATAAAGGTTTAAATAACACTTTTAAATAATAATAATTTATATGGGAACACTTTTTTTTTTTTTTTTTGAAAAAATATCAAATTTTACCCAAAATTTCAACTTTTGGCCAAAAGCAGACTTTTTAATCTTCGTAGAGTTAGAAGGAGTCAAAATTTGAAGTCTTAAATAAAGTATTTCATGTAAGGTAAGTATATTTTTTAATTTTTAATACCCTTGGTTACATTGTACTTTCAGCTATATCATGTATTTTCCTTCACTCAACATTCATACATTTATATTTTAAGTTTTAAAAATTCATAGATGCCAAACCTTTCAATTTTTAAATATAAGGACAAAACTCTTAACATTTATGAATTTTGATTATTCATGCAATAAAAAATTAAGAACATTTCAACATTCGTGAATATTTAACTTGATTACTCACAAATTTTGTTTTATAAGAAATGTTTTTTTACAAAATAAACTTGCTTTATTTTGCAAATTCCATAAATTATTTGACACGGGTCACCTGCATTGTATTGTACAGCTCAATTTCTGAGGATTTCAACTCTTGTGTTGATTCAAAATATAGATCAGTAATTCCGAGAAACCCAAAACCTAACTTGGTACTAAAAATAAAAATTACGAAATTTTCCAAAATTAGAACTTTTTATTGGAAATGAAATTTTTTCTTCAAAAATTGTATATGAACTTTAAAGATTCAATGACTGCTTGTTGAGAACGCTATAGAATGTGATCTTTCACCAGTGAGGAGTCTAAAATTTAAAAGAGAAATCTAGACCACAGCTTTTTTTTACACGGAATTTCATACACACTTTCAAACAATCGCATATCATTAAATTTTTTCAGCCATTCACTAGCAATTGAAAACTGTACAATATGTTTATACTTATTCAAATTTATTTGAATGCACACAATTCATTTATTTGAAAGCACAGAATTTGTAAAGCACAGCATGTGCTTTTTAAGGCTTTATATATTTACATTTCAATCGCTTTTCCATTAGGAAAAAAAAAAAAAAATCATAAAACTTAACCCTTTTTTATGCACAAGAAGGTAGTCTCAACATTGGCGATTTAGACATTTGCAGATATTTCTCAGAACCTAATCCTTGCGAATGTTAATGAATTAAAGTGTTCACTATGTTATTTAATGACAGAAATTTATGATTAGATTAGACAATAATTACTTTTCAGAAATAGTGATATTCAAAAATCTGAATGTTTGGCAGCCATGAAATGTGAATGTTAAAAAAAATTAAACTACTTATGGCAAATACTTACTCTTGTCTTGTATTTTTTCTATGAATGATTTATCAAGTTGACATTCTTTTTCCCAATCATCAGGAATGAGGTCTTTTGTAAAATTGATAAAATATTTCAAGGGACAAAATTCAGTACATCCCTCTAAAATCAATGTATGTGGAGCTTGAATTTCTTTTTCGGGCTGGCTTGAATTCTGATAGAGTATCCGCACAGCTTTTTCACCATCCGCTAACTCATGCAGTTCAAACAAAAGAGATGCACAGTAAGGTGGCTGCTTCATATTATACAAGTTCAATGCATCCAGTACTACAGCAATGTTGGTATCATGCTGCCAAATAAGCAAACACAATTATAAGAAAATTATTTAACATAACTTCTTTTTTCATCTGATAACAAAAACGAAAAAACATGAGATAATTAAAATGTCAAAAAAAGAAAATCAGAATGAGCAGAAGCAGAATGAAATCTAGAGAGAGTATGATTTTGGAACAGAAATGCTTGAGGTCTGCAGTAGGGCTGGGCAATACCTGAATTTAATATTGTACAGCTCATATTCAAAATATTAGAATAATTGAGAAAAAGTAATAAGAAAAAATTATTTGTCATTTATTTATTTTTTATACTAAGTAAATGCAATTAAATTTCTTATAAATTAAATCTGGAATGTTTAGATAAGATTTTAACATTTATAAAATATAAAATACAGCACATTAAATTAGGTATACAGCTTCCTTAAACACACCAGAATATTAGAATAAAATTTAGATTGGTTCAAAATATTAGAATATTTTATTTTACGCAGCAATATTACCTTATGAATATGAAGTAAATGGTAGTTAATATTTTGTAGCATCCCCTTTAGCTTTCATAACAGCGTACAATCGATCTTGCATACTATATACAAGGTGTTTACAAACATGTCTATCAATATTAGCCCAAATAGACTTTATACGTGCCACTAACTCAGTTTTACTTGAAGGAGGATTTTCTTGAAGTTTTTTCTTCATTATACACCATAAGTTTTCGATGGGATTAAGATCTGGTGAATTTGGTGGCCAAGGAAGTACCTTAATGTTGCGTTGGCGGAACCAATTCTTAGTTGACACCGAGGTATGCGGGGACGCTAAATCTTGTTGAAAGATGAAATCATCTTCAAATAAATCTTCTGATGATGGAATCATGTAATATTCTAAAATTTCTTGATATATCAGAGAGTTAACCTTTTCGTAGACGATGCATAACTTTCCAGGTCCTTCTGCACTCATACAACCCCCAAACCATGACACTAGCAGCAAATTTTACGGAACGTTTAAGGCATTCTTTATCAAATGCTTCTTGCTTCATTCTCCAAACTCGAATACCTTGATTACCATATGAAACACAAAACATACTTCCATCACTAAATAATATAGTTTTCCAATCTTCATTGCTCCATAAACGTCTTGATTTACACCAATTCAATCTTATACGCTTTTGTCTTGCAGTCATGAGAGGTTTTGTTTTCGGTACACGAGATTCAAATTTAAATTTATGGAGACGTCTTAATGTTGTCGATGTAGAAACTTCAACTCCTTCTTCTTTCCATTTTCGGTGCAAGAATCGCACACTTTTAAAACGGTTTTTCTTAACTATACACTTCAGTTTCCTGTCATCTCTAGCAGATGTTTTTGGTTTTCGGCCACCATTTCGGCGATTATTTTGAAATTTTCCAATTTTTGAATATTGTGTTAGTATTTTACTAACGCTCGATTGCGAACAATGTAAATAATTCGCTATAAAACATTGATTTTTACCGTGCCGATACAAATCAACCATACGAGGTTTAGTAGATTCAGGAATATCACTCACACGGCCCATTTTAAGACGAAAAAGAATCAAACTGCAAAAAAGAATACTGATTTTAAATAAAATAGTCTGAATTTAATCAATGATGCCACCAGTTAAGAATTGGTAATAATTAAAGGAGAATTAATGTGAAATATTCTAATATTTTGAACCACTTGAATAAATATTCTAATATTTTGACTTTTCAAAATAAATTTTTTTACAATTAATCTTTTCAAAAATGATATTAAATTTAAGATAACAAGTAAGTTTAATGAACAATAAGTTCTTAATAAAAATATCGTTTGCATATTTTCATTAAAAGACATTAAATTACCAAACGATATTTCCAATTTCTAAAAAAAAGGTAATTATTCTAATATTTTGAATATGAGCTGTAGTATATGAACAACTTGATATTGGTGATACATCGTTATACAAATTTAAAGTGTCAGCATAAGGAACTATTAAATCCATGGGCTCTTATTAGTAATATGATTTACTCAGGGAAACATAGCTATAGTTCCATATAGTTTATTTACACTTACAGTAAAACCCCGATAATTCGGATTAATTGGGACCAGGCCCAATACAGATTGTCGAAAATCCGGATTATCCAGAGAGTGTGAATAAATGAAATAAAATAAAACATAATCAAAGAAGATCACATTTAAACAGAACATATTCAATATTTAAAGAGAGTAAAAATGTTTACTTTGTAATTATAAAATTGTCATATTTTGCCAGTTTTGCCAGCGCATGGTCATGCATTCTCTTCAGCATTCTCGTTTATTCATCCTTCTATTTCGATTATCCACAAGTGATTTCCAGAAGGGTTTTGGCACGAAGACAAGGAAACAGTCCCAAGAGGGCTGTTTCCAACAGGACTTATGGATTGGCTGACAAAGATCGAATCGCGATCCTTATCAGTCAGTGTGTCTATAAGACTATTTTACTTTGCTTTCAGGCAATGCTCTGAGTAAAACTTTATTAAGCAGTGAGTTTTTGATGACATTTCCACTGTGTTGAATTCTGTGTGTGTGTGTGGGGGGGGGGGGGGGGGGAGGACATTTCCCCCGGAGCAATGAAATGTCCCCCCAGATTTGTAATTTGAAAATTTTGATTTTTTTCATTTTCAATGGTCAAAATGTACAATTTCCTCCCCCCCCCCAGAACTCTATAATGTCCCCCCAGGAGCCACTGAAGTCCCTCCCAGAGAAAAGTGTCTGAATTCAACAATGCATTTTCAAATGGATTAAATAGAAAACTGTGAAAGCTGGAATTGGCAAACCTTAAATGATGTATAGTTCTTCCTTTCATAGATAACATTAGAGTTTAAATAAGAAAGCTTGAGGTATTACTCCGAAAAGATTTCGGAAAATACTTTTATATTCAGAATACGAGACTGAAATAAATTTATGTTATGAAAATTTGCCGATCACTTCTCAAACTTGAAAAAAAAAATCAACCAAACCGATCCGGATTATCGGGGTTCCACTGTATTTACAGCAGCCGCTCAAATGCAGTGCATCATGTCAAGTCATTTGTACATCTCAGATATCTTTTATCGGCTCACATGCTAAAGCCTTACAAAATAATTCACGGTATTGTTGCACCATCTCTTAACATGGATTACTACTATTCTCGTGTTTCGAGGATATGACAGGAACATTTACTATTTTTGAAGGACAAATAATATTGCAGCAAAAACTTAAACACAAAACAAAAGTAGAAATCAATGAACCATTGGTTTTATATCTATTTTATCATACAAGAAAATTTCTATTTTTTAATTTTTTTAAAACTAAATTTGTATTAATCTCTATTGTATTAGTTCAAGTCACCTTTTATCATTTGAAATAAGTATATTATTAAAAATTTTAATTTGCTATTGATTTACATAACTATCAACACTGAGCTATATTTATTAAATGAAAAATATAAACTTGAAATAAATTAATCTATTTCAAAAATATGTATTAAAATATTTCATTGCTAAAAAGGACGTCAAATACTAATAAAAACATTAAATGATCTTAATAATTTGACATGTTTCGATTAAATTTACTTAATCATCATCAGAAAAACAAGATACAAATAAACACAAAGATCAGAAAAATCGTCAGAAGCTCAATGGTCTGCAATGATTCCTTGTCATTTCAAATCTCAAATATTTGGATTGAATTGTTAAATAATTTAAAAATTAAGCAATGTGATACATAAATAAAATATAACGCGCATGATTTTTATTTATTTTAAAATTTTAAAATTTCATTTGTAATAGTTTATTGTCATTTTCCATCTTTGTGTTTATTTGTATCTTGTTTTTCTGATGATGATTGAGTAAATTCAATCGAAACATGTCAAATTATTAAGGTCTTTTAATGTTTTTATTAGTATTTGACGTCCTTTATAGCAATTAAATATTTTAATACATATTTTTGAAATGTTTTTAATGGACGTATAAGAAAACTTCTATTTATAATTAATGTAAATTAATCTATTTTATTTTTAAGTGAAACTCCTGTGCAGAAAACATATCAATAGAAAAATCAATATAAAAATGTAAAATAAAAAATATATAAAGTAAGCTTCTATCAGTTTTTTTTTTAATTTATTTATTTATTTTATTATTTTTTTTATGAATAGAAACGGATTTCTTATTTTATTGTCAGGTGGTCTCTATCCTTTTGAACCCCAATTTAAGATAATTTTTAAATCCAAGAAAATAGAATTTTCCCCTAGCACTTATGAAAAATACTTAGTTATGTTGGTGCTTAATTATTTTCAGTCATTTGATAAAGATAAATTTTACTTTGTTTCTTTTTCTTAAATTATTAGAGAGAAAAAAAATCATTTAAGTAAATTTAAAAATCCAGATGGTGGCAAGACCCCCCCAAACCTCCTCCTCTACCTAGCCAGCACATATCACATTCTTCTTAAATGATCAGATTTACTAGAGATTTCATAATGGATCTCTATGTCGCGATATATATCTTGGTATTGTGTGTCCAGGCAGTTTTCTTAAACTATAACTTTTGCTATTCTTTTAGTAAATCACTTGGTATCTCTAAATATGCACAATAAATTATAACTTTAAATAAATAGCTCAATTTATGTACAGTCAACTAATTTTAGTATGCACAGCTTGGATTAAAATTTGTGACTTTTTTTTTCCTATTACAAATACAAAGTAAATTATCCTTATTAATGCATGAATGAATGTTAAAATAGTAGATAATGATATGAAATAAGATATTTCTTCAACATAAAAAATGTATCAGTTTCATAAAAGTAAACAAACAATAAGTAGCAATAAAATAAGCATATATTACACACATTTATCTTTGATTATTTTTAATTTCCTGAAATACTGATATAATTTCTGTTTGTTTCATTACTGCAGATTTATGCTTGGAAATTTTATTGGTAAGCTATTAAAAAATGCAATATTTTTTGCCTAGAGATGAAAGTTTGTTCTGATAAAAAGGTAATAAAACCTTTAATTTTTTTTTTTTTTTTTTTTTTTTTTTTTTTAAATTATTGTTTACTTTGTGGTTTAGAGAGAAACGGGGATTAAATTAAAATTTAGATTCAATTGAATTAATGAAGAAAACCAACTTTCTAAAGGAAAAAATGTTTTTGTCATCAAATTTTTTCAAAATCTTAGTTATAAATTTCATTGTTTACAAATAGATATCTATTGCAAACTATTTGCATCTAAATATATATTGCAGACTGTACATTACATCTTTAATTCAACAACATAACTTAAAATATGTTAATTACTAGCATCAAAGTTAAACAATTTTGCATTGTTTTATCTGTTTATCTTATTCATTACTGTCCTGAAATGCAACTTGGATCTTTTTGATATAGTTACACACCTAAAGACTTTTTTTTTAATTCCCAAAATTTCCAGACATTAATTTAAATATTAAAAATAGAGAATCTTTCAATAAAAGCTAAAACAATCTTTCTGAAAAGAGTGTCAAAGTCAACAATTTAAGCTTATTAAAAAAAAAAAAAAAAAAAAAAAAAAAAAAAAAAAAACAATAGTCTGGCACTAATCATGTAACACTGTAGGATAACTGATTGCAACAACTTGAGACATAATACAGTTATCAGAAAATGAAACATATTATTAATTCTAATGTTCCCCAATAGCGCTTTTACATATAAAAAAGGCTGATAAAATGGGTATTATTCTCAGAAATAACTGTTTTCTCAATGGAAATTTTAACACTTTGGAAAGCTGTACAAGGGAAAAGCAAAAACTAAGATTTGCTACACATTACAGGAGTAGGAAATGCTTTGTTCCCCATAAACTTAAATAAAACTATAGTAAAACTTAAACAAGTCTTAATCAAGACAAATTATTAATAGAGTTTCATCATTTATAATGAATATGAATGCAAATTATCACATAAAATACTTCTGGTGAATCATACTAATGAACAACTACAACTGAAGTTTACATCACTGAATCATAGTACATTTGATAGCAAAATAGAATATTTAAAAAAGCAAAAAATTAAGAGTATCAAAAAACATGCGAAAATCAGGAGACTTGGCATGTCCGAAAAACAAACTATCAACTTAGATAGAAAAGAAGTATAGTTTTCATAAAATGCGAATGATTTTGGATACAAGTAAATGCAGTTGAAATAGCAAAAGATACTTACAGCAGAATAAATCTGAACTTTTTGCTGTGGAATTTCCCCTGCTATTTTGCTTGCCATTAATTCAATCATCTTTTTCAATAAAGGACCTGTGGCAAAATAAGAAGTTTTTTTATATTTTGTAGACACACATACATGCACTTATTTATAAAACACTTTTTAGGCAACATCAAATACTTCTACAGCTTTACAAAAAAGAAACAACTTGTATTATGTTAATAATGTTCATTGTTATCAATGAAAGCATTGTGTCTCATATGAGTTATACACTTTCCATTTTTATTGATTTTGTCGAAAGCTAATTTAGTTTTTATAATGAAGGATATATACAGTGTTGGGCACGTTCACAAAATAAACGAACTAACTCAAACTCACGTTCAATTTCTGAAAAGTGATTTAAGTTCACGTTCAAATTCAAAAATTTTCAAACGAACTCATTCAAATCAAACTCATTTGTAAAAGTAAACAAAGTTCACTAAAAAGTTCACTTTTTTTTTTTTTTTTTTAATGTTTGGATATTATTGTCCAAATTTACAAAATTTTGTGAACTAATCATTTGATTATTCGATATGTAAGATAGAGGTATGTACGGACGAAAATTTCCAGGCCCGATCCATAGAAAAAAAAAGTCCTGCCCGATATTAAAATAGAAATTTCGGCCCGAGCCCAGCCTGGCTCGTAGAGAAAATTTAGCGGCCCGATATAATAGCTAAAATCAAGGCTCGACCCGGCCCGATATAATAGCTAAAAACAAGGCCCGACCCGGCCCGATATAATAGCTAAAAACAAGGCCCGATAGATTGCAAACGACAACTACAAACTAAATAGAATGATAGCCTGATGTAGACACCGTAACAATAGAATGATAACCAGATTTTTTTTTTCAAATTATGGGAAGACCTACTTGCCTCGCCAAAAAATAATCATATACAAAAATTTAGTTCAGTTCTAGAACTAACTACCAGAACGTAAACTTTTAGGTGGTGAAATATTGAAAATGGCATAAAATTGGCGATTGCAGCGCCCCCTTTCGACGGATTCTTTTAAAAATCAGGGAAGACCAATTAGCCATAGTCATACACTTACACGAAAAATTTGGTTCAATTCGATGCATAACTTCATATATTTTTGGTCGGTACAATATTGAAAATGGCACAAACACGCGATTGCACTCTCTGGATGTCTGTGTGCATACCTTTCGAGACAATGCTGGTCTCAGTAGTGTGCTTTAGTAATTGCTCCTTTTTGCTAGTTTTTAACTTAGTATTAATTTTACAGAAGAGGAGGGGTTAACTTACCTTATAGCAATTGCGATAGACAAAAAACAGACACAAGTGGGAGATCTTATAATGGTTCCGTTTAATTTTTTAAATACGGAACTCTAAAAAGTACTTATTACAGTTTCCCTTTCATGCTTATGTTTTTCATTTAAAAAAGAGGGTCATGGGCTGCGTAAATAGACACATTAATTCCAAAGTATTGGTCTTTCCATGTTCATTTCTGTATATCCCATTGTAAACTAAATTGATTTTAAAATGAGTCCTTAACTGTACCTAAATATCTGAAATTTTAATAACATTAACACATTTCCACGGATTGGAGGCTTAAAAATATAAAAATTTCTATACTGGTGAATCTTAAAAAAAAAAAATAAATAAATAAAATAAAATAAAACACTTAGAAAAATTCATTGTGGACAGATTCTTTATTAAGAAATTTGCCGTCATTTACAAATGTTTTATGATTTTTTTTTACACGGATTATTCTATCTATTTTGCACCGATCTAGAAATTGTTTCGTTTAAGACTGGATTTCGTCATATACAGATTTTTGTAGCACCTTTTATAATACTGTTTCCCCCATCCCCTAGCATTGTATATGAACTATTCTTTAAAGAAAAGTTTAATTGTTGAATCATGGTAATTTAAAATTAGAATAAACTATGGCTATAGCGGAATCGATCGGTATCTTGAAAATTTTCCGTAGAAGACAATATTCCGTCTTAGACAAATTCTACTCTGTCTGCGGATTCGTAGAAACTTGAAAATTTTTCCGATTTAGACATATTTTGCCTTACAAAGTCCACCTTGTACAGAGAGTTTACTGTATATATATCTATTTTCGACAAAATTGTATACAGCCCAGGTCCGGTTTGGCGCGACCCGAGTCTGCAGAAGAAGTAAGACTAGGATACTACCCGGAGAAGTGATATCCAGACTTAACCCGTCCTGAGGCTCGTGAAGGCCTCTAAATGGCATTTGAAAGAGGGAAAAAGTGTACTAAGGTCTGGAAAATTTTTAAATAAATTATGAAAAAATTGAACGTAAATTTCATTCAAACTCGTCTATTTTTTGAGTTTCTGTTCAGTTCAAACTAGTGATGGGCGATTTCGATGTTTTAAATCGATTTAATCGATACTACAGCCGACTCGATTTAATCGATACTTTAAAATTTTTAATCGATTTCTCTGAAGGTAATATAATTTTAATTTTCCTTCAAAAGTCGAAGATAAAATAGACGGATGTGCCAATTCCAAAATTTCAGTGGATTAGTTTCTAAGATAGAAGAATTAAAGAAACCTCAGAACCAACCCCCCCCCCCCCCCCTCCCTTGCAAAATAGCGTTTTTTGTTGAGTGATGTACACCAAGAACTAAATAACACTAATCTATGTCAGAGATTTACTGAATCTGAATTTTGATGAAAATTCGTTCTTGAGATAGCGCTATTGCGTTAATCATGAATAATGCAGTATAACAGTGCCATCTCTTAAGCGATTTCCACCAAAATGTAATTAGCATCAAATAATATCAAGGACTAATTGAATCTAAATTTTTATGAAAGTCCGTGCATTAGTTCTTGAGATAAAGCTAAAATGGAAACACGGGCATGCGAAAAGAGAACTGCGCCCGGTTCAAAGTTAAAATTTAGCCCCCCCCCCCCCCCCCATTCACTTTTTCTTGTGATAGGTTAGAAGTGATGTTAGTAGTAAAAATTTGGCACCCCTTAAATTTGCTCGGAACGACCACTTCCTTTCGCACCCCCCCCCCTTTCACATGGCGCTGAGTGGAAATTGTGAAAAATTCAGTATAGCAGAGCCATCTGAGAAGCTATATACATCAAAATGCAAAAAACATCAATTCATGTCAAGGACTAACTGGATCTAAAATGTGATGAAAATCCGTTCATTCGTTATTCAGATATAGCTGTTGCGCATATCGCAAAAAATGCAGCATAGCAGCGCCACCTGTTAGGCTATATGCACCAAAAATTAATTAGATTCAGTTTATATCAAGGTCAAACTAAATCTAAAGTTTTATGGAATTCCGTGCATTTGTTCTTGAGATAGAACGGTCAGAAATTTTTGTCGTATACAGACTCACAGAGGGACAGACACACACTGACAGATATTTCTTAAAAACCATGAAATCGTATTAAAGACCTTCAAAAATATATAAATCCATCAAAAACGGGAAGTCAAAATTTTTCACGAATCTAATGCTCTCTTCTTATAAAGTTACAAAAGAAAGTAAAAATGTAAAATCGATTCTGCCCGTAAGATCAGTCTTTAGATTCGATGTCGATCTTTAGATTCGATTTCGATCTTTAGATTCGATTTCGATTTTTTTTTTTTTCCTAGTTTAAATCGGTGTTGAATGCAGATATTTTTAGGAGGAAGGTATCATGTTTTACAGCTCTATAAGAGAGGGGGAGTCACAATTTGTGCATTAAAAAGCACAAAATCTCATAACTTCTGGGGGGGGGGGGGGCAGGGGTAATCCCCTGCGGGCCACCCCATTAATTCGACACTAGGTTAAATCGTTATATTTTTGTTTAGAAGTTCAGTTATTTGAAGTATTAGTTTATTATGTTTTATTTTTCACGATCGTCTCTTCTAATCCCCCCTTTCGCGTCAGTTTTAACTTACAGGGCCGTTCGAAATATGCATACAGTTTTAAAAATGTCCAATTCTTGGTCTATTTTATTTTAGATCCACATTTTAGATCCTTGACAAAAGATAAATAAAGGGTCGCCCGTTTGGGGTTTAGCTGCGCCCCGCCGCGCCGGGGGGCGTATTTTTTTGTTTCTTCAAAAGAAAATTTGAGGGGGGGGGGGGCTTGCACCCTCCCCCAATATACACCTTAAAATTTCGCTCATTTAATTCTCTACCATTTTTAACTTAAAAGTTTAAGCTACATGGCACCCCCAGAGCTGTGGACCCCCCCCCCTCCCCCTGTCGATCACACACCTAATTTTGCTTATTTCTTCACTTCACTTCAATATTTAAAAGGCTATAACTTTGCTTCTATAGGAGTTACAGTGATGAGAAAAATTCTAGTATAGCTAGCCATTTCTCGCCGTTCTTTTTGCTATTACAGTTTCCCTGTTCTCCCTATAGGACCTTTTTTTTTGGGGGGGGGGGGGCAGAGGGGTTTTTTCTCATTTCTTGATACAATATGTCTATTGAAAGCTTATTCTTCATACATTACAAATCTAGCAGAAGAAATTTTCTCCCATCATTTCAGATCACGTTACGGACCCATAATGTGTTAAAATTTTAATTTTTCCAACTTCTTCGAAAAAAACAAAAAAAACATTGATATATATCAGCGAAACTGGTGTTCGAACCCGCAATCGTTTGATTGCACACGTAATCCCTAAGCTTATTGGCCACCGAGTACTCAGCAGCGCTATTATTTCTTTAGATTGTCATCTTTAAATTCGTAATATCTTTTGAATGGAATGTCCGATTTGAATAATTCAAAAAGTAATCTACAGATATTATAACAGGCATTAATACAAAATGATTTATTTGGATAAGGATTAAGGTATCGATAGTATGGTCTAATTTTGGTTGGTGTATTTATCGCGTTTTAAAATGTAAGAAAGTAGTTATAGTGAGTTAACTACAATAGCTGGACATATGGTATCGCGCAATTTTTTTTTTTTTTATAGATACTAATATGTTCTTTAATATTATAGAACCTTTTCTTATTCATTTAAAAGTATTTCCTGGCGATTCAAAATTATATATCCTAACGATTCAAAAAATACACACGTAATTGTTCAAGGTTTCACTTCTATCGGCACTCTCAGAGTGCCACTGTTTTTTTTTTTTTTTTTTTTTTTCATGTTCGCTCGTCCTACCACCCCTCGCTCTTCACCAATCTTAACTTACATGTTTTCAAATTATGACTGCGATTTAAAAAAAGTCTAATCCTTGTTCTATTTTGTTATAAATCCATATTTTGAAACCTCAACAAAAGATACATTTGGGCCGGGGTCGCCCTTCTGTCCGTTTCTGATTTACCTTGCCCCCCCCCCCCCCCTGGGTGGGAGGCATATTTTTTGTTTCTTCCACACCATCTCATGTAACATATCGTTATAAAGCTTTTATCTCCTCGTTTTTTTCTGTTACTACCCCTCTATCCACCTAGTTACATGCTCTTGGCACTTTTTATAGTTTCAAAGAGTGCATGTTCTCCGCGGGCCACCCCATGAATTCAACACTAAGTTAAACACTGTATTTTTGTTTAGAAGCTCAGTTATTTGGGTTATTAGTTAATTATGTTTTTTTTTTCAAGTTCGTCTGTTCTAATCCTTCGCCCCCCCCCCCCCCCTTCCTCGCCAATCTTTACTAAATGGGCCGTTCAAAGTATGCATGCAATTTTTAAAATGTCCAATTCTCCTTCTATTTTATTATAAATTCTCATTTTGAAACTTCGACAAAAGATACATTTGGGCTATGGTCGCCTTTCCGCCAAGAGTGGGGTTTACCTGCCCCCTTGGGAATGGGGCATATTTTTTGTTCTTCCAAACTATCTCGTGTAACATTTCGTTGGCATTAGGAAAAAAAAGTTTTTTTTGTCGATACTCCTTGTTCCCCATCCTAGTTACACGCTCTTGGCACTCTTTATACTCGGTTTAATGCCAAGTTACTCAGTGTTGTTATTAGTTGAGTTATGTCTCTCAAATTTGTTAAAGTTTTTGTGTAAGTGACAACCATAAGTGACAATCATTTTAAAATTTAAAATTCTTATTATCCGACTCTAAAATCTGCAATAGCTTAATTCTATGCCTCCCTAAATGGGGATGGGGGGGTGGGAGGCGGTAATTACGGTCCTGCTGATTGTCTAAGTTTTGGAATTAGTAATTTGGATCTTCTCTGTGTGAACCTGAATATCGAAATATCGATTCTAGTATCGATTCTAGAACTAAGAAATCGATTCTTATTATGATCAATGTTGTTTTATACGATATCGATTTTAATCGATTCTCAAAATTTCCAGAATCGCCCATCACTAGTTCAAACTCGTTTATAAAATAGTGAGCTAAGTTCAGTTCAAAGTTCACAAATAGTAAGCGAAACTCGTGAGTTTTCGTTCAGTGAGCGCGTTCATACCCAACACTGGATATATATACATTTAACTGATATTTCTCAGTTTTTCTCTCATGTTTTTAAGGATAAAAATTTGAGACTTTTCATGTATGGAATAAAATTTGGTGAAATGTCTTCAAGAAAACAGAATTCTGACACAAAACAAAGTTAGTAAACAAATAATCCTGAGTGTAAAATTTTATGTAAAATAAATATAGAATTAGTTTAAATGAATACCTAAAATTAACGTGGCACCACCTTTTCTTTAAAAAAGTACATACCTTAGATACATAATTTGTTTTATTTTATTGTCAAAATTTCTCAGCATAAAGCCAAAACTAACTAGTGTCAATGAAAATCATTTTTTCCTCCCCTGAAATAAATCAGGCAACCATATGTATAAAAATTGTTTGTCTAGACGTATATTATCACACCTTATAATTCTTGTTATCAGTTCAGATACATCAATTATATTGAAAGTATGCTCAATAAAATAAAATCTTGTAAAACTACCTGCACGTAATCGATGAAGCAAAGGTGAATTCCAACTCCAATAAAATGATAAATCTGCAACATATTCAAGTTCCTTCCAGTAAGGATTTGCCCATGCAGGAATAGTAAGGTTGTATTTTTTCTGAAAAAAAGACAGAGGGGAAAAAAGCTAGACACATGTCATTTTATACTACATTAGTATTTTTTTTTTTTTTAAATTTATGTAACTTAAAAAAGTAAGTTAAAAGAATGAATAACAAAAATACTATAAAAGCTTACTTCAACAAATAGGACATCATGTAAATATGAAGCAGAAAGCCAATCTGTTATAGATGATCCACTGTTTATTGTCAAGTTTTCAAACATTTCCTGTTAAATAGAAATAATGCCATTTCATAATGTTTTAATATAATTAAAGAAGAGAAAAAGTTATAATAGCTGGTTAATATGTTGAAAACACTAATAAATGAAATAAATAGCTAATTATTACTAACATAAGAATCTACTAAAAAAGAATTTTTTTTTAAGTTTAAACTTAAATTGTTTATATCATGTCAAAGCTAATACAAAACAATAATTTTTTTAAATACACGATAGTAGTACAAAACATGTATCACATTTTGTGAAATTATTTCTTCTTCAAGAAAAGCAAAAACAATAAATTTTGTTTCTGTTCTAGTTGTAAAGTTGTTAATACTCTTGACAATAAAACAATCTTTTTAAGGAAAGCCATTACTTTTCTCAACTTTCATGATGTATTTCAGAAATTTAAAAGCTTGGAACTTTTTGGTTAGTAATGCACTATTTTGAAATAAGTTAATTAAGGTGACTAGATTAGGTAGTGAAAGTTAATTAGAAACAACAATATCAGCCTAATATATCATATATTGTAACATTTAATATACACTTTTAACACAAGAAAAAACATCAAATTTTATCAGTACTATATTCCAGTTATAAAAATAAATTATTAAAAATTAAGAAAAGATTAGCATAAGAATTAATATTTTTACATTGATGAACAATTAATCTGGATTTTCTCTAATGTTTGTACTAGCTATGTATAATTGTATGCTGCATCAGCTTTTATGTTTGCACTATTTTGATTGTATTTTCATGTTATATCATCAAGCTTTATATTTTGCAAACAAATGGATACAGCAAACATATTTAAAAATAGAAAAATACCGTCTCAAATTTCTAATTGCACATAACATTTCAGAATGTATCTCATTAAAAATAAATAATCTTAATGTGACCAGTATTACTTTTTTCTTTAAATAAATAAGTCTTTGTTGACCCAGAACTGTCAATCTTTATAGACTTCCAAGAAAATTATTAATCAACAAATATTTCTACATATTATTATTATTCATGAAAAGATAAAGATTAACTTTTTTTTTTTAAACGTAAATCTTTTTATGACAATGGATTGCTAAAATAAACCTTGCCACTTGACTGCACATTTTCAGACATCCGCAGCAATCACTCTCAACCTAGCTGGACCTGGTTTTTGGAAAAGGAAGATCAAATATTTAAAAAGGAGAATAAAACCAGGGGCCAGCGAACTTTTTGCCATTTTTATTGAACTTGGTACACCAATAGCATACCATTCTTATCTGGCAATCATGACCTTGAACTATACTATTGTATCTCTTTGTTGAAACAGAATATTAAAACAACAAACCTAGAAGATCAACCAAACTGCGATGCTAAAAAGCCCCATTGCCATCGGACCCATTCCCCATATGGGATTTGTTACATTCATATCGACAACCACACAGTAGAGGTCTGCATGGGCTGTGTCCATTTCAGCCTGAATAAAAGTTATCTTGGCCTGATCTTCCACAACTCAAAAGTTCGACAGGAGCCTGGTGCAACCCATACATAAATCAGTAATTAAAGGCCCGACCCAACTCTATTTCTACAAAAACTCAAATTTTCTTAACATATTTAAGATTCTTTTAAAGAATACTCCAAAGACATTTATAAAATATTTTTACAGCATCTTTTAAAATTACAGTGTGTTTGCAAGATACAAAATACACAATAGCAACATTAATGATTAATTAGATTCCTAGAAGTTTTAATATTCAAATATGGATTCATTAGAAAATTAATGTAGTTTAGAAAAAAAAATTAAAAACATCATAACTTTTGAAGCTATATAAAATGTAGATTTGTGAAAATAATTCTAAGTCATTTATTAAGGCTTTTCTCAAGTCCAAAGAAGCTACTTTCTAACACATTTCTGAATTTTAATTTTGAAAACATAGGGAGGTGTCTTATTCAAAAATTATGTAATTGAATGGAGTAATATATCTTTGAGGAAAATATTGACAAAATTAGCATTTTGAATTGAATTTCATGAAGCAACAACATGCAAAAGGCAATAAAACTGCAGTTATGAGTCAAGAATCTCTCATATTTTGACAAGTAATTTATTTATCAAAAAGGGAAAACATTATTTGATTCCAAATCCCTTCAATAGTCAGGCTTATCAATTTTATGCTTTTTGCAGTTAAAAATTAATCAGAAAATGTGTCAAAGTTTTATGTTGTTGAGCAGTGAATTTACAAACCATCTTATGGTGTATTTTCAAAGATTATATTAACAGAAGTTCATTAATATTTTTACAGAACCTATTGCTTGCCCTACACATCCTAAGAACAATCAAGTCCAGTTTGACTATGTGGAAAAAATATAAGCCTGATCTCGGTCTGGTACAAGTCTGCTGAAAAAAAGATTAAGCTGTACAGTAAAAAGTAAAAACTGTACAAATTAAACATACCTTGTGTTTTGCAATAAATGCTTGACCCTCGGGAGAATTTACAACACGATTTTGCTCAGCAAACGCTCTTGGACAATCACTCTCAGTTTCAAGATACTAAAAATAGCACAGAAAATAAATAAGAATGTTTTTAAAAGTATCACCAATTAATACTTATAAAATCATACAGTGAAAAAAATACATTTGAAAGTTTAATTACATATAGTCTAATGATATGATAATAAGTATTCTTATTTTACCAAATTTTATTAAACAGACAAACATTCATAACTTATAAAAGCTGCAGGATTCAATCAGGTTTCAAGGTTGCTGCCAATGTTCTGTATACTGCTTGGTTTACAGAATTTTTTCTTTTTCTTTAATTGAAAATTGATAGATTTTTTACAGATAATATACATCATTTAAATCATTCAGAAATTTAAATTATTAATAAATTAATAAATATTTCCCTATTTACAGCAGCCTTTTTGATTCTGATTATTTCAGTATTTAATCATATATTTCAATTACATATCTATTAAATTTGTGTTTTATTTATAATGTCTTGTTTACTTTTTGATGAAGTGTTAATTTTGTCATGGAATGTTAGTCAGAAAGAAATGCTAAACTAATTATTACAAACTGAGACGCAGATTTCAAACAAAATGAATTTGAAAGTACACATTTTTCCTATTCAATAGCATAAAAATGCAATGTTTAGGAGTAATTAAATTTATGAAAAAGGGAAAATGGATTTAGATTGCTGCAACCATTAATATTACATCAGTGTTACTTGTTTTTGCTTTAAGATACAGATTAAAATTAAAAATCAAGAGATAGGTGCATTTTCAATGTAGAAAAAGTATTTGCATGATAGTTTATCAGTTATTAAGCCACAAATTCTCAAATATGCATATTTTAAAATTTATAATGAGTTCTGCTTAGAAAGTTGACTGATAAAAATGATACCACAGCTAACGATCGTGATTTGTTTTGAAATTGCATTCATTAGGGAAAAAAAATTTGCCACCAAATGATGTTTCTTGTTCAATTAAAATATAAGAAAGTTATATCAAATTAATGTGGACATCCAATAATATATTCATTAGCTAGTCAAAAGATTTAAAGGTATCACTATGTATCTGAAACTTAAAATAGGCAGTTTGTTATACAATGAACTTTGAATTCAGTATGTTATGAGCAAGAGAAGAAAATGCATTGGCAGCAGTTTAAAGAGCTTTCTACACAAATTTAAATTTAGCATATTGTTTTATTTAAAAGTGAATAAAACATTTTTTAAGCAAAAAGAAAGAAAGAAAAAAACAAACTACAAAGTATAAATTTTAATGCTTGTTTCCAACTCTTGTGGCTATAAAGTCTAAATTCAAAATTCAATGCAATAACTTTTTTTTTTTTTTTTTTTATTAAGAAAACTTTTTGTGGATAACTTGGCCATTTTTTCACACGAATGCTTTGATCCAATTTCAATACCTTTACGTTTCAAACCTTAGAAAAAGTAAATGTAAAAAATTTAGGATGTTGTGTAATATTGATAATCTTACATACAAGTAAAATTCTAGCTCAAACATTTAATTATAATCTTAAGTAACAAAGTAATTAATACTTATGGAAATATTTTAACTTTAGAATTTAAAAATCAACTAATAAATTTTGCTTGATTTTGGATTATTTTCCTTTGTTAACATACAAAAACACTCCTCATATATAGCAGATAAATGTATGAAATTTGGGAAGGTATGTAATAATCTTATTGCAACATTAAAATTTCAGTTCAACAAGACCAGGTCTCAAGCCCCAAAATTACAGAGATCTTGTAAATAATTTTATGGTTGTATGCATACATTATTTGAAGATAATCAATCTATCAATAAATTGGCAGAATATTTTGAGACATACTGTGGCATAAGGGCATACAGCAGTGGGTCGGCCCTGTATCCTTATTTTGTAATTCCGGTTTTGGCTCAAAATCATTTTGTATGTTAATAAAAGGAAAAAAAAAATAATAAATATTTTAAGAAATTCTGTCTGCCAGACTTGACAATGCATAGATATGTTTAGGACTTCAAAGGACGCTTCACAAAATAACTTATCTTAAAAGAGGACTCTTCAGAAAAATTTTTAACCCCCAAACAGGACCCTTTACAAAATATTTTATTCCAGACCCTTCACAAAATTATTTATCTCTTAAATAGACCTTTTACAGAATTTTTTCATCTTCAAATCGAACTTTTCACAAATTTAATCATTTAAAAATAAAATCTGGCCTGCAAATAAACAGTTAAACTCACTTAAGAACAAATTACTTAGCTTTTTTACCACGCTGTTATTAACTTCACCTGTATGTTTGTGAGTTTGTAACTCTCCTTATTTTATGTATGTTCACAGATTACTCCGAAACCATGCAACCGATTAACTTGGTTTTGGTGTTAAATGAAAGACGATGCTCTTGAATCGGTACCACTTCAGTTTCATCGAAATTGGTTCAGTACTTTTTTAGTAATTAGGCAAAAACTAATAAAATTAGCAATTTTTCACTAATTAAAAGTGTTGAATACGTTTACTGAATGGAGTACAGACAGCATGGCCGAGTGGTCTAAGGCGCCGTATTGAAGCTCTGTTTTTCGAAAGAGATTGTGAGTTCGAACCCCACTTCTGACATTATTATGTATGAAGGATAAAACCTAAATACATCGATAATTTAAAATTCACAAAATTATGACTAGAATTTTCACAAATATAAGAAAAACGTCACAATTTCATAAAAACAGGATCCTGACTGAAAAGTCTGGACAGATCCCTGCAATGTGTCATTTGTGATTTTCTCCAAAGTTTAAAGATCTTTAGGAACTAATTGAAGGGTTTGATGAAAGAAAGGAGGTAGCTCCATTTTGACATATTTACTTTCTTATTTCTTAAAAAGACATTCAGAAGAGGCATTTTTGGATATTATTGTTGGCAAACATTTATAAGTGTATCAAGTAATGCATGAGTAGAAAAATACTTTTGGCAAAACTGTAAAATTGAAACAATAAAATGGGTTTTTTAGCTCACAGGCTATTATAGCCTGAGAGCTTATGTGCCCATCCATTCTGTATGTACGTGCGTAATGCGATAACTCATGATAAAAATATCCGATCTACTTGAAATTTTGTATGTAGGTATATCCTGACAAGGCGCTTCCCTGATTAGTTTTTGGAGTTCATTCGATATGTATAAGAGGGGGTATGTATAACTCATGATAAAAATATCCGATCTACTTGAAATTTTGTATGTAGGTATATCCTGACAAGGCGCTTCCCTGATTAGTTTTTGGAGTTCATTCGATATGTATAAGAGGGGGAACAGGGGGCTCATGCCCCTCCCCTTAGTTGATATAAATGGGATTTTCATGCAGAATTAAGTTTTTGTTCAAAATTTAGATTAGGATCATTCTGATGAGGCGATTCCGTGACTGTTATTAGATGTTCATTGAATAAGTATAAATAGGGGAAACAGGGGTTCTAATCCCCCCCTCCTTAATTTATATAAATGGGTTTTTCAAGCAGAATTTTCAGATTTCGTTCAAATCTCTGAATAGTTTTGGAAGTTTAATGGTTAAGTATAAAAGAGGGGGATAGCTCCTTTTAAATTATATAAATGCTAAATGGGTCTTTATTAAGAATTATCTCATTTGCTCTGAATTTTGGATATAGATTTTTTATATGATAAAGCATATCTTTGATAGTATAGGAGGTTCAATGATTAAGTTTAAAAAAAGAGGAAAGGGTAAAGCTGTTTCCCCTTCTTAATTTTTTTTCGAGCGGAATTAACCCTTGAAAATATAAGGCTTTAATGTACAATTAGTATTTGTATCCTGTGAGCTCAATGCCATCAGTTTAACTGGGCAGTATTCTTTATTTATTGAACTTTCCCAAAAGTGCAAAAATGAAACTACTCGCTTTTTTGCAGCAAACCTTTGAATTAAAGGAAGAAGAAACCTCTCTACTCATTTTGCATGCACTGTTATTTTAACAGATGTTTTTTCAGCTTCTTATAGTTAAATTCCTAAATGAAACAATTTTATTGTTTGATAAACATTGCATAGTTAGCAAAAAAAGTGAGAAAAAAATATTTCACCTTATCTTGATCTTTTGGAATGTAGTAAACAGGAATAGGTTGCCAATCAAGATGTTCTTCAAATTTCCATTTTGAGGTGGGTCTAAAAAAAGAAGCTAAGTTTGTTTCTGCACTCTTCATGCACCGATCAACATCAGAGCTGATCACTTCAACCTACATTCACAAAAAAAGAATGTCAAGAAACTTTATGAGAAAACAAAAGAGATTAACATGAATATAATATTTGTTTAATTTATCTATTATATTTGCATCCTCTCCTTGTAGAATCTCCCCAAGTAATGAAGATTATTGAAGATTGCCATTTAAAAATAGAGAAGCAATTTTATTTTAAAACTTCATTTGTCAATTTTGTCTTTTCTTTTGAAATTAGGATATTAAATATTATTTTATTATTATTAGTAGTAGTAGATTGCTTTTACTTAAATATATATTTTTTTAATTTTGAAAATGTAAACAAAAAACAACCGTAATGATGATAATTTAAAAAATTGATTTACAAAAAAACATCATTATTATTATTACCACATTTTATTTTTTTAGACAAAGAAAAATGGATCAAAATGATGGATATAACTTCTCATCTACTTACTATAACAACTCATCTTTTCCTGCAATTTATTGTCTTTATTAATTGTTACTTATTAGAGCACAAACAACATTAGAATCTTTCATTAGAATTGCAGTATATCCAGATGCCAATTAAACAGATTCATGAAGGACCATAAGCTTTCTACAAATTCCATCCTGACTTCAAAATTTTTTATGTGAAATTTCTTTATACTTGTTAGGGTAAATTCTGCTGAATGTCACAAAAGTTAACCGTTAAATAACCATGTCCTAATCCTGAAATAATGAAAATTGTAGCAAATGCAGAGAGAGAACAATGCATAAAACAAACTGTTTTTAGAATCTGGATATTTCACTTCTAATGCGCAAGAGTCTCACACATATTTTTTCTTTTTACAGCAAAAAACCCTCCTTAGCTCGAGATTCTTTGTAAGGCGTAAAAAGAAAAAGGCTTGTTTTGTCCCTTGGTGTTTTCAGAAATTGCCATGCATCCCCCCCCCACACACACACACACACTACCACCCTCTCTCCACTCGGGTTTGTTCATACAGTGTATGCATATAAACATGTAATAATTTTCATGTGTATTTCTATGTATACATTTTGCCAATTTTGTAGAAAATAGAAAAATATTTAAAAAAATCTAAACATGCAATTTGTAATATGCTAAAATGTACACTACTACAGCCTAAGTCAAAAATGTGTGATGGGAATTTACCTAAGAAACACTGCCATAGCCATTTTTTAAAATTCTCAAATTATCCAGATTTTTCATCAACTGGATCGGTCTCAGTCTCAACTGGTCCAGATAATTGGTACTCTTATTGTTCAGTGATATCCACTTCAAAATAATTTGCCACTTCTAATTATTTCTTTAACAGAAAACTATTTTATCTATATCAAACAGTTCAAATATTTACTGTCAAGAAAATATTAAAACATTACAGATGAAAATGGATCTTATACCATCATTATCAGCATAATAAACATAACGTAACAACAGCACAATTTTTCTTGAGTCATACTCATAATTATTAAAACTGTACAGCATAAATAGAAGAGTAGGGAAGAGGAAGAAGTTTTTTTGAAAAACTAGATTAAACAGTACATATCCATGAAAAGTACAATAATATTAATAAAAAGAAAAGCATGTCATTTTTTCAACAGTCCAAAAATACCATTTTTCCCACTTCTAAAACAGTTCTTAAAATACCATTTTCCCCACTTTTAAAACAGTCATAAAATACCATTTTTTTCACTTCTAAAACAGCCCCAAAACACCATTTTTCACATCTAAAACAGTACGAAAATATCACTTCTTCCAATTCTAAAACAGTTCCAAAACACCATTTTAAAGTGAGTATTTTTTAGTGATTTTAGATTTTTTTCTATGGAAGAAAAATACATGGAGAGACAGTCAATTTTGATGCAAATCAATTCATTCTACACATTCTAATATTGAGCCAGTTTCCCTAACAGTAAAAATACTAATCCACCCAGCAGCAGAATCTTTTTCTGCAGTCTGCAACACAAGTAAAAATTTAAAAAACAGTCTGCAGACCAGTTCCTCGCATTACATTATATGTACTCAAACCTCGTAAGTACCAGGTCATCCAAAAGTCAGGACAAACTTTAAAAATAAATAATTCAAAAATTAATCAAGATACGGTTTGCATCAAACGGATGGAAAAAACGGGTTTTGTGTGGCAACGAAAAAATATAGCTCTGTTGGCGACCAATGGCATCACTAGCAGCACTGAAAGATGCCATCCACCAAAATGTGTCTGCCATAATGCAAGAAATGCTACTAAATGTTGTGAATGGTGTGGTGCCTTGTCTCAGAGCTGCACTTATTAATGATGGACAGCACATAGAACATTTACTGTAGTACTATTAAACTGTAACTAAGCTGACTTGTAAGTTAACATTTTTTTATTTGTAAATCACCTTTTGTGGCAAGAAAATACTACAATGCCATTTGTTGGTCGCCAACAAAACTTATTTTTATTTTCATTGATAACAAAACCCAGTTCCTTCTCCATCCGTTCGGTGCAAATCGTATCTTTGTATCGTGATTCGTTTTCAAATTATTCATTTTAAAAGTTTGTCCTGACTTTTGGATCACCCAGTATTTGTGATAGACATAAAAGAAAAGTATACTTTTAAAAAGAAGTTGCCTTTGTTCTAAGAATTTGTAACACCTCATACATTGTCCGAAAGAGGGGGGCTTCCCTTTGACAAAATTTGCAGGTTTTTCAAGCTCTTTTGACGAGATGTCATTTTTCGCGATCTTTTGATGAAATTTGCTTTTATTACGCACTTTTTTGACAAGATTTGATGTTTTTTCTGATCTTTTGAATAAATTTGACGGTTTTTTGCGATTTTTGAAAGAAATTTGCTGATTTATCATGATCTTTTTGCGATTTTTTGTGAAGAAACTCGCCCTTGTTTCATAATCTTTTTACGAAAACTGCTGTTTTTTTGCAATCTTTTCACTTAAACTGCTGTTTTTTCGCAATCTTTTGAAGAAATTTGCTGTTTTTTCATGATCTTTTGAAGAAATTTGCCATTTATTTGTGATTTTTTGACGAAAATAACTGTTTTTTCGTGATCTTTTGAAGATATTTTCTTTTTTTTTGCAATTTTTGAAGAAATTTACAGTTTTTTGAGATCTTTGGAAGAAATTTGCCGGGTTTTTTTCGTGATTTTTTGACAAAATTTGCCGATTTTTGGACGAAATTCGCGTGTCTTTCACACTCTATAACGAAATTGTTTTCTTTTCGATGACTATTTGTTGAAATTCACAATATATTTTACGTCCGAATTTCTGGATTTAGGACCGAAATATTTAATTATTGCTAAATTTTTAACATTTGAAAAATAGTCTTTAGACCTTCCAAAGAGTCTGCGACATGCGTCGCAGCGTTGGGCAGATTCTGCTCCTGGGCTAATCCACAATTCTAACTTTATTACTTAAATAAACATATTGATTATTTAATAATTTTATTTTAATCTTAATCACATTGATTAATAAATAATTTTTTAAAGACACAAAATAATAATTTCCAATTGAATAAGGAAAGTGCCCAGGTCAAGAATCAAACTAAGAAGAATTAATTAGATATCTATCATTTAGTAAAGTTCTCTTCCTGAGGTTAAATCTTTTAAAATGCTTAATGTTGCAGACGAGATGCAAGGTTCATTCACTATATTTGTATAACAAAATTCCATGACTTTGCCAGATCATATTTCCTACAATTTCCTGACCACAATTCACAACATTTTTAGAAATACAAATTACAAATCTATATCTTAAAACACAAGTTTCAATGTTTTTTTTCTTTTTCTTTTTCTAAGATTAGGATCATATAAAATATCTGGCAATCAGCACTTTCCAAAAATGCCAGTTAGTTAAGGTTTACTATATTGAAAATTTTGTGAAATTTACATTAAAAAAATTTAATTTGTTTTTTCAATATTGAAATTTATTGTAAGAAATAAATTCATTTCACTGAAAAGTAAAATGGTTTGAAGCAGAAATATGAAAAATACTAAATAAACTTACTTCATTTGGACTTGATGTAGTAAAATTTTCATACATGTGCCTCAGAAAATTTCCCAGAGCATAATGTTGTTTCCTTCCAAGCTATAATGTAAAAATAAAACTTGAATGCTCAATTTAAAAAAAATTACACAGCAAACAAAATTGTCAATTTAGAAGTTTGTTATTTTTATAGATATTTGTGCTGCCTACAAGGATATATTTTAGAAGAATCTGTGTATTTTAAAAGACTTCATAAACTTTTTCATCACAAAGCAGGACTGCTTTTAGAAAATTGTATGCTTTAAAAATAGACCTTTTGCTAATTTCTACATCTTACCACCAAGCTTTAGCAAATCCTTCAGAGATATTATCATTTAAAAATAAATTCTGACCCAAAAACTATAGGTGTTAGCAAAAAACATTGCAAGTGAAATAAAAAAAAGTGTTTACTATTTTTATTTTCCTACTGGAAGAAGAAGAAATGTAACTTAAATTTACACAGAACCAAAGAAATTAATTCTTATAAAAATGAAAATCAATCATAGCTTAATAAAAAGCTCCAATTAAACAAGGTTCCTTCTAGACCAGCAGTTCCCAACCTGTTTTATTTGTTAATCCTTGCAGGACTGGACGAGCCTGGGGATATGTGAAAATAATATCTGTAATGGCAGAAATCACAAAAATGGTTAATAAAGTTACAAAAATATCAGAAATGATAACTTTATTTGTATGTATTTATTACTTCCTCCATTTTGTATTTACACTCTAAAGCAAACACTAGGTTCCCAGGGTGGTCATCTCTCTCTGTATTTATTAAATGATCATGGTAAACAGATTATTTAATGAAGGAAAAAAAAAAAAAAAAAAAAAAAAAAAAAAAGCATGTTTGCATTTATCCAGCAGAGTGTAAAGAGGGGGAAGGGGGTTATAAGAAATGGGGGTATTTCAAAATGAAAAGCCTGAGAAAGGGATTTGTAAAGAAAAAAAAAAAGTTGGGAAGTAGTGATTTATGCTATTATTTAAGAGTGCAATATCCTGCCCATTCTAAAATTCATAAAATGTACCTTGCCAATTTATTTAAATAATGAAATGCAGTCTTAGTTGTACCCAGAGATTTCTTGTAAAAATCTTCTCTTAAACCAGAATATTTTTAAAGCAATATGCCCAAAAGCATGCAAAAATGATAGACCTTTCTTATTTCTTTTCATTAACACAAAAGATTAATCAATCTTGTAATTTTTTTATGTATTATCTTTTTTACTATCACAATTTCCCCCCCTTTAAATACTCATTTTTACGAATCTAATGCCTTTTTCTGCTGTAATTGTGCCTTTATTGGTGACTATCATACTGTCTTTTTGTTCCTAGAGTGAACATTAAATTATAATAAATTCATACCTACCATTGTTAATTTTCCAAGGCCTTCAACCCAAAAACTTTCAGGGTTAGGGTCATTTGGATAAAGATTGATAGGTGCACGATCTCCATGCCTCCAAAGCTAAAAATAAAAGAAAAAATTAACTAAGAATTTCAAGGAAAGAAATAAAAGTAATGGTTTATGTAATTTTTATATCATCATTTTGAAAAAAAAAAAAAAAAAAAAAAATTAAATAAGTTTAAAATGACATTTAAGCCTTTTCAGTGTCATGTGGCATTAATAAACCATTTATTTTATTTGATATTTAGGAAGAAATTATATATAATCAGTGTTACATAGGACAAATGGGCCACTAATGAACACCTTTAAGGAACTTTTTTTTTAAATTGTTTTATTATTCGTTTTAATTAATATTTTCAATATTACATTAATCTATAAGCAATATACACAATCACATTTTTCACTGTAAATTAAATATGTATTTTAAAGGGTACTACTCTGTTATCCGATCGATCAAAATATTATTGCCAAATTATAAGATTAAATGTCAATAATGGATGATCGTGAATGTCAATTCAATGACATTAAATACGATACATGTGTTGAAAACGTCATTCAGTGATTTTTATTTCAATTTTTTATTTGTATTTTTATTAATATTCTACTAATTATTTGTTTTTTTGTTATTATTTAAAATAAAAATTACGTCAATATGCATAATTTGGCTATTAGTTTGGCGATTTCTATTATTTGGTGAAATCGGTCGACGGGATAACAGAGTAGTACCTATTAAAGCTTATTAAATGCAAATAAAATCTATTTTTTAGAATATATGAGAATGTGAGCTTCAAAGCTCACCTTATGCAAAATATAAAATTATAATAATAATTTAATATTAATTAATGGTTAACATAAAATATAAATATTTAATATTAACCCGCACTACCACCAGATTCTAGTGTTTTTTCAGTGCAGGGTTACCAATAGAATAGATTGACAGAGAAAACACAATTCTTTTTAAATTTTGGATAAAGTGAGTTATGAAACTCACGCCCTCATATATAATATATTATATTTTTTAATCCAATTTATATGCATTAACCTCTATAAATTTCAGGCATATATGTTATAGAATAAATAATAAGCTTATCAGGTGCTAGCTTTTTATACATGATTCTATCTTTGTATTCTATTCAAAGCACTATATTAAAAAAATAAATTTTTTAATACAGTAGACTCTCTCGAATCCGAACAGCTTGGGACCAGAGGTTGTACGGATTTTAGAATTTTGTGAATTTCTGGTCATTGTTTTGTTTACATTTTCTAAACAGTAATTCAAATGTAAGTAATAAATGCAGTCAAAACTATAATGAATACTTACAATGTTATAAAATATATTAAATAACATAATATTGAATCTTATTCCTTAGCCTATTTTACTTCTAAGTAAAAGAGAACTCTTTCAGGTGCGAATGCAGTTTACTCTCCTTCTTGGTGGGATTGCCAAATTGGCGCTTTTGCGTCTTGTCTCTCGGAGCTTCTTGCTCCAAGGCCCGCCACACACTACAGAGACATGCGTCAAAAATCGTGCAACATGACGCAGTCAAACCGGTTTTTACTTTGTTATCAGGGTGAAATTGTCTCATGTCGTACGTTTTTTCGTTCAATGTTTCACTGGTATGTGGCGGGCCCAAGAGACAAAGCACATAAAATACAAATCTAAAGACAAAAAAAAGGAGAATTTTTACTTACCCGGAGCCGCTGTTTTGCTCTGGATTGACTGGTCAATCATATACTTTTTCCCGCAAACTTTCAACAGCGTAAAGTATCCATTTGAATACCTTACTTCCTCATTCAAACAATCAACAACATTCTTTCTGAAATCAACAACTTCCATAGTAGTTACTGAACGGTATCTAACTAAATATAAAAAGAGGAAAATGCAAAAAAAATAAACTCACTCGTTGAATGCAAGACACAACTCCAAAAAACAACGTTACCGGAAAAAATTTCTAAGCGGGAATAACGATATTAAAAAATTTAAAAGCTCTCTTTCAAGTTCTCCACTTTCGTCCAATCAGAAAACATTTAACAAAAAGGAGCATCCAATCAGAAACAGTTTAGAAATCGGTAGAATACGTAAACCGGAGCACTCCTTAGGATTGCCATGTTGAAGATCCGAGAGGAGAAAATGAAAATGCAGGGTTGCCATATCAAAACATTTATCGCTAAAAAAAAAATCGCCTTGGCGAAGGAGAGTAAACTACATTTCACCCCTCTTTCATTTTGGAGAAAAAAAAAATATCAGAAATGTATCTACTTTTGGAAATGATCTCACTGAAGCATATTAAAATAATATCAAATAAGCATCATCATCATGTATTTTTAAAACTAGTAATATTTTACCTATTTTCTTTCATAAATTATTTAATTGGAAAATATGGTCGAAACCAAATGTTTGGTTTAGCCGAATCACCAAATACCAAATCAATTATTTGGTCAATCCCTACCTAAAATTACATTAAACTGTAAAATTTTACCAACATAATTGATTTATGTTACAAAAATTTAATTTTAACTTTATTAAATATTTAACAATATAATTTTTTGTCTGAAGATAACTTCAACTTTCAAATCTCAACATTTTTTAAGCTTTTAATTTAAATCTACTAATCTATTAAAATATGACTTATTTTGATAATATAATCAGGGCCGTAGCTAGAAGTGTACGATAGGGGGGGCTCAGGGGAATATAGGGAGGGGGCTCAAGGGAATGTAGGAGGGGGGCTCATATTTTTTTGTTCTCTCTCTAATGCAGAAAGATAAATTAGTGCATATTCACATTGTAGGTACTATGTTTCTTATTAAACTGTTGTAATAACTTCATTTTATGCTAAGAAAAGTATATGATGATGAAAACTTAGAGTATATAACTGGTGCATAATTAAACATCCTGTTAGCTTCCTATGTACCAATAGGATGAGGGAGTGTTGAAACACGTATTTTAGATACAATTTAGTAACTCTGCAAAACTGTGAAAGGGTCTCAAAACTAAATTAGATTTTTGAACAGAATTTCATTTGAATTTTCGGAACATTTAGTGACTTTGGAACTTTTTCCAGGGGGGGCTCAAAATATTTTAGGGAGGACTGAGCCACCCATAGCGCCCCCTTAGCTATGGCCCTGAATATAATATGCTTTATTGATAGTTATTAAAATAACATTATTTACAGTATCTGGGCGGTTTATTAAGATTTGAAGATTAAGTGAATGATATTTGTTTGGGCATATTATTTTTTCTATTTTAATTAAAAATTATAGAATAAATACTAAAAATTAGTAATTTAACAAGGTAGGTAAATATAATTTAAAGTGCAACTGAAAAAAATTTATTATTCAGTAAAAAGTATATACATAATAACATAATAAAATAAATATAAATAGTAATAAAATTGTACAGTGTATAATGTAGTTTGATTGTTAAAAGGAATATTTAATACCCAACAAATTACAAATTATATTTAAAAAAAAAATGTATTTTCTGTAGAATTAAGAGTATTTAACCATAGCAATAACCATAATTTTAAATAACGGAAGAACAAATAAATTTTTAAAACATAATCAAAAATACAAATAAAAAGTTGAATTAAAAAACACTTGATGACGTAACAAATATGCATGTCCTAGTCAATGTCAAGTGAATATGACATTTACAGTTATCCATTATTGGCATGTAATCTTAAAGTTTGGATATAGTTTTTTGATCAACAGGATAACCAAGTAGTATATTTTCTTTTTGTATTTACTCTAGAAAAAAGGCGGTAATTTTTCAAAAAAGGAACACTATTCTAAAAAAGGTTACTTTTTTTCCAAAAAAGGAAGACTATTGAGAAAAGAGCACATTTCTTTTAAAAAAGATAACATTTGTACCTTGTTCACCAAAAATATTTTGAACTGGTTGGTTTAGAGTCCCTTAGAATTTGAGATATTTTCCCAATATCAATTGAATTGCCATGGGTCACATAGGAACCTTTAAAAAGGGTTGCTGGTTGCACCAGAAAGGTTTAAAAGAGCAGCCAGATGGATAAAAAAAAAAAAAAAAAAAAAAGGCCCACAGGGCGTTGCACCCTGCTAAAACGACTTGGAGTCAACACTAGCTTTTCAGTTAAATCAAAAGATTTTGATTACTAAAATTACACTTTCAGAAATGAGTTAATGAGTGCCCATTATTTGAAATTGATTAATTAAGCATTTCAGTAATGAACATTGATTTGAAAAAACCTTATAAATATAGGAAATTTTTCAGTTGCAATGAGCTTAGTATAAAAGTCGAACATTTCAATTATTATCAAAACAAACAAATAACTTTCAATTTTTACAAGAAAATACAGAAGATATAAATTAAGTAATAAGCTCTAAGCTTATTGAATAAAATTTTCGCTGAAAGTCAAGAGAACTGTCAAACATTGATTTCTTTTTTCTCAATGGTTTGATTAAGATTGGCAACAATAATCCATATTATAATTATGTAAAGGATAGTAGTAAAAAAAAAAATAATGAAAAATGAAATTTTATTGATTATTATTTTCAAACTAAAAAAAATTAGAGAGTGTTTATTACTGGTTACATATATAAATATATTATTTTTATTTGTTTCATAAAGTACACGAAGGAAAGAATTAATATCAATATTATAATAAATAGACAATTATAAAGGTTTGACAACTGATTAACCAGCAACAGTATGTTGACTCTTAAAGAACAAAAAGTGCAGGAATGAAAATAACAAAAGTCAAATTACTATTATGAACTCATTATTACAAAACATCACAATAATATATAAAATAAAATAATGTATTAAAAATCAACGTGCCTTTTTAAAAATTTCATTTCAATTTCAACGTTAAGAATAATATTTACAAAGTATATTAGTTCTTTATAAGGAAAATTATACTAAATATGTTATCTTACTATTTGAACAAAAAGTAGTTTAGACTGTTCTTTGGCATCTATATGACGAAAACTTAGCAGCAAAAAACTTAAAAGGCAAAATAAAATGTTATACATCATTTTGTTTCTTCAGCAAACATGCTGTTTATCACTGAACAGCTGTTAAAAAACTGCAAGACCCTTGGACTTGGACGCTATTATTTGTTATTCATGCTTAGCATTCAACGATTCAGTACAGTGGAACAAATAATCGATTGATAGATTAGAAAGTTGATTACTGCATTTGTTCGATTAAGCAGTTACTCTACTTTTGTGACTGTTCGATTAAAGAAAATTCGATTTCAGGCAATTCGTGGAAATATTTTTTAAGATTCTTATTTTAGAATTTACAATGATAATGAAATTAAATTTAGTGAGCATATAGCATCAGTAGCATATATTTATCGAATCGGTCGTTGTAGAAACTAGATATCACAAAATTTGCGCATGCGATGGAAAGCTGTTGTTTTTCGTCTGCAGTCTTCTATGCAGGCTTCGTGCCGGTCGTTGCAGTAACACTGAGAATCAGAAAATTAGCACATCTACAACTACATCTGTGATAATTGATCTTTTGATTTTCATCTGAACCCTTTGCGACGCAGAACACATTCATTGTTTGATTGTTGAAATTGCTGAACACTGGAATTTGAAAAGAACTTATACCACCGCCCCTCGAGTGGTTAAGTAAACAGCGTTAAAGAAATCTGCAGTTTTATTTTTTATATGTTATTTATTGTAATCCAATGGAGAAATTTCATCCGGGAGGAATACGTTTTCTTTTGTGTGTAACTAATAAAGTTTATCTTGAAATTTTCAAATACCCACTCAGAATCGTTAAAATAATTTTAAATAATCTTTAATTACTGTTTTTAACAACGCAAAAACATAAACAAAACCACGTGATACGAAAACGCGACGGGATTGGTTGTGACGTCATTTGCCGCGAAGTCGAAAGGTTTACGTTTTGTGCGTGTACTTTTCCCCATTGCTTTTCCTATTTGCAACCTTGTGTCACCTGTTTCTACAAATTTATTTAACGTTTGCAAATTTAAATTTTTAAAAAAGTAAGATTTAACTTATTTTAATATAAAATACATCGTTTACTTTTTATTTTCATTAAAATTTTAATTTGAAAATATCGATTTCGGCCGGATTTGTGATAGGATAATCGGACGACAACCTCCCAAAATTGGATTCTCTTTCCATGTTAGTTTTTTTAGGAAAGAATTCTGATTTCATCGGCGCAGAAATACGAGGAGTAAAATCTAAAAGAAATGTATTTCTGTTCTACATTTATTTTTATTTATTAAATAATAATAATAATTAAAATGAAATGAAAGATTAAAAGTTAAAAAATAGTAATTCATGATTCTTGATTGTTGTTATTCTTGAAATGAGTTATTTTCTTATTTCAATATAGTTTAATATGATAATTATTATATGAGTGTAATTAATGGTTTTTTGTATAATATATAAAGTATTACTTTAAAAATTTTATTAAAAACATACTTCAAGGAAAAAAATAAGCTCAAGTTGAGACAAAAAATTGTGATATGGTTCATTTTCTAAAAACTACTGTACAACTTTTTAATATAACATTGAATAACGAACAGGAGATCAATCTAAATTTTCAGATTTATTCAGTTTTCTAATTAATAAACATAGAACTAAGTGTGGCTTGTCTAAGTTTAAACAATTTACTTTTCTTAGAAAGTTTATTTTGTAGTCGTGACAGGTTACTTTTTGGCAACTAAAATTTGAATAGCTTGTTTGCAGTTTTCTCCAAGTATAAAAATATTTAATGTTAAATAATAATTATAAATAATAAATAAATAAAAATCTAGGCATAAAATAGCTAATATTTTCGGTAGTAGAAATTTTATTTTACAATTGAGATAAAAAATAAATTTTCCTGAAAGAAAAAAAAAAAAAAGCTTAATTGTATACACACAACATAAACATAATACTGAACACTTTTTTCCCCAAAAGAACATTTCTCTAGCCAGAAGTGTTATTTAGGAGGTTAAAATCACCCTTAAAAATCCCCCAAATTTTGAATTCTCCAGTGTATTAAAACTTCTATAGATTAATGTAGAACAAGCCTTTTTTTACCTCACACCCCCCCCCCTCATTTTTTTCTGGATATTCTACTAATGCTTCTGAATATGCTTCGTTGAGAATGTATGATTTCAGTAAAAATTTGTTTAATTGTATTGTATTGTATTTTTTTTTTCTTTTTATTAGGTTTTATGTTAATGTTTATTTTATACATTAAGAATAGATATCAAAATTAGAATTTTCCGAAAAATTGCATTATGATTATTGAATAATGAATAGATATATATTTCAAACAATAAGCTATCAATTACTTGAAGGCACTTCTTAATATGCATAAATAAAAATAAATGACTATATGTATTATACATAAATATTTTTTTCTGTTTCACATTTTCAAAAAAAAAAAAAAAAAAAAAAAAAAAAAAAAAAAGACATTTATTAAATTTTTATTTAGATTCAATCAATAAATATTCATACAAATGAACAATAGTAAAAAATTGTTACAAAAACATTTCTATCAAGTTAACATCAGAATAAAATATCGTTATCATAATAGTTAGAAACACTAAAAAAAAAGTGCTTATCAGGCGAATTTACTGCACTATTTGGGCAACATGACACTATATAATGTTTATAACATACTTTGTTACTCGTTTTTAATATAGAAAATTTAAAAACATATAAGAAATATGTCAAACGCTTAAGCCAGCAACGTAGCACGACGGTGTTTTCATGGCGAATGACGTCACAGCCGCTTTCGTCCGCGATGCAGCGTTTTCCCGCCAAGACAAAAACTGCAGTTTTAAAACTCATTTAGTGAATAATTAAAGCTTCAAATATACATAAAAATAGTATCAATCTTCTTGATTTTTTCTCCTCTTCAATATAAAAGTGAAAATGAAAATCGTGAAATTTCTCCATTATGCAAAGCGCATATATGTCTTGTAAATATATATTTATTACGTAAAATTGTATTAAAACTAATTTGGATACAGGCGGAGATTATTTTAATAACAAGTTGAATGTAGATTCTGCTATTGCAGAATTCAGTTTCACCTCAGATTTAAAAAAAAAAAAAAAAATCGATAGAGGTTTTTTAGAAGGGCGACCCCGTTTAGAATGCAATGAACTAACTTCATTTTTCTTGTATTTATCAATATAATAGCAAACAGAACGGCGTGAAATACCCAAATGATTAGCAATTTCTCTCTGAGACATTGGAATTGCGGAATAATAAAGAGATACGATTTGACGGATTTTTTCTTTAGTTTAAACGCTTTTTTATAGACTCTGGGAAAAAGGAAATGCATTTTAACAATAAAATTGTGTGAATGTCTCGTTTTAAAGGCCAGATTACGAAACTAGTCGTTGGGGGCCACCGTAATACTTACCCATCATGGATATGCATTTTATAATATGTGAAAATAAAATATGTGAAAACTATTTATAAAATGCATTGCAATTCCAAAACAAAATTTAAACGTATATTTAAATAATCTTAATATATATACTAATGCTCCATTAACGAATTGCTGGTGAACCCATTTCGACAAATTATGTAAAATACCAAACTACACAAGTAGTATCGGATTGCGTAAAAGAAACATCTATAGAGAAGAAACTCCAAAGAACTCCAAAACTTAGAGAACTTAAAGAAACTCCAAAAACAATAATCATATTAACTAACAGTTTACTGCGTCAGATTAAGCGTCTCATTTCCAATTAAAACATATCCTTGAATTGAAATTTGAAGAAAATACAGGGTCATGAAAAATCGAAGAATGTAGAAAACAGGATTACAAATATCTCAGCAACTATTAATCCGACCAACTTCGTTCTTGATGCAAAATTTGTTTGCCTTTTACGCCCTTTCCTTAAAATTAAAAAAAAAATCGAAAATTTTTATATACATTTCATCAGAACGAAATTTTCGAGAGTCCGAAAAAAATAGTTCCGGATAATCGAGGTTACTGATATTAAATGGGCTTCGTCCTACTTGTTAAGTACATATAAAATTTTAAGTCTCTATCTCCATTTGTTCGTGAGATAGAGCGTTTACAGGCAGACAGACGGACGGACGGCAATTTCTTTTTCTTCTAAAAATATGCTTTTCGGAATCTCCAATATCTAAAACGTGCAAATCCGTCAATTTTTTTTTTTTTTTTTTTTTCGATTTTCAAAACGATTGCAAGACTTGCCCTATACCACGTAAGTAAAAGTGGGCCACAATTTTTGACACGACACTTTTTAGCTTGTCTTAAAGAAATAGCATCGAAGGCTAATTAATACTGTAAAAAAAAAAAAAAAAAAAAAAAAAAAAAAAAACAGCAAAATTTATATTTGTTTAAGATTAAATCATGCTTTATAGAATAGATGTGTCAATATTCGACAACCTTAAGAAATTTCTTTAAAAACTATTTTTTAATTTAATTAATTCCAATTTTTTCAATATTATAACAATCTATCTGCAATATTTAACCATTCTTACAGCCTCATATCCATATATTAATCCAAATTTTATTGTAAATAATAGAGATCCACTATTATGGCCATTAATGACCAAACGCTTTCAATTTTAGGCATTTTGTCGAATATTTAAAACTACATTTGTCAGTTTCTTCTGGAACCTGAAACTTAAAGGTTATAAAGATTATATTTGACCTTATATTTATCAACATCCATTTGATAAGAAGGACAATTAGGGGGCGGACAAAGAAAAAAAAAAAACAGTATTTTGGATTACCATCTACATTAAAATGCATGAAATGATCTAACTTTGCAGAATACAGCTATGCAGAAACGTGCACCATGTCCACTGATTTTTGTAAAAATAGCACATACCGGGTGTCCAGTAAATGACTGACCCATTTTGAATGTAAATAACAAAAAAACTGTTTGAGATAAAAATGCGCGGCTTGCTGTATTGTTTTTAGAATATAAATAAATTTTAAAATATGCACTTTGTTAATGTAATATAATAATATTTAAAATAATATCTCAGTCTCAAGACTGAAGAGGGGAAAAAGAGGGAAATATAATACAGATGGTTCAATCACAAATATTATTTTAAATCACTTTCCAACCAACGTACCCTATTTTTGAAGCTGATTCGAGAGTCAATTCAACATATAGATTCAGATTCGACAACATATAGATTCAGGTTCAGCCGAAAATCTCACATTTATGGAAATTAGAGTCATGTCTGTATTCAAACAGCCTGTTACCGCCAGAGCGATATTTTTTTCCGAAATTTGAACTATATTAACAAAGTACATGTTTAAAAATTTATTGATTTTCTAATAACAATACCACAAACCGCGCATTATTATCTCAAACCGTTTATTTGTTATTTAAGTTCAAAATGGGTCAGTTATTTACTGGACACCCGGTATATTCATGAAAATATAGCGATTTTTATTTATTTATTTATTTATTTATTTATTTATTTATTTTTTTAAGTTTTAAACATTTTGGCATGTTTTTAGCTTATATCATACAGATTTTCAACCAAATTTATCACCAGTTTCAGAAAAGTTGGCAAAATGTAGTAAAAACAATGTAGTGCAATCGGAACATAAATATATTAAATATTTTATGCAATACTAGCGGCCCGCCCTCGCTTTGCTTCGGGTAGAGCCCAGTCCGTGCCACTACTGACACCGCAAATTGTTACTACCACTTCATCCCATTAAAAATTCAACTACTAAAAACATTACCCTCCTTTAAGGGAAGGTTGGATAAAAAGTAGCCTATATTTTAATCTAAGGTGTCAGATACCTCCATATAAAATTTCATAAAAATCGATCCATCCTTTCTTGAGTTATAAATGGTGTAACTAACACGACTTTGTTTTATGTATATAGATTATAGTAGTCCGCCCCGGCTTCTCACGGGTATTAAAGAAAATTTTGAAGTTATAAATTTTTACACACACACTCATAACCTAATAATTAAAATGCCGTCCGTCTCTGACATTGACTCCTCTCCCGTGCCCCATTGGCGCCTACTTCACATATTATGTTGCAGGCTAACCGAGCAGGACTGAACGGCTACCACGCGACTTTTTTCTAATAGTACTTAGATTTTTAAATTCGTGATATCTTTCGAACGGAATATCCGAATCGAATAAATCAAAAAGTTATTTAAAGGTACTAGCTGACCCGCCCGGCGTTGCCCGGGTCCGTATTAGCAATATTAAACGAACTTGAAATTTGTATGATTTTATCAATAACTGGAAGCATGCAGAAATGCATTGTCTGAAATACGTCATTTTCATCGTTATAAAGTATTAAAAGGTTCTGAAAAAAAAAGAAAACTTTTAGTAATACAATTTTTAGTTTAAATCAAATGTTTTCAATATTTTATTTAATTTTATTCAAAATGAAAAAAGATTTTCTTAGCAGACGATTTTTTGTGATAAATACATTATCTGTTTTATATTTCTTCTGCTTTATTCCTTTTATTTATAGAGTTCAAAATGAAAAAAGATTTTCTTAGCAGACGATTTTCCTGTGCCTCAATTAATTATCCTCGGAATTCCTTTTATTTATAGAGATTAAAACAGTCTTGATTATAAAGTAATTTATTTTGATAAGGATTAATACCATGGTAAAATAAAGAGCTTTTACAGAGACGGCATTTTAATTATTTTTTTAAAATAAAAAAACACTTATTGTGACGTAACTATAACAGTTAGACATATGCTGTCGCGACATTTTTTGTAGATAATTATGTGTTCTGCAAAGTCATAGTACATTATTTTGTTCTATAATCAACAGTATTCGCAGCGCACGCGATGTAAGGATTTTATAAGGTCATTTTTCTACACCTTGGGTTACATTATTGCCATTTTAGCAAGGATCCTTATTTTTTAAAAATATATATAATATAGTCTATGCTCACCAGAAATACTGTAGCTTTCCAACGATAAAAGATTTTTTTAAATCCGTCAAGTAGTTTCGGAGCCTATTCAATTCAAACAAACAATCAAATCTTTCCTCGTTATAATTTTATATTAATTAAATAAGTAATATTTATCACTGGGCTTAGTGAAAAGTCCGCATTTGAAATGGTAGAAACGTTACAATTTTATATATTTGACCGCTCCCCCTGAAAAAAAATCCTTCCGCCTCATATTTGATGCTCACTACTCTTTAAAATATTTACTATCTGTTATAACTTTTTTAAAAACTGCAAAACAATCGTTTTGTGATTTTTTTAAATTTTAATTAATTCGCGTTTCAGAATTTCTTTTCCTTTTTAGGTGCGTTCGTAATTATGTAAATACGTAGCACCTATTGTTGTCGCTCAGTCCGTCCGTCTGTCTGTCTGTCCGTCTGTCTGTCTGTCTGTCCGTCTGTCTGTCTGTCTGTCCGTCCGTATATAACAGCGCAAAAACAACCCAACCGAATCGTTTGAAATTTAAAATACATAATTATTACATAATTTTGTCGAGTCATTTCAAATTTTATGAAAATCGGATGCATAGATCAATTACAGGGGCAATCAAAAGTATTCCGTTACATTACGGTCAATGGGGAAAAAAGGTTCAAATGCATTTTAATCGTTTGAAATTTAAAATACATAGTTATTACATAATTTTGTCGAGTTATTTCAAATTTTTTGATAATCGGGTGCATAGATCAATTACAGGGGCAATCAAAAGTATTCAATTACATTATAGTCAATGGGGAAAAAGTTTCAAATGTATTTTATATGTTTGAAATTTAAAATACATAGTTATTACATAATTTTGTCGAGTTACTTCAAATTTTATGAAAATCGGATGCATAGATCAATTACAGGGACAATCAAAAGTATTCCGTTACATTACGGTCAATGGGGGAAAATGTTTCAAATGCATTTTAATCGTTTGAAATTTAAAATACATAGTTATTACATAATTTTGTCGAGTTATTTCAAATTTTTTGATAATCGGGTGCATAGATCAATTACAGGGGCAATCAAAAGTATTCAATTACATTATAGTCAATGGGGAAAAAGTTTCAAATGTATTTTATACGTTTGAAATTTAAAATACATAGTTATTAAATAATTTTGTCGAGTTATTTCAAATTTTATGAAAATCGGATGCATAGATCAATTACAGGGACAATCAAAAGTATTCCGTTACATTACGGTCAATGGGGGAAAATGTTTCAAATGCATTTTAATGGTGTTGCACTCATTCGAACTTAATAAAATTTATATGCAACTATAAAGTACATATTATAATATACATTTTACATAATCTGTGATGCAAAGAACATTTGTTATTGATTTACAAGGCCACACAAAAGTATTCCATTACATAATGGTATAGAGAGAACATTGCTTGATGAGCGTTTTAATTGTAATTCACTATTTACAATTTTATGAGATTGAGATATAAGAGTAATATTTTTAAAACTTCGTTATCGTACGAACGCACCTCGTTTGCTACGCTTCACGTGCAATTTCCAACTTGTTTAATAATTGCTAAATATAGTTTTAAAAATTATAACACACTCTTTTATATCAGGTCGGACTAAAAAGTAATTTTTTATTTTTATTTATTTATTTATTTATTTATTTTTTGGGGGGGGGGGGTAGCATAGTTACGATTTTCATACGTGTTTCAGTGATTGTCATGTGTCTAGGGTGTCAGGTAACTTTTAATTTCTCAAATTGCTTTTGATCCGTTTATCCGGCGTTTTATTTTTATCCTTTTAAGCGGTGACTATAGCCTATGTTCACCGGAAATAGTGTAGCTTTCCAACGGTGAAAGAATTTTTTGAATCCGCCAAGTAGTTTCGGAGCCTATTCAATTCAAACAAACAATCAAATTTTTCCTCTTTAAAATATTAGCATAGCTAGTATTCGCAGTGCACGCGATGTAAGGATTTTTGGTACTTCTAGGTTACCCCGTCGACCAATTTCGCCAAATTATGCAAATCGCCAAACTAAAAGCCAAATTATACATGTTGACATAATTTTTATTTTAAATAACGAAAAAACAAATAATTAGTAGAATATTAATAAAAAGTCGAAACAAAAATTACTTAATGATATTTTAAACACGTGAATCGCATTTAATGTTATTGAATGTGACATTCACGATCATCCATTATTGACATTTAATCTTATAGTTTGGCGATAATGTTTTGGTCGACGGGGTAACCTATAAGTACCGGATTTTTTAAGGTTATTTTTCTACACCTTGGGTTACATTATTGGCATTTTAATAAAGATCCTTCGGTACTTCTAGGTTATCCCGTCGACCAATTTCGCCAAATTATACAAATCGCCAAACTCATTGCCAAACTATACATATTGACATAATTTTAATTTTAAATAACAAAAGAAACAAATAATTAGTGGAATATTAATAAAAATACGAATAAAAAGTGAAAATAAAAATCACTTTATTGCATTTTAAAAACGTGTGTCGTATTTAATTTCACTGAATGTGACATTCACGATTATCCATTATTGGCATTTAATCTTCTAGTTTGGCGATAGATTTTCTGTCGACGGGATAACCTAGTAGTACCGATCCTTTTTTTTAAATATAAAAGAGTCTATGTTCACCGGAAATAGTGTAGCTTTCCAACGGGGAAAGAATTTTTCAAATCCGTCAAGTACTTTCGGAGCCTATTCAATTCAAACAAACAATCAACTATTTCCTCTTTATAATATTGATAGATGTGACGTCATTATTTACCGATTTTTATTAGTTACATATATCCATGCCTCTTGTTCTTTTAACAAATACTTCAAAATTCCTATTTTATTTAAAGTGTGACGTCATATTTTTCCAAATCAAATATTTTATTAATAATTTAATTCTTTCTCGTTCACTTTACTTCTAATTATGTCGCAATTTTTCTCAGAGAATCTCTTATTAACTTAGCCGATATTCGTGTGTCTTATATAATAAAACACTTTTTTTTCCAAGTATGACGTCATCTTTATTTTCCTTTGAATTCTTTTTACTTTAATTTTTCACGTGGATACTGTTCAACTGAAAATTAATTGCCGGGGAGTAATTATTCCTCCAAATTTTGATTTTCTTGGCAACGGGAAAGAAAAATGGTTATTTTTTATCGGAAAAATTTTAATTGATTCTGTATGAAAAATAAGGAAATTTTGAATTATTAAGAAAAATATTTGAATAAATCAATTAAAAATTAGCCTATGTTCACCGGAAATAGCGTAGCTTTCCAACGGTGAAAGAATTTTTCAAATCCGTCAAATAGTTTCGGAGCCTATTCAATTCAAACAAACAAACAAACAAACAAACAAACAATCAAATCTTTCCTCTTTATAATATTAGTATAGATAAGTAGTTGTATAAGATAAATTTTACCTGTGCATGCGCGAACGATAACAATGATCTTTTTACATATTTTAATAGTCAACTATATAGAGAAACTCAAATTATACAGTCAAATAGTGTGAAAATACAGAAAAATATCGACGATAGGAATGGGCTGATTTTTAATTCTATTTAAGACCAACTGAATGATAAGGGGTTTTCCACAAATTGTCAATTTTATTTATTTATTTAGAGTTTGATTTTTTATTGATGCTTTAATTCTTCCTTATTAACTACCAAAATAAACATATTCCACGATATAAAGAAGTTATCAAAATCGAAACATTTGTTCCAAATCTACTCATTAATATACAATAAATACTAACTTTTCTCTAAAACTCTGTTAATAAAAAAATGATAATTTGTGGAAAATCCTTTATCATTCAGCTGCTTTTAGACAGCAAATAAAGAACAACCCACTCTATGGACAACATCTTCCTAAATTTTCACGATATTTTAATGGATTTTCTTTTATGAGTTGCTCCATACAGTTGACGATCAAATTATATCTTTAAAAAAAAATCTTTGTTATCGTTCGTGCAGCAAGCGCAGATAAAAATTATTTGATACAACTACTCATGTTTCATAAAATATTTATACCAATCGCATTATATTATTTCTACTACATTTTGTCAATTTTTCTGACACTTTGCGTTAAATTTGGTTGAAAACCCTTCATGATGTAAGCTAAAAACATGACAAAATTTTTTGAACAAATCGCCATATCTTCATAAATATAAGTTCTATTCTTAAAAAAAAAAAAAAAAAAAAAAAATAGTGGACATGTTGTACACCTTCCATACGATGATATTCTGCAGTGATAGATCATTTTGTGCATTTTAATCTACAGGATGATCCCAAATATTATTTTTTTTCTTTGATTTTTCGTCGACCCCCTCATTGACTTCTTTATCAAATGAACATTGTTAAATATGAGGTCAAACATAATCTTTATAATCATGAAGTTCCAGAAACATCCGACAAGTACAGTCAACTCTCTCTCTATTCTGAGTATGAACACTCATGGGACCGGCTAAAAATTTTCAGATTATGGGGGTGTTCAGCATAGAAGGAGATTGGAAATGCATTACTACTACTATTATGTACGGTGACTGAGTTGATCAAATAAGGTTGGAACTACAGGGTTTTTATTGCATTTCTTTCCTTTTAAATTTTAGAAATAAACTAACATGATTGCTACAACACTTAATGAATTTCTTGTGGAAAAAAATTAAATCTGCTGAAATTAAATAGCAGTAAAATTATAAGCAAATATTTTTTTAACTGCCATTTTTCCAGTCATTGAGCAATCGAAGAAATCAGTTTGAAATTCCAAAATTAATCTTTACAGTATCATGCTTAAGCTGTGATTAAATATAATTCATATAGAGATATTATTTTAAGTAAGAATGATGGAAGTAGGTTATTTTAACTTATCGTAATTTTCTCTAACTAATCAAAAACTAAATTTTTACATTTCCTAATTAAAAAAATCATAAAATAGCTTCTTTTACAGAAGGTAGCTGACAAGAATGTGACAACAAGTACTCCAACTTAATTCTACCAAACAAAAATTGCATTTTCAAGTACATGCTTAAAATCCAGCAGTGATCTTGTCTGTTTATTTTTTAAACCTTTAATTCTTCTGTGACAGTTTCTGCGAATTTTCATGATCGAAATTGGAATTGAAATTTCAAACATGTGTTCAGTTTTCAGAGAGGTGGAGTAGAAATGGGGGCAAAAATAGCGTTATAATAATGGGGTGTTCAGATTAGATGGTGTTCAGAATAGAGAGAGTTCACCTTTTGTTGTGTATATAGAGTTTTGCCGGGACCGTCGGAATGTGTCCATAATACCGGGGTGTTCACATTAGAGTGTTCAGACAGAGAGAGACCACTGTATATTTTTAAATATTCAACAAAATGTGTAAAATTGAATGTGTCCGGTCATTAATGGCCATATAGGGTATACCAAAATCTTAAATTTTTAATTTCCCCAACTCACCTAATTTTTTAATTTTTATCTGATCGAAAATATAACTGAATATTCTTTATTAATTGTACTTTAAAAAAAAAAAAAAAAAAAAAAAAAAAAAAAAAAAGCGTTTTTTTTTTGTTTTTTTTTTAAATTTCCAAGTAGTTAAAACTTATTAATCGAACTAGTTGGATGTGCCAATCCCAAAACTTTCTTCTATCTCATACCTACATTTTAATATTAAAAAAATAGTTACACATCTTAATGCTTTAATAATTTTAATTCAATACTATACCAAGTTTCAATTTCATCTTAAATTTCTGCTTCAGTCAATCAATCGGAGTAAAAACGAGTTTCCATCTCTGCACGAGCCGATGAACTATAGAATGATAGGCAGATAATTTTTTTTCAAATTCAGGGAGTACCTATTTGCCATACCCAAAAATCATCATAAACAAAAATCTTAGTTCAATTCTATGCATAACTTCCCGCATTTTTATGGTAAAATAATGAAAATAGCACAGACATCGTGATTATAGCGCCCCTTCCAGCGAATTTTTTTTTAATTCATCCAGGACCAACTAACCATAGCCATACACTTTCACAAAAAATTTGGTTCAATTCTATCCATAACTTCATACACTTCTAGGTGGTAAAACATTGAAAATGGCACAAAAATCGCTATTTCATCGCCCCCTTCCGGTGGGTTTTTTTTAATTCAGGGAGGACCAACTACCCATAGCTATACACTTACACAAAAAATTTGGTTCATTTCGATGCATAATATTAACGCACTTTTAGTCGGTACAACATTGAAAATGACACAAAAATCACTATTGCAACGCCTCCTTCCGGCGGAATATTTCAAAAATGAAGGAGGACCTGCTTGCCACAGCCTAAAACAGTCACAAAAAAATTGGATCAATTCTATGCATATCTTCATACATTTTTTGATGGTAGAATGGCGACATACGGACACACAATACAGACAGAGAGACATTTTGTAAAAACAAGTTTTTGGAATCTCTGACCCCTAAAATATGTAAATCCGTCGAAAATCGGAAATCGAAAAAATTTCGATTAATATTCTTTTTTCTACTAAAGACAGAAGAAAGTAAAAAGAGTAGTTTTAAATTTAAATTGAGGGGAATTGCTGTGAATAGAAATTAAAATGCGAAAAAATAAATGAAAAGTGAATAAATAAATCAATAAATAATAAGCAGGAAACGGCAGGAAAATACCATTACCATCTTTATATATTTTTTGACTATCGTTTATAGCCGATTAACCGATCGATAACTTTGCCGCAATATCTCGAGAAGATTAGCCTTTTAGCATCAAACTAATCACTCATTTACGAGTAACAATTGTTGAAGTTTTCAATTTTGGCATTAAACTATGCTATTCAGGTCGATTCATTCACAAACACGCCCCAAAAAGCCGATAGAAAAAAAAAAACTAAGGAATGATGAGTGGCCGGAAACTTTTGGACACGCGAACTTCCAATTCTACCCCTTTGCATGAAACTTCTTCAGTATCCAATCAAAATGGTCACGTGATCAGAGGTCATTCACATATTCCTAATTTTTGAAGCAACTGTGCTTCTTCTTTGTTGAAGCCTTCTGGTAAATAAATTAAAAAACTAAATGGCCGGAACTTTTGACCGCCACTGTATATATATATATATATATATACAGGGTGTCCGAAAAGTCTGGAAACGGCCGAATAACTCGAGAAATACATATGAGATTGAAAAACGTAAATATACGTGTTAAATATTTTTAAATAAGCTACTCTGTGATACCAAATTTGACTTTCGAAACCGACCCCCTGGGGGTCAGAGGGGGTCCAACTTTCAAATCTTAAATTATAACCCCCATTTTTTATTGCAGATTCGGATTCTACGGACAAAAATACGTAACTTTTGTATTTGATGTTTATTTCAAATCTTCGTTTATCACGGTGTAATCGAGCATATTAAATCGATACATATTCCCGCTTTTCCAACGGGATTTTCCCTAATCGAAACTGATTGGGCAGAATTTTTGACGCCAAATTCCTCGTCTTTTGTAGGAATAGCGTTTCCTGAAAATCACCCGTGGCGATTATTTCAATAGTGCTACACTGTTAAAAATTTGACCCATTTGCTGCAGCGTCACTCCACAGCTATTATAGAATATCTCTTTTGTGACCAATGAGAATGCTCCATAACACAGTAAAGTAATCGTTTTCTATAAAAGCAGTGGAGTGACGATGCAGCAAAAGAATCAATTTTTTTACAGTGTACTTTACTGTGTTATGGAACATTCTCATTGGTCATGAAATAGATATTCTATAAAAGCTGTGGAGTGACGCTACAACAAATGGATCAAATTTTTAACTGTGTAGCACTACCGAAATAATCGGCACGGGTGATTTTCAGGGAACGCTATTATTGCAAAAGACGAGGAATTTGATGTCATAAATTCTCCCCAATTAGTTTCGATTAGGGAAAATCCCGTTGGAAAAGCCGAAATATGTATCGATATAATATGCTCAATTGCACCGTGATAAACGAGGATTCGAAATAAACATCAAATATAAAAGTTACGTATTTTTATCCGTAGAATCCGAATCTGCAATAAAAGATGGGGGTTATAATTTAAGATTTCAAAGTTAGACCCCTCTGACCCCCAGGGGGTTGGTTACGAAGGTCAAATTTGGTATCACTGAGTAGCTTATTTAAAAATATTTAACACGTATATTTACGTTTTTCAATCTCATATGTATTTCTCGAGTTATTCGACCGTTTCCAGACTTTTCGGACACCCTGTATATATATATATATATATATATATATATAAATATAGTAATTTTATTTTTATTGCCTTTTTGAATATGCATTCATAAATACTATCTTTTCAGCTTTCTGAAAATCTGAAAAGTGATACATTTCAAAATTACTAAGGCTTTCTGTTAATCTACTGTTAATTAAAAATCTATAAACAATAACATTTTTACATATGTTAACATATTTTAAATACTGTCCATCTCTAGCATTTAATATAAAACCTATACCCAATTAATTTAACTTTTTGAGGCTCTCTTAGTTCGTGTGCCACGTCTTTTCTATTGAGCCAAATGGACTAAATTGCAGCTATTGCTTTAACTGTTCTGTGTCGATTGACAATTTACCACTAAGCAAAATTTATTACATCATCCGTTGATAAAAGTCTATTTCATGACCAACTGTTTTCTATTACAGGTTCATTTCCAATTTTTCTGTATCATTACACAATATATAGCAAAACAATTTATGATTCCATACATTTTAAAAATATGTTTTTCCTTTGACATGAGAAATATAGGAAAGTAATAGATGTTTCTTTCACTATTCAGTCTTTTCAAAATTATGTTATATACATATAAGTTGAAGTGGCACACTTAAACCCCCTCGCCAGCGGTAAGGCGGAGCCTCGTCGAGGGGGCCCCCACCCCCCTAAAGCAGAGATGATCAACTGATTGCATCAATAAACTGTTATAACTGTCTGACAAATATAACACCATGTTCATGACAAAAAAATATTAAATCAGAAATCAAGACAAAAAGTTATCTGAGTTTTTTAGTTTAGTTTTAATCTATATGCTGAATAATTTCATGAGTATTGCACATTAGTTCTTAATTTTAATGCAAATGGAAAGTTCAATGCTAGGAGAATGAGATTATTATTATATTTCTACTTAATATACAACTGTAACAATATTATTTATTTGATATTAACATTACGGTTTTTATAATCTCACTATCTTAAACAGTAGTTAATTTGAAAGGACACTGAACTTTGTTGTTATCCTTAAAAATTGACTTCTATTGAGAAAAGTTGATGAATTGACCAGCTCTACTTTTTAGACGCGCACGAAGCTAAATATAGCTTTATATTTTGTCCCTAATTTATCCCCTTACAATTAAAGAAAAAAAATACCGAATTGCTTTATTTTTAAAAAAATATATTATGATAATCGATTTTTCATAAATACAAGTGAACTATGAAAAATCGATTTAATGTACCCCTCCCCCCTAAAAAAAGAAAAAAAATTATAATATTGCAAAAAATGTGGAATGCCAAAATAATGGAAGATCGTTGCTGCCATTTTAAAGCCCGATGACATTGGGCAAAGAGAAAGAAGAGAATTAAAGACTGGGGATGAAGTTTTTGAGCCCGATGTTAATGGGCTGTCGTGAAGCCAAATCAAGGAAGAATATTGCTGTATTTCTAGCCCGATGTCATTGGGCTGTGCTGCCAAAGAAGGGTGCGAAGGAATGATGAAGCCACGATCGCCACTGCTTGATGAATTGCTAGATGTTGACGGACAGTGAAAGAGCCAGGGAACAGGAGACTGATTTGTGCCTGAGAAATCTATATCGCATTTGTTTATAATGAGAGAGAAGCTGTGTCAGGGAATTCTACCAGTTCGCGTTATTATCAGAAGCCTGTCGTGCGAACACAGTTTTTTTTACGCGGAGTTTTAAGCTACGAACTTTTATTGTTTTGTTCTAGTTTTGGTATTTGTTTGTTTTTTATTTGCATTTTTGTTTTATTTGTTATATTTTGCTTTTAATTTGTCAATTTTAATAAATATGTGCATTTTGGGTTTGTTATTTTTGTTTTATGTGTTAAGTTTTATTTTTATTTGTTTTATTTTGTTTTTATTTTGTAAGTTTTATACTTGTATTTCTTTTGCGATTTTATGTTTGTTTTATTTGTACATTTGTAACTGTGATTAATTTAAATATTAAGCCGCCAAATAGATAGTTTAATATGCATACTTAAAAACTACACTTAAAATACTATATAAAATACTATTTGTACACTGAGAAAAAGTAATTTATATATATGTACATTGGCCAAATAAGTTAATAAGTTAAAAATGCATATTTCAAAACTGTTACGAAAAATTTAAATATTTACAGAAAAGGCCGCTCAAATAATGAAACATATATATAAACTAGATAGCAAGATAAATAATACATAGATTATATAAATAAGAAAAAAATATGCTATGAGGCCGAAAGTAATTATTAACGTTGAATAAAGCAATTTTAGATAGTTACATGCAAGCCCACTAACCAGCATTCAAATCTATCTTCAGCAAAATCAGGATCTTTCAATATTTTTTAAACAGTCTGTCTAAGCTATATTTACATTATTGTAATATTGTATAAAGATATTTTTGGCATCTATATAAAGAAATGCACCAATTTGACTTCCTAATAACTCACATTTCTGTAGCCATTCTCTCTTTTTCTAATTAAAAAAAATGTATACTGTATAACTTCTTTAATCCTGAATCATCGTGATTATGGTTATTCTCGATTACAGAAAATTGCGGATTGCAGAAGCTTTGAAACTGGAATGCATTTACATAAATAATAATAATATATGTCATAAGTATGTCAATACAAAAATGCAAGGAAGTTCATAACTTAAGGTAAATGAAAAAATATTGGTAAAAATTAAGTCAAACGCTCTAAAACTCACATATATACAGGGAAATACGTTTACCACGAAAACTCTTGGCGTGAAAAAATGATTAACACGAAATGGCGTTGCGCGGTCCGAGCAATATATTATGCAATTTGATATATATTGTTTCACTTAACACGAAAAAAAAAATCGAAGCAAAATATTTTTTATTTATTTATTTATTACATGCCTTACATATATTATGCTCAGAATGGCATTTACTAGTGAAAACTATGACAATTTAAAATTATTTTCGCGATGCGGAATCTTCAAAATAACAAATTCTTTTGAGCTAAAGGATAAACTGAAATTGAGACAGAGCAGACATTTAATGAAATTTTTGAGAAAATCTCAATATTTCTAGACTGTTTTACAACATCATTAAATGAACAAGCTGTATTCGATGATGATTTCTATACAGCATTGATTCAGGGCGTGTTCAGCAAAAGGGCGGATCCAGCCCAACCTCCAGGGGGGGGGTCACAACTTTTGACAGATGATTTAATGAAACAATTTTAAAATACAGTAAATCTTGTGAAAAGGGAATTACGATAAAAAGTAGCAAATTTCGCAAATCAGGCATGAAAAAAAATCGCGAATTTTGTCGATTAGGCACCGAAAAATCACAAATTTTGTCGATCGGACGCGAAAATTTTCAGATTTCGTTTATCGGCCAAGGAAAAAAAATCTAAATTTTTTATAATACTTGAAAAAATTACAAATTTTGTTTATAGGTCGGAAAAATCGCCTGTTTTGTCTGTTTACCGCGCGAAAAAAACGCGAATTTCGTTGACTGGGCGCGGAAAAATAGAAAATATCGTCAACTGGATATTGAAAAATCGCGAGTTTTGTCTATCGGCCATCGAAAAATCTCTAATTTTGTCTGTATGTTTCAGAAAAATCGCAAATTTTGTCGATTGAGCACAAAAAAATCACGAATTTTGTCTATCTGGAACGAAAAAATCGCAAATTTCGTTAATAGGGCACTGAAAACCCCAATTTTGTCGATCGCTTCGTAAAAAGCGCGAATTTATTCGATCGGGAACGGAAAAAAACGCGAATTTTGTTGATTGAGAATAAAAAAATAGCGAATTTCGAGTTGATGTGGAACGCAAAAATTGCCAATTTCGTGAATCGGGAAAGAAATTATCGCGAATGTAGTCGATTGTCTTCGTAAAAAGGGCGATTGGGTACGAAAAACTCGCGAATTTTGTCGATTCGGAACGAAAAAATGCTAATTTCGTTGATAGGGCATGGAAAAATCGAAGATTTTGTCGATGATGCGCGGAAAAATCGAAAATCTTTTTGAGCGGCTGCAGAACAATAGCGAGTTTTCCCAGTTTATCGCGAGTAAAAAAATCACAGTTTTCATCAATTTACGGCGGGGAAAAAATGCAGATTTCATCAATCAGTTAAGAATCGCGAATTTTATTGTTCGGTGCGGGAAAATGCGTATTTCATGGACAAGAACGGAAAAAGGCGCGAATCTCCCCGATTGGGCCAGGAAATATCCCGAATACGGTCGATCGCTTTCGTAAAAAGCGCGGATTTAGTCTATCGGGAACAAAAAAATCGCTTTTGGTAGGGCATGGAAAAATTGCGAATTTTGTCGATCGGGAACGAAAAAGTCTGAAATATGGGCGATCAGTTTCGTAAAAAGCGAAAATACAGTCGATTGGGATTGAAAAAAATCGCAAATTACGTTGATATGGCGAACAAAAATTGACAATTCCATCGAAAGAAATTATCGCGAATATAGTCGCTCGGCTTCGTAAAAAGCACGAATTCGGGCGATCGAGTACAAAAAACTCGCGAATTTTGTCGATTCGGAACGAAAAAATCGCTAATTTTATCGATTCGGAACGAAAAGTCGCTAATTTTGTTGATAGGGCGCGGAAAAACCGCAAATTTTGTCGATGATGCGCGGAAAAATTAAAAACATCTTTGATCGGCTGCAGAACAATCGTGAGTTTCGTCAGTTTATCGAGAGAAAAAAATCACGGATTTCATTAATTTATGGCTGGAAAAAAATGCAGATTTCGTCAGTCAGTTTTCGTCAGTTTCATAGTTCGTGTGCGGAAAAATTCGTATTTGATCGAACAAGAACGGAAAAAATGTGCTAATTTCGTGGATTGAACACGGAAAAATCGTGAATTTTGTCAATCAAGTGAAGAAAAATCGCAAATTTTGCAGACCATTCGTGGAAAAATCTCAAATTTCGTCGATCACACCCCAAAAAAATTATGAATTTCGTCGATTAGGCATGGAAAATTGTGAATTTCGTGGATCCGCTTCGCAAAAATCGCGAATTTCACCGATCGGGTGCGGAAAAATTGTGAATCATGTATATCAGGAGCGGCAAATTTGCGAATTTTCTCGATCAGTTTCGAAAAAAGCGTAAATTCTTTCGATTAGACGTTATTTTGCGTTCCTGTTTTAGCACTTTTTACTTACACTTACATTCCTCTTTGAAGAGCTTCAGGGGGGGTCATGACCCCCATGACCCCCCCCCCTTGGATCCGCCACTGGTTCAGCACAACTTACCGGTCACTTACCGATTGTAGACAAGTACGAAATGAAAATCAAGGCGAAGTATGACGTCAGCTACAATTCAACAGGATATTTTTCATTCGTGCCACAATTCGCTTTCGCACTGCCCTACAATCTGTCGGTAACATTGGTTACTTTGGTAAGTTGCGCTGAACACGCCCTCAGACACACAAAGAGATTTTGGAAATCGTTCATAATCGAAATGATTCCACTTACGTTGATTCCGACGACGAATCTGACGATGGAATCAATGGAGCATATCTACTTCACTCTATCTTACAAAAGACTGTTCTCAATTGCTCTGCTCAAAAAATTGCAGAGCCTCATGGAAGTGGTTTGAAATCTAACTGAATTTTCTATTTTTCGATCGATAAATCATCTGTTGAATTATAAGCTTTTTTGATAACGTGACAAGACGCTTTGTCCCTTCCTTGGCGGGTTTTTCTTCGCTCGCGCCGAAAGTCGATTCAAAACGCACACTTAGACACTATTTTCTAAAAAAATCTATTATATTTGGAAACAGAAAAAAAAAACGGGAAAACGAATTTGATTTGATAATTCCTGAGTAACAATAACACTTTCTAGTTACATGCATTTCCGCGCAAAAGTAAAATAAAACTTATGTCATAAAGTTGCCCTTTTTGATTTGAGAAAAGCCTGAAAAGTATAAGCAGTTATTTAGATGGGCAATCGAATGCAGAGATGATTAAAACAATGGGTAATCGTGAACAATTTATGAACATTGTGCTACTCAATAAGACACTTCATGAAAAAAAGTCTAACTTTTTTTCCAATTAAACAATATTTTTTTTTACTTACCTTTTATCCTAATGAATGCAATCTACACCACATCGGAAATATTGGTGAATTTTTTCCTTTTTTTGCAAATGTTTAAACACGGAAAAAAAATCGTTTTTTTTTTTTCATTTTTGTGTTAAACGTATTTCATTGTATCTTTAAAAATAATAATTTCTATAATTTATGCAATGTCGCCATTTGCTCTAAATTACGGAAACAATAACATAGGATTTTTTTTAAATTACGATTTCTGATTTATAAATACCCTGTAAATGATAGAAATCGCAAGAATAATAGACATCCTATGAAGAATGATGAAATTAATTTTCGGAAATAAAAAACATAAATTATAACAACAAAAAATGGGTACTACTTGGTTATCCCGTCGGCCAATTTCGTCAAATTATATAAATCGCCAAGCTATTCGCCAAATTATACAAATTCATATAATTTATATCTTAACTAACGGAAGAACAAATAAATTAGTATAACACGCGTAACGTGTTTTGTCAAGTGAATGTGACATTTAGGATCAACCATTCTTGGCAGTTAATCTTATGCTTTGGCGACAGTTTTTTGGTCGATGGGAAAACATAGTAGTACCAAAAAATTTATGTATATACTAGAGAAATTTATGTAAGATTTACAATTAATTTACAGTTAAAAGACAAATTAAAAAGACATTAGCATATTTAAAATACTGATATATAAGACTAATGTTAAATATACATGTATATATCTCCTACAAATACCGAAGTAAGTCACAAATTAAATACTAAAAACAAATAATAATAATAAAACCCGATTTCGAAATGTTTCGGTGCCATCATCTTATCATTGGAGAATTAAAAGTAGTAAAATTAACAGATTTTTTAAATGTCACAGCTTAACATTTAAAAAGACATCTATATTAATTACAAATGTAATGGAGAAAGTTCTTGCAATTTTTAAATAAAAAAAGTAGTAGATTAGGTCCAGGAAGTCTTTTAATTTTTTCTTAATCATTTTCTGAAATTCGTACATATATGCGTAATGGTGCCATCTATGATACTTAATTCAAAATAAAACCAAATAAACGTACTGAAATGGCCGGCTACAGAAGTTTCGTTATTAGAGTTGTCCAGATTAATGATGTTATACTGCATACACATTATTATCATACTATTACCAACTTATCTTAATGCAAATGTTTTATTACTGAGGGGAACAGCTTATAAAATCCTTATTTAAAACATATTTCAAGTGACTAGTGGACCAGCATGTAACTATATCTATAATTTAAAATAAATGTATAATACGTTATAAATTAAGAAGACTGAAAATTTAAAAATGCTTCAAAGCCGATTTATCTCGTTAATACAGTTGATAAAAAAATTGCAACCTTTGATATGAGAAATAGATAATGATTGCAATCTTTAAATTTTACTGTATTAAAAATCGGCCTCATAGCATATGCAGCAGAAGGCCAGAATCTTCTGCCACCAACTCACCTTGGACTTCTTCCACCAACTCTGGGGAGGTTGGGGAGAAGTCCTACTTACTTGTTCTACACCTCCTTCTTCAACGGGAACATCCACGGCTTTCCAGTTCTTGCGTCCTCCATCCAGTGATGCGGCAATACCCAGGTAAAAATTACCATTAGAGCATGCCATCCACCCGTCGATGCTCCCAACTTCCTTCCGTCGACCTGAAAAAAAAGAATCAAAAGACATTACATGAGCAGTTTCCATTTTTTAAAAGAGCAGTTGCAAATCGAACCAACAAGCTTGAATTTTTTTTTGGAAATGAATTTATAACCTAATTCTATTCTTTATTTTATTTATTGCCGCACGCGATGATGATTCAAACAATTAAACATTGTTACATAACAATAGTTTTAAATTGTGGATTACCGTATAAATCTACATTGTTGAATTGCATAATAATACCTTTTTATTTAAAAGTTTAATTTTGAGTGTTTACAAACATTTCTCATAGATTTTAATTTTGTTGCCATACTGAGAAACTAAACTATAACGAAAACAGAGACATCAATTGAATAGAGTTGAACAATTTTAAGCATGAGAAAAGTTTAATTGAAATGACGTCATTCTTTTGCAATCTTTTGATCTTTTCGTTGCCATTTTTCCAGAATAAATGAAAAAAGTAATTAAAATGCGTAATGTTTTGAAAAATTGTAAATAAATGATTTCTATTAAACATGGAATTATTACAAACTCCATTTAATTTTAAGTATCTATATTTATGTTACAAATAAATGAAGGCATATGAATGATTAGATAACCGATTTGTATTTTTTATTTAATTTTTTTTTCAAGTTTCTTATTATTATCTCTTTCTGTCGGATTTGCGTATTATTCTGAGATAGTGACGTCATATGAATATATAAATCTTAAAATATACACATAATTACTTAAGGTATCTGCCTACGCGCGGAGCACTTTTTTTTTAAAAAGGACAGTTTTGAAAAAAATATAATAATTTTTAGTTCTATTGTATTACAGAATGATAAGAAAACATAAAATTCCACCAATATCTTTTTAATATTTTGAAAAATTGGGGTTTTTACTGTTTTTTTAGCAAAATTTCACGTTTACGCCAGACAGTGTACACTCAGTTCAAATAAATATATTTCAATTTCTTTTATGCTGCACACTTCTATTAAACTTATCTGTGCACTGAACTAGGAGTTTTACAATATCTTCACCCTAATAGCATACATGGTCACAGTGACGTCACAATGATGTCGCTGTGAGTCACTTTGGTCACATCACATCTGTGACCAAAATGCCACCACTCAGTGACGTCACATTGTGACTGAGATGTGACTTTCTTAAAAATCTTTAGAAATTTATAAATATCCTTCAAAACATGTTATTTACTTTAAAAAACATGTTTTTGGCAATTTAAATATCGTCGCTTTTGTCACAGTTTCGTCACAATGTTAATGTCAAATTAGTCACAAATGACACATTTTTCACAAATTTGTCACATTATGACCACTTTGTGAAACGTCACAAAAGAGGTCTAAAACGGCCATAACGACTTCACATTTTAGTCACTGTGACTTCACATCGACGTCACGTGACGTCACATCGACAATCGATGGTTTCAAAGTCACAATGTGACTTCACAACGACGTTGCAGTGACGTCACCATGCTTTACGGGCAAAAAAGCCGAAAATTTTCCAAATATGTAAAAAAGTACATTTTTTTCAGTAAAAATTACCATTTTTCATATTCGAGAGCCTATAAAATAATTAAATTTTCACATACTAGGGGGCTCCGGCCCCCCTGCTCGCTACGCTCGCCAACCCCCCCCCCCCGCGTAATCGCTTCGCGATTCCAAGTTGTAGGCTACCCCTGCTTGCTGCGCTCGCCAATACCCCATGGTATGAATAAGCAGTTGCAGACCTTTCAAATGATGTGTCACACGACTGGTGTTGTAAAGAAATTAAAAATGTGCTCCCGGGGGTCAGAGGGGGGTGATACACAAGACATCCATAATATGAATAAGCTGTTGCAGAACTTTCAAATGATGTGTTACACGACTGGTGTTGTAAAGAAATTAAAAATGTGCCCCCCCTTGGGGGCAGAGGGGGGTGACACACAAGACATCCACAATATGAATAAGCAGTTGCAGATCTTTCAAATGATGTGTCACACGACTGGTGCTGTAAAGAAATTAAAAATGTGCCCCCCTGTGGAGGCAGAGTGAGGGGTGACACACAAGACACCCATAATATGAATAAGCAGTTGCAGACCTTTCAAATGATGTGTCACACGACTGGTGTTGTAAAGAAATTAAAAATGTGCCCCCCCTCCTGGGGGACAGAGCGGAGGGGGGCACACAAGACATCTATAATAGGAAAAGGCAGTTTCGGGCCTTTCTAAAGATATGCAACACGGGTGCTGTGGATAAAAATTAAAAAAGTTCCCCTTTGGGAGGAGGGGCAAAATGGGGTGCGGCGCCCCAAACATGCATAATTGGAATGAGCAGTTACAGTTGTTTTAAACTATAGGAGGGCTGTAGAAATAAAAACTGTATATACAATAGAACTGTAAATTATGATTTTCGCTTTAAATCTGAAATTTTGATGATTAAATTAGAATATAAATACATATAAATATCGATATAACAAAATTATACTTAAAACAAACTAAAATTTACAAAACTAAAGTTATTTAAATTAAATTTATCAAAACAAGTTCAACATGAAACTTTTTTTTCTTGAAGTGTATTTGACATAAAGTATTTTTTGAAATTACATTCCATCGCCAACCGGCGATAAATCGCCAGATAACGAAATTTTCATTATTTTTTTACGGTTACTGAATGGAAGTTCCGCCGAAACTTTTTTTATAAACGTATATATCCACACCAGAAGAACATTCTGTAATTTTTTCAGATTTTTCGGGGTATGCCCGTATGGAGACCTTCCTTGTCAGTTATCCCGTCGACCAAAATGTATCGCCAATAATGGATGATCGTGAATTTCACATTCAATTATATTAAATACGATACATATGTTTAAAACCTCACTGATTTTTATTTCGACTTTTTATTTGTATTTTTATTATATTCTACTAATTATTTGTTATTTTGTTTCGTTATTTAAAATAAAAATTAGGTCAATATGTATAATTTGGCTATTAATTTGGCGATTTGCATAATTTGGCGAAATTGGTCGACGGGATAACCTAGTAGTACCATTAATAGGAGTTTAAAATCCTTTAAATGCCTTTTAAGTAATTATGTATATATTTTAATAACAAGGTGTAACTTCTGTCAAGACACTGTATTAATACAGTGATTTGAGTCAGATGCATACTCTTCTGTAGATGTTCTTTAAAGACTAGATCGTAAATATGGAATTCTTTAATGGATGAAAATGACGTCATTTTATACATTTTAAGTGTGTTCGTAAGTCTTAAAACTGAAATATGTTTCGTACTATATATATTTATATAGATATATTTTTTCCAATAAATCTAAATAATCCTTGTTTTTTTTTTTTTTTTTTTTTTTTTTTCTTTTTTCTTTTTTTCACAATTTAATATGCCTTCCATTGCATAATATTTCAAATTTGAAATATTATACATTTTTTCTAATCGGGGACGACACTAAATAATAAAGAATTCCTGTTTTCTTGTTTTAACATTATACAGTTTTATCATCGAAGCGTTATTATTCCGGTGTTTTTTGGATTATGAAATAATAACTGTGATTTATGAATCACATTTTACTTAATTTACATCTATGGTATCAATGGTAGCGCAGTCCGAAAATCCGTTCGGAATTATTTTTATTACATTTTTGTTTGATTTTAAAAGCAATAAAATATTGCTGAGAAAACTTTTTTTTCTTTTAAATTTTTTTTATTGAATCTGCATGTTTCAAATATTAAACCAGGTTTTCAAATATTCAGGTTTTAGCAGAAAACAAATTATTTAGAAAATATATAGGTAGGACAAATTTGATATGTGTGTCCAACTTATTGATTTTGACTTTTTGGTTATTAGTTTGGCGATATATATAATTTGGCGAAATTGGTCGACGGGATAACTAAGTAGTATCTCTTTTAAATATGTATTAATACAGATGTCATATACCCACCACATTGGCGCGATTGCATCTGTGCCCCTGTATTTATTTAATGAACGTTATGCATGAGACATGTTACAGATATAAACGATTTTACATAAATATTTTATGTACATATGGGTGATTCTCAAAATAGGGGACGATTTCAAAAATGAAATCTTAAAAAAATTACTGTTATCAAAATTTCTGAAAAAAATAGATGTTGTTAATATAGTATTAGGTATACTTTCCATGTAGTCAGCAGAGCTAAATATTTAAAAATTAACTTAAAAAAAAATAATTAGTATTTTTTGAGCCATGCTAATGACAAAACGAATTGTATGGAATAAATATATTATGAAATTTTTATTTTCTTCCTGTTTAAATATTATTTTTCTATATTTATTAGCCTTCTTTTTCAGCAAATGGTTTCCATTTTTACATATATACATATAAGAAGAATAAAAACATTACCAAAGAGCAAACTTTGTTACATGAGCAACATTCTGACACTAACAATGTAAGAAGCTGTCTTAGTGATTTTCCTACAGATTTAATGCATATTTTAGGGATAATAAATGTAATACCTAAATTTATACGTAAAATTAAACTTTATAAAGGATACAATATAAGCACTGGTTACATTTATGTACATAGGAGTCTTTAGCATGGACAGAAAAACCATGTTAATGACACTGATATCGGCCCATGCTAATGACAAATTTTAATTTAAATAAGATTATGAGCCATAATATAATCACAATGCAATATTCCTTTCTGGGGCTTTTTAAAACACAAAAGTTCTATGCAAATAAGTAAAATAAAAATTTTAACTATAAAATAAACATGAAAATTATTATCCATTCTAATGACATACAATTGATGTAACCCCCTAATATTCAACTTCTATTCTTAAAATACAATACATGCTTCTATTTTCTGGCTGGTTTAAAATGACTACTTGTTGCCATGGAGAAACTTTATATTTTCAAACTATTGTCATATGTGAAAATGAAATTTTGATTAATAACCAGCTGTTTTAGTATGACCTTGTTTTGAAAATCGAATATGGAGGACAAACTTTAATTCTTTTTTTATGTACTATAATTTTATTTTTAAAAAGAAATTTATTGGATAAATCCTTTCCTTGATTAATTTAAAGAAAGAATAACATTTGTTTTATTTTATAAACATGATATTAACTCTTGAAAAAGTTAGTATATATAAGGCACAGCTGCTGTGGACATCCATGCTAATGACATTTTGAACATTTATTCTGTTATTTTAAAGTGTTTTTAACTAAAAAGTGAGTAATTCTTGAGTGCAAATAATGAATAATATTAAGACAAACATATCTAAATATAAAAACATGACAGAAAACCTCTCAATTTTTTTTTTGTATGCCGAAAGACATAAATTGTCCCCTATTTTGAGAATCACCCATATACGTTTTAGTTATATCTCTGTATATGTAATTATATATGAAGATATACATATATAAATACATAATATATGCACCTATACATAAATATTATATACTTATATATATATTTATAATTTCATATATTTATTATACATGTCAAATTAAAACAAAATCTATAATGGGGATTACTTGGTTATCCTTTCGACCGATAAACTACCGCCGAACTACAAGATTAAATACCAGTAATGGATGATCGTAAATGTCATATACACTTGAGATGAAGCACAATGTATATATTTATTAGTATGAGATATTTCCTGGAAGATTTGAGATTTTGAGTTTTCAACGGTAAAAAAAAGCAATGTCCCTCCCCCCCCCATTGCCGGAGAAAAATGTCTAAATTCAACACTAAGCCCTGATTTCCTAAGCAATACTCTTTATCAGCAACAACAAGAACAACAAAATGTTACTATGGGCGATGCACGTGCTTTTGCAGTTAAATCTAGTTGGGTGTGCCAATCCCAAAAGTTTCTTCTATCTCTTACGCATATTTTAATATTTTTAAAAAATATTGCTCATGTTAATGCTTTAATAATTTTAATTCAATACTAAACCAACTTTGATTTACATTTTAAATTTCTGCTTCGGTCAATTAATCGGAGTGAAGATAAGTTTCCGTCTCTGAACAAGCCGATAGACAATAGAATGATAGTCAGTTTTTTTTTTTTTTTTTCAAATTCAAGGAAGATTTACATGCCATGCCAAAAAATAATCATACACAAAAATTTTAGCTCAGTTCTAGGCATACTTCATACACTTTTAGGTGGTACAATATTGAAAATGGCACAAAAATCGCGATTGCAGCGCTCCCTTCTGACGGATTTTTTTTCAAATTCAGGTGAGACCAACTAGCTATAGCCATACACTTAGACAAAAAATTTGGTTCAATTCGATGCATAATTTCATGCACTTTTGGTAGGTACAATATTGAAAATAGCACAAAAATTGTGATTGCAGCGTCCACTTACGACGGATTTTTTTTCAAAATCATGGGGGACCAACTAGCCTTAGCCGTACACTTACACAAAAAATTTGGTTCAATTCGATGCATATCTTCATATACTTTTGGTCGGTACAATATTGAAAATGGCACAAAAATCCCGATTGCAGCGCCCCCTTCCGGCGGAATATTTCAAAATTGAAGAAGGACCTGCTTGCCACAGCCAAAAACATTCACAAAACATTTGATTCAATTCTATGCATATCTTCATACACTTTTTGATGGTAGAATGGCGACATACGGACACACGGACAGACAGACATTTTGTAAAAATATGTTTTTTAGAATCTCTGACCCCTAAAACGTGTAAATCCGTCGAAAACCGGAAGTCAAAAAAATTTCGATTACAATACTTTTTTCTATTGAAGATAGAAGAAAGTAAAAATGGAAAACGCTGTTCGATTTCATAGTTTCTAAATAACAGTAGTGCTAATTTTATGTGTCCAGTGTTAAAAGCGCCTCCATGAATCTACTAGAAACTAATCATTTTGGAATTGAGTAAAACCTGAGTAAAGCTTCAGCAAAGTAAAGTTCCCGAATCCAAATTAGCTATTTATATATAACAAGGTAGAACCCGTCGAATCTCGACGAAAGAAATTTTTTTAACCAGGAACTGTTCCTTGATTAATAATAAACCTACAAAATTAGTTACAATAAAAAATGCGCCATATATTGGTAAGTCTGACTCTTAAACAAATGACATTTAACTTAAAATTAACAAAATGTTATTTCTATAAAACTCAGAAAGAAAAAAATTATTAAAAACTTGTAGAAATTATTAAACTTTAATCATATATGTAAGCAGCAAAATATAATAAAGATATGTTATTATGATAAAGTTATCAATTAAGACTGATATTCCAAAATGAGAAACAGAAAACATTTATTCTAGTTTGACTCAATCGTAGAATTTTTTCCCCCGTGAAATTTAACCCGACATTTTCTTCTACATCTTAAAATTTATATATGCACCTCTCATAATCGTATTTATCAACCTATTCGGTGTGTTTCTTATCATTTTAATTTGATCATTTAAAAAAAATTTAATTCAAACTTGAAATTGCTATTAGCTGGAAGCAGACACTGAACTATTTATACTCTTTTAAGTGTATGAAATTATCTGAAATAATCTGTTTGCAATAAGTAACCATAGACAAAATTCCTATGACGTCATATAAGGTAAAAATGCGATTTTTAAAGTCTGAAACTCGAATTATATCTGAATATTTGTAGTGTCTACATTTTATTTTTTTTCTGATTGATCCTGAAATATAAATATTTAACCATGACATACTGTATGACTGTTATTACGTATATTACGTTTTAATCATCATAAAAATGATATTTTACTTTTTTTTGTTAACAAAAAGGTACGATAATTTAATATTGTCGCTTTACTTTCAACAGAAATGGAATTTTTATATTGCCACAATGACCAAAAAAAAAAAAAAAAAAAAAAGGTATTAAAAACTACAAAAAAATTTATTACTCAAAAAGAAATTGAGATACAGCTTTCAAAGAAATTGTATTCAAAAGTACATTTTTTCTGTATAAGACGGTGTAAAAATTAAAAACGTGCGATTTTAGAAGGTTTTAAATTTGCAGAAGTAAAAATTGGGGTTCCAAAATTTCATTTCAAATTTCAAAGTGTTGCCATTCGCAAAATGACGTATGCGTTACGCACAGATACTTTTGGCCTTTATAATATAGAAGATATTATATATACAAAAATATATATGTATATATTGTTTTGTAAGTGCATAGGTGTTCTTATTCAGAAATCAAGAAATCAAATAGTGTTTCCCCGTTATCAGTAAAGACAAAGAATCTTTCAGAAAATACTATCAAAGTTGATGTTTCAAGCCACATTTAGGAGCGTTTGTAATTATATAAATACATAAAAGATATAGTCGTCGTCTGATCCGCACCTCTGTAGCGCAAAAACTATCCATCGTAATGGTTTGAAATTTAATGTATGTCATTATTGATAGATTTTGTCCAATCCTTTAAAATTACATGAAAATCGAATCAAAACTATAAAAGAATTAATAAAAGTTGTCTTTATTCTATTAAATCCTATCATATGCAATTAATTCAAGGATATCTCATGATAAATCATGATTCTAAGTTGCTATATTGATAATGTCCTATTTAAGACGGAGTCCTATTATTTCTATATGACTAAATTTCAGTTTTCAATTCTGACACTTTTCTCCGGCAGGCTATGATGGCTCAGGAGGGATATTATAGAGTTCCGCAGGGGAAATTGCTCTTTTTGATTACTGAAAACAAAAAATCTTATTCCGCGGGGGGGGGGGGGGGGGGGATTTCACTTTTTGACTATTGAAAAAACAAAATCTAACTGTTGCTGGAGGGGGAGGGGAACATTATAGAGTTCCAAGAGGAAAATCGCATTTTTTGCCTATTGAAAACACAAAATCTTATTTTTTCCAGCCGGGGGAACATTTTATTGCTCCGGGGGAATGCCTCTCTCGCAGCTAATTTAGTATGCAGAATCGTAATAATTTGTCTATTCATGCATTTTTGCCGAATAGACGGGGAGGCGGCAGCACAGACAATCACCTCATCGAGTTCACGTCTGAAATTCCGAAATTAGTTAAAACACGATTCGCATACTAAACTGCAATCGGTGCTAAATAATATCTTAGTGAAAAACACGTGAAAATCCGATTTTAGCGGTTGACTCATCGTTTTGAAATTGTGTCTTCCTGCACCCAAAGGTACGAAAACATGGAGGATTGAGAGCAGAAAAACCCTATCATAAACCTGCAAGTCAACCGCTAAAAACGTGTTTTCAGACGTTTTCCACCAAGCAAAGACTTGGCAAATCGATTGCATTTTAATATGCAAATCCAGGAACTAATTTTGAAATTTCAGTCGTGAACTCGATGAGGTGGTTGTCTGTGCTGCCGCCTCCAGGTCTATAGGTTTGGTTTGGTTTGGTTTATGACGGCCAATTATCACCACGAGGGATATAGCCCCTAAAGGGAGGGATGCCCTCCGTCGGGTCGTTTCAAGGAAACCTAACGCGTATTAATTCAAGGTTCGAAGAAAACCACGGAAAATTCCGAACGGTTAGGCCGACGGTCGCGATTGGGTTCAAAACTAGCACCTACCGTCTATCAGTTTCGAGGGTAGCACCCGGTCTATAGGAGTGCAACAGCTATTGCACAAAAATCTGAATGTTTATATAACTAGTTATAGTAAGTGTTGGAGTCGTAGAAAAAAAAAAAAAAAAAAAAAAAAAAAAACAGAGAGTATACGCTGTTACCATGAAAGGTTTTAGATAGGGTATACGTTAATACTTTATTTGAGAAAAAGAAGGTATGCGGAGTTTTTTAACAAAATCCAGAAGGTATATGGCGTATAACCCCCGCATACCCTCCACTACATCTCTGGTTATAGTACTAACGCACCTCATTTTTTACGTTTGACATTACAATGTCCGACTTGTTTAGGAAGTGATAACACAGTACAAGTTGTCACGAGACAGCTAAATATTATAATTCCCGATATTTAACGAAAAATGGAAAACGTTGCTCGATTCTAAATCATTTCATTAGTCATGCAGACACTTTCATGCTTTTACATCTAGAAATGAGTCCGCGTGAATCAGAAAGTTGGGTTGGTTGAGTTTATAACGGCCAATTACTAACACGAGGGATATAGCCGCTAAGGAGGGGACGGAGGGGTCTTCATAAGGGAACTTAATTCGTATTTACGTAAGCAAATATAAAATTCGAAGAAAACCACTGAAAGCTCTGAACGGTTAGGCCGATGTGGGCGATAAGATTCGAATCCGACACCTCCCGGTAGGGGTCTGCACGGGCCCGTGGCCCGTACCCGACCGGGCCAGCAGATTTAGAATAGTTTTTTCAACGGGCCGGGCCGGGCCAACAAACAACATAAACGGGCCGGACCGATAAAAAAATTTTCGCAAGATTTCAGAAGATACAATAAAATACGAGCTATTTTCAACGAAATGGTTTTAACGAGAATAAGTATAAATGTGCGTCACGAGCCATACTAGTTTGACAGCATTAGTATAAAAATGTACAGTGTAGAGATCGGCATCGACAGTTACATTGTGTGTAACCCGTTTTAATATTTCTTTAGCTTACTCGTGTCGGGCCGAGATCAAGCTTGCATTATTTTTCTACATGTAGACTAGCCGGACCGGAACTAGACTTAATTGTTCTCAACATCTGTAGGGCGGACAACATGATTTGTAAAATTATTAACAGCGATAAAGAACTTATGTTAGCTTAATCTTTGGATATATACTTCTTGATGGTTTTTAAATTAATTTCTCAATAATGCGAAAGTTTGACATATTTTCTGATTAATTACTTATCCATCATACGCAGTATAGGGTAAGTCTTGCAATCGTTTTGAAAATCGAAAAATTTTTTATGACGGATTTACACGTTTTAGATAGTGGAGATTCCGAAAAACATATTTTTAGAAAAAAAAAATTGCCGTCCGTCTGTCTGTAAACGCTCTATCTCCCGAACAAATTGAGATAGAGACTTGAAATTTTGTATGTAGTTAGTATGTAAGAATAGGACGAAGCCTATTTAATATCAGCAACCTCGATTATCCGGAACTATTTTTTTTCGGACTCTCGAAAAATTCGTTCTGATGAAAGGTATATAAAAATTTTCGAATGATTTTGTTCTAAGGAATGGACGTAAAAGGCAATAAAATAACACACATTTTGCATATAGAACGAAGTCGATCGGATTATTAGTTGCCGAGGTATTTGTAATCCTGTTTTCCACATTCTTCGATTTTTCATTACCCTGTATTTCATTCAAATTTCAATTCAGAGGTATATTTTAATCGAAAATGAGACGCATAATCTAACGCAGTAAACTGTTAGTTTATATTATAATTATTTTTGGAGTTATAAGGATGTTTCTTTTACGCAGATCGGTAATACTTGAGCAGTTTGGCGTTTTATATAATTTGTCGAAATTGGTACATCAGCAATTCATTAATAGAGCATTACTATGCATATTAACAATATTTAAATTTTGTTTTGGAATTGCAATGCATTGTATAAATAGTTTTCACATGTTTTATTTTCATATGCCTATCCATGATGGGTAAGTATTAAGGTGGCCCTCAACGACTAAGTTTTAAATTGTAAAAGTATAAAAGTGATAAGCCTGACTATTGAAGGGATTTGGAATCGAATAGAGTTTTTCATTTTTGGTAAATAAAATACTTGTGTAACCTTGTTGCGATATATAATAGTTTCTCAAATGATTGCAGGTTTTTCTCCCTTTCCATGCTATCACTTTCGGATATTCTATTCAAAACGCTAACTATGACAGTATTTTATTTGCTTGCAGTATTCTTAAATTGCTTTGTATCAAAAAATGAATAACCCCATTCGATTATATAGTTTCTGAATAAAGATACCTGCTAAACTTATGCGTTTCTGAGAAAAAAATGAATTTAAAAATATATCAGAAAGGAGCTTCTTTGAATTTAAGAATGAATTTGGATTTAAAATCTTTAATAAAATGATATAGAAATATTTTTATAAATCTTTTTTTATTAAACAGCGTCAAAAGTTACGATGTTTTTCACTTTCTTTCTTTTTTCTTTTATTCTAAGCCATATTAATTTTTTATTGAATCTTTATTCGAATGTTGAAAGCCTAAATATCTAAGTAATCATTAATGCTATTAATGTGTATTTCCAGTAAAATATACTGTAAAATCATTCCATAGATATGTATGCAGTATTCTTTTAAAAAATCTTAACTATATGATAAAAATCTGAATTTTTTAGAAATCGTAGAAATTGTAACGGGCTGGGCCGGGCCTGGTTTCACTGATTTCTATACGGGCCGAGCCTAAAATATAAAAATTTAAACGGGCCGGGCCGAACTGTTGAGTTTAACAACGGGCTGGGCCGAAAAAATTTTCCTACGGGCCGGCCTGGAAATTCCGGCCCGTGCAGACCTCTACCTCCCGGTTACCAGCTTCGAAGGCAAAAGCTCTCAGCCACTTGTGAGGCCCAGTGTTGAATTCAGGGGGTGGTCCAGGGGGCATTCCACCCTGGAGCAATGAAATTTGAAATTTTGTGTTTTCGATGGTCAAAAAGTACAATGCCCCCCCCCCCCCCCGGAGTCACTGAAGTCCCTCCAGGAGGTAAGTATCTGAATTCAACACTGGGGCCAGAAAGTTAAGAATGTGTCAGAAAATTTTGCGCTGTTGAGCTGGAAAATAAAATAAAATAAGAACTATTTTGACAAAATGGTCATTTCAATCAGTCAATTCTGTTATACATTATCTGGCCGCAGATTATCGTTCACTTGCGATTTTACACATTTTGTTAAATATCTAGAAAAATACAGGAGGAATTATCCTGAAACTCTCAGTGTATAAACATAATAGTACAGGTCATACATTTCCGTGAAGGTTTTTTCTCGAAACTTTATAGGGGACCGTCAATAAATTTAAAAAAATGAATAACTTTTGGATAACCCTGTCAAAACTAATGTAGCAAAAGCGCACAAACTTCAGATTTTGATTAAGTGGCTTATTGTAATAAACTCTGTTCATTTTTATGTCGATAGCATGTGTACTCGTAGAAAAATTAAGATTTTTATAAAAACACTCCCAATTTTTTTCAAGATTTTTGATTATAATTTGCAGAGTTCTTAATATAAAATAATATTATTTTCTGAAAATGTGACAAACAACATCGCACATTATACCCTGCAATCAGAATTAAAAAATAATAAAAATTGTATGAAAAATGAGTAGGTTTACTAAATAATTTTTGACTGCGCCTGCGTCAACGATATCAAAATTTCATTTGCATATTATGTTAGCTAAATGTATAGAGCAATTTTTGTGAAAGTCTCAAAATCATAGCTTTAAAATTCTGAAAATAATCGTCAAAAGAATAAGTTGAAAATCCGTTATTCCTAAAATGAAGCAAAAACAAAAGGGGTTGTATCCATATATTCATTGATTAATGTCAATATAGAATAAACAATATGAGAAGTACTACTACATTTGGATAAAATCCCTTTTTTTTACTTTCTTCTATCTTTACAAGAAGAAAGTATTGGATTCATGAAAATTTTCGACTTCCGGTTTCCGACGGATTTATACGTTTTAGAAGGTCCTGAACACGTTTTGACTATTTTTAGAAAATGTCTGTCTGTGAGTCTGTCCGTCTGTCTGTCTGTCTGTCTGTCTGTCTGTCTGTCTGTATGTGACAAAAAATTTGTGGGCGCGCTATCTCAAGAACTAATGCTCGAAATTTCATAAAATGTTATATTCAGTTAAACCTTGATATGAATTAGTGCCTATTGGTTTTTGGTGAAAATTGGCCTGCAGGTGGCGCTGCTATACTACGTTTTTCATGATTTTCAAGATTGCTATATCTCAAGAACTAATGCACAGAATTTCACCAAACTTTAGATTCTGTACCCCCTTGATATACATAGACGCTGATTAAGTTTTGGTGTAAAGTGGCCAGCAGGTGGCGCTGCTATGCCACGTTTTTCATGATTTTCATGATAGCTATACCTCAAGAACTAATGCACAGAATTTCACCAAACTTCAGATTCCGCAATACCTTGAGATACATTGCCGCTGATAAGGTTTTGGTGTGAACTACCCTATAGGTGGCGCTGCTATGCTACATTTTGCATGATTTTTGAGATAGCTATATCTCAAGAACTAATGCAGAGAACTTCATCAAATTTTAGATTCTGTTACACTAGAATATATAACATAATTAGACGCTGATTACATTTTGGTATTAACCTTGCAACAGGTGATGCAGCTATGCTGCATTTTGCACGATTTTTCCGATAGCTATATCTCAACAACCAACGCACAGAATTTCATCAAACTTCAGATTTTGTTACAAAATGACATGTAACATTACACGATGATTTCGTTTTGTTATAAATCCTTCAACTGATGGTGCTGCTGTGCTATATTTTACACGGTTTTTTTAAAACTAGCTATATCTCAAGAATTAATGCACAAAATTTCATCAAACTTCAGATTCTTTTACACCATAACATAATTAGACGCTTTTTTACGTTTTGGCATAAATTATCCAAGATATGGTGTTGCTGTGCTACGTTTTGCAAATTTTTTGTTATAACTATATCTCAAGAACTAATGGACGAAATTCCATCAAATTTCAGATTCTGTTAGGTCTTGACAAAAATAGATGCTTATTAGGTTTTATTATAAATTATCCAACATGAGGCACTACTAAGCTCATTTTCTCAGAATATTAATTAAATTTTGCGTTTTAGGCTTTTCGGATACCAGAATCTCATTAGGCTAGGTCAAATGTTCGAGGAAATTCGATAGTGGGTAACTTTGGGGTCACCACGTTTTTTTTTTTTTTTAAATATTAAAATATACTTATGAGATAGAAGAAAGTTTTGGGATTGACACATCCAACTAGTTTTTTTTTTTTTGTTGTTGTTGTTGTTTTTTTGTTTTTTTTTTGTTTTTTTCTTCATTTTGGGAACAGCGGGTTTTATGTTTATTCTATAGACGATTACTTTCAGAATTTTAAAGCTATGATTTTGAGACTTTCACAAAAGTTGCTCTATACATTTAGCTAACATAATATGCAAATGAAATTTTGATATCGTTGACGCATGCGCAATGAAAAATTATTTAGTAAACCTACTCATTTTTCATACAATTTTTATTATTTTTTAATTCTGATTGCAGGGTATGATGTGTGATGTTGTTTGTCACATTTTCAGAAAAGAATATTATTTTATATTAAGAACTCTGCAAATTATAAGCAAAAATTCTGGAAAAATTTGGGACTGTTTTTATAAAAATCTTAATTTTTCTACGAGTATACATGCTATCGACATAAAAATGAACAAAGTTTATTAAAATAAGCCACTTAATCAAAATCTGAAGTTTGAGCGCTTTTGTTACATTAGTTTTGACAGGGTTATCCAAAAGATATTCTTTTTTAATTTATTGACGGTCCCCTATAAAGTTTCGAGAAAAAAAACCTTCACGGAAATGTATGACCTGTACTATTATGTTTATACACTGAGAGTTTCAGGATAATTCCTCTTGTATTTTTCTAGATATTTAACAAAATGTGCAAAATCGCAAGTGAACGATAATCAATGGCCAGGTAGTGTAGCTCGAAAATCGAAGATTTCGGAAAAAAGAAATGCTTCAACAAATACTCAATTCAAAAGGCAATTACTTAATACACTTTTTGGTTAGAAAAACATTTTTTATCCCTTTTTTTATTAATGTTTTACTCAACCGTGTTTTTCTTTGCTCATTGACCTTTGATGTACCGCGTTATGTTTGTTGTAAACATTTATCCTAGGATTAAAATATAATAAATTCTAGATATTTTTTTTTCTTCTTCTAAGACGCACATGACTAACGTAAGATCAAGATTTGAAATAGTATCTGTTTCGCTCGATAACTGGAGTTTGTTTGTGAGTAAGCCTTTTTATCTGTTTTGTTACGAAGGTGCACTTCAAAAGCCGAATGTTCTAGTGTCGCCATCTAGATGTTATCAGCGGTATCATTCAGATGTATCAGAAGGCTGGATTTGGACAGAGATAAGAAGAATTTTTCATTGTGTCACGGTTTTTAGTCAGATCTGAAACGTATTGATAACAACCTGATAAATTCAGCATTCCTGACATAATTTTCCCTGATTCAGACACCACAGCGAACAGCACTTAAGGAGCCAGGTGCCCTTTAATGAGTCCAAAATTGGATTTTCTTTTATGGCTTATAACTAAATAAGAATTGCTTAGGAACTTTTTAATAATAATAAAAAAAACCTCATACCAAAATTCACATAAGGAGACGTCCATAAATGATATCACACGCAGTGTTGAATTCAGGAGGTGGCCTGGAGGGGGGGGGGGGAAATTACCCCCGGAATAATGAAATGTCCCCCCCCCCCCCCCAGAGCCACTGAAATCCCTCCCGGCGAAAAGTGTCTGACTGGTCACACGTTTTTCCCATATTTTTGACTCCCCTCCAGCCCCTTTGTCACAAAGTGTCACGCTTCTTTTTACCCTCTCCCCTCTTCTTGTCACATGTCACGCTGTATTACATAAACATATACTTGCAATTCAGAAACAAAGCAGTACTATGTTGCTAAACTGAATTGGTATTGTGTCAATATCTGTATAAATCATAGGTTCCTAACCTTTTCTGGATCACCGCCCCCCTTTATAAAAAAAAAAAAAAAAAAAAAAAAAAAAAAAAAAAAAAAAAAAAATTCCAAATGCCCCCATCCGCTCTTCTGTAATAGTTAATTATAAAAATATGAAACAACACAACATAACGAACATAATTTAATTAATTCAAACGACAGATTAATTCAAACGACAATCGAATGCAGTAATTTAATATATATATATATATATATATATATATAAGCACAAAATCAGTAAGAAATAAAATGAAATAGATGAGGCCACTAGATTTTTAACAGTTTGTTAATATTGAATTCCGATTTTGTTAAAAACAGTCGCAAATTACCATATTCCGTCATGTGCAGTCTGTTCTTTTTCTTAGACATCAAATTAGTTACCTCACTGAACCCATGCTCAGCAAAATATGATGAAAAACAACTTTCTAGCAATTAAAAATATCTGTACTCTTTTTCACAATTCAGAGTAGAGAGCTTGAAAGTATAGGTATTTGTAGCCAGAACTCTTCATAAACAATTTGTTAGTTGTGAGTTCCTCCATCACTAAACTTAATGATTTTGCAGTATTTATATTTTTGAAAGAATCTGAAAGTCAACTCGGAATATTCATGTGTGAAATATCCTGAAATCGCTTCGGAAATTCAGCATGAAGACGTCCAGATGTTAGAAGAATGCAAATAAATATTCTTGTTTTGAAGAGATTGCTAAAAATGTAGGAAAGTGCTTGCATTTACCTCTACTTATATTTCATTTGAACAGAAAATTTCCCAGAAAAGCATCTGCGGCGTTTTTAATTAAATGGATTTCATTAAGTATTCTTCATATGGGGATGAAAAAGACATTTCGAGTTTATAAAATAATGAAATTAAAAGATATCATTAACATATTTATGCCTAATTCTCGTCTAAAACCTTGGCTTTAAAACAGGGCAGTAACTAGAAGTTAATAATAGGGGGGGGGGGGGGGCTCATAATTTTTTTTCTTTTTCTGATGCAGAAAGATAAATGAGTACCTATTCATACTGTAGGTACTATGTTTCTTATTAAACTGTTGTAATAACTTCATTTTATGCTAAGAAAAGTATATGATGATGAAAACTTAGAGTATATAACTGGTGCAAAATTAAACATCATGTTAGCTTCATAAATAGGATGAGGGATTGTTGAAACACTTATTTTAGATACAATTTAGTAACTCTGCAAAACTGTGAAAGGGTCTCAAAACTAAATTAGATTTCTGAACAGTATTTCATTTCAATTTTCGGAACAGAAATTCCTTTAGTGACCTTGGAATCTTTTCCAGGGGAACGGGGGGGAAGGGGGCTCAAAATATTTTAGGGGGACTGAGCCGTCTATAGCGCCCCCTTAGCTACGGCCTTGCTTTAAAACGTGTAAAGTTTCTTATTCCCAAGTGCATCAATTAAAAATTTGTACGCATTTTTAAAAATTGAGGGAAATGTCCCATTTAATCCCATTGTAGAGTATGAAAGGGACACTTCGCGGAGTTGAAGGGGTCGCACATAAATAAAACACTTTTATTAACATTTTGTCTTTCTATTTCCGATTACATTATTCAAAAATAAAAGATAATAATATATAAATAAAAGTAAAATATATTGCGACATTTGATAAAACAAAAACAAGTATCTCACCACCAGTTATGGTTTTAGGTAACTTCATCAAAGTATAATATATTAGGGTCATTATCAGATAAAGAGAAATTTTGGCTTTTATAAAATGACTAGAATCTAATATTTTAACTCTTGATTTCTGATTCAAATTACACTATACATTTAAGAAATGGGAATTTTTGCTAAGAAGTAGCAATGACTTTTTTAAAATGTCCAAAATTGTCACTAATATGACCTTGAAATCATATATATAACACGCCATGATAATGAACATGGTAATGACATTTTTAACATTAACCCTATTTTAGAACTAAACTATAACAATATAAAACTTATGGAGTATTTAATTTGAAAGCTGTCCCAAACTGTCTTTGTAATTGATTCTGTAAAGTTAAATTACTGAATAAGCATTTCAACAATAAGGAGCTTGGTAATGACACATGTTAAGTACACAGACTATAATTTTGGAACAAAATCCATAAATTGAAGTAGTTCTTGCATAATTAATTAAAGAAAGATGCTACAGCTTGTAAGAAGATGTAGAACTATACAATCTAAGAGAATTTCCATGTAAAAATAACATATAGGGGAAAATTAAATGAAGAATTACTGTGGAGCAAAAGGTAGAAACATCAAATATACACATATAATCATTACATTTGTTCTAAAACTTTCTAAATCTTAACAATAAGGGTTTGAATTCAAAATTTTCAATTTTGGGACAAACCATGGTAATGACATTTTCAACTTTACAGCTTTTTTGATATTGAAATTATTTTTATTTTCATATTTAAACTAGTGCACAATGTAATATTCAAACAGAAATGTTCACAAAAAATGCAAGCATTCATAGCTGACTTGATTAATTCACATTTTTTAGCCAAGGACATAAAATTTCCCTTTATTAGAGAATAACCCATTAATAGGATGGGGAGTGGTCAAGATCAGGGACTGATTTACAAATTTGGGGGCCCGGGGCGCAAATAAACAAACACTCAACGTCCCAGCGCTTCACGCCAACATCCGTAGCCAAGCGCTTTGGGGGAAAAAAAACTTCGAAGAGCATGCAAGTCCGAAGTTGCTTCGACTTTTCATATTTCATCCATTTGACCGCGTATGTCTTGTTAATGGAATACACTGCTCAAAACAATTAAAGGATATTTGAAGTTTTATATAAAATAAAGATATAAACGAAATTTGTTTTGCCGAAAATAGAAGAAGAGAATCACAAATGCAAATTTTTCTGGTTTTCAAACTGGAGTATGCAAATTTTGAGTTCGACGTCAAAAACGTCGCTTCAGCGGCAGCGAATGAAATTTGATTTTCAACTGGATAAAAGAGAATGAATGCAAGGATGATCGGCATTCAGTGATTGCTTTGTTTCGATGAGTACGATGTCTCAGCGAAGTCATTTGACAGATTCAGAAGCTTAGCGAATTGTTGGTAGGTTAGAAGGGGGCCAAACTCAAGCCGAAGTAGCGCAAGCCATTAGAGTGTCATAAAGTGTCATTTTCAGGATCTGGAACCGTTTTTTGGAGAGTGGATGTGCAGGCCGAAGACCAGGGCAAGGTCGTAGACGGGCAACAACGCCCAATGAAGATCGGTATTTAGCGTTAACAGCTCGGAGACACCGAAACATGAACGCTACTCTTCTCCAACAACACCTTCGCTCGGCTACAGGCACCACGATTTCAACTCAGACTGTCCGAAACCGGCTCCATGCTGTAGGTCTGTATGCTCGCCGACCGATGGTATGTGTTAGATTAACATCAAGGCATCGTCGCGACCGCAGGGAGTGGGCAACCGAGCATGTCAACTGGAGGAGAAATGAATGGAGCAATATTCTGTTTTCTGACGAGTCCCGTTTTTCTGTGCATCCGGATAATAGGCGTATTTTCATCTGGAGGGACCGTGGCAGTAGGAATAATCCTGCGTTCGTGCACGAAAGTGTCAGATTTGGCGGTGGAGGAGTGTTGGTGTATGGTAGCATCTCCATTGACGGGCGCACTGACCTCTACATCATTCGAGATGGAGCTCTGACTGGTCGCCGATATAGGGATGAGATCCTCAGACCTATTGTAGTCCCTTACGCTGCAGCAATCGGAGATAACTTCATTTTAATGGACGATAACTGCAGGCCACATCGTGCAAACCTGGTGGAGGATTTCCTTTTCGAGGAAGGAATCGTTCGAATGGAATGGCCAGCGTGTTCTCCAGACATGAATCCAATCGAGCACGTTTGGGACGCTCTAGGAAGACGAGTTTCTGGCCGCCAACAACCTCCACAAACTCTCCAAGAACTGGAAAGAGCTCTTCTGGAAGAGTGGGGCAGAATACCCCAACTCGTCATTAATAGCCTCATTGAGTCCATGCCTCAAAGGTGTTCAACGTTTCTGGCCGCCCGTGGAAACCATACCCCCTACTGAAAATGATTTTCTTTGAAGACAACATCTTTTCTTATTCTTTTTTTCTCATATGCACAAATTGTGTTTTTTTCCTTTTGTACACAAATGCGCAATAAAATGCATTTTTTTTCTGCCAAACATGTGTAATTTATTCTCATATAACCTACTATGTCTGTCGACCATGTATCAATCAGCTAAAAAGTTTCCCAGATACAAAACCCACCTAAAACTGCAATATCCTTTAATTGTTTTGAGCAGTGAATTTGTAAGAATACGAGTGCGAATTAAAAAGTCCTTCCGGCAGTGCCGGGAGGAAGAGGTAGCTTTCATATACTTATTTATTTATGTTAAATTAAGTTATATAAATCAAATATACGAGATTCAAAATAGTGGAACACGATTATATAAGATTAAATACTAGTTTTTGTAAATACTGAATATTAATAAGAATTTTTTTAAATTAGTCATCTTTTTTTCAACCTGATTTTATTTTAAGCGATTTATAGGATCGGCAAATTCCACGATATACATTTTTAAGCAGCTCGATGGATAAAAAAACCCCAATGAGCTTGATCGAAATCTTAATTCATGTGGACATGCACACTCACATCGAAATCGATTAATATATACGAGTGCTGTCACGGGCAAATTGACTTTTTTTAAAAAAAAGGTCATCCACGTTAGAAATTCAAACTGCTATATCCCAAGCGTTTTTCAAGGTAAAGACAAAGCAAAAAATACTCCGGAATTCATTATTAAGATAAATAGTTTAGAAAGAACCTTTTTTCAATTTCTAATTTTTTGTTTATGCATCATTATACATTTAAAAGATTTTTGTCAAATTTAAATGACCGCCATTTTGAAATAAGATGGCGGATAAAATTGGCCCGCGAACTAGGTCAACACATTGGTATGTACCATGAACACACGTAGTTATATTGAAATCAATTTATAAATAATCGTATTAACGCGTGACAAATTTTAGGCCGTTTCAAAATGTCAATTACACTGGAAATTGAAAGTGCTAAAACTCAGCCATTTTTCAAGATATAAATGAAATAAAAAAGCTCTGGAATCTTTGTATCAAGGTCAAAACACAAAAGAAAAATCTTTTTCAATTTCTTACTTTTTTGCACCTAATTTTAAAATTTAAATAAAAAAAAATTAATATTCCGCCATTTTGAAACAAGACGGCGGCTGGAACTGGTCAACGAACTCGGTCCAGGCATCAATATGTCCTATCTACGCACCAATTTTACTAGCCCTTCAATGACAAACTCCCTCTCTATGAGGAAGGATCATTCCATTTTTTAGCAGGTAGGGAAAGGTAGGAGGGAGTGATAGCGGCCGCTGCACGCGGTACGAAGAGAATGAATGTAGTACGATTTGTTTCGATTTGGCTCCATTTGATAATTTGATTAAGCCTGCGCTATGTCTAATGATTTTACAACCAAAAGGCCTTTTTCAAGGCCAACTTCGACTAATTTTGATGACGACTCGGAACAGAATTTGGCTAACGATTATAGGAATAAAATATTGACCTGAGAAAAAGATGTTGACGATTTGGAACGGACTTTGGCTAAAGATTGCATGAATATGGATAATGTATTGACGCCAGTGAATAATATTGACCAGGACTCGTCACATTTGGTTTAATTTTTCTTTTGATTTTTTTTTTATAAATTAGTATTTTATGATTATTACTTAGGATGTATCTGCTTACAAAAAAAAAAAAAAAAAAAAAAAAAAAAAAAATCAAAACAATTTAAAAGCTTGTAAATAAAGTTGGACGATTATTAATTTATCTACTTTTTTTGAGAGGGGAGGGGAGGCACAAATGACACAATTTTAAGATATAAAGAATTATGAAATCTAATACAAACAAATTTCAGTAATATGGCTTAATATGGCTATAGTAGTAATATGGCTATATATAGTATATGGTATAGTATATAGTATAGTATATAATATAGTATAGTAATATGGTTATAACTTACTTTTATTTTTCGCCAATTTTAAGATTGTTTAAAGATAAAGAATTATGAAAACGAATAAGAAAAAAATTTAATAATAATTTGCGTTACGTTACCTTTACGATACGTTATTTTTATTTTTCGCAAAAAAAAAGCAATTTTGCTCTAATTTAATTTTTTTAATTTTAATAAGCAGAAGGAGCACTGCACTTAAACTAGATAAAATTATTGAGATTTCAATTTTAAAAATCCGATTTCAATTAAAAAAAAATTATTTTATTTTAATAACCAAATAATTAATTAAACATAAAACAAAAATGATATCTTCAGTGTTCCACTAATGTATTTTAATTTCAAGTTGATAGATGAAGCCACTATTTCAATTAACTGCTCTACCTTTCTGTACCCATCACTCCCTCCTACCTTTCCCCACCTGCTAAAAAATGGAATGATCCTTCCTCATAGAGAGGGAGTTTGTCATTGAAGGGCTAGTACCAATTTTCATCCAAATCGGTGTATAAATACGCCTGTTATCACGTGACGAAAACCAGATCATTTCAAAATGTGAGCAACACTAGAAATTAAAAGTACTATAACTCAGACATTTTTTAAGATACAGACGAAAAAAATGCTTTGGAATCTTTGTATCAAGGTCAAATGCATAAAAGAAAAATCTTTTTCAATTTCTCACTTTTTTGTACCAAATTTCAAATTTTAATTTAAAAAAAATTTAAATGGCCGCCATTTTGAAGCAAGATGACGGATGGAACTGGTTAACGAACTCGGTACAGGCTTTATTATGTACTATGCACACACCAAGTTACATCCAAATCGATTTATAAATACGAATGTTATCACGTGACAAAAATCAGATCGTTTCAAAATGTCAGCCATAAGAAAAATTCAAAGTGCTATAACTCAATCATTTTTTAAGATAAAATCTAACACATTAAAAAGTATATTTTTCAACTTTTAATTTTTTCACATTTAATTTTAAATTTTAAATTAAAAAAAAATTAAATGGCCGCCATTTTGAAACAAGATGGCGGATGCCCAGCAAACTCGGTCGAGATATTTGTATTTGCTATGTACATACCAAGTTTCATTAAAATCGGTTCATAAATACGTTAGTTATAGCATGACAAAAATCAGATCGTTTCAAAATGTCAGCCATAAGAAAAATTCAAAGTGCTATAACTCAATCATTTTTTAAGATACAGACAAAGTAAAAAGTGTTCTGGATATGGTGTTTTAAGATCTAACACATAACATAAAAATATTTTTCAACTTTTATTTTTTTCGCATTTAATTTTAAGTTTTAAATTTTAAAAAAAATTTTAAATCTAGACACACGGCAGTGTGTCAGCCAAGTTCACAAGGTAAAAGGCGACACACCGGCCGTGGGTTATATTACCCGAACCATTTCAGGCCACTTTTGACCCCTCAATAACTTAAATTCTATTTGACCAACATAATTGCAATTTTTCGTGTCGTGTAAGACCATCTTCTAATTTCTGAATCCTATAAATGTTTTAAAAAACCTTTTACCGTTCACGAGAAATTGACGTCTGAAAATCACTATTTTTACCACTGACTCACTGACTCATTGACTCACTTATATAAATGTTTGACTACTTCCAGGTGACTTAGGAAGTTGAAATTTGGTGTAAAGGTAGGTTATTGGATCTATAAGCAGGAAAAAAATCAGAAATCATCATTAATTAAACATTAATGGTTGTTTAGAAGATAAATATTGGATTACAATGGGAGTTTATGAGAATTTCACAAAATATCAGAAATAGTGCCAAGTTGGCGTCACTTTTGGCGAGTATCGGGGCTAACCTCTGAAACTACCAAACCGATTCCAAAAGTAATGGTACCAAAATGATGGTATTCGCCCCGATTCAAACATAGACTATATCTTATGTCTGTGCCACTAACCAAAAGAGGGTGCAGGAGTAAAAAAACATTATAAAAATGTGATTTTTGTTTTACTGAAGGGCCTAGAAGCACAAAATTTGGCATGTTAATTATTTATAAGATATAAATGTTCACTAATGACACTTGCTAAAAAATACCAAATTTAAAAGGGGTGGAAATGCGCCAAGTGCATTCTGAAAACGTTCTAAATAGCGATTTTAAAACAATCTCAGCAAACAAAAACTTAAAAATAATGATATCAAAATGATGATGACAGTCCTTGCTCAAACATAGGCTATATCTTATGTCGATGTCACTAACCCAAAGGGGATAAAAAAAAAACGTTCTAAAAATGCGATGTCTGTATGTTAAGGGACTGGAATTATAAAGTTTCGCATTTTAGTGTTTAGGGGAATTTCGCGAAATAACAGAAATAGTGCCAAGTTGGCGTCACTTTTGGAGAGTATCGGGGCTAATCCCTGAAACTATGAACGGATTTCAAAATTAATGGTACCAAAATGATGGCATTCGCCCCGGGTCAAACATAGGCTATATTTTATGTGTAATTATTAACCATAAGAAGGTGAAGAAGCAAAAAACATTCTAAAAATGCAATTTTTGTATTTCTGAATTACCTAGAAATATGAAATTTGGCTTGTTAATTATTTATAAGATATAACTGATCTCTAAGGTTATTTGCTAAAAAATACGGAATTCAAAAAGGGTGAAAATGCGTGAAAAGCATTCTAAAAATGTTCTAAATTGGGATTTTTAAGCAATCTCAGCAAACAACAAACCGATCTTAAAAGTAATGATATCAAAATGATGGTGACAGCCCTTGCTCCAATATAGGCTTATGTCGATTAATCCTTATGTCGATGCCACTAATCCAAAAAAGTTAAAAGTGTAAAAATATTTCTAAAAATGCGATGTCTGTATGTTAAGGGCCTAGAAACATCAAATTTGGCATGTTCATTACGAATAAGATATGCCACTAAGAACATTTGTTAACAAATACAAAATTTAATAAAGAATACTGCCCAGTTAAACTGATGGCATTGAGCTCACAGGCTACAAATACTAATTGTACATTAAAGCCTTATATTTTCAAGGGTTAATTCCGTTCGAAAAAAAAATTAAGAAGGGGAAACAGCTCTCCCCTTTCCTTTTTTTTTATACTTAATCATTGAACCTCCTATACTATCAAAGACATGCTTTATCATATAAAAAATCTATATCCAAAATTCAGAGCAAATTAGATAATTCTTAATAAAAACCCATTTAGCATTTATATAATTTAAAAGGAGTTATCCCCTTCTTTTATACTTAACCATTAAACTTCCAAAACGATTCAGAGATTTGAACGAAATCTGAAAATTCTGCTTGAAAAACCTATTTATATAAATTAAGAGGGGGGGAGGCATTAGAACCCCTGTTGCCCCTATTTATACTTATTCAATGAACACCTAATAGCAGTCACGGAATCGCCTCATCAGAATGATCCTAATCTAAATTTTGAACGAAAACTTAATTCTGCATGAAAATCCCATTTATATCAACTAACGGGGGGGGGGCATTAGAACCCCTGTTCCCCCTATTTATACTTATTCAATGAACACCTAATAACAGCCACGGAATCGCCTCATCAGAATGATCCTAATCTAAATTTTGAACGAAAACTTAATTCTGCATGAAAATCCCATTTATATCAACTAACGGGGGGGGGGGATTAGAACCCCTGTTCCCCCTATTTATACTTATTCAATGAACACCTAATAACAGTCACGGAATCGCCTCATCAGAATGATCCTAATCTAAATTTTGAAAACTTAATTCTGCATGAAAATCCCATTTATATCAACTAACGGGGGGCATGAGCCCCCCGTTCCCCCTCTTATACATATCGAATGAACTCCAAAAACTAATCAGGGAAGCGCCTTATCAGGATATACCTATATACAAAATTTCAAGTGGATCCGATATTTTTATCATGAGTTATCGCGTTACGCACATACGCACATACATACAGAACGGACGGGCACATAAGCTCTCAGGCTATGATAGCCTGTGAGCTAAAAAGGGGTAAAATGCGCGAAAAGCGTTCTAAAAACTTTCTAAATAGCAATATTTAAGCAATACTGGGACATTATCAACCGATTTAAAAAAAAAGATGTCAAAATGATGACGACAGTCCTTGCTCTAACAAAAGTATTGGATAAATTACCAGATTACAATGGGAGTCTATGGGAATTTGGCGAAATATCAGAAATACCGCCAAGTTAGCATCACTTTTGGTGGGTAATTTTTGTTGTCAATTTGGGAATATATCGCCAAGTTGGCGACAAACTTTTTAGGTCGACAAGATAATCAAGTACTACCCAATCACAAAAAAGAAACATCTTTATTAGTGGAATTTAAAGGAACATAAGCACTCCTAATGTTAAAATTTTTAAATTTGAAAAAAAAAACAGTGACTAAACGTAGGAAAAAGCTGTAAGATTAATTAATATTAAATTAGTTTAATTTAATATTAAATAAAACTAATTCAATATTAAGCCTATTTATTTCAAAAAGGAAACAAATACCTATTTATTTGACAAAAAATAATGATATCCTATCAAAAACATGAATGTGAAAAAATGCCGAGTTCGTTAAAGGTTTCGCTAATAAAAGAAGTGATTTGACAAAAAATAATGATATCCTATCAAAAACATGAATGTGAAAGAATGCCAAGTTTGTTAAAGGTTTCGCTAACAAAAGAAGTGAGATCTAACTGCAAACCAAGCTCTTTCGAAGCTCCTTAAATCATAGCTCTTGTCATGCATAATATTCTTCAATTGCTTAAAATGATTTGGTTACTTGTTATTCAATAGAGCGACTTGGCAAGTTTTCAGCCACCAAGTTTAATGTTTGAGTCGGAGTATAATTTAATCTAGAATCTGATTGGCAAAGATCTAGTCAATCGAGTGTTCGAATAAGTACATTGAAGTTAAGGTACTGATAAGTTAAGTAAGTGATTAACTTTAAGTTCTGATCTATTAAATAGAGAAATTTGAATAAGAGAAAACTTGCTAAGTCGCTTTATTGAATAACAAGTAACATACCAAATCATTTTAAGCAATTGAAGAATATTATGCATGACAGGAGCTATGATTTAAGAAGCTTCGAAAGAGCTTGGTTTGCAGTTAGATCTCACTTCTTTTATTAGCGAAACCTTTAACGAACTTGGCATTCTTTCACATTCATGTTTTTGATAGGATATATATATACATATTTCTTGAAATTTCTCGTTAACTATTAACTGTTTATAATAGATTAAAAATTAAGACTCCATTTAAACGCTTTGCAATGAAAACTGTACATTTGTGCAAATATTTATACATATGATAATCTCCTCAGTCCTGCAACAAATTTTACTTCAGACTGCAAAAAACAGTTTAAACTTAGTGTAAAAAGCGCTCCAAAGATGTATCACTCTATACATCAATACTTATGATATATGCATGCATTTATTTCAAAGGTCTAGAACTATTTTTAACAACTCTAGAAGCATTTAAATGACCTTAAAAGGTGTTATTTAGTGTCTCCTATATGCGACACCAGGACTGAGGAGGTTGATTTGACTAATCAAATTAGATTTTTTTTTTTTTTTTTTTTTTTTTTTCATGGAAATACAGTTGTTGTACGGTGGTAAATCTTTGTTCATATAATGATTTAAGGTGAGGACTATGGTTTTGTAAGTAATTACTTAATAGACCTTTTCATCAGGCGATAATAGCAGAAGACATCTGTCCAAGCGAACATAAAAAAGGCTTAAGCAGAAGATATTTTTATCCTAAACAAGATAACTTACGTGTATGTGTCCTATGTGTACATATTATTGTTCATATATTCGATATTTTAAAAGTCACGGTTAAATTTATCAAACCATGACCTATCCATTTATGTATACGTACATGGGACAGATTTTTATTTTTTATGTTAAGTTCAAAAAATAACGTTACATTTTCGAAACCAATTTTAGCGTCGATAGTTTTGATATTCAGGGGGGGGGGGGGGAGGAATCATCTGGCGTACCGTCTGAAGGAGGGCTGTCATTGAAGCAACACACAGGCTATTACAAAGTCAAGTTATCTTTATTAAAGATGTTAGTATGGCTACGCTGGCATCATCCATAATTGGGATACCATTAATTTCTCTCACACATTTTCCTACTCTTTGTGAAGTTGATTAGCAGTTTCGTACTATGCACCATCTAATTTATAATATATACCCAGGAACCGACTTACAAATTTAGGGGCCCTGGGCACAGATGTTTTCGGGGGCCCCCTCTCACCGATGCTTACAGGTACCTTGACCAAACATATATATATATATATATATATATACAGGGTGATTCCAAATTTTTTTTTACAATAAAAGAGGGGTGATAGTACACATCAAGACAAACAATATTAAATAGGAGACCAAGGGTCCAAACCGTTTTCCAAAGGAAATAGCCGCCATTTAAGTTTAGGGACCAAAATTTCAAATAAACATAAAAAACGGAAAATTCGGTCGATTGAGTTGCGGTTTTCACTAAAATTATTCTTTATGTCGGCATTTTTTTGAAATAAAATTATAAAGATAAATTTCAAAAAATGCCGATAGAGGGCGCTTTAGACTTTGGAGTAACGAACAACTATCTTTTGCCGGTATTTTTTGCATTTCATTAAATGTTTTCGTAAGCTTAGACTCAAACTTAAATTTTGAGCTCAAAACCTGAGAGTGGGAGAGGTTAAGTAGCACAAACTGAACTGTGTTCAGAGGGTTCAAATTTCAAATGATTATAAAAAACGGAAAAATTGGTTCATTGATTTGCAGTTTTTACTAAAACTATTCTTTTTGTCAGTATTTTCTTAAAAATAAATTATAAAGATAATTTTAAAAAAAATGCCGATAGAGGGCGCTTTAGACTTTGGAGTAACGAAAAACTATTTTTTTGGCGTTATTTTTTGCATCTTTTAAATGCTTTCGTAAGCTTAGACTTAAACTTAAATTTTGAGTTCAAAATGTGAATAGAAGGGAATGGTTAAGTAGACAAACTGAACTGTATGTTCAGAGGTTTCAAATTTTAAATGATTATAAAAAGCTTAAAAATTGGTCGATTCGTTTGCGGTTTTCTCTAAAACTAATTTTTAAATGAGCATTTTCTTGAAAATAAATTTTAAAGATAAATTTCACAAAATTCCGATAGAGGGCGCCTTAGACTTTGGAGTAGCGTACAACTATTTTTAACTGTTATTTTTTTAATCTCATTAAATGCTTTCAAATACATAAACTTAAATTCTGAAAGGCTCAAATTCTGAATCGTTGGGAGTGTTTAAGTAGCGAAAAATTGAATTGCGTTCGAGGAGGGGGGAGTGTTAAATTTCAACTCCTGAAGGCACTTCAATTTGCGCTACTTAACTACTCCTAATTATTCAGATTTTCTGCTCAAAATTTAAGTTTAAATCTAAGCTTCCGAAAACATTTAATAAGTTTTTGCAAGCATTTAATAACAACAAAAAAATTATGGTTAAAATTAATTGTTGGTTACTCTGAAGTTTAAGGCGCCCTCTAATGGAATTTTTTTTTAATTTATCTTTAAAATTTAATTTCAAGAAAATACTGACTTAAAGAATAGTTTTATTTTAAACCGCAAAGTAATCGACAAATTTTTCCATTTTCTATAATTATTTTAAATTTGAACCCCCCCCCCCCTTAAACACAGTTCAGTTTGTGCTACTTAACTACTCCCTACTATTCAGATTTTGAGCTCAAAATTTAAGTTTAAGTCAAAGCTTCCGAAAACATTTAATGAGAAACAAAAAATAACGGCAAAAATAGTTGCTCGTTACTACAAAGTCTAAAGCGCCCTCTATCGACATTTTTTGAAATTTATCTTTATAGTTTATTTTTAAGAAAATACCAACATAAAGAATAGTTTTAGTGAAAAACGCAAATCAATGAACCAATTTTTCCGTTTTTTATAAGCATTTGAAATTTGAACCCTCTGAACACAGTTCAGTTTGTGCTACTTAACCTCTCCCACTTTCAGGTTTGGAGCTCAAAATTTAAGTTTGAGTCTAAGCTTACGAAAACATTTAATGAGATGCAAAAAATACCGGCAAAAAATAGTTGTTCGTTACTCCAAAGTCTAAAGCGCCCTCTATCGGCATTTTTTGAAATTTATCTTTATAATTTTATTTCAAGAAAATGCCGACATAAAGAATAATTTTAGTGAAAACCGCAAATCAATCGACCGATTTTTCCGTTTTTTATGTTTATTTGAAATTTTGGTCCCTAAACTTTAATGGCGGCTATTTCCTTTGGAAAACGATTTGGACCCTTGGTCTCCTATTTAATATTGTTTGTTTTGATGTGTACTATCACCCCTCTTTTATTGTAAAAAAAATTTGGAATCACCCTGTATATATATATATATATATATATATACACACATGCATCTATTATTGAAAGCCGTACTTATTAAGTTCATTCTCGACTTTAATAAGTTTTTTTAAATATCCATAATATCCATTAAGAAACTAAATTTGATAATTATTAATTTTCTTTTTAATAATAATTCCATTATTATTAAATTTAATTAAATAAATGTTTTCCAATAAATTGTGTATTTCAGATTTCTGTTTTCTTTGTAATTTTATATAGCTGCAATGATAAAGCATGCAACAAATGATCAATTTTCTACAGTACTATAATATTTTAAATATTACATATTAGTCAAATAGTATTTTCTTTCAAATATGAACATTCACTAAATATATATATATATATATATATATATATATATATATACATATTTTTCTTTTTTAATAGTTATTCATCTAATTTTGGACAATAATTAAAAGAACTTCAATAGCATTTTGGGGCCCCTGAAAATCGGGGGCCCTGGGCCTGTACCCCGAATACCCTGCCACAAATCAGGCACTGTATGTACCAAAATCATCGATGCTACAATTGATTGAAAATAATGCAACGCTGTTTCACGAACCATATGTCATGTAACTAAAAGAAAAATAATGTTTTGCTATTATAATATTAGACTCTTTTGGTAAAATATTACTAGTGTCCAGGGTTCTCGCTGGCTTTTGAGCAGCAATGGCGATTTGGCGAATAAGAAATAAACAACAGCCAAATGAATAATAATAATAAAAAAAATAGCAAAATAGATTTGGTGGTGAAACGCTGAAAAATCTACCCTTATTGTATCTTTTTTTTTTTTTTTTTTTTTTCAATGTGTTGTAAAATGCTATAAATTTTAGTCATTGCTTAGAAAATAGAAATTCTACTATACGCTAAATAAACTATTTAAAATAAGTACATTCTAAATGTCTCCTAAATGTTTGAAACCTTTTTTTAGTGGTAAATTGCTATGAGATTTTGACTATAACCTCTAGAAAAAAATTGATGATTGACCAATGATACTTTGCAGTACGGAAATGGCAAATTCAAGGTCGCATTTTAGCAAACCTTTTCTCGATTTGGCGATTGATGCGAGTAATTTTGGTTGTAATTTTACCGGCGCATAGATAGTGATAAACTGACAGGACACTGAGCCCATTTCTTCCCGTTTTTCAATTACACCTTGTTATTAATGTAAACCTTAAAATATATACATACATAATTACTTAAAAGGCGTTTAAAGGATTTTAAACGCCTTTTAAGTAATTATGTGTATATTTTAAGATTTATATATGCATATGACGTCACTATCGCAGAATAATACACAAATCCACAGAAAGAGATAATAATAAGAAACTTGAAAATAAATAAATAAATAAAAAATTAAAATCGGTTAATTAACCGGTTAAAATCTAATCATTCATTTATTTGTAACACTAATATAGATACTTAAAATTAAATACAGTTTGTTATAACTCAATGTTCAATTAGAAATAATATATTTACAATTTTTCAAAATAGTACGCATTTTAATTACATTTTCTTTTCAGTTATTCTGGAAAAATGGCAACGAAAAGATCAAAAGATTGCGAAAGAATAACGTCATTTCAAATAAACTTTTCTCATGCATAAAATTGTTCAACTCTATTCACAGTCATGTCTCTGTTTTCGTTATAATTTAGTTTCTCAGTATGGCAACAAAATTAAAACTTATAAGAAATGTTTGTAAACACTCAAAATTAAACTTTTAAATAAAAAGGCATTATTATGCAATTCAACAATGTAGATTTTGACGGTAATTCACAATTTAAAAATATTGTGATGTAACAATGTTTAATTGTTTGAATCATCATCGCGTGCGGAAATAAATAAAATAAAGAATAAAATTAGGTTAAAAATTCATTTCCAAAAAAAATTTCAAGCTTGTTGGTTCGATTTGCAACTGCTCTTGAAAAAAATGGAAACTGCTCATGTAATGTCTTTTGATTCTTTTTTTTCAGGTCGAGGGAAGGAAGTTGGGAGCATCGACGGATGGATGGCATGCTCTAATGGTAATTTTTACCTGGGTATTGCCGCATCACTGGATGGAGGACGCAAGAACTGGAAAGCCGCGGATGTTCCCGTTGAAGAAGGAGGTGTGGAACAAGTAAGTAGGACTTCTCCCCAACCTCCCCAGAGTTGGTGGAAGAAGTCCAAGGTGAGTTGGTGGCAGAAGGCCCTGGCCTTCTGCTGCTGTTGCTATGAGGCCGATTTTTAATACAGTAAAATTTAAAGATTGCAATCATTATCTATTACTCACATCAAAGGTTGCAATTTTTTTATCAACTGTATTAACGAGATAAATCGGCTTTAAAGCATTTTTAAATTTTCAATCTCCTTAATTTTTTAAAGTATTATACATTTATTTTAAATTGTAGTTATAGTTACATGCTGGTCCACTAGTCGCTTGAAATATGTTTTAAATAAGGATTTTATAAGCTGTTCCCCTCAGTAATAAAACATTTGCATTAAGATAAGCTGGTAATAGTATGATAATAATGTGTATGCAGTATAACATCATTAATCTGGACAACTCTAATAATGAAACTTCTGTAGCCGGCCATTTCAGTACGTTTATTTGGTTTTATTTTGAATTAAGCATCATAGATGGCGCCATTACGCATATATGTACGAATTTCAGAAACTGATTAAGAAAAAATTAAAAGTCTTCCTAATCTACTACTTTTTTTTTATTTAAAAATTGCAAGAACTTTCTGCATTACACTTGTTAATAATATAGATGTCTTTTTTAATATTAAGCTGTGAAATTTCAAAATAACAGTTAATTTTACTACTTTTAATTCTCAAAAGATAAGATGATGGCACCGAAGCATTTCGAAATTGGGTTTTATTATTATTATTTGTTTTTAGTATTTAATTTGTGACTTACTTCGATATTTGTACGAAATATAATGTTTATATATTTAACATTAATCTTATATATCACTATTTAAAATATGCAATGCCTTTTTAATTTATCTTTTAACTGTAAATTTATTGTAAATATGAATTTCTCTCTATATTTAGTACGTACATACATTTTTTGGTACTACTTGGTTTTCTCGTCGACCGAAAAACTATCGCCAAAGTATAAGATTAAATGCCAATAATGGTTGATCCTAAATATCACATTCACTTGAAAAAACACTGTTACGCGTGTTTGTTACGTTATAAAATGATTTTTATTTCGATATTTTATTTTTATTTTTGGTACTACTTAGTTATTCCGTCGAACAATATCGCCAAATTACATAAATCGCTTCAACTAACAGCCAAATTATATATATTGACATACTTTATTTTTCTAAATAAAGAAAAAAATAATTAGCAGAATATTAATAAAAATAATAATAAAAAGTCGAAATAAAAATCACTTAATGACGTTATAAACACGAGTATTGTATTTAATGTCATTGAATGTGACTTTCACAATCAGCCAATATTAGCATTTAATCTTATAGTTTGGCGATCGTTTTTCGCTCAACGGCTTAACCAAGTAGTATCGTAGTTATTATTAATGTTATACTAATTTATTTGTTCTTCCGTTAGTTAAGATAAAAATCATGTGAATTTGTATAATTTGACGAGTAGTTTGGCGATTCGCCAAATTATATATAATTTGGCGAAATTGGCCGACGGGATAACTAAGTATTACCCATTTTTGTTGTTGTTATTGATGTTTTTTATTTTAGAAAATTAATTTCATCATTTTTCATAGGATGTATATTATTCGTACGAATTCTATCATTTACAGAGTATTTATAAATCAGAAATTGTAATTAAAAAAAAAAAATTCCTATGTTATTGTTTCCGTAATTTAGAACAGATGGCGACATTGCATTAATTATAGAAATTATTATTTTTAAAGATACAGTGAAATACGTTTAACACAAAAATGAAAAAAAAAAGGGATTTTTTTTTCGTGTTTAAACATTTGCAAAAAAAAAAAAAAAAAAAAAAAAAAAAAAAAAAAAAAAAAAATTCGCCAATATTTCCGATGTTAAATTTTATATCAATTTCCTGTTAAACTACTAGCAGATTGCATTCATTAGGATAAAAAGTAAGTAAAAAAATATTGTTTAATTGGGAAAAAAAATTTAGACTTTTTTTTTTCTTTTTTTGAAGGTCTTTTTCAAGAGCATGTTGTTTACAAATTGTTCTAGATTATCCATACTTTTCAGGCTTTTCTCAAATAAAAAAAGGCAACTTTATGACATAAGTTTTAATTTATTTTTGCTGAGAAATGCATGTAACTAGCAAGTGTTATTGTTGTTCAGGAATTATCGATTCAAATTCGTTTTCCTGTTTTCCCGTTTTTTTTTTTTTTCTGTTTCCAAATATAATAGATTTTTTTAGAAAATAGTGTCTAAGTGTGCGTTTTGAACCGACTTTCGGCGCGAGAGAAGAAAAACCAGTCAAGGAAGGGACAAATCGTCTTGTCACGTTATCAAAAAAGCTTATAATTCAACAGATGATTTATCGATCGAAAAATAGAAAATTCAGTTAGATTTCAAACCACTTCCATGAGACTTTGCAATTTTTTGAACAGAGCAATTGAGAACAGTCTTTTGTGAGATAGCGTGAAGTGTAAATGCTCCATTGATTCCATCGTCAGATTCGTCGTCGGAATCAACATAAGGGAAATCATTTCGATTATGAACGATTTCCAAAATCTCTTTGTGTGTCTGAGGGCGTGTTCAACGCAACTTACCAAAGTAACCAATGTTAACGACCGATTGTAGGGCAGTACGAAAGCGAATTGTGGCACCAATGAAAACTATCCTGTTGAATTGTAGCTGACGTCACACTTCGCCTTGATTTTCATTTCGTTCTTGTCTACAGTCGGTAAGTGACCGGTAAGTTGTGCTGAACACGCCCTGAATCAATTCTGTACAGAAATCATCATCGAATGCAGCTTGTTCATTTAATGATGTTGTAAAACAGTCTAGAAATATTGAGATTTTCTCAAAAATTTCATCAAATGTCTGCTCTGCTTCAATTTCAGTTTATCCTTTAGATCAAAAGAATTTGTTATTTTCAAGATTCCGCACCGCAAAAATAATTTTCAGTTGTCATAGTTTTCACTAGTAAATGCCATTCTGAGCATAATATGTGCAACGCATGTAATAAAAAAAAAAAAAAATTCTTTTGCTTCGATTTTTTTTTCGTGTTAAGCGAAACAATATATATCAAATTGCATAGTATATTGCTCGGACCCCAACGCCATTTCGTGTTAATCATTTTTTCACGCCAAGAGTTTTCGTGGTAAACGTATTTCCCTGTATATATGTGTGTTTTAGAGCGTTTTGACTTAATTTTTACCAATATTTTTTCATTTACCTTAAGTTATGAACTTCCTTGCATTTTTGTATTGACATACTTATGACATATATTATTATTCTTATTCATTTAAATGCATTCCAGTTTCAAAGCTTCTGTAATCCGGAATTTTCTGTAATCCAGAATAGCCATAATCACGATGATTCAGGATTAAAGAAGTTATACCGTATACATTTTTTTATTAGTAAAAGAGGATGGCTACAGAAATGTGAGTTATTAGGAAGTCAAATTGGTGCATTTCTTTATATAGATGACAAATTTAACTTTATACAATATTACAATAATGTAAAGACAGCTTAGACAGACTGTTTAAAAAATATTGAAAGATCCTGATTTTGCTGAAGATAGATTTGAATGCTGGTTAGTGGGCTTGCATGTAACTTTCTAAAATTGCTTTATTCAACGTTAATAATTGCTTTCGGCCTCATAGCATATTTTTTTCTTATTTATATAATCTATGTATTATTATCTTGCTATCTAGTTTATATATATGTTTCATTATTTGAGCGGCCTTTTCTGTAAATATTTAAATTTTTCGTAACAGTTTTGAAATATGCTTTTTTAACTTATTAACTTATTTGGCCAATGTACATATATATAAATTACTTTTTCTTAGTGTGCAAGTAGTATTTTATGTAGTATTTTAAGTGTAGTTTTTAAGTATGCATATTAAACTATCTATTTGGCGGCTTAATATTTAAATTAATCACAGTTACAAATGTACAAATAAAACAAACATAAAATCGCAAAAGAAATACAAGTATAAAACTTACAAAATAAAACAAATAAAAATAAAACTTAACACATAAAACAAAAATAACAAACCCAAAATGCACATATTTATTAAAAATTACAAATTAAAAGCAAAATATAACGAATAAAGCTAAAACAAATAAAACAAAAATGCAAATAAAAAACAAATAAATACCAAAACTAAAACAAAACAATAAAAGTTCGTAGCTTAAAACTTCGCGTAAAAAAACTGCGTTCGCACGACAGGCTTCTGATAATAATGCGAACTGGTCGAATTCCTCTGGCACAGCTTCTCCCTCATTATAAACAAATGCGATGTAGATTTCTCAGGTACAAATCAGTCTTTTGTCCCATGGCTCTCTCACTGTCCCTCAACATCTAGCAGTTCATCAAGCAGTGGCAATCGTGGCTTCATCATTCCTTGGCATTCTTCCTTGGTAGCACAGCCCAATGACATCGGGCTAGAAATACAGCAACATTCTTCCTTGATTTGGCTTCACGACAGCCCATTAACATCGGGCTCAAAAACTTCATCCCCAGTCATTAATTCTCTTCTTTCTCTTTGCCCAATGTCATCGGGCTTTAAAATGGCAGCAATGATCTTCCATTATTTTGGCATTCCACATTTTTTGCAATAGTATAATTTTTTTCTTTTTTTAGGGGGGAGGGGTACAATAAATCGATTTTTCATAGTTCACTTGTATTTATGAAAAATCGATTATCATAATATATTTTTTAAAAAATAAAGCAGTTTCGGTATTTTTTTTTCTTTAATTGTAAGGGGATACATTAGGGGCAAAATATAAAGCTATATTTAGCTTCGTGCGCGTCTAAAAAGCAGAGCTGGTCAATTCATCAACTTTTCTCAATAGAAGTCAATATTTAATGATAACAACAAAGTTCAGTGTCTATTCAAATTAACTACTGTTTAAGATAGTGAGATTATAAAAACCGTAATGTTAATATCAAATAAATAATTTTGTTACAGTTGCATATTAATTGAAAATATATTAATAATCTCATTCTCCAAGCATTGGACTTTCCATTTGCATTAAAATTAAGAACTAATGTGCAATACTCATGAAATTATTCAGCATATAGATTAAAACTAAACTAAAAAACTCAGATAACTTTTTGTCTTGATTTCTGATTTAATATTTTTTTTGTCATGAACATGTTGTTATATTTGTCAGACAGTTATAACGGTTTATTGACGCAATCAGTTGATCATCTCTGCTTTAGGGGGGTGGGGGGCCCCCTCGACGAGGCTCCGCCTTACCGCTGGCGAGGGGGTTTAAGTGTGCCACTTCAACTTTTATGTATATAACATAATTTTGAAAAGACAGAATAGTGAAAGAAACATCTATTACTTTCCTATATTTCTCATGTCAAAGGAAAAACATATTTTTAAAATGTATGGAATCATAAATTGTTTTGCTATTTATTGTATAATGATACAGAAAAATTGGAAATGAACCTGTAATAGAAAACAGTTGGTCATGAAATAGACTTTTATCAACAGATGACGTAATAAATTTTGCTTAGTGGTAGATTGTCAATCGACACAGAACAGTTAAAGCAATAGTTGCAATTCAGTCCATTTGGCTCAATGGAAAAGAAGTGGCACACGAACTAAGAGAGCCTCAAAGAGTTTAATTAACTGGGTATAGGTTTTATATTAAATGCTAGAGATGGACATTACTTAAAATTTGTTAACATATGCAAAAATGTTATTGGTTATAGATTTTTAATTAACAGTAGATTAACAGAAAGCCTTAGTAATTTTGAAATGTATCACTTTTCAGATTTCCAGAAAGCTGAAAAGGTAGTATTTATGAATGCATATTCAAAAATGCAATAAGAATAAAATTACTATATATATATATATATATATAGTAATTTTTTTCAAGGGATAGTTTAAGGATGTTTTTGGAAAAATATATGAGAAGATTGAAAGATAATTCTGAATGAGTTGCAGATTGGGGTGGAAGTATTTCCTGTTGTTTCCTGCTTATTTTTTAATGATTTATTTATTTGGATATCTCGTTTATTTTTTCGTCTTTTAGTTTCTATTCACAGTAATCTCTCTCAATTAAAATTTTAAACTACCCTTTTTTAAATTTCTAGCAAGCATGTGTTTCGCATGCGAGAAGCTATATTCTGTTTTGATTCTCAGAAAACATTACTTCACTTAAATTTGCGAACTGGATTGAGATTTGCCTTGTTATTCATCAGCTGTGAACCTCATAACTTTAAATATATTTAAGTATTTCATTTTATCTGTAATTTATTTTCACGTATTTCCAAAAGTTTATTTAGATTAGTAAATGGATTTTTATTAAACATATATGAATAAGCCTTTCATGTTGCTGTAAAAGAAAGGGATTTCTTTGAAAATAATGATGGAGGTATTAAAAATGTATGTATAATTCTTTAAAATCTGACCTACACAATTGTGTAAGTGATATATGGCAAAACGAAGAAAATTGCCTTTTTTGTGTCGTTTAAAGCTCAGCCTGCACAACAATATTTATTTTTAAATACTCTTCACAAAATATTTTAAATTTTTAAATAATTTCACAATATTTATTTTTAAATATTGTTCTTCAATCAATTGATCCTTTTACTTAACATTAAAAACCAAGATATTTAATTTCTGCGAAAAACCGTCTTAAAGGATTAGTGTCACTTAAAATGGCAAAATGCATTTTTAACGCCTGAAAATATGAAAATTCATAAATTCAAAGTACCATAACTAGACAAAAATTGAATTTTTAATTAATAAAATTTTAACAATGTAGATTCATTTTAGAAAATCTCCACATGGATACTTCCCATAGAAAATTTTAAATATTTTGGTTGAACGACTTTTAATGAAAACGCTTGTTGGTAGTGATCAATTATCTATTTAAATATAAAATAATTTGTCCTGACTGACTCATAATCAACGCACATCCAAAACGTCTGAACGTAGAAGCATGAAAATTGGGGAGAAAATACTTCTATGATGTAAGTGTTCACTAAGGAAGGATTTTTGAAAATCCCCCAAACCCTTATGCTCTTATTCACCATCTACCTCAACCTAGGAAACCTCGGTCGAACGCTCAAATGATATTCATGATAACATTTGATTAGACATTATCAAGGAGACGTCCAATCAGGATTAAAGATGAATACCGTTTGAGCGTTCGACCAAGTTTTTCGATGTAACTCGGGGTCGAAGTAGTTGGTGACTAAGAGCGTTAGGGTTTGGGGGATATAGGATTAAGCAAGGGTTAAACAAGGGTCGAAAATTATAGATTATCTTGCTATATCTTAGCAGTTGATTAAGATAGGAGCATGAAATTTCAGAAAATAAATCTACTAAAAATAATTAAACACATATTTCAATGACTTTATATATTCCCTCTAAGGAGGTTTAAAGGGGATCGAAAATTTTAGAATATTTAGGCACATCTCAGCAGCCGTATCTTCAACATATAGACACCGCATTGACTTATGCGGGTTATGGATTGAGTGATGAGTCAGTCCTGTGTTTTTTTTATGCAGGAGGACAAAAGGTAAATAAGGAATGGTATGGTCGTTTGTTGTAATAACATAGAATTGTGATTGAAAAATTATGACGGATGGGGCGTGGGGGGGGGGGTGAAACCCTGTAAGTGGAGATGACACCATTTGCATCCACCCCGGGTGTCACCCATTCTAGTTACGCCACTGTGGGGCTCTACTTGAGAAAATAGAAAAATAAAAAATATATAATGCCAATGTAACGTTAAATTTCCAATTAGGAAAAATTTCCTTTTCAATTCCTGCATGAATCACAAAAGAAATCCGTCTTAATGTCTGCAAAACTCGTTGAGATATGCCCATTTAAATAATTCGAAATGTTTTAAAGGAATAAGCACAAATTAAAATGCATATAATTAACATGTTGAGTGCACCGGTAACTGACACTGAACTTTCCGTTTAGACAGCGTCAGTCACCGGTGTATGTCAGTGTTAAATATTATATAAAACTAATATATATATATATATATATATATAAATAAATAATGCAAGTAAAGATTTGTTAACAATACTTACAAAAATGCTAGATATTCCTAAAACTAATAATAAATTCTGTAGTATAAAAATTAGTTTACATCTTGTAAATAATATTAAAAATTTACAAAACATTTGACTTTAATAATTTATTTAATACAATTGATATCACAGATATATTTAGAATCATTAATTTATTATTCAAAGAATATAGGAATTCTCTTAACATACATGTCTCTTTATCTTACTTCAAATCTTTAACCAAATTTATTCTTTATCATAGTTATATATTTTTTAATAATACAATATTTAAACAAAAAGTCGGTCTCCCACAGGGTGGGATTGTATCATCAATCTGTTTTGAACTCTACCTACATTTTTATGAACGTAATACTTCCATTGTTAATTGTTTTTTATACAGGTATCTTGATGATATAATCATCTTATATTCTAAAAAGTCATCTAACTATTCTCTACCAATCAAATATCATAAAAATTTAAAATACAGTTATAATGATATGCTTAATAATAAAATTAACTTTCTCGACCTTAATATTACTGTTTCTGATAATAAAATTCTATTTGATATTTATGATAAACGTAATGACTTTCCTTTCAAAGTAAACCTCTTTACTCATTATAATTCTTGTCTTCATAAATCTATATATATATATCAATATATTACTTAATTTTGCCCATAGAATTAAAAATATTTGTTCGCCTAATTTTAAAATGCATAATTTAAAAACTGTTCAAGACACTGCTATAACGTATGGTTATCCTTTACATTTGGTTAAAAAATATTAACTGTATAATTAATCATTTATATAGTATTAACTGTTTATATTCTCTTTAACCGAATATTGCAAACATTAAAATGCATGCAGCACCATATGATGTTATCGTTAAGAACTCCTATATTCTTTAATATATAATAAGTTATTACATGATCTTAAAAATAATTAACACATTGCGTAAAAAAAATGTTTAAAAAATTATTAAAAAAATAAAAATAATACAAAAAAATAAATAAATAATGCAAAAAAATGTATAATAGGATCGATGGGTGGATAGATGTTAGATTACGGAGGCGGGCGGTGTTGTCTGGATAATACGCAATGGCTAATTATTTATTATATATATTTAAAAAAAATTTTAACTTCATACATAGAATTAAAATTTGTATGTTTGCCTAAAATTAAAATGCATAACTTAAAAATGATCAAGATATTGCGATAAGATATGGTTGTCAATTGCATTTGTTTTAAAGAAATTATTTGTAAAATATTAGAATAGAAATTATTCTTGGAAAACTCTTAGCTTTTAAATAATATTTATTTTATTCAAATAATATTTCTCTTATTCAATAATAGATGGCATCACCATCAGTATAAAATATAGTTAATATACTATTCTAATAGATGGCAACACTAAAACATTTTTTGTGTACTTGAAGTAGTAGTAATATCTTATCAAAAACATGAATGTGAAAGAATGTCAAGTTCGTTAAAGGTTTCGCTAATAAAAGAAATGAGATCTAACTGCAAACCAAGTTCTTTCGAAGCTCCTTAAGTCATAGCTCCTGTCATGCATAATATTATTCAATTGCTTAAAATGATATGTTACGGTACTTGTTATTCAATAGAGTGACTTAGCAAGTTTTCTCTTATTCAAATTTCTCTATTTAGTTGATCAGAACTTAAAGTTGATCACTTCCTTAACTTATTAATGCCTTAACTTCAAGATACTTAATCGAACACTCGATTGACTAGATCTTTGTCCGACTCAAAAATTAAAGTTGGTGGCTGAAAACTTGCCAAGTCACTCTACTGAATAACAAGTAACGTAACATATCATTTTAAGCAATTGAAGAATATTATGCATGACAGCTATGACTTAAGGAGCTTCGAAAGAACTTGGTTTGCAGTTAGATCTCATTTCTTTTATTAGCGAAATCTTTAACGAACTTGGCATTCTTTCACATTCATGTTTTTGATAAGATAGCCTTTTTCCAAGCTAAGGCATTTGTTTGTAAAGTTTTATGCATACCATGTACTACCATCTAGTGTCAGTACACAAATACATTACAACAATTATCCCCTGAATATGAACAATGCATAAGCATAAGCTGAATATATGCATGCGTATAATATTGTGAACAAGTGAAATATTTAATCTTATAGATCCATTCTATAACTTTGGCCATTCTTTAAATGATCATAATAAATGAATGAAAATTCACTCAGGGGTTTGATGACGCAAAATGCGCCATACAATTTATTTTGGGGGGAATTTGAGAAAAAGTACATTTTGGGGGGAGGGGGATTTTTAAATTCTTAATATTTCCTTTTTTTTACTGTAAATTTTTATTTATTTTTTTTTTTTAATATCACATTTAATTTTTTTTTCAGCATTTACAATTACAATTGATATTCTATTTAAGAGAGGCAGTGTCAATGTTAAAGTTAGAAGATTTTTTTTTTTTTTTGGGGGGGGGGGGTTGGGTCATTGGGTTTTTTTTTGGGGGGGGGGGGGAAGGATGGACACCACTGAATTCACTATAATCAAGTTAGTTGCTGGTTTAGAGTATGTTATAATAAGTGCTTTGTTGCTGATTGATAATAGGTTAAAAATATCCAATAATGGGCCAATCGCCTCTCTTCAAAGTTTTTGGTTCATAAATAACTAGGAAATAAAAATTTAGCCTTTATTAATTTTCTTTTAGAATCCTGCTCGTACGCTACGATGCTGTTATGCTGATAATCTTGATTAAACCAGTCAGGAGACAGATTTTTTTTTTTTTTTTTTTTTTTTTTTTTTTTTTTTTTAAGATTGCAAGACCAGTATATATTAATGGAATGCTCACTTACTTTTCTTTTATAAGCTACTACCAAATTTATTTTCAAAAAATTAAAAATTGTACTTAATTATGAGAAATTTAAAAAAGTAAAAATCTAACCATGCTCGTTATTGAATTTGTGGTATCCTTGCAATCCTGCATTATTCCTTTAGAATGTACTCTATACTATCAATACTTAACAAACTGTATAAAAAATAAATCTATTATTTTCTGAAAATTAAAGGAAAAAAAAACAAGAACGAAAAACCATGCGTCCAGCATAGACTATGAAACATTTTCCAACACTCTCAGAATACTGTAGCAAAATTTTGCAATTTATTAAGCTGAAACATGATATAAAAGAAAACAATTCAAAAACCCAATTTCTGCAACTGCCATCAACAATTTAAAAAATACCAGTTTTTTTCTGAACTTCCTGTATATAATCTATATGTGCATATTTACTACACAATATGCTAAAAGTTAATTTAGTTAAACGTAGTTTAGTTAACAAAGTTGAAAATTTCCTTTAAAATTGCCATCAATGGACGAAATTGTACTTGCGATTTTTTGTACAGCCTTGTATGTATATAATACACAGAATTTCTACACTCTAAGTAATATGAAAAAATAAATAAAGCAAAAACGCGCAGCACAATTGAAATCGCACTATACGAGGTGTACTGTTGTCAAATTCTTTTATGTGTATTTGTAAATGATTAATGAATTCTATTTCACCCTATTCTACTATTAGCACCTTACAGTACCCCTCATATGTGTATAAATTTCAATATGCTTAAAATAATGTAATATTAAAAAGTAAAACACACCGCAAACGATTTTTCTATCACAGACCGTATGAATCGGAATTCCTTTTAGTACCCGTGTAAGCGAACCGTAAATGCTAAAAAAATATTTATTTTCGTTAATGAGTATTTCATCGTAAACTCAAAAACATGTAGGACAAATCAAGTTCGTAAATACTTTTGAACTATGTTGAAATATCTTGATGAACTAAGTCAAATATTGTTTCAACTATTATACCTTCGTAACACTAGAAACGTGCAGTTTAAATTCTTCAGCATCAGCCTTTACTTTGTAACAGTATATTCTTATTATAACAGCATCAGTATTCGACTTAGTCTGATCAATAGTAACTTGTGTAGACTTAAATTAATTTGCAAGTTCAAAATCATTTTCTTTAATAGAAAAGAAAAATTCTTTTACGTGACTATTTTGTATCCAAAATATTCAAGTTAATTGGATATAAATATTTGCACATGTAAACTTCAAACTACGGTTCCAGAATGTAGCATACACGTTGCACGTCGAACTTCATTTTTTCGCCAAAGCGCTTGGCTAGAGGGGTTGGCGTGAAGCGAGGCGCTGGGACGTTGAGTGTTTGTTTATTTGCGCCCGAGGCACGGATGCTTACGGAATCCCCCTTGCATCAATACTTACAGGGGGGTTGACTAAAATAAATGAAAAAAAGATAGTTACTAAAGCAACCATTATACCTTTAAAATAAACATTAAAAAGTAAAAAATAACAAACATAACTTACTTTTAATTGATTATTTCACAATTATGAAAGCACAATTAAATGAGTAGGCGTTTTATAATAAACTGTGTGGTGCTTTTATAAGTCTATATATAAAGGGCAGATCTGTAGAGTCCTCAAGGGGGGGGGGGCGATTTTAGAAATTTGGAAACTCCAGTCTGATGCACGGGTCGGAGCTAATTTTTTTTTAATGCGGGCCGTGTTTCATCTACTTTTTTGCTGTGGGTCGTGTTTGGGTCCGGTTGGCTTGCATTTTTTTGCTCCTGGTCGGGTTAATTTCTATTTGGGCCGTGTTTGGGTCCGGCTGACTTCCACTCTTTGATGCGGTTTGAGTTAATTTTTGATTTTTTGCTTTTGGGCGGGTTTGAGTCCAGTCGACAACTACATTTTGTTGTTGGTCGGGTTGACTTTTACTTTTTAGCTGGGCTAAAACGGCATTTGGGGCAGTTTGACATACAATTCTGATTTGAAGCAGTGGATTCGGTTTTTACTTCTGCGAGAAGGGTTCGGTTTGACCCGAATTAATTGAGGTGAATCCTTTGATAAAATTTTCGTTCTTTTTCGCAATTTTTGGAGAAAATGAGCGTCTGTTTCACGATCCTTTAAAGAAATTCGTGTTTTCTCTGCGATAATTTCATAAAATTTGATGTCCGGTTCGCTTCTATTTTCTGCTGCTGGTCGGGTTAATTTTTACTTTTTGTTGTGGATCGCGTTCGGATCCGGTTAACTTCTGTTTGTTGCGGGTCAAGTTAATTTCTGATTTTTGTCTTCGAGTCGGGTCTGGGTGCGATTAACAACTATATTTTGCTTTTGGTGGGTTGACTTTTAGTTTTAGCTGCGCTTAGCACATCGGGGCAGATTGTCATACATTTCGGATTTGAATCAGTTACAGATTCGGTTTTTCCTCTTGCGAGAATCGTTGACACAGTTTTGATCGTGATCCTTTGACGAAATTTGCGCTTTTCCGAGAACCTTTAACGAAATTCGCTTTCTTCCGTGAACGAGATTCTTCGAAGAAAATCAGATGAGAGAAGTACCGAACGTTTAGCTGCACGGATCGCGGTCGGACCAATAATGTTTATCATACTATCTAGATCATATACAGACCGAATATATAACTTTTATTCTGGGCCGAGACACGACTTGGAAATTTTGTAAAATGCAAACTTCTAGGAAAACTAACTGAAATCGAGACCAGGCTCGGTTTGGAAGAAAAGAAGCATGTCCCCACCCGAATCTCCAAAACTAGTTGGATGTGCCAATCCCAAAACTTTCTTCTATCTCATACATGCATTTTAATATTTAAAAAAAAAGTACTCATTTTAATGCTTTAATAATTTTAATTCAATACCCTACTAACTTTGATTTTCATCTTACATTTCTGCTTCAATCAATTAATCGGAGTAAAAACGAATTTCCGTCTCTGCACGAGCCGATGGACAATAGAATGATAGGCAGATTTTTTTTTCAAATTCAGGGAGGACCTACTTGCCTTACCAAAAAATAATCATATACAAAATGTTTAGTTCAGTTCTAGAACTAACTTCATACACTTTTATGTGGTGCAATATTGAAAATGGCATAAAATTCGGTATTGCAGCGCCCCTTTCCGACGGATTTTTTTCAGATTCAGGGCGATCCAACTAGCCATAGCCATACACTTACTCAAAAAATTTCTTTCAATTCGATGCATAACTTCATGTACTTTCGGTCGGTACAATATTGAAAATGGCACATGAATCGCGATTGCAGCGCCTCCTTCCGCCGGATTATTTTCAAATTCAAGGAGGACTAACTAGCCTTAGTCATACACATACACAAAAAATTTGGTTCAATTCGATGCATAACTTCATATACTTTTGGTCGGTACAATATTGAAAATGGCACAAAAATCGCGATTGCAGCGCCCCCTTCCGGCGGAATACTTCAAAACTGAAGGAGGCCCTGCTTGCCACAGCCAAAAACACTCACAAAAAATTCGGTTCAATTCTATGCATAACTTCAGACACTTTTTGATGGTAGAATGGCGACATACAGACAGACACACACACAGACACACGGACAGACCGACATTTTGTAAAAACATGTTTTTTGGAATATCTGACCCCTAAAACGTGTAAATCCGTCGAAAACCGGAAGTCGAAAAAAATTTCGATTACAATACTTTCTTCTATTGAAGATAGAAGAAAGTAAAAAGCAAGATCAGGGCACGACCCGATTCAAAATGAGAGAAAGCCTTACCCAGTCCAAGCATCATGGACTTACATTAGCGCGACCCGTGCCTGGCCGTGACGGGCTCGAGCTTCGCCGGAAGTTATTTCTCGTGAGGAATGTCACGTTGTAAATCTCTTTATTAGCCCAAGGGAAGGGGACTTCGCCCCCTGCCCCTTAGAACCGCCACGGCCATACGGGTTGTGTCGATCCCAGATCGAGCGTTTAGCCTTTATACCGGACGGAGCCTGGGTTTGAAAATTTTGGCCCGTATATACTTCTAGTAGGAAGAAAGTCTATGCCAGACCAACCTGAAAAAAACAGTATGGCTCGATCCAGCTCTGCAGAAAACAATAAGACCCGACCCGACCGGTCCTGAAAGTGTGAAGATCTGACCCAGTCACAGTACAATAAATTAAAGTCGGCGCGACCCGATCCGGGTCGCGCAAGTCTCAAGTTTAGGACTAACAACTTTTCCTTGCGGGCATCTAATGCCGTTCTGCAGATCCGTTATTGTGCTCAAGGGGGGGGGGCTCATCCCATCGCCCCCCCCCCCTAGATCCGCCATTGCTATATATCTGGAATGATAAAGTAAGCAGCAACTAATAATAAATTTTCCGCAACACCAAATTACAATTATTTAAAATATTAGGGGACTCTACAGTAGGGTGGATCGAAAAATCGAAATTCGGATAATCGAATCTGCGCGGGGTGCAAAAGTTGCCTTTTATGCATACTAATTCACATATGTTTTTTTATTGAAATCCATTCATATCTTCCGGTGCCCCAAACGCCTCAAAAATAGTTAAAAATTGAAATTTTTATAAATTTTACATTTTTTTTTTTTTTGCTTCTTAATATTTTTTATTTATTTTTGGCGCGGGTTGCGAAAGTTGCCTTATATATATATTAGTTCAATCTTTTTTTATATATAAATCCATCCATATCTTCCAGTGCCCCCAAGCGCCCCCAAAATAGTAATGAAATTTTTATAAAAATTTATAATTTTTGTTTTTTTTATTTCTTTTAAATTATTTTATCAGCGGGATAAAAAAGATGCATTTTATAGTATACTAGCTGACCCGCCCGGCGTTGCCCGGGTCCGTATTAACAATATTAAACGAACTTGAAATCTGTATGATTTTATCCTTAACTCGAAACATGCAGAAATGCATTGTCGTAAATACGTGGCCACTGATTGTGTGAAAAATCGGTTTAAAAAACAGCTAATGTTAAGCTCTAAAAATACTCAAAATGAGCGATGAGAAACGCGGGAGGGAATATGTATCCAACGACTGCGTGATTTTCGTGTTAAAGTGTTGATATTTATCAAAAATCACTGTTAAGTCCCGTAACTATTTATTTTTTTTTCACATAAAAATCCCAAGTGAAATATTTTGAATTTCAAACTAATTATATCACTCTTAAATCCGACTATACCATGAATGAAATCGATACTCACTGGTAGCTAAAATGTTGATAAGTAGTATTTATAATTTCAGAGCCATTTAACAAAAGTAAGTGTTATTTTTAATCAAATCATGCGTAATGTTCACTCTATGGATAAATTCCTAACCGTAAACTTTTGTACCGTAACCATAACCTGCCTGTAACCTAACTTTGACTTAACAGTACCTTACCGTAAATTAAATATAACATAAATCTAACCTAGCCTTCACTTTATTGTAACATATCCTTATTCTAACCATAACATAAATGCAATCTAACTTTAACCTAACTTTAACTTAACCGTGACCTAACTGTAACCTAACGGGAAATTAAATATAATCAAAGACTTACCGTAATGTAATTGCAACCTGAATGTTACCAAACCATATATTGGTTTCATGTCCATGGAAATTATTTTGTCTTGTTCGGATCTGGTTATGATTCATTAGAACATTTTTGTCGGATTCAGATTTCGTTCGGTTCAGATTTTAGGTATTTTTTTATATTGAATTTTAATGTTCGGGTCGTATTCATGTCCATGGAAATTATTTTGCCTTGCTCGGATACAGTTATGGTTCTTTGGAATATTTTTGTCGGGAACAGATTTGTTTCAATTCAAATTTCGGCTTTTTCTTCAAATGGAATTTTTGGGTTCGGGTTTTCTTGCGTGTTCACGGAAATTATGCTGCCTTGTTCGAATAAGAACATGCTTCACTGGAATATTTTTTTCAAGTTCACATTTGGTTCAGTTCAGATTTCGTGATTTTTTCAAAGAAATTTTTTAGGTTCAGATTCGGTTCATGTGAATGAAATTTTTTTGTCTTATTCAGATCCGGTTACGATTCTTTGGAATATTTTCTTATCAGGTTCTGATTTGGTTCGATTGAAATTTCAAGTATTTTTTCAAATAGAATTTTTAGGTTCGGATCTCGTTCATGTCTACGGAAATTATCTTGTCATACTCGAATCCAGTTATGATTCTTTCGAATATTTTGGTCGAATTTAGATGTGGTTTGGGTCAAATTTCAGTTTTTTTCAAATCGAATTTTTTAGGTTCGAGTTGGGTTTATGTCCATAGAAATTATTTTGTCTTGCTTGGATTGGGTTATAGTTCTTTGGAATATTTTTGTCAGGTCCAGATTTGGTTCAATTCAGATTTCAGGTTTTTTCTTGAAATATAACTGTTGAGTTCGGGTCTTCTTGCATGTTCACGGAAATAATTCTGTCTTGTTCGAATAAGGACATGCTTCACTGGAATATTTTTGCCAAGTTCAGATTTCGTTCAGTTCGCGATTTTTTCAAAGAAATTTTTGGGGTTCGGATTGTGTTCATGTCCATGGAAATATTTTGACCTGTTTGGATCCGGTTGCGTTTCTTTGAAATAGTTTTGTTAGATTCAGATTTGGTTCGATTCAAATTTTAGGTATTTTTTTGAATGGGAGTTTTAGGTTCGTATCGGGTTCATGTCCACGGAAATTATTTTGTCTTACTCGAATCCGATTATGGTTCTTTCGAATACTTTGGTCAGATTTAGATGTGGTTTGGGTCAAAGTTCAGGATTTTTCAAACGGAGTTTTTTAGGTTTGAGTCGGGTTTATGACCATGGAAAGTATTTTGTCTTGCTGGGATCGGGTTATAGTTCTCTGGAATATTTTTATCGGTTTCAGATTTCGGGTTTTTTTTTTTAAAGAAAATAGTAGGTTCGGGTCAGTTTTCATGCCCACGAAAATTATTTTTCCTTGTTTGAATCGGGTTATTCTTCACTTGAACATTTTTGCGGGATTCAGATTTGGTTCGGGTCAGTTATCAAATCCATAGTTTTGTCCAAACAGAATTTTTAGGTCAGGGTCGGGTTTATACTCACGGAAATTTTGTGTATCACGGATCGAAGTGTTGTCTGTTTTTTTTTTTCTGGTTGGGATCGGGTTATTTTAAATTAGTCTAAACATTAAGGTTATAATCAGTTTTGCTACTATTCTTTTTATGGCTATTTCTGATAGATAATTTACTTTGCTATTTGATAATTTATTATGGTGAATGAATCGTTTGCGGATACAAACAATTGTACGCCAAACAGCTATTTTATTTTTGGTTTAAAAACAAATTAAAGCCATATTACAATTTTAAATTGAATAGAACACATTTAAATTTAATCAATGATTAAAAAAATAAACTCATAGAAAAGTGTTGTGTAATGTTTTTTACTGCAACACAGCTAATAACTCATATATTCTAATGTTCGAAATGCCAAAAATATGCGTACAACCATATAGTAAAAAGAAATTAATAGAGTGGCAGTATAATGTCTTGGGGTGACGCAAAAAATGTAACTCTAAAATCCGCTACATTAAGTCCAAATAAGCACAAAAAAAACCATGTGCTTTGAAACTCCGATCAATTCAAACTGGTTTAAACCAGTATTTCTTTGTTATTGTTTTTACCTTTTAAACTGTTATTGAATAGATGACTAAAATTTCGTTTAAAAAATAACGTTTTGTGCCATTATTGCCTGTAATACACGATCAGAATGCATGAAAGATACAATTAGATCAATCATAGGCAAGAATTATTTGATTATTTTTATCATATGACTTTGAAATATCAATATAGAAGCAACAATTAAGACTTTGCTTGAAAAATCAACATTCTTTCGTTAATGTCTTAAAATCGTCTGCACTCTGAAATCTAGATTTTAGATTAATATTATTATTTAAGTGTTCATGCATGATTTTAAAAGAATCTTTTCATCACTATATTTTATATATTGACATGGAATTATTAATATGTTGTTAAATCATAAACATTTGTCATCTACGTTATAAAGTATTAAAAATTTCTGAAAAAAAAAAGAGAAAACTTTTAGAAATACAATTTTTTACTTCAAATCATATGTTTTCAATATTTTATTTAATTTTGTTTTGACATTTAATTATTTTTAATTTTCCAATTTCAATTATTTTAAAAGCAAACATTTATTTTAATAAATAATATAATAGAAAAAAACATTTAAAAAAATTACTATTTCTTCGTAAAATATGCTTCAGCTGTAATTCATTTCTTCCAATCCGTCTTATTAATACAAAATTCCTTCCTCGTGCTTTATTTTGCGACATTAAAATTTCAGCGATAAATGGTTTCATATTGCAAACCTTTTTTTTTTTCGGTTTACTTCGCCACCACCTATCTTTTTCCTCCATGGTGTACAGCAGCTGTGATAAAAAAAAAAAAAAAAAAAAAAAAAAAAAAAAAATTCCTCATTTAAACTGACAGTTTGCCAGTCTATGAATTTTAAAGGTCAGTCCCAGTTTTTAAAATTATTTCTGCGAAAATTTTATGCAACCAACCAACCATAAGAGAATAAAAGTTAAAAAAGCTAAAAAAAAGCGATTTTTTATGAGAGTAAGTTTTGGAATTTAATTAATTACTCAGTTAATAAATAGAATTTTGAAATTCTGAGAGTCAGGTGCATCAGGAGAGATATTGGGCTACTCTCAGAAAAATTTTGAGCTTCGTACGTACCGTAGTTTTCGCGAACTATCGCAGACACACACACACACAGACAGAGCGATTTGTTATTTTATTAATATAGATTAGCATGCATCCAAATAATTTTCGACTTTGATAAATTTCTTCCAATGCCCCAAAACTTTTAATTATTTGCCGAAAATCGAGTTTCATGCAAATTTTGAGATAAAAAATACAAGTAAAATTAACAGTTAAAGAATAATTTATCTAACGTAAAACGTAGATCGAGAGGATGAGAAATCGTTTATCGTATTTTATTAAATGTATAAAATAAACTTTTTATACTTTATTATTTGGAAGACAACATAGATAGAAGAGTTCTCAGCAATGACCAGCAATATTTATATGATATTTGCATAGCAATATCACGTGGTGAATGTGGTTCCGATCTGGCATTGCATTAATGAAACCTGGTCCAGTTTATCACTCAAGATGGCTAACAGCTGCGTGTAGAATTTTAAGGTTATAAGTGGCTACAGAAAATCCTTCTGATAATCTCATTACTCTTACAACATATATTATGAAGGTATATGCACCTGTATGGTTTCATGTCAAAACAAAGCCATCCATAACTGAAGGAGAACGTCATATTTGGAAACTTATCACATATTCTAGATATTTGGAACCCAATTTAAGAAAGATCGTAGATGCTGTTATTCAACGAAATAGTTTTTTTTTTTTTTTTTTTTTTTTTTTTTTTTTTTGCCACCCTGAAAATTTGCTATTATCAATGCTCACAGATAACAGAGAGCTGATATTTAGCAATGCGAAAGCTAATTTATGCTAGAAATAAAAAGAGAAAATCACCAGAAGTGAGAATTTTCAAAGTACCCCAAATAAACTTCAAAGCGAAGGATTATTTTGAACTTATTGACTGGCAACCAGTAGGACGTTTTGAACCACCTCTTTTGATGAATGTGCCTTGCAAAGAAACTGAGAATATGATAAAAGTTGTAAAAGTCAAAATATCCATGCCATACCCAAGCGGTTGAAAGATGCGTTCGACTAGTGTCTGAGGCATCAGAAACTGTATCTGGGCAAGAAAAGAGACACGGTTTTATATTGAATAGAATAAAATCAAGAAGCCATATAAAACACTTTGATACCAAAAAAGGTTACAAACTTTAAAAATATGTAAATTTCCAAATTGAAGGATGTAAAGCTTTTCTCTATGTAAGTTCGATTTTTGTAATTTTTATGATTTAATGCTTTGATTTTTAAATTTATATGTCGCTTACTATTGTAAAATTAATGTTATTTATAACCTTATATGTTATTAATTAAACTGTTTTCAAAATTTGTAAGTATTTTTCGTAAATTATAATTTTTAATACATTTTTGTAAAAAATTCAGTTTTTAATTATAATTGGTGCATCAAAGATGTGAATGGATTTTGATTTAAAAAAATATATGGGAACTGCAGATTTATGTAGTATTGTAATAACAACTTTCCAACTCAGTGCCAAATGAATTTCCAAAGTAAAATAAAATAAAATAAAATAAAATAAAACAAAACAAAAAAAATTTTTCAAGAAAATTTCAATTTTAAACTATTTTTAGAGCGCTTGGGGCACCGGAAGATATGAATGAATTTTATTTAAAAAAAATATGTAAGCTAAGATAGATAAAAGACAGCTTTTGCACCCCGCGCCAAAAGTAATTAAGAAAAAATAAATAAACAAAAAAATATAAATAAAACATAAAAAAAAAACTCAATTTTTAATTATTTTTGGGGCGCTTGGGGCACCGGAAGATATGAATGGATTTTAATAATAATAAAAAAAAAACCCTGTAAACTAGTATGCATAAAAGGCAACTTTTGCACGCCGCGCCGATAGTGATTTCTAAAAAAAAAAAAATTTCCTATACTTTTCGATCCACCCTACTCTACAGCCTGCACGCTATGCTCAACAACACTGAAGTATTCTGACGATAACAAGAAAAGGATTAAACAAGAATTAAAAATACAATATACTTTTTAAAGTGATAGTTTGTTTCAGACGAAATATACAATAATAATATATAATACACTGTAAAAAATTTTTGTAAAATTCCAGTAGATGTACCGTAAATTTCACGGTACTTCTACCATTTTCACTCTTTACGGTATGAATACCGTATTTCTAAGGTATATTAAGTGTAAAAAACAGTTTTTTTTACTGTTTCGATTAAAAACGGTATTTACACAGTAAAATTATTATTTTTCCGTAAAAACTCGGTATTTATACCGTAAAATAATTATTTTTCAATAAGGAAAACGACATTGTAAAAATTTTCGTAGCATTTCAATAGATGTACCTAAATTTTACGGTACGTCTACTGTTATCATTCTTTACTGTATGAGTACCGTATTTCTAAGATATATTAGGCATTAAAAAAACCAGTTTCTGTGCTATTTCGATTATAAACAGTATCTATACCATAAAATGACCAATTTCTATGCTATTTCAATTATAAACGGTATTTATACCATAAAATGATTGTTTTTCAGTAAAAAGGCGATATTTATACTGAAATTAATTATATTTCAGTAAGGGAAAATATGGCATCCTCGCCTCGGTGTACGGCATTCTCTCAAGCGATGTTCTTGTTGTTGCTATGTAAATGCGCGCAGGTCTGAGGAGATGGGGGAGTGCAACCGTTAATTTGTTTTGGAGTCCAAAAATCTCAAAGGGTCACAACTCCTGCAATACACACTGTTTATTATAATTTTTATGGATACCATAATGTAACAATAAAAAAAAAGAAAGGAATGTATTTACTTTTGTTAAATAGTATTAAAGAAGAATAGATAATTATTAGAATATATAATTATTATCTTTAACTACAAGAAAATAAATAATATAATTTATGAAAGATGACTAAAGTAGTCTACAAAGTAGACGAGGCTTTATTAAAGATTCACATGGATTTTATGTGTCTTGCGTGTCTGTGTAAGGGGGGGGGGGGTGACTGATTCTGGGCCCGTCACGGTTCTCGACGGCCTGAATAGATGTCGTCTTTCTAGTGGGTACTTTTAATCTATCATACTGAATGATGTTAAATCCATCCTTAATTTTTATTGGAGAATTATACAATTCATAGAAGTGAAATTCTATGATTTTAAACTAGTTTAATTAATTACTTATTCATAGTCATGCAATTGTAATTGTAATATTATGTACCATTGAATATACAGGGTGTCCCTAAACAAATGGTATATACGCTAGGAGGTGATAGAACACATCAAGACGAGTAATAGTAAATAGGAAACCAAGGGTCCCAAACGTTTTCCAAAGGAAATAGCCTCCATTAAAGTTTGGGGTCCTAAATTTCAAATACACATAAAAAACGGAAAATTGGTCGATTCATTTGCGGTTTTCACAAAATTATTCTTTATGTTGGTATTTTCTTGAAAATAAATTATAAAGATAAATTTCGAAAAATGCCGATAGAGGGCGCTTTAGAATTTAAAGTAATGAAAAACTACTTTTTTGCATCTCATTAAATGGTTTCGTAAGATTAGACATAAATTTTGAGCTCATAATCTGAATAGTTGGAAGCGGTTAAGTAGCACAAACTTAACTGTGTTCAGAAGGTTTAAATTTCAAATGATTATAAAAAACGGAAAAATTGGTCGATTGATTTGCGGTTTTCACTAAAACTATTCTTTACGTCGGTATTTTATTAAAAATAAATTATAAAGATAAATTTAAAAAAATGCCGATAGAGGGCGCTTTAAACTTTGGAGTAACGAACAACTACTTTTTACGTTATTTTTTGCATCTGTTTAAATGTTTTCGTAAACTTAGACTTAAACTTAAATTTTGAGCTCAAAATCTGAATAATTGGGAGTGGTTAAGTAGCACAAACTGAACTGTGTTTAGAGGGTTCAAATTTCAAATGATAATAAAAAACGGAAAAATTGGTCGATTTGTTTGCGGTTTAAAATAAGACTATTCTTTAAGTCAGTATCTTATTGAAAATGAATTTTAAAGATAAATTTCAAAAAATTCCGTTAGAGGGCGCTTTAAACTTCACAGTAACCAACAACAAATTTTAACCGTCATTTTTTGTATCTAATTAAATGCTTTCCAAAACTTGTTAAATGCTTTCGAAATCTTAGATTTAAACAACATTTTGCGCAAACTGAAGTGTGTTCAGGAGTTGAAATTTTAACCCCCGCCCCCCCCCTCCCTCGAACACAGTTCACTTTTGCGCTACTTAAACCCTCGCAACGACTCAGAATTTGATCTCAAAATTTAAATCTAAGCATTTGAAAGCATTTAATGAGTTTTAAAAAAATAACGGTTAAAAATAGTTGCACGGTACTCCAGTGTCTAAGGCGCCCTCTATCGGCATTTTGTGAAATTTATCTTTAAAATTTATTTTCAAGAAAACACTGATTTAAAGAGTAGTTTTAGAAAAAACCGCAAACGAATCGACTAATTTTTCTGTTCTTTTTTATAGTATTCCATTTCGTTTGAAATTTAAACCCTCTGAACACACTTCAGTTTGTGCTACTTAACCACTCCCAACTATTCAGATTTTGAGCTCAAAATTTAAGTTTAAATCTAAGCCTACGAAACCATTTAACGAGATGCAAAAAATAGTATTAGGATGGATTATTTCGTCAAACCAAAGTCTAAAGCGCCCTCTATCGGCATTTTTTGAAATTTATCTTTATAATTCATTTTCAATAAAATACCGACATAAAGAATAGTTTTAGTGAAAAACGCAAATCAATCTACCAATTTTCCGTTTTTTATAATCATTTGAAATTTAAACCCTCTGAACACAGTAAAACTTTTTGCTACTTAACCGCTTCCAACTATTCAGATTTTGAGCTCAAAATTTAAGTTTAAATCTAAGCTTACGAAACCATTTAATGATATGCAAAAAATCACGGCAAAAAATAGTTTTTTATTATTTCAGAGTGTAAAGCGCGCTCTATCGGCATTTTTCGAAATTTATCTTTATAATTTATTTTCAAGAAAATATCAACATAAAGAATAATTTTAGTGAAAACCGCAAATCAATCGATAAATTTTTCTGTTTTTTATGTGTATTTGAAATTTTGGACCCCAAACTTTAATGGCGGCTATCTCCTTTGGAAAACGTTTGGGACCCTTGGTTTCCTATTTACTATTACTCGTCTTGATGTGTTCTATCACCCCCTAGCGTATATACCATTTGTTTAGGGACACCCTGTATATACCAATGATATTCTTATGTGTTAAAAGGGTTTGTTCACCTTTGTGTATGCTCTTTGTGTTTCATTCAGTTGGATCCTCATACCGGACGTGCAGGACAAAGAAGTATGTAACATTTTAACTATTTTTAAGTGAAAGTAACTATTATGCATGTATTTTTATTACATTTTTAACTTGCATTAGTTCTTAATAAACTTCTTCTTTACTGTTATATATTTGTCTTATTAATTTATTTTGGGTTTAAAAATTATGACATTAATAATTATTTTTTTTTTAGGTATGACAAATAAGAAAATTTTCAGCTAAAAATTATTTGAAATTAAAAAAAATTTCAAAAAAAAAATCTAATAATACAATGTTAAAAATTTCCGTGGTGAAATTTCAAAGTGGAGTCTATTCATGAAGTAAAATAAAGAGAAGCACCGAAATATGGTACTGCTTATTTTTTTGAAAACTCCAAGCTGGGCAACACGATGCGTTTTACCTTTTTATTTTTCCTTATTCAGCGACACGCTAGTAACACGCATGTTCACGTTCTCTACAATTCTAATGTATCGAACGTTGCCTCTCTCAAATAATGAAGATCGGCGGCTAGTAAGTTGTCTGTTAAAAAAAATGAAATGGTATAACGTATCGTGTGTGCTCAGATGGTTAAATTTTGGGGCCTATAAAGACCCATCCCCTGCGAATCACCACGTTCAAAATTTAGACAAAATTATCGTAAAACTAGAAAAAAATACATCCTTATCAGAAAAAAATAATAAAATACCAAACAGTCAGTTGGCTTAGATTTACGCTTAAACCACCAGTAAAACTGCAAACACCGGTCCCTTTTCCTCTACCAACCTCATAAATAACTAAAATTCAAAAATCTTTTTCGCTTACGTTGCTAGAATTTTATCGAACTCAGACCCCAATCTCTATGAGCTCAGGAATTTCGTAATTAACAATTCTGTTGATGTAATCCTTAAAAAGGTGGTAAAGTTCAAAAACTCTAAAAATCGCAAATCAAAATTTTAGAACCTATCTCACTCGACGCTCTTTCCCCATATGGCTCAGTATTGAATTCAGACACTTTTCTCCGAGAGGGACTTCTGGGGCTCCGGAGGGTGGGAGAATGAAACCTTTTTTCCCAGTGAAAACACAAGAACTCTATTTTTCCGGGGGGGGACATTTTATTGCACTGGGGGGGGGTCCCCCTGGGGCACCCCATTAATTCAACACTGATATTTCAAGACTGTTATTTTTGTTAAAAGAAAGGTCTCTCATTCGGTAACTCAATCTCTCCCTCCAAATTCTGGAAAATTAAACTTTAAAAACCATTTAGACAGTTAAAGTTAATTCACAGTCTCATCCATATGTCTTCAAATCTTAGACAATCCCCCCTCCCCCGATCTCTCTTCAGTCCGGCTTGGATAAATTATTCAGACTAGATCTTGAATGATATTTTCCTGTTACTTCAGTGGTCATCAGTGGAATTTTGATGCAAACACTACCACTGATGTTTTTAAAAGAAATAGTCGATGCCTCCTACCCGACTCAGTATGATCCATCGGATGGATCGACCTTGCTCTGTTAAAGATGTCTGTAAAATAATGATTCCCTATTGCCTGATTTTGCACTCACTTTACCATATTTCAAGTAAATTATAGAAACGCGGTTAATTTACAAAAATTCCATTCGACCAATAAGGAGCTAATTGCAAATATAACGTTATTTACTTTTTGGTAATTTTGGACCCTTTCCCTCCCTTTAGATATCATACGTTACTTCCATCAAACTCCGTGCCCCGGTAATGATATCGTTATCAAAGTGTAAAAAAATTTTTTTAGAATTAAATTCTTTTGTTTTAAATAACATACAAAACGGGTTAAATTTATTTTTCGCAAACTTTATTGATTCAATTAAAGATAATTTAATAAAATATCGCTTTATTCAAACAAAAATAGTTAACAACAAAAAAAAAAGGATAATGTACTATTTTGAACAAAATACCACGTTACAGAGAAAAAGAGATAATTCTAATTGGGTCAAAAATGATATCGATATCAAAAGGATAATCCCCCCCTTCCCCTAGAGATATCTTACGATATCATGTGTCAGACCCTCCCTCCCCCCTAAAAGAATAATGTTATATATACACAACACCTAATAAAAAAATTAATATATCATTCTTGTTTCTAGTAAAACCATCGTAAATATTGACTGAGCAAAACATTTTCTTTGAAAATGTCTGATTATAGGTAAGATAATACAAAGCGTGAAAATTTGCTTTCGGCCGAAGTAATGTTGTCAGATTTTCGAGGCAAACGCCTTCTTTACGGGTAGCAGCATAAGTTTCAGTATTCACCAACCAACCAACAAATCTAATGGCGTCAGTTTGTTGATTTCGGGCAATGGAGAACTTGAGATCCGAGTTATTTATTTAAGTAAGTTAATCGGCTGTATTTCTTGTTTTCCTTTAACTTACATAATTAGATAACTAATTTGAACTATACATGTTTTAAATTGTTTTTTCTTAAAAGTATGTTATTCATTTCTTTGGCTAAGTTATATAAAAATTGGAAAATGAATTACTTTGTTAATGAAAAGTGCGTGTTGGATTAAATTGTGTTTAAAATAGCAAACTGACATCTATAAAATTTTGAATATTTTCTGTTCAATATTTCAACTATTTCCTTTTAAATTTAATCATTTTTACTAGAATATATGCGTAATATTAGTAATTTACATTTATCTTATTCAAAAGAAGGAAATCGACTTATTTCATTCCTCCTTTTGCTAGCAGGTCCCATTCCTTTCCATTATGTTCTGTTATATTAAACTGCTTTTAAGTTTTGTTAAAATTATGGATAATGTATAATATTAGGTTTTCTAAAGAGGGGAACTATTACAGCTACAGGTAAACAAGTCATTAATATACTTCAAATATTAAAATTATAGTAAGCAAATTTATTTTTTTAATAAACAATTTTTTTATACAAATCTAAGTTTATGCTGAAAAGCAACTTTTTTCAACTGAAGATTTGGTTGTCATTGCTCCATCTCAGTGGCGTAGCTAAAATAGTTGACACCCAGAGCGGATGTAAATTGTGTTACCGCCAGCCACTATGGTGTCACCCCCCCCCCCCCCCACACACACACACACACACCGATCTGCTATATTTTTTCATTCACAATTGTACGTTATTATAAAAAATGACCATATCATTTCTCATTTACCTTTTGCCCTGCATTGAGAAAAAAAACGGAGGGGGGGGGGGATTTTTACTTAACCCATAATCCGCTTAAATCAATGTGGTGTCTGTATGTCGAAGAAAATTCTTTCTTTTAAAGTTTGTTTTTGTTATCCACTCGTTGGATAGATAAGATTTTTGTTCCCTGGTGCAAATATCTTATTTAAACACACCAGTCTGCATAAAATTTCAACTTCTTTTAGAAAAGAAAATTAAGTCTATTTCGTCGTACGCTAGAAATTTAATTTTATTTCAGAATTCTTTTTCCAAATGGTGTAAGATTATAAATATTTATTTTCAAATAAATATTGGGTGACAGCCGGGTTGGACCGCCCCCCCTGCCCCCCACTAACTACGCCACTGCCTCCATCTGGTATTGTGATTGATGTTTAGAATAATACGTCATGAGGAAAAATTTCTGTCCTATTCTATCCCATTCTCCATTACTAACTAATATTGTAATAAATATTAGTACTATTTATTACTAATATTAGAACTAGTACTAACTAATATATCCCGTACTTGAATAACATTAATTAATTAAAGTTTGAAAACATAGTATATTAACACACGAAAAAAAATCATAAAAACCTGATTTAAATAAAAAGAATCTGATTTAAACAAAGATATACATATATATTTTTTAAACTATGATTGTTTTGCACCTTAGTTGCTATTAAAAGCATGCATATTCATGCATATTCCATTCATAATACTAATTTTGAAAATAGTGAGAAATGATGTTTACATTAAGACTTTTTTGGTTTTAAATGTTTATAAAAAAAGACTTGTGCATTAGTTGCTCTTAACCCGGGAGAACACGTCCTTACCCAGTGTATGAATGGTCTTAACTTTGTCACCAATAAAATCAAATTATAACAACTACTTTATTTAGACGGAAACAATTCATACAAATTTTGTGATAAAATAAGTTGCAGATTACTTTTAAAAAATTAGTGGTTACAATTGTAAAAACCATACGCACCCAGGGTCTTTTAGGCCCCGTGCGCGTCCTCTCGGGTTAAAATTAGAGTCATCGTCCTGTTTAATTTCATAGAACACAGTAAAAAGAGGGGGGGGGAGAGGAAATTAAGTCAATGTAAATCAGAATACATTAGTTGATATGGCCCTTTTAAAATTCAGCTGGCATATTTGCAAATCTGATTAAAAAAATTCACTGGCAGCTCATATCTATGTGTTATTACAGTACTTATGTTTTCACTAGTGAGAAACTGGGTTATTTATTAAATTTTAAGTCAATTAAATGTCATTAAAACTAGTGTTTGATTAAATAGTCGATTCGGTATTTTGTGATTCCGCATGTTATACGATTATAAGTGTCATTAAACTAATTAAAAAATACTTAAAAATGTGTAGCCTATAATTCAAATACTTCGCTGAATAAATGCGAATTACGGCGTTTCTTGATCCCCCCCCCCTCCTCTCTAGAAAAAAAAAGCGCCCAGTTAAAGTCAAATTTCTGGAGTGATACTTTTTTAATTTGTCTTTTTTGCACACAGAGAGAGTTTATTGAATCGGATTTAAGTCTTTGTGTTAAAAATTGACTTTCTGGTAAACTTTTTTTTAGGTAGATTTCGTATGAAATACTACCTATTGCAATCGCTCCAGTTTATCTATCTATCTATCTATCTATCTATCTATCTATATATATATATATATATATATATATCACTTTTTTATGGCCACGATAACGTCTATAATTCTTCAACAATTTCCACCAAACTGGTACATAAAATCAAAGGGGATAAAATCTCGGCTAAGTTCGTTAATGGGCAAAATCGGACCAAGGGGGTGAAAACCGAAAAAAAGCCATAACTTCTTAATTAAAGTAGATATCAAATCGGTTTAAAGTTTATATTACTTCTTAAATATGGGCCAAAAGTTTATGCATGACAGATTTTTGATAAATTTAGAAGTGAGCTCAAGGGGCGAAAAAAAACAGGGGTTTTGAGAGAAAAAAATTCATAACTTCGTCAATTTTCAAGATATCAAGTCCAACTAAATTTTTTGTAAATGTTCTTAAAATTATCTAAAACTTTTGTATTTACAAGTTTTTGATAGGACCAACTTTTACCGATGAAATAAATTAAAAACGAAAAGAAAAAGGGCGGTGAAAAAAGAGAAAAATCCATAACTCCGTTAATTTTTAAGATATCAAATCTGATTAAATTTATTTTATATCTTCTCAAAAATAGCTACAAATTTTATAGTGACAAGTTTTTCATAGGACCAATTCGTATAGCAAAAAGAAATTAAACAAAAATAGGAGTTGGAGAAAAAACCTCAAATCCAAACTGCTTATATTCTGACTCATTTTTAAATTCATTTTTGATTTTAAACGCATCCAAATGATAATAGATCCTCTTATTTAGAAACTGTATAAAGTGACGCATTGGTCAATTTTCTGATAAAGACAGAATATATTTTTAAAAAGGCTACCAAAAAGGGTATTTTGAACAGAATTTCTCAAAGTTATCAGGACTGAAAATTTAAGGAAGTATTCAAAGAAGAAATTGTGTTTTTTTCTGACTCGTTTTTAAATCCATTTTTGTTCTCAAACGCATCCAGTTTACAGATCTTCTTATTTAGGAACTATATAATGTGATGCATTGGTCAGATTTTTGATAAAGACGGAATATATTTCAAAAAAGGCTACCAAAAGGGGTATTTTGAACAGAATTTTCCGAAATCATCGTGATTGAAAATTTAAGGAAGTGTTCAAATAAGAAATTGCGTTTTTTTCTGACTCGTTTTAAAATCCATCTTTGCTCTCAAACGCATCCAATTTACAGATCCTCTTATTTAGGAACTATATACTGTGACGCATTGGCCAGTTTTTTGATAAAGATATAATATATTTTTAAAAATGCTGCTAAAGTGAGTATTTCGCACAAAATTTTCCGAAGCAATCATGATTAAAGAATTAAGGATGTATTCAAACAACAAATCGGTTATTTTATGACTCATTTTTAAATTCATTTTTTTCTCAAATGCATTTAACTGACAGTTTTTTGTTGTTCAGGAACTGTATAATGTACTGTTTTGGTCGATTTTTTAATAAATTCAGAATTTATTTCAAAATATGTTGTCAAAATGGGCATTTGAGCTGAAGTTTTCTTAAGATGATGCTGATAAAACCAGTTTTTGCAGAAAAATGAAATTAAAAAATTTTCATAAATGTCCAGATGAAGTTATTAAACAGGGTTTATCTCTAATCATATATATATATATATATATATATATATATATATATATATATATATATATATATATATATATTTGTTGAAATGAGCACTCTTCAAAATCTACCTCCGCCTATAGGCCCAGCCGACAGGGATTTTTTTTTTTAATTGGGATGGTAAAAATAATGAAATGTCATATTTTGTGAAAGAGCCTATTATTCAATGATTTTTTTTTTTTTAAATAGGCCCCAAATTTCGCTTTGATTGTGCCTTATTACGTAAGTTTACATTCAAAATTTACAGTTTTACATATTTAGATTTTAGACCATTGGTGTAAAAATCTAGGCACCAGCGGGGGGCAATCACTCACCACGGGGTAAAATTTAATAGCATTCTAGCAAGAAATTTATACAAATTATTAGATGATACAAGACGAAAAAAAGTTAGTAGTGAGAGCATAGGAGCAATTGGCACAAAGACTTTTGCACCCCTGTCTTAAAACAAAGAGGTCCAACCAATCCATATTTTATCACACGTTCTCAATATTAGAAATTTTACGGGAAGTGTAAATTATAATTATCATCTATTTGAGATCTTCGAAATCAGCCTGCGTAATTTTTGTGATAAAATATTAATAACAGTAAAAATCATTGATTTACAGTATAACTATTTAGTTTCTTACACATCCAATCTTTGTGTGATTTCTTTGTTTTTCAAATTGATTATTTAGAGAATTATAAGAATATAGTTATTATATTTTCGGGTTTTTTTTTAACACATTTACTTTTTGATAATGAGTAATTTTAATATGACGGAAAAGCTAGGGGTCTTCCTCTGGTATTTTATTTATTTATTTATTTTCATAGTCATTATCGTCCAAAATCTTCAAAAATCTGACAAGCAATCCAGAAAAAATATTGATGTATATTAATAAAATGGCTGGTATAAAGACTTTTTTTCATTTGGTATATTTAAATCGTTAAGAAATTATATGTTTATTTTCAATAACAGAAAATTTTGAATGGAGAAGGAATATGGCTTCCCAATTTCATTTTTGAAGTATGGTGGAGGAGTAGACTTAGACCTGATACCCAGTAGCAAAAAAAATTCTCGATTGTCTGCGGCAGATACTACAGAGGCAGAAAATAATCCATAGGTAAAATGTTTTGCAATTGCAGCGTTAATTAAACATTTATTTTTAACGATTTTACGCTTATTATTCAGTTCTGTTAATAACTAACTTACATTTTTGCATTCAGTAATAAAGTGTTAAATATAACTTAAAACAAGAGAAATGTTTGATGAAAAAATAATCTACAAAGAAGAAAAGAAAATCTGTAACACCCGTCTCCATTATTTACCTTTCTGCTATAAGGCTTGCAATATGAATAGTGATTGCAAAAAATAGTGGATATGACTGAGTATCAGCATTTTTTTATTGCACAATCTTGATCATAGTTTCTTATTTTAATTTTTGAAAAACAAATAAAATCAAACACAAAGTCGATATTTGATTTTTTTTTTTTTTTAATCAAAGGCTTGATACATTTCTTGTAATATTTCAAACCCATAATGGTAATAATAATATAATGACTTTTAGTTATTACTAATAGCATAATTTTATTTGTAGGTACATTTAACTCACACATAATCTAGCTAAAATAGCGTCTCAGTATTATCATTGTTAAACGCATACTTTTTACTTATTTCTAGTTAGATTTTAATTCCATACATTCCTCCCTTTTAATTCCTCTTTTCTTCTCCAAATAAACTGAGTTTTTTAATTGACTTCTTTTCATACCCTGCCCTTCATTATAATTACAGATTCACAGTCGCGAGATGCCACACGCGGTTAATTTTATGCTGCGACTTGTAACTTTCGGTGCTTAAGGGGGTGCGGGAAACAAAAATATTCAAATTTTATTAAACAGTTTTATTACATTAAAAATTCTGCTTAAAATTATGTTTAAAACCTTGTTTCTATTTTAACTGTAACAAGAAATATGATTTTTTTCTTTTTGGTTTCTTTTTAAAATCTAGTTTTCAAAGCAATCGTTCTCATAGAAATGACTTTCTGTGAAAATGCTTTTTTTCTTCATGAGTTTTTTCACCATTTCTTGTATTTAAATTAATTTAACCCAATAACGGTTAAAAAAACCTTTGTTTAAATTTGGAACAAGTCTTTTTCAATTGTTTTATATTAATTTTGCTTCAGCAAATTTCAAAACAAAAAATTTTATTTTGAAAATATGATTTTAAAAAAATTACATTTTTTTTTTAAATTTTACTTTAAATATTTTTTAATTTTATTCAAATTAATGCTTTTAAAATTCCTAAATCAGAATTAAAGCTTTATATTTCTGTTTATATAAATGAAAAGAAATTCTACAAATAATATTTGGAGTTATAACGATTTTAAATTACCCCACTTTTTAATAACTACTAAATTTAAAAATTAAAAAAAAAAAAAATTATGAGAAATTATGTCACGTGCTTTTGTTTCAAAATGATATGGTAAACCATCAGAAAAAAATTTCAAAATTTTAACTGAATAAATAACAATTACTTGATAATGTGTGCATTGTTGAGAGAATGTATTAAATTAAGGATTTCATTTCCGACAATTCCATTTTTGTTTAAACACATAGCCTACACTAGGCTCGGTAAGAAATTTTCAATCTAAATATTAATTCTATAATATTGTTATTTACAGACCTCTTGCCCCCCCCCCTTTTAATATTTTTAAATGATTTTTTTTTTTTTTTTTTTTTTTTTTTTTACACAGGATGCAGTACGTAAATTTTATTGTGCATTTCTACTTTTACTTACCCATCATACGTAGTATAGGGTAAGTCTTGCAATCGTTTTGAAAATCGAAAAATTTTTTTTGACGGATTTACACGTTTTAGATAATGGAGATTCCGAAAAACATACTTTTAGAAAAAAAAAATTGCCGTCCGTCTGTCTGTCTGTAAACGCTCTATCTCCCGAACAAATTGCGATAGAGACTTGAAATTTTGTATGTAGTTAGTATGTAAGAATGGGACGAAGCCTATTTAATATCAGCGACCTCGATTATCCGGAACTATTTTTTTCGGACTTTCGAAAAATTCGTTCTGATGAAAGGTATATAAAAATTTTCGAATTTTTTTGTTCTAAGGAATGGACGTAAAAGGCAATAAAATAACACACATTTTGCATATAGAACGAAGTCAATCGGATTATTAGTTGCCGAGATATTTGTAATCTTGTTTTCCACATTCTTCGATTTTTCATGACCCTGTATTTCATTCAAATTTCAATTCAGAAGTATATTTTAATTGGAAATGAGACGCTTATTCGACGCAGTTAATTGTTAATAGAATTATTATTTTTGGAGTTATAAGGATGTTTCTTTTACGCAGTTCGGTACTACTTGAGTAGATTGGCGTTTTATATAATTTGTCGAAATTGGTACATCAGCAGTTCTTCAATAGAGCATTACTATGTATATTAACAATATTTAAATTTTGTTTATGAATTGCAATGCATTGTATAAATAGTTTCACATGTTTTATTTTCAAATACATATCCATGATGGGTAAGTATTACGGTGGCCCCCAACGACTAGTTTCAATTGTTTGTTACAGTTTTAGGCAGCTTTCATTAGAAAAAGTAAAAAGCTATCTATTGCAGCCGTCCGGAGAAAAGCACTTCCGGAAAATTTTGGTATATTTTCATCGATCATGACTCCCAGACCCCAAAACCACCCTCCGTTCAAATGTTGACATATATATGATTTTTGTCACGCTGTAACTATCGTATTTATGAACCGATTTGAATGAAACTTGGTATGTACATAGTACATAGAAATGGCTCGACCAAGTTCGTTGGGCAGTATCAGATGCAATCTTCAAAATAGTGTCCATTTAAGTTTATCAAAAATCTTTTAAATGTATAATGATGTACAAGGAAAAATTTAGAAATTGAGGAAAGATTCTAAAGTGTTTGATATTAATAATGAATTACGGAATACTTTTTGCTTTGTCTTTACCTTAAAAAGCGCCTGAGATATAGCAGTTTGGATTTTCAATGTGGATGACATTTTTTTAAAATCAATTTGCCAGCGCCAACCCTGGTATATATTAATCAATTTCGATGTGAGTGTGCGCTTGTACATGAATTAAGATTTCGACCAAGCTCATTGGATTGTTTTATCCATTATGTTGTTTAAAAATGGAATATACTTCATGATATCGTGGAATTTGGAGACCCTATAAATCGCTTAAAATAAAACCAGCTTCAATAAAAGATGACTAATTTATAAAAATTCCCATTAATATTCAGTATTGACAAAAACGAGTATTCAATCTTATATAATCGGACTCCACTAATTTGAGCTTCGTATGTTTTAATAACATAACTTAATTTAAAATAAATAAATAAATAAATAAGGTATATGAAAGCTACCTTTTCCTCCCGGCACTGCCGGAAGGACTTTTTTATGTGCACATGCTTCTACTTTGAAAGCAGTTCTGAAAATAAAACTATTTTCGCCTTAAGATATGGTTACAAAAGTTGAAAAAGTACAAACACATAACAATATATATCAATTTAAAATTTCACATCCAAAAAAAAGTAAAAATAAAAATACTAAAATACAAGTTAGAAATTTCTAAGAAATTTTCCCGTGAATTTAACATTAAATATTGGCATTTAGCCACGGGACTGGTGTAGGTTCTTAATAGTCATGGGAAGTACCACACTAGTCATGGGAAGAAACGAACACACCAATGTAAATTCTATGGGAGCGTTATTTTATAATATTTAACCCATTAGTGCCTGGCGTCCCATTTTTGGGACAGTTTCAAAAAATTCAAGTAAACGCCTTTCACACCAGTAAAAAGGAGGAAAAATAAATACTTTCTTTGTCGAGACGAAGTCCTCGCTAAATTAAGATAAAAGTTATTCTTTCTTTTAAAGCGGTGGGAAAATGCAAAATTCGAATTTTAGCGAAGAAAATAATTCAGGCACAAATGGGGAATCCAGGACAAAATCCCCGCGGACAAAATCCCCACGGACAAAATCCCCGCGGTCAAAATCACCACCGGACAAAATCCCCACCGGACAAAAACTCCACCGGACAAAACACCCTCTTTGCTGAATAAAAGCTTTATTTTGACCAAGTTTCTTTTTCAAAAAGGATCTCTAAACATTTAAAAAATGTTTTAAGCTTATTTGAAAAATGAAAGTGACAGTTGGAAGTTATAAGTTATGTGATAGATATTTTATATTTCTTAAATATACATGTACATTTTAAAGTCTGAAATAAAAGACTATTTACACTAAATATGAAACAATTTTTAAAATTGATTATTTTCTTAATTGATATATATATTTTTTAAATTTAATTGCTTTTTAAATGTATTAAAGTCTGTGTAATGCTTCGAATTTAGTTTAAATTTTAGATCTCGTTTATACAAATATTAATATTTTTAAGATTATACGTTTTTTTTTTCGTTTTTTTTTTTTTTTTTTTTTTTTTTTTTTTTTTTTTAAGATGTAATGATTGTTTTAATTTGTCCCCCTTTCATTCACCGAGGAGGGAGTATACAATCTATGACAGCCTTTCTGGATCAATTTTAGAAAATGCATATTTTTAGTAAATAATATCACCTGATGATGATTTTTAATTTATTTCGGCATTTTTGGTACTCTGCGGAGGATGGGGGAGGGGATGGAAAAATGTACTACTGAGTTTACCACAGTCTTAGCAATGAAATATTAAATGCAAAGTATATTGTTAAATATAAAGGAAACAGGGTCCGAGTACGGCTATGACGGTGGTAAGGGGAGAGGGGGGGGGGGCAATGAATATTTTGGAATGATCTCCCATGATGAATGATAGAATTTTTTGTGAATAATGTGGAAGTGGCTAGCGCTAAACTTCATATGTATTATATGTATGCATAAATTATGCACCCAGTACTACTCACATTTATATGCAGAGTATCACAAAAATGGCCACATCTTCAAGAAAAATTACTAGAAGGATAATAATAAGAAAAGTGATACATTGGTAGATACGAATATTTCTTTGCAACATCTATTTTACTTATCTATGTGCGTTTGTAAGATGTCTAAAAGAAAATATTCCAAATTGTTAATAATTAATGTTTTTACTTTCTTTTATTTTTATATGAAGAAAATTTTCGAATTCCAGTTTTTTACGTTTTAAGTGTCAGAAATACCAAAAAACAGTTTTTTTTTTTTTACAAAATGTCTGTTTATGAGTCTATGGCTCTGTCTGTGACATAAGTTTTGAGGGCGCTGTATCTCAAGAATTTGCTAAACATTTATATTCAGATAGTCCCTGATATAAATTGTTGCTGATTTGTTTTTGGTGTAAATTTCTCAACAAATGGCGTTGCTATACTGCATTTTTTTTCTTACAATTTACGCAACATCTATATCTCATTAGGATTTCCCCTAATCTTTAGGCACGGATTTCCCCTAAACTTCAGAATCAGTAAGCCCATGATATGAAATAGTTTTGTTTACATTTCTATGTGAATTGCTTAACATGTGGCGCTGCTATGCTGCATTTTTCAGGATTTTTGCAATAGCTCTATTTCAAAAAGTAATGCACGGAGTTCAATAAAAATGCATATTCAGATAGTTCTTGAAATACATTGAAACTGATAATTGTTGTAAATCATTCAACAGGTGGCACTGCTATGTTGTATTATTTTACGATTTTTGCAAGAGCTCTATCTCAATGATTAATATGCGGATTTTCATTAAACTTCAGATTTAGTAAATCCATGGTATGAACTAGTTCTGTTTAGTGTCAATAACCCAACAGGTGATGCTGCTATGCTGAATTTTTCCCGGTTCCTTCAATAGTTCTAAGCCAAGAGCTAATGCACGAATTTCAGATTCAGGTATAGCTTGATAAATATTATTGCCCTTTATGTTTTGGTATAAGTTGCCCAACAAGTGGCGCTTTTTATGTTGCATTTTTTCTAATATTCCAATTGTCTAATTCAAGAAATAATGCATAGAATTTCATGTCCTTAGAATCCTCATGATGAGTATAGTTTGTTATTTTATTTTCGCGGATTGGTAGCGCTTTTTGAAATATTCACATGGATGAGACAGAAGTTTTGGGATTGCCACATCCGATTAGTTTTAAATTGCTATTTTAAATATTTTAAATTTTTTTAAATAAATATTATTTAAAATGCTAAATCAAAATAAAAAATAAGATACTTAATCAAAAGAAAAAAATTCAATTCGACGAATGAAACTTTGATTAATAACAGTTTTAAATTACTCTTTAAAAAAAAAATGCATTTTTATTTTTAAAAGAAGTTTTATGATGTGATTCTGTTTACAAATTATATGGTTAACCATCTCAAAGCATTCAAAATTGTAACTCTATAAATAAATAAAAGAAAAATGAATGTTGCCTTGATACATTTACAGTAACATTGCGCATTGAATAACATACATTCCCATTTGTGTCTGATCCCTTGAAACCCCGCCAATTATTAAAATAGACATAAGGGTGTATTCGAAAAAACGCTTTTCCACCTCCAACAGCTCAAAATTTTCCGATACAATTTCAGACACATTTTTAAAAGTAGAAACATGAAACTTGCAGAGGTGATTTTTGAAGAGACATATAAAGTGCCGTGTGATTTCATTTTACGCTCAATTCATTAGAATTTGATTTATAAACAATTACCTTCTCAGTATGACCCTTTTTTTTTTTGTACCCAAATTTCTCGCTTCGGAAAAATCTGTTCAAAAAGCCGTTTTTGATTGCTTTTTTTTGTAATATTCTCTGCATTTATCAAAGAATCGACAATCACGGCACCTTGTGTACTTTCTAAATAAGACAATTTGCCAGTTTGATGCATTTGAGAAAAAAAATGAATTTAAAAATAAATCTGAAAATAAGCAGTTTGAATCGAAATACACTCGTAACTCTCTGAGTTTTGCAGGAATCAAGATAGATTTTTTTTTGTTGTTGTTGTTATTTAAATTAAAAAATGATAAGGAAAAAGTTCCTAAGGGGAAATTTTAACCAACCAGGGCCGTATAAAAATTTAATTTTTGTATTTCCCTAAATAGTCCCCCTGTGTAATTGCAACTTATTTTATCAAACTTTGCACCCTTTTCTGATTCTGCCCCACTTAGGCAATAAATAAGTAAGGAAAAAAAAAGAAACTTTGCAACTGTAAGTATTGTGCCTAGGGGCAATATTTAAAGAGATAGCCTATAGTTTCGATAAATATGAGTCACCCTGTGTCTGTGCATGTGTGTTTATTTTATTGTAACTAAAGATGTGAAATTTCTTGGGGTTTTTTTTTCTTAATTGTGGATAAGAAGCCCATTTTTTAAAATTCTCAAAAAATTCTGAGTAAAAAATAAAGAATTAAGTTGAAAAAAGATAACAGCCCATTTTGGATCGAGGAATAATAATAATGATAAAAAAAAAATCATTTGAAAATGCAGTTAGATAGATCGACACATAGCTGAAAATAAAATATCCATACCTGAAAGAAAAAAAAAAATCGGAATAACTAGTATTTTTTTGTATAATTTTCCCTTCGAAACATGCATACTGATTTTGCAATAGTTTCGTAAACAGTATTAAAACCAGCTTGAATTCAAGTTGCGAAAATCTTCAAATTTTCCTTTAAAAAAATAAAAAATAAATAAATAAAATAAACAGTATAATAATAATAATAATAATAATAATAATAATAATTATTATTATTTTGCTTAAAATGACATTTAAATCATGTTTCTATCTTAATTGGAAAAGGAAATATTAAATTTTATGTTTGGTTTGTTTTCAAAATCTAGCACTTTCCAGCAAAGATTGATATCGAAGCAACGAAAGTGCGATTTTCTTCATGATGGGTTTATTCACCATTTCTCTTAGATAAACTGTTATAAGTCAAGAGTCATTACAGATAAATGGTTCAAACTTGAAATATGTCTTTCTTAATTCTTTTACAGTAATTTTGATTCAACAAATAAAAAAAAATAATTACTTAAAAAAATATGACTTTTTTTAAGCTTTATTTTTTTTCATATTTTTAATTTAAGTATTTTTAATTTTTATTTAAATTAGTATTTCCAAAAATGCTGAATGAAAATTAAAGCGTTTATATTCCTATTTATTTGAGTGAAGGAAAAAGTGAAATTCTGCAAATAATATATATAACGATTTCATTTTACCCATATTTTGAATATATATATAATATTTATGGAAGTTTCATCATGTGATTTTGTTTACAAATTATATAATTAAATTTAAAAAAAAATCAAAATTTTAACTCAGTAAATAAAAATTAAAATTAAGAAAAATCTTCATAGAAATTTAAAAAAAATTCTACATAGAATTAACATTAGCAAATGGGTATTTCGCGTGAATGATATGGCTTCTTATGAGCACATACAGTATATAAGTTGTATATTCGCTGTAATAGCTCTAAAGTGCGACTATTTACTGCTTATGACAATGTCAACGCAGAATTAACGAGTTATTAAAAACTCCAACACGATGAGTTACAATTAAAACAATAAATGAACGAAAAAGTGTGAAAATATCTATCTCTACATTTTAAAATATAAAGTAAAAATTCTATCCTAAAGATTCATGATAAATTAAAAAACAATAATGCATACAAATGCATCATATAACAGTTGATTAAATCCTGAGGTTTCAGTAGCTCAATTTTGTGACGATTAAACTACGGGGGATTACTCTCTGAGTTATCTACTATGTTATTTATTAATGCAATTATATTTCTTTTTATGTTAAAAAAAAATCTGTAAGATACGCAAAATTCTTCAGTTGGACTAATTTTACTTTTATTAAAATCTTTATCAATAAAATTACGCTTTATAAGATAGTATTACAATTCTAAATACACGTGGGGATTTTGTCCGTGGGTATTTTGTCCAGTGGGGATTTTGTCCGCGGGTATTTTGTCCGTGGAGATTTTGTCCGCGGGGATTATGTCCGCAACCCACAAATGGGTTAACATGGATATAAATATTGTTCAGTAATTTCTGTGTAGGATAACTGAGGGCGATGTACCTGCGGTAGTTTTTTAATTTTTAGATTTTAGTTTTTGACAATTTTTTTTTTTTTTTTTTTTTTTTGTTTTCCTTCACTTACAGAACTGGTTTGGAAATTGAAACTACCCAAATATATATAAAAAATCTATAACTAAAATAGGAAAATGAAAAGTAGCCCAGTAGATCATCTTCATCTATTGTATGTATATATACATATATACATATATATATATTAAAAACAAAGCGAGAAAATTGAAAATAACGGTCCCGTAGGATTAATATTAGCATTCTTGTTACTTCTTGTGAATATTGAAATAACCTCTTAAGATGATTTTGTGAAACCATTTCTACAAATTACTTTTGTATTTTCTTTAATAATTTATTTTAATGCTTATACCTATGTTGAATGAATCTTTTTCTTTAAGGTACTTGATGTTGGTCAATCCTGTGTGTGGTACAAACTACAAATAATCAATTGGTGGATAATCAAAATACAGCAAAGTGGGCAAAACTATTGGAACTTGTATATAAATGTAAATGACAAACTGTGTAGAAGAAAATAAATTGTATACATAAATATTATAACTATGCATCATGATATAGTGTATTAATGTAATTTAATCGTTGTAATAAATATATTTTTATATTTTAATTGCTTGTTTTAAATATGTCTGAATCATAATGATATTAATTTATTTTGTAAATGTTCTAAAACATTTATATTTGTAAATTTAATATGATTCTCAAACCCTCTCCTTAACAATGCAAAGTTTTTACACAATTTTAAACTTATTTTTAAGCATGAATGTATAAATTTAGTCTTGACTATTTAAATATTTGGAAGGAAAATACATTTTTCATTTTTATTAACTTTTTTTCGCGTTATAAGCAATTTTGCCCACGACAACTAGTTTTTACTTTTCTTGATATGTAGGGAGAATTAAAGTTTGTTATTAAGATTATAAGCTATAAATTATATATCAATTCTTGCAAGAATAATATATTAGCACATTTCCATTAAAAAAATTAAAAAGTGGTGATTTGTTAGACAGTGACATTCTTAAACTTTTAAATGAATGTAAGAAATTTTAGATTTGTATGTTGAGAAAATAAAAATAAAAATCCTAATTTCCAAGTAAGTAACAAGAATATTAATGTATATGTGTAATTTTAACCACTTTTATTAATTTTACTTTATTTTTTGAAAGTGTATGTGATTTGTATTCTCTTCACGCCCTTCTGATCCTTTAGTTTTTATAATTATGTCTGTGAAACAACAAAAGAATTGTGAAATAATTTTTCGGCAGTCAGTACTCTTGAATTATTTGTTAATATTTAATAAAATTTAATAAATTGTTACTATTTAATAAAAATAATATAAGATCTATTAATTTTTTTCAGTTTTAATAATTTATAGAAATGTAAGAAAGAAATTTAATATTAGCATTTTATTTTATCAGAGATCATCTCACATTATCATAGCGGTCACAAATGTAAACACTTTTTTGTGATTTTTTTTTAAATTCTCTAAGTGCATACTACTTTTATAGCATCTTTATACCTCTATTTTAAAATAATAATTTTCGCTGTATATTTAAACCTGAAATGTGACAGCAGTAACTATTTTAAAATAGTGGTATAAAAAATAAATGTAGAAAAGGTGTAGTAATTGGCAGCTATGTGAGTGTAATTCAAATTCATTGTTTTTAGTTACATTTTACCATAATTTTTTTTTAACAATTGTACGTAATGACAAAAAACAAAAAGAAAAAAAATATTCATTAAGAAATACAGAAAATCTAATATTTATAAAAAATAATATATATTGTTTTTTACCAGCATACATATCTTTGCACAACTTGATGATCTACAAATGGTTTTATTAAAATTTTTATCAAAATATTTAAATGTATCCTCACATATCTAATATTTCTCGCCAAAATAAGTTTTTATAAAAAGAGTAAGACTTGTGCTTACCATGTATATTCGTCGATTTTGATTACAGAATAACACATAAGAATATCCTATGTTTGACAGGATAATATAAAACAAAAAAGGACTGTAAAGAGAAACTTGTTTGTTTTAAAATAGGCAATGGGTATGACAAGAATTTAAAATGACTATGTTTTAGAAATGATGATTGGTAAGTGTTATCCATTATAAGCAATATAAATTTCTAGACAATATCTGAAATATATCATCCCCTAACATATTATGTCTAGTGGAAGCGGCTACCTCTGCTTGAGACAATCTTGAGACATGACCTACACTCATTCTCACCTCAAGAGAGTAATTCAGGTGGAAGTAGCAATTCTCCCACAAGACGATGCAGTCGTGATGATAGATTCCAGACATCGTCTTGAAATGTATATTGCTTGCAATGAAGGACACTTACCAGAAGTCATTTCTGAAAAATAGTCATTTTAAACTCTCGTCATATCTATTCTACAGGGTGGTCATAAAAAAACTTTGCCGATATACGGAGCTCTAGCGGCCAGTCCGCTCAGCCGATCGAAATGAAATTTCAGATATAGCTATTCAGAGGTATGAGCTCGAGATTCTGTGAACGGCAACAAAATGGCGCTCACGGTTACGGTTATAGTTACAGAAACTCGAAAATTTCCAATGGCAACACCCATGTTTTTTTATCGCAAAATGCTCAGCGCATGCGAAAACCCTAAAGAGCGTTGGAACCGTACGTGTACCGCAAGAAACGGACATGTTATGCACGCACAAAAACCGTTCTGGGAATCCTCCCCGCCATAGAAAAAACCTGATTGTGGCGCAAGGAGCCATTTGCATACGACGCAGAGTCAGTACACTAATCTCTGATTACAATACAGATCGGAGAAACTAAAACTTTTATTTTGGTTACACATTTTCCACATGGGTGCTGTGCCTGTGATGGCACTCATGTGGAAAATGTTTTAATAAAAGTTTTAGTTTCTCCGATCTGTATTCTAATCAGAGATTACTGTACTGACTCTGCGTCGTATGCAGATTTCCTCCTTGCGCCCCAATCGAGTTTTTTTTTATGGGAGAAGGATTCCTAGAACGGTTTTTTGTGAGTGCATAACATGTCCGTTTCTTGCGATACACGTACGGTTCCAACGTTGTTTAGGGTTTTCGCATGCGCTGAGCATTTTGCGAAGAAAAAAATGGGTGTTGCCATTGGAAATTCTCGAGTTTCTGTAACTTTAACCGTAACCGTGAGCGCCATTTTGTTGCCGTTCACAGAATCTCGAGCTCATATCTCTGAATAGCTATATCTGAAATTTCACCTCGATCGGTTAAGCGGACTGGCCGCTAGAGCTCCATGTATCGGCAAAGTTTTTTTATGACCACCTTGTATATTTTTAACAAATAAGTTTCTCATTAGAGTCGTTTTTGTTTTTTTTAACCTGTCAAATGTGGGAGGGTTTTTTTTGGATCATCCTGTATTTTTACGGTATATATACCGTATATTTCATTTACGGTACACATACTGATTACAAATGTGTTTACGGTACATATACCGCACATTTAATTTACGGTATATATGTTGTATAAATATTTTTTACGGTACCTATGTCGTACATTTAATTTACGGTATCTGTGCTGTAAAAATATTTTTTACGGTACATATACCATATATTTAATTTACGGTATATATGCTGTAACGATATTTTTTTAAGGTACATGTACTTTAAATACTTTACGGTACATATACCGTCCAGTTAAATTACGGTACATATACTTTAAATATTTTACGGTACATATACCACAAAATATTTAAATTTATGTTCAGTTAAATTACGGTACATGTACTTTAAGTATTTTACGGTATATATACCGTCCAGTAAAATTACGGTAAAAGGAAATGTCACAAAGTTGACGGTATAACCACCGTGATTCGAGACCAAAATTTTTTACAGTGTTCTCACTTTTTTAAAAACCAGTATTATGAATGGCATATACCGGGTGTCCAGTAAATAACTGACCCATTTTGAACTTAAATAACAAATAAACGGTCGGAGATAATAATGCGCGGTTTGCGGTATTGTTATTAGAAAATCAATAAATTTTTAAACATGTACATTGTTAATACAGTTCAAATTTCGGGAAAAAATATTGCGCTGGCGATAACAGGCTGTTTGAATACAGACATGACTCTAATTTTCATAAATATGAGATTTTCGGCTGGATCTGAATCTATATATTGTCGAATCTGAATCTATATGTTGAATCGACTCTCGAATAAGCTTCAGAAATAGGGTACGTTGGTTGGAAAGTGATTTAAAATAATATTTGTGATTGACCCCCCCCCCCCTCATTTCCCCTCCTCAGTCTTGAGACTGAGATATTATTTTAAATATTATTATATAACATTAACAAAGTTCATATTTTAAAATTTATTTATATTCTAATAACAATACAGCAAGCCGCGCATTTTTATCTCAAATAGTTTTTTTTTTTTTTTTTTTTTTACTTACATTCAAAATGGGTCAGTCATTTACTGGACACCCGGTACATGAATAAGCACGCTTTTAAATGGCAACTAATGTGTAAAACAGTCATGGTTTTAAAAATATATATGTATATTTTTATTTAAATTGGATTATTTTTATTTAAATCGCGCTTTATGATTTTTTTTGTGTGTTAATATACTATGTTTTCAAGTTTTAATTATTGTTATTAGTAGTACGGGATATATTAGTTAGTACTAGTTCTAATACAGTGAAAACTCCAAATAAGGGACATTTTTGGGACCGCAACTTTTGTCCCTTAAATAGAGGTGTCCCTTATTTGGAGTGTCCCTTATTTGGAGGTTTCACTGTATTAGTAATAAATAGTACTAAAATTTATTACAGTATTAGTAAGTAAGGGAGAATGGGATGGAATGGGACAGAAAATTTTCCTCGTTACGTATTATTCTAAACATCAATCACATACTAGATGGACGCAGTGATGTAGCTAGTTGGGGGCGGAGGGAGCGGTCCGCCCCGGGTATCACCCAATATTTATTTCCAAATAGATATATAATAATCTAATACAATTTTGGAAAAGAATTCTGAAATAAAATTAATTTCTAGCGTAACGACGAAATAGAGTTAATTTTCTTAGAGAAGTCGAAATTTTATGCAGACTGGTGTGTTTAAATAAGATATATGCACCACGGAACAAAAACTAACCTATCCAACGAGTGGTTATCAAAAGTAAACTTTAAAAGAAAGAGAGAATCTTCTAGATACAGACACCACATTGATTTATGCGGATTATGGGTTAAGTAAAAAATCGCTCCTCTGTTGTTTTTTTTTTTTTTTTTTCCTTAAAGCAGAGCAAAAGGTAAATGAGGAATGGTGTGGTCATTTGTTATAATAGCGTACAATTGTGAAAGAAAAATATAACGGATCGGCAGGGGGGGAATGACACCATGGGGGCTGGGGGTAACACAATTTACATCTGCCCCGGGTGTCACCCATCCTAGCTACGCCACCGAGATGGAGCAACCAAATCTTCTGTTGAAAAAAGTGTCTGATGAGCATAAACTTAGATTTGTATAAAAAAAATTGTTTATTAAAAAAAATAAATTTGCTTCATATAATTTAATGGTTTTGCTGTATATTAATGACTTGTTTACGTGTAGCTGTAATAGTTCCCCTATTTAGAAAACCTAATATTATGTATTATCCATAATTTAAACTAAACTTAAAAGCAGCACTGTTGTTTATATAAGCAGTTTAACATAAAATAAGGGGAGAAATGGGACAAGCTAGCAAAAGGAGTAATGAAATAAATCGAATTCCTTCTTTTGAATAAGATAAATGTAAATTACTAATACTATTCAAATATTCTAATAAAAAGGATTAAATTTAAACAGAAATAGTTGAAATGTTGAATAGAAAATATTCTAAAACTTACAGAAGTCAGTTGCCTATTTTTAACAAAATCTAATCCAACGCGCACTTTTCATAAACTGATTTATTTTTTAATTCTTAGGTAATGTAGACAAACAAATGAATTACATACTTTTAAGGCAAAGAAATTTAAAATAGATATAGTTCAGATTATTTATCTAACTATGTAAGTTAAAGGAAAACATGAAATATAACCCAATAACTCTGTTTAGTTTGATTAAGTGGAATCGCAAGTTCTTCCATTGCCGACATCAACAGTTTGACGTCATAGATTGGTTGGTTGACAAATACTGAAACTTATGCTACTACCCGTAAAGGAGGCTATGGTCTCGAAAATCTAACACCATTACTTCCGTCGAAAATAACTTTTATGTGCTGCATTATCTTACCTATAATTTAGACATTTTCAAGGAAAATGTTTTGATTAGTCAATAATTACGATGGTTTTACTAGAAACAAGAATGATAATTTTTTTATTAGGTGCATATATAACATTATCATTTTAGGAATGAGGGGTTGTCTGACACATGATATCATAAGATATCTCTAGGGGGAGGGGGGGATTTGCCTTTTGATATCGATATCATTTTTGACCCAATAAAAATTATCTCTTTCTTTGTAACATGGTTTTTTGTTCAAAATAGTACATTACGTTTTTTTCTTATTCTGTTATCTATTTTAGCGAAAATACAAAGCTATCATTAAAATCCCTAAATTATAATGAAATTATCTAATTCTAAAATATGGTATACCCCAACTTTTGACATTCCTATTCATCTTCATATGTGTATGCATATATGTATAATCATGGATCGAGAAACCTTATGTGAAATTTATTTGAAATACAGATTGTATTTTCTAATAAATAAAAGAGAAAAAAATTTGTCCACTTGTTCTGTTGATAAGAATTTCTACGTCTCTCCCCGCCCCCTTCGTTCGGAGAGCAAGTTCGAGTAACGAGAGACGCTTCTATTAACAAAAATAGCAGTCTTGCCATATCAGTGTTGGATTCATGGGGTGGCCCGGGGTAACCTCCCACCCCCCTAAACAATGAAATGCATCCCCCCCAGAAAAATAGTTTTTGTGTTTTCACTGTTGAAAAAGTGTCATTCCCCCCGGTATTCTATAATGTCCCCCCCCCCCCCCCCCCCCGGAGCCACAGAAGTCACTCTCGAAGAAAAATGTCTGAATTCAACATTGCGCCGTATGGAGAAATAGCGTTATTGTCAGTACGTCGAGTGAGATACAGTTGGCAAAAAAAGTATTTGTACACTTCATTTTTTTAAATTATAATGAAATTAAACAAACGATTTAAGCAAAAAATACTGTAATACATTAATTTAATGCATTATATTATTATAGAAGCAAAAACAAAATTAAACGAATCGATTTTTTACATTATAATAAACAAATATACAAAAATATAATGCAAAAAAAGTATTTGTACACTATATTAATGTAATATAATTAATGAAAAATTAGTAAAATGATGCAAATTAATATTTTGTGTGAATTTATTTAGTGTTTTTGACTACTTCTAGATGGTGTGACATAGATTCCACCAACTTTTTTGTAGCGGTCTGGTTAATATTATTCCATGACACAATAAGAGCTTCTTTAAAACTGTTTTTTACTGATACATATTTTTTTCTCGGATTTTTGCATCCAATAGCATCCACAAATTTTCTATTGGATTCAAGTCTAGAGATTTTAGAGAAATTACCAGTCGTCTTCGAGTATTGTAGTAACCATGAGCTGGTGATCACAGCAGTATGCTTTGGTCGTTATCCTGCAGAAAGTTAAAAGCTTCTTCTATGCATAATTTCTTAGCACGGTTTAATAAATTATGCCGCGACACATCAATGTATGTTAAACCTGTCCTTCCATTGTCAATAAATTTTAAATGTCCTGCTCCATTAGAAGCTATACACCCCAAAACTATAATATTTCCCCCAACATGCTTGATAGTTTGAAGTATACGTTTTGGATCTAGAACAGTTTTATTTTTACGCCAATTTTTTCGAATGCTTGGTGGTAAGAAAATTCCGAATTTTCCCTCATCAGAAAAAATTACTGTTTTCCAAAAATCCAATGATTTACTTCCTGTATGCGAAAGCGAATACTATGCGTTTTCGCCTATTTGTTTCGCTGATGAATGGATTTTTCATTGAGGTTCTTCCTTTTAAATATGCATTGAGAAGAATATTTTTTATTGTTTGAGGTATTACTCTGATGCGAGAAGATGTCGCAAGGTCTCCAGCAAATTTTTGAACCGAACGCATAGGATTTTTTAAAGCTTTTTTAACAACACTCCCTTTTCCCCTCATTGTTAGTTTGCTGAGAAGCAGGCCCGTAACCAGACGGGGGGCAGGTGGGGCTGAGCCCCCCCTAGCGTCCTCTAGGGCCCCCTCTAACAATTTCTTTACTTTTTTTTTTTTTTTACAAAATCCATATTTTAACTTTTCTCAAAAAAAAAAAGTAAGAGAAATTTTTTAGATCTTTTAACTGCCTTGAATAAAATGAGAATAAGCCAAGAATTTTGGATTCGGTACCCTATTAGATTAGTTGTTTTCTGTTATCTTGCTAGCGGTATAATGCATTTCTCGAAACACGTTTTAAAGGAACATTTCTTTCTCCTGAAAAAAATTAAGTCCAGATGCACTAACTGGTCACCACATGTGTTAGTACATCGTTATATTTTCAAAGCAACGATCTTACGCAGAATGAATGGAAATAGACAGATGGTGTTCAAGTTGACCGATAATTAGTCAAGCGATGTTCAAAATCTTGACTAAGACATAGTCATTAAAAACCCATGTTTCTAAATTTTAATGGTTTGCTTGTTGACAATACTTGCTAGCGGTATTGTCATGTTTCTAAATTTTAATGGTTTGCTTGTTGACAATACGTACTTATCAGTAGATTTAGTTAACGATGAAATATCACTTGGAAACTAGAACGTTTAAAAATTAAAAAGATAAAAAATTTCAATTTATACACGTGGAATAAAAAAAGCCAGTAATTGTTTCATTGTATGGGTTACAAGGGTGTACATTAGAAAAAAAAAAGTTTATTTTATTTTATTTTTAGTTATTTTTTAATTTTTGTTTGTGTTTTAAATGAAAACATTTTTTTTTTCAATTTGTCATATAACAATCAAAAAATTAAACAAAAAAAAAAAAAAAAAAAAAACATGATTAAGGTTAAGCTTATTATAAGATTACGGCAAAAATATTTGCAATTATTTGATGTATGAAATATTAATAAATAATTATAGTATTAGAAAAAAAATATTAATAAAATTTAATAAATTACGATTTGCCGTTAGTTAAAGATATTAAAAGCAGGAAATTAAAATTAGAATAATAAATTAAGTTTCATTAAGTATGTAATTTCTACCATAACATATGCAAAAAACCTGTTAATTTTTAACTAAAAAATAAACTTTTTTTTATCAAAAAGAAAACAGATTTCAAAAACTATTGAAAAGTATTTTTTTCATAATAATTAATAAGACATTAAATTAAGAGCATTGTATTTACCATGTGTATTATTAATATTTATGTACATTAATTTGATTTTTTGGAGTCGGCGCCAATCTAACCAAGATAAAAAAAAATAATTGTCCTTTAAAAATTATAACAAAATTCAGCAAAAACATTGCGAAAATAAATTTAATTTAAAATCAATCAACTCTAACTTAGAATCCCATACTTTAAAATCTGTGTGTTTGGTTGGTCCCCCCCCCCCCCATTAATGGCCAGTACAAACGCATTATTTTATACTAATCATAGTTATAGTTGCTAATCTTGCTTGAAAATATACATTTAAACACGTGAGATAAAATGTTACAAAAATGGTAAGATTAAAAATTTTAAACTAAATATTAAATCAGAAAAAATTTCATAGATAATTGGATATGTATCTATTGGACACTTATATTGAACTTGGCTGGACTTGCATAGACACCAAAAAGTCAAATTAATGTACACAAAAATAAATATAATAATACGCATGGTAAATACGCATTCTCTTAATTTAATTTCTTATTAAATATGTTGTGTAAAAATAATATTTTAAACCTTGCAGTAGTTTTTCAAAAAGGTTTTATTTTTGATTAAAAAAAATATTTTCCGATGATCATGAAGTATTTTGCATTTATTAATTTCCTTATAGAAAAATTCCGTTATAGAGAGGTTTTACACTCTATAAACTCTAGATTAGAGGTCTGCACGGGCCCGGCCGGCGGAATCGTCCGAATTTTCTAACGGGCCGGGCCGGCAAAAAAAATGATACGGGCCATACGGGCCGGGCCGGGCCGATAAAAAAATTTAGTGGGCCTGACGGCCTGTTATTATGATTTAGGCACAAACGATAAAATAACAGCTGTTGTTAATGAATATGGCTTTAATGAAAATAAGTATTAATGTGCGTCACGAACCAACACTAGTTTGACAACATCAATGCAGAAATGTAACTTCTACAGCGTAGAGATCGGCAACGGACAGTTACATTGTGTGTAACACGGGCTTAATATTTTTAGCAGACTCGTGCCGGGCCGAAAACAGACTTGCATTGTTTTTCTACATACAGACGAGCCGGGCCGAAACTAGACTTAATTGATATCAAGATGTGTAAGTCAGACAACATGATTTGTAAAATTATTAATAGCGATAAAGAATTTATGTTAACGTAATCTTTGTATATGTTACTTCTTGGTGATTCTTAAATACAGTTTTCTACAATGCTAAAGTTTCATAAATTTTCTGACTAATTTTTAACTGTAAAAGCATAATATTGCCAAGCCTGATTTTTGAAGGGATTTGGAATCAAACAGCGTTTTTATTTTTTGTAAAAAGGATACTTGTATAACTTTGTTGAAATATAAGTTATTTTGTCAAATGTTTGTAAATTTTTCTTCCAACCAATGTTGTCGCTTCCGGAAATTCTATTCAAAACACTAACTTTGACAGTATTTTTTTAGCTTTCTTGTATCAAAAAATGAATAAATCCATTCGATTACACAGTTTCTGAATAAAAACATCCGCTAATCTAATGCATTTTCGAAAAAAAAAATAATAATAATAATTCAGAAAACAGTTCTTTTGAATTAGAGAATGAATTTGGATTTGGAATGTTTAATAAAATAATATAGAAATATTTCCATAAATCTATTTTTACTATACAGCTTCAAAAGTTACGATGTTTTTAAACGTTTTTTTTCTTTTATTCGAAACCATATTAATTTTTTAATGAATCTTTGTTTGAATATTGAAAGTCTAAGAATCTAAGTAACCATAAATGTTGAAAATGTATATTTCCTGTAAAACATACTGTAAAATCCTCCCGGTGACATATATGCAGTATTCTTTAAAAGAATCTTAATTATACGATAAAAATCTAATTTTTTTAGAAATAATAGAAATATTGACGGGCCACAACGGGCCGGGCCTGTTTTCACTCATTTTTGTACGGTCCGGGCCTAAAAATGTAAAATATGAACGGGCCGGGCCGAATTTTTGAGGTTTACAACGGGCCGGGGCCGGGCCTGGAAATTCCGGCCCGTGCAGACCTCTACTCTAGACACTATAGGCAAGTCCATTTTATCAGTTTTTGCTATATTTAGTTTGCTTAAGATATGGATTGTTAAAAAAAGTTAGCCCTCCAGAAAATTTTCAGAGCCCCCCCTGGCATGTCTCGCTGGTTACGGCTCTGCTGAGAAGTCCTGGTTTTCATTGAATTTCGATGCTTTTAATTTATTCATAGTGTCCCACTATATATCCAATAGTTGTAAATGGTAATTTAATAGCTTTTACAAATTCTTGTTGCGAATTTAAATTTTTATTATGCTCAATCATAGGATTTCATCTATCTAGAGGTGCCTCTCTAGTTTTAAGTTCTATACTTAATTACTTCAAGAGCAAATTATATTAAATGTCAGAAAAATATAATATGAAGTTAAAAATTATTAACAGCTTCTGTAAAAGTAGTCCTTTGAACCATAAACACTATAAAACACAGTATATATCAGGATGGAGAAATGTACAAATACTTTTTTTGCAAGAAATTTTTAAACTTTTCCTATTAGAAAATTATTTTACATCTTTATTGAAATTTTCTGTTATGTAATTTAAAATGCACGGTAAACAGACTGCATTAAAACTATTTTTGACAAAATATCTGCTTTTATTTAGTTAAAAATTAAAAATTTTAGAGTGTACAAATACTTTTTTTGCCAACTGTAGGTTCTAAAATTTTGATTTAAGATTTTTAGAGATTTTGAACTTTACCACATTTTTAAAAGTTAGAACAAAAGGATTGTTAATTACTAAATCTATGAGCTCATCAAGATTGTGGTTTGAGGTCGTTAAAATTCCAACATCGTACGCGAAAAAGATTTTTGAATTTTAGTTATTTATGAGATTGGTAGAGGAAAAGGGACCGGTGTTTGTAGTTTTACCGATGGATTATCCGTAAATCTAAGCCAACTGACTGTTTGGTATTTAATTATAATTTTTTAATAAGCATGTATTTTTTTTCTACTTTTATGATAATTTTGTCTAAATTTTGAAAGGGGGTGATTCGCGGGTGGGAGGGGGGGGGGTATTTATAGTCTCCAAAATTTCCCCATCTGCGCACACACGATACGTTATACGATTTCGTTTTTTCTTAAGCAGGCAACGTACTAGACGCCAATCTTCAATATTTGAGCGATGCGACTTTCGATGCATTAGTATTGTAAGGAACGTTAAGAAATTGTGTTGCTGAATACGGAAAAAAGAAATAGTAAAACAGATCGTGCTGCCCAGCTTGAAATTTTCGAAAAATAAGAAATACCATATTTCGGTGCTTCTCTTTATTTTGCTTCATGGATTAACTCAACTTTGAACGGAAATTTTTAACATTGTATTATTAGCTTTTTTCAATGAATTTTGAATTTTAAGTAATTTTTAGCTGGCAAATTTATTTGTCATACTTTTAAAAAATGTTTTTTAGAGTTAAAATCAGTTAATAAGACAGATATATAACATTAAAGAAACACTTTATTAAGAATTTATGCAAGTTAAAAATGTAATAAAAATACTTGCATACTAATTACATTCACTTAAAAATAATTAAAATGTTACATACTTCTTTGTCTCGCACGTCCGGTTAAAGGATCCAACTGAATGAAACACAAAGAGCATACAAAGATGAATAAATCCTTTTAACGTATGTCACTGGTATACAGGTTGTTTCTAAATTCACGGTACAAACTTTGAGGAGTGATAGTACACATCAAGACAAACAATATTAAATAGGAAACTAAGGGTCCCAAACGTCTTCCGAAGGAGATAGGCGCAATTAAAGTTTAGGGTCCAAAAATTCAAATGATTATAAAAAACAGAAAAATTGGTCGATTCGTTTGCGGTTTTCACTAAAATTATTTTTTATGTCAGTATTGTCTTGAAAATAAATCATAAAGATAAATTTCAAAAATTGTTGATAGAGGGCGCTTTAGACTTTGAAGTAACGAACAACTATTTTTTACCGTTATTTTTTGCATCATTAATTTTTTTAGAAGCTTAGACATAAACTTGAACTTTGAGCTCAAAATCTAAATCTCTGGGAGTGGTTAAGTAGCGCAAACTGAACTGTAGGGAGAGGTTCAAATTTCAAATGATTATAAAAAACGGAAAAATTGGTCAATTGATTTGTAATTTTCACCAAAAGTATTCTTTATGTCAGTATTATTGTGAAAATAATTTATAAAGATAAAATTTAAAAAATGCTGATAGAGGACGCTTTAGACTTTGGAGTAACGTACAACTATTTTTTTACCGTTATTTTTTGCATCGCATAATTTTTTTTTAGAAGCTTAGACATAAACTTAAATTTTGAGATGAAAATCTGAATTGTTGGGAGTGGTTAAGTAGCGCAAACTGAACTGTGTTCAATGGGGGTGGGAAGGTTCAAATTTCAAATGATTTTAAAAAACGGAAAAATTGGTCGATTCGTTTGCCGTTTTCGCTAAAACTATTCTTTTTGTCAATATTTCCTTGAAAATAAATTTTAAAGATTAATTTCAAAAAATACAGTTAGAGGGCGCCTTAAAATTTAGAGTAACCAACAACTATTTTTAACCGTTATTTTTTGTATCTAATTAAATGCTTGCAAATACTTAGATTTAAATTTTGAGCTCAAATTCTAAATTGATGGAAGAGGTTAAGAAGCACAAACTGAAATGTGTTCAGGAGTTGAAATGTTACCCTCCCCACCCCTCGAACACATTTCAATTTTACGCTACTTAATTACTCACAACGATGCAGATTTTGAGCTCAAAATTCAACTTTGAACATTTACAAGCATTTAATTAGATACAAAAAATAACGGTTAAAAATAGTTGTTGGTTACTCTAAAGTTTAAGGCGCCCTCTAACGGTATTTTTTGAAATTAATCTTTAAAATTTATTTTCAAGGAAATATTGACATAAAGAATAGTTTTATCGAAAACGGCAAACGAATCGACCAATTTTTCCATTTTTTATAATCATTTGAAATTTGAACCTCCCCACCCCCATTAAACACAGTTCAGTTTGCGCTTCTTAACCACTCCCAACGATTCAGATTTTAATCTCAAAATTTAAGTTTATGTCTAAGCTTCTAAAAAAATTCATGAGATGCAAAAAATAACGGTAAAAAATAGTTGTACGTTACTCCAAAGTCTAAAGCGCCCTCTATCGGCAGTTTTTGAATTTTATCTTTATAATTTATTTTCAAGATAATAATGACATAAAGAATAATTTTAGTGAAAATCGCAAATCAATTGACCAATTTTTCCGTTTTTAATAGCCATTTGGAATTTGAACCTCCCCCCACAGTTCAGTTTGCGCTGTTTAACCACTCCCAACGATTTAGATTTTGAGCTCAAAATTTACGTTTATGTCTAAGCTTCTAAAAAAATTTAATGAAATGCAAAAAATAACGGTAAAAAATAGTTGTTCGTTACTCCAAAGTTTGAAGCGCCCTCTATCGGCATTTTTTGAAATTTATCTTTATAATTTATTTTCAAGGCAATACTGACATAAAGAATAGTTTTAGTGAAAACCGCAAACGAATCGACCAATTTTTCTGTTTTTTATAATCATTTGAATTTTTGGACCCTAAACTTTAATGGCGCTATCTTCTTCGGAAGACGTTTGGGACCCTTAGTTTCCCATTTAATATTTTTTGTCTTGATGTATACTATCACCCATTAAAGTTTGTACCATGAATTTAGAACACCCTGTATATTCAATGGTACACAATATTATAATTTTAATTACATAACTTTGAATAACTGATTAATTACACTAGTTTAAAATCCTAGAGTTTCACGTCTACGAATGCTATAATTCTTCAATAAAAATTAAGGATTGGTTGAACTCATTCATTAGATTGAAATTTCACACTAGAAAAACGACATCTATCCAGGCAGTCGAGAGCCGTGACGTGCCCAGGATCAGTCACACATCCCCTTCTCTCTTATACAGACTCTGAAGATACTTAAAAAGTATGTGAATCTTTAATAATACCTCCTCGACTTTGAAGACTACTTTGTTCGCCTCTCATAAAATTAATTATTTATTTTCCTGAATTTAAAGATACTAATTAGATATTAATACTATTTAACAAAAGTAATTATAGACCTTTCCTTTTTTGTTGTTACGTTATGGCATACGTAAAAATTATAATGTACAATGTTGTAACTATTGGGCTCCTTTGAACTTCTTGGTCCTCCAAACAATTTGCCGGCTGAACCCCCCTCCCCCCCTTCTCTCCTCAGATCTGCACTCATTAAGCAGCAAGAACATCATTTGATAGGTTGCCGTACACCGAGGCGAGAATAACATTTTTTCCCTTACTGAAATATAAGTATTTTACAGTATAAATGGCGTTTTTAATGAAAAAACATTATTTTATGGTACAAATACTGTTTATAATCGAAATAGCATAGATACTGGATTTTTTTTTTATTTCTAATATACCTTAAAAATACGGTACTCATATCGTAAAGAATGAAAGCAGTAGAAGCACCGTAAAATTTAGGTACACCTATTGAAATGCTACAAAAATGTTTAGAATGTCATTTATCTTACTGAAAAATAATTATTTTACGGTATAAATACTGAGTTTTTACTGAGAAACAATCATTTTACTGTGTAAATACCGTTTTCAATCGAAAGGGAACAAAATCTATTTTTTTACGCTCAATATAACTTAGAAATACGGTACTCATACCGTAAAGAGTGAAAATGGTAGTAGTACCGTGAAATTTACGGTACATCTACTGGAATTTTACAAAAATTTTTTACAGTGCATCTACATATTAAAAACTTTTTTTTTTTTTTCTACACAATAGCACAGGGGTTGCAGCGTTCCTAAAATTTTCGCACTTTTCTACCAGTATTTTAAATTAAAACTCTTCGCATCATATTCCTTTAACATCTATAATGAAATTCTACAATAACTGTTATCGTTTTAAAATTGTGGTAGGAGAGTGCGAAAATTTTAGGAACGCTGCGACCCCTGATAGCAGTACCGAATTCTGACAGCATAAATCAGGGTTGCTACACATGTGGGGGGAATGAAATTCTCTGACTTTTCCAGGTGTATTTCAAGAAAATTCTAGTCTAGCGGTGTAGCGCGTAGTGGACATGGAGAAGTTTAAAAAATATTATATTACTCAAAAAAGACTAAAATTTCTTGAATACAGTTGCTAATAATCACTGAGGCTAAAGCTCTTTATCCCAATTCTTCTCCCAAATCAATAACAATCTTGCTTTGAGGTTTACAATTGGAATTGATCTCTTTAATAATTTATGATTGCAAACTTTCAAATAAAGTTTCCCACAAATTGTACAAACTTCCTATAAAATATTTGTGCACTAAATTCACAAACATTCGTTTTGTTAACTATATCCCAAAATCATTATCTAGCTAAAATTTATTTTCAATAGGAGTCAAAAGAGAAGGGGGAACAGAATGAGGAGATGGAAGCTTGTAACGATTATTTATTGTTACATGAAAATAACTTCTGGAAAAAGTTTTAGAATCTGTAACAATGAATATTAAAAATATAAAATGTAAAGGATAAAAAGAGGAAATATTTGAAAAAAAAAAAAAAAGGGTACATGATTTTTCTTCTATTTTTAAATATGCAGTTTGCCAAATCATGGAAGATTCTCACTTCTAGCTGCACAACGATCAAACTCTCTTAGAGATCACAATGAAACTTTATCAAATTCCTTGACTTTTCCAGGTTTTAGGAAAAAATATTGAAATTCCCTGATTATTTGGCTAATTTCCCAATTCCCTGTTTTTTCCAGGTTGCGTAGCAACCCTGATAAATGAATTCTTCACCCTTTAATTAGCCTAAAAACAGTGTCTTGCAATTCATAATGTAAGTTTCAGAGAAATTATTTTTACATGAGCAGCCTTTTTAGGGACTGAATCCAAATTGAAGTTTGGTGCTCGATTGTTGACCGAGAGAGTCTTCTCCTTGATTAGGGATGCACCGAATAGGGATTTTGGCCGAATACCGAATATTCGGCCAGCAGCTAAACCGAATACCGAATATTCGGCTTTCCAAATAATACTTTTATATTTCAAAGTTTAAAGGTATTAAAATGTTACAATTTTACATAATATTTAATAAAAGGAACTTACATTTCGATAAACAAGAGTTTTTTATAAGAACATTTAGTATTGAAAAAAAATCTGCCTTGACTTATTTAAGAAGCACAATTATGACTTTTTTTTTTATTAATAAAATTTTAAATTTCATGGTTTCTTCAACGATATCTATCTTCTACGATTTTCTACTACAAATATTTTTAAATCAAAAAGAAATAATGAAAAAATGGTTGCAGAAAAACTTTACAGTCTCTTAATTGTCCTTTTTCAATAACTCTAGGCAGATATTTTTCAATATAAAGTACAAATATTTTCAACTTAATTCCAAATAAAGGAATATCTAGCTCATAGTTCTTTCTTATGAATGATGGCATTTCTACTCCTTTCATCATATTATATTTTACAGAAATCAAAGCATGTGAATGGAAAATGTAGTTAGGGTAATATACTTTTTCTTTCTAATTATTTTAAATATATTTATAAATTGACAGATAAAAGTAGAAATTGAGAATTTTTTTTAAAAATGTGTTTTAAAAGATTTTATTAAGTATTGGATTCGGCCGAATACTTCGATATTCGGCCAAACCGAATCTTCGGCATGCCGAATAGTTTCATATTCGGCCAAGCCGAATATTCGGCTTAACCGAATAGTTTGATATTCGGCCTAACCGAATATTCGGTAACATGGCCGAATACGAATAGATACCGAATATTCGGTGCATCCCTACCCTTGATCATAACATCTTAGGGCCACTTAAGAATTGAAGCCTGCTAGATTAGAGGATGGTAATGGTACAAAATATTTCAAAATATCTAGTTACTTCCATTGTAGACTTAGAATTAAAGACTTTTTAACATTCATGATATCTGAAAAACTCTACTACTTTCTAGAAATTTCTGTGGAAATGTTTTTTCTGTTATTGCTGTAAAGTAAATATCATTTCTTTAAGACTTTAGACAATTTTTCATTTAGGCAAAATTAATCTCATGATTAAACATAAATTCCAAAAATGAGGTCTTGATCACATTTTTTTTTTCTTTTATTAACTTTACATCATGCTTATGGTTGACAAAACCTTTTAGCCCTTCTGAAATCAAAATTTCAATCAGTCAAAAGATGAATAATTCTAAGTTAAAAATAATATAAACAGACATAAAAAAAAAAAAAAATTACTAGATAATTGAGTGAATATGACAATTTTTGTCTTTTTTGGTTTGGTATTCTGTGCCCAAGACAGACATGCTAATCTACCATGAATTTTCATTTTCATTCATAAATTAAAAATAAATAAATAAATAAACAATTTCCTCAAAATGATAGTTTTTCAGTCACAATTTTTTCGATCTCCGACACTATTTTTAAGAATCCCCAAATAGATGAGTATGTTATGAACTTGCATTTTTCTTTCATAAAACTGGTAACAAATTTAGCATGTTTGCCTCAAAATAGCAATTTTTCTCCGACTTTTTATTATATGGATACTGAGATTCTAGCTCAAGGACCCAATCTCATTATTAGTGAAATGATTAATAAGAGAAAAACAACTTGATTTAATTTTTTCATATACAATTGAAAGGTACTACTTGGTTATCCCTTTGACAGATTTTGCCAAATTATACATTGACATAATTTTTATTTTAAATAAAAACAAATAATTAGTAGAATATTATAAAAAATATAAATAAAAAGCCGATATAAAAATCCCTTAATGACGTTTCAAACATGTGTATCGTATTTAATGTCATTGAATGTGTCATTCACGATCATCCATTATTGGCATTTAATCTAATAATTTGGTGATACTTTTTGGTTGACGGGATGACCAAGTACAGTCGACTCGCGTTAATTCGAAATCGGATAATTCGAATCTCCGCTTAATTCGAACTAATTTTGAAGTCCCGAAATTTTCAATGGCAGAATAACGTTAAGATTTTTCATTAATTCGAACTCATTTTCTCTTGACTTCGTTTAATTCGAAGGAACGAAAATTCCGATTTTTCATTTTCCTCTTCTTTCTCGTGAATTTCAGATCATCTGAATAATTTTCTTTGATTTTTGTGAAAATCGTTCCAAACAAGTATACATATAATCCAATGCATCTGATATCCACTTTCTTAGAGCCCTATCTGTTCATCAGCGAAGCTTTCAATTTTTCTTCCATTGTGCTTGTTTCTAATATTTTAATTAGTTATGTATTTAGACATTCTAATTTAATATTAAGTCATATTCTTATGATAACAGACGAAATAAATTTAAAAACACTTTAATATTAATTCGTTTCTAATATAACCATATTAAGCATGTTTTTATTTCATATTTTCCATAATTCGAACATTTCTTGTGGTCCCGACAAGTTCGAATTAACGGGAGCCGACTGTAGTACCAATTGAAATAGTTTTATAAGTGAAAAGTTGTATGGGTGTTTTACTTATTTTTCCTGACAGAAAAATTAAAAATTTCTGTAATCGAGATCCTTTTTTGTATAGGAAAAATAGAATCTTCTAGATGCTATAATGTGCGAGAGAAAATTATTAAAGAGCCTATGAGCCCTACTAATTTTTTCCCTTCTTTTTTGATACAACATCCAGAGTTACCAAAACATAGAACATATTTAAACATGACAAATCATTCAATGAGAATAAATTTCTCAAAAAAAAAAAAAAAAAAAAAAAAAAAAAAATGTCAGTTTTACATTTAAAAGCATTTCTTCTTTAGAAAAAATTTAGAATGTAACTGCAGATTTGATGAAATAAAAAAAATCCTAGAATAATATGATTTTGATATAATTATAGGAAATTTTGTTTTAAAAACTTTTTTATTTTTCAAAAATATAATTTTTGGCCTATAGAAATATTTCAATTTTAGATTCCTAGTGTCCCTTGATTTCAAACACAAGTTGTTAAAATTAAAAATATTTTTCCTTTTTTCATTGTATAAATTATGTCAATACAATGTTATACAATCGTATTTAATATTACAAGTTGCTCAATAAGTTGCTTCAAAAAATGCCAAATTTACATATGAAACTATTTTTTCTTTAAAAGAAATTTAGAATATAAATTGCAGATTTGATGAAAAAATATGATTTTCATAATATTAAAAGAAATTTTAATTTATATATAATAAACAAAAATATAATTTTTGCCCTTGGAAATATTTCAATTTTCAAATTTTAGAGTTCTTTGATGATTTGAAACACAAGTAAATTTTCTTTTCAACTGTAATGAAAAAATGACCTCAAACAAGTACTTTTAAGACGGGAAAAAAAAAAAAAAAAAAAAAAAAAAAAAAAAAAAAAAAATCAAGTGATTGCTTCTTAATAAATGACTTGTTTGCATTGTGCAACAAACTCATGTGATTAACTCTGTCATTTTCAAAATTTACTAATAGAGCAACAGTTGGCTAATTTTAGCAAGAATTCTTTAGCACAAAAAATTATTTTTGTTACAAATCAAATTAAACTTAATCTGCATTGTTGCTATTTGAGCATTTTTATAAATAAAACAGTGGGACATACACTTATTTAATTTGAATACTTTTCCAACTAAACATGTTAATAATTGCAGAAATTGGTTTTTAAGTGAGTGATGTGCTTTCTAGATTGTTTAATTCAGATATTTTCTTTCATCTTATTAAACTGAAAAATTTTGTTGCAGCATTCTGAATGTATTAGAAAGGTGTTAAACAATGCTTGATTTTTCTTTTTTGTTATGTGTTGAAATTGTTTTCTATGGGAACAATATTATTTATTACTGTTTTCCCTACTGTAAATCATGACAGACATAATTGTGCCTTATAGTAAATAATTCTATAGAAAAAAATATATTGTAATTGTCAGTGAAATAAAATAGGGGAAGATAACAGGTAAAATAGTAAAAAAATAGAAAAAGGAAAGCTCTTCTACGAAAAGAAATACAACTTAACACAGAACAAACTGTCAACATGGAAAACAAAAATCAATTTATTAACATTTAACAAAATCATAAAAAAAAAAATCTGTAAAAAAATTTACATACATAAAGCCATGAGCTCTAATGAAATATACACTTTGTCCAACATAAAAGAATACACAAACAGAAGAAAAAATAAGAAGTATTCATCATTCACACACACTAATAAATGCCTATTGATGATGAAATGAAGAATGAAAATCATGCTGATAATTACATAATAGTCTGAGTTAACATTCATAACAAAAATACTTTACTTTAAACTAATGAACTTAGAATATTTAAAATAGCTATACAAAAGATATTCATCGATAAGTAATTTACAATTTTATGACAAAAAAGAAAATCACTAAAACTGATTGTGCAACTCTTGAAAATAACAATTGTGGAAATAACAATGTTTGAAAATAACAGCTTATATTATTCATCAGAAGGAAAATACAACTTAGAGAAAATATGAAATTTAGATAAATAATTTTCTGCTGAAGAACTCAAGGCTCTTCATCAGTCAAATATGAAAATCCACAAGTATGGGCTTGAAATGCATGTTAAATTCTCATCAGAAAATTTATTTAACTTTCCTTTTCTGTATACTGTTTTTAAAGAAAGGCTATTAGCAGTTTATTTGATAAAAAAATTTCTGATACATATAATGTAAAAATTTTAGCAAAGCTGATGAAACATGAATAAGATTTTAATACAAGATAAAATTAAGTACATATTTTAGAAATATTTCATCAAATAAACTACTAAATGGCAAATTGCATTTTAACACAATCAAACTGATTAGTAAAGTTATCATACAAATTAAATATTTCCTACTGAGTGAAAAATGCCCACTGGTTGTCATGCCCAGTTAGCTTAAACGGTAAAGCATTGGCCGTATAAGCCAAGTATCTGGGTTCAATTCCCAGCCTGGGCAATTTTTCGCTCAGTAGGAAATATTTAATTTGTAGACTAAATGGCAGTTTATTTTTAAAACTTTACGAGAGAAATAATTCTGTTGTGGTGTTAAAAACTCACCAGATTTCATAGATAAATTAGTTCAAAAATAAATACCATAAAGTATTGAAAGTAAGCCCCCCCTCCCCTCCTTCTAAGCAGACAGTCATTCCTAATGATTTTAAAGTGCCTTTATAATTGACACTTAGAAAAGAATAGAAAAACTGGGTGAGTGATGGAATATATTTAAAATTTGTGAAATTTCATAGGATTTTTACAATTTTTAAAATAAAATCAGATCCTATTAACATTTTTTGGTTTTAAAATTCCATTCAACAGAAACTAAGTAGTCTCCATTAATGAAAATAATAAATTAAACAAATTTTCATATGAAAGAAATGAACAAAAGTTATAAATCTTAAACTCAATATAAATATCTAATTGCATAAAAATCATGGAAAAAATAATGTAACATAGAGAACACGTGTCATTCCATTACAATGATATGTAGAGATTAGATAAAAATAAATTGCATAAGATTAATTCATTTAGGAGATATAGAAACAAAAAACTTAAGGTATCCGTCTTCGTTTAAAGCATCAATTTGGATGGTTTTTTTTTTTTTTTTTTTTTTTTTTTTTTTTTTAATTTGATTTTCTTATCGAATAAACATTTCTGTTTCTAAATCTGTTTTTTATTTTCTTATACATTCATCAAAAAAAAAAAAAAAAAAATTAGAGCCCTTAAAAAAGAAAAAAGCAGATGAAGTTAATTTAAACTGAAGTTGAACATTTTAAATGCGTTTTCTGAAAAATTAGATTTTCATCGGAAAAGGTAAATGACTACTGCTCTAATTAAATTTTTTTACTATCCTATAATTATGAAATTCTTTGTGTAGCTTGATAATGTCTAGAGTAATGAATTAAAGAATTAGCTCTAAGTGATTTATTTGTTGATATATATAACTATTTTTATGAATAATTACATTTTAAATTACTGTAATTTTCTATGTAATTATATATAATCAACTGTATCTCTTTTAGATTTCTGTATAATAACTATTTTTTAGTTAATTACACTCTAAAGTGTCTAATGCATATGTTGAAAAAAGGTTTGTGTTATATGAATGCTTATTTTTTAGAGCCGAAGCTGTTTATAAAAAAAAAAAAAAAAAAAAAAAAAATGCTAAAAGATGTGCAAAATTCTTCAAAATTTAAAAAAGTTGCATAGATATTACATATATATTTTTTATAATTTTCTTTATTCGGTGTTGAATTAAAAAAGTCTTTGAACATAGACACTTTACAAAATTTCCAAGTGGAAAAAAAAAGGAGGATTGAAACAGATAAAAGATAAAATTTGAAGAAGGGCTTATAAATGGCACTTTTGCAAAAAGGAAAAAGTTAACATAATATGAGAGGGAGGAGGGGGATATTAGAAGGAGGCTTACTTTTGGTACTGTATAGCAAGTACAAATATAAAATTAATTTTGCATAAATTGTAAAGTAAAAATTTTACCCCCAAATTTTGCTACACATTTTGATTCAATTTATCTAAAATATAAGTAATATATTATTGCCCTTAAAAGTTGAGTATACATAACAAAAAATAATAAATATTTAAATTTTCTGAAGAGAAAATTAATATATTGCATTCCAAAATCAATAAGAATTAATATTCAAAAATAGAATTTGTAGTTGGACTGATAATCAGCACTAAAAAAGACTGGGTGAGTTTAAAAAACCCAAACATACATTGAAAAAAAGCTTTTTATTAAAAAAAATTCAAGAAACTGAAAAAAAGACATTGTGAGAATTAAATAATATAATATATAAAATATATTCATAACTTTTTAATAAAATACATAAATAATAATCAAATTCAACATGTTTATTGTACATTTACAAAGAATAATTTTATGTACATATTCAAAACTTTGTGAATAAAAATTCTCTATAAACTTTGATTATACATAGAAGTTTCAATTCAAAGACAGATTTCAATTTGCACTGTGATAAACTTAAAGATTTGTTTTATAAAAGAAAATATCTTAATAAAAATTAAGAAATTACAAAATCATACATAAAAGGAATAAAACAGCTGCAACACAGTAAAATTATTGAATTAAGGTTGTTCTCTAACCCAAACTGACTACTTTCTGACACATTTAATTTCTTTTTGTTCAGAATTATATCAAATTAACAAATGGTCTTATTAAAGAACTATGCAACTGGTTTTTCAGTAAAAAACAAACATTTTCATAAAATGATTCTAAATGAGCATTTTGAATCAAATTTCTAGGCATGCCAAGGTAGGTAAGCTAAAAAACCTGTTTCAAGCACTGCTGTTCCAAGACAATAAACACTTACAACTCAAGTTGCAATTTATTTACTGGAAATTTAAACTATTTTTTTACAAATTACATAATTGTACCCTCAAGTATTATGTTTGAAAATGAGTCAGAGAACGTCTCGGAAAATTTTGCATTGTTAAGCATGGAAATCCATTATGTTTAGAATTGCCTTAAATGCATAGAATACACAGCATGTATCAAAGGAATGAATGTTTCTTCACTAAGAAAATGCATGTGCTAATACTAGAAGAGCAGATGCATGGATGCTTCTTCAGACGGTCTGCAACCAATTTGAGGGATGATTCATCACCTCAAATTTTTGTGACAAATTTGGTTTGTTTAATGCTGTAGTGTTTTATCCTAACATAAGTACCTTGTATGTCCGATTTTAATTGCATTAAATGAATGAGGACTTAATAAAACTGCACATTTAACTATAGATATATAAGGGCAAAAAAACAATATAATTTTCCTTTCCATTTTTAAACCGAACAAACGATAAATTAATCCTGTTGGTTTATAGTTATTTTAATGAAATATTTAGCATTTATTAACACAAAAATCTTTAAATTGCTACATTAAGTAAAGATTCTCATCATTTTTTGAAGACTGGATCTTTCAGAAACATTTCAAATGACTTACATTTAACAAATTAATTCAGCCAATAAAATAACAATGAAGAGATAATGTGCTCTTTTACATATTTTTGCTCTTTAATTCCTGATATTAAAGATTCCCATTCAGGTGAAACACACTGCACAATTATTGCCAATCACATGTTAGTAAACAAATCACTGCTTTTGGGATAATAAGAGGGGAAATAAGGAAAATTTTACTTTTTGAAAAGTGCATTCAGTTTCCAAGTAAAAAGTAGAACAAATATTTTCTAATGCTCTTTAGAAAAGGAAAATAGAAACAAGGACATCTAAACATTTTATAAGGAGAGTGGAAACCTTTTCAAGTATACTTAATGCAGTTGCTGTGATGCGATAATCACATTTCTTCTTTGTATGCCAATTTTTCCACACCTGCGAGTTAGCTTCAGTGCTGTGCATTGTTTTCCCTCGATGCATTGCGGCAATTGGATAGAGGTGCATGCTTTGCCAGACATTACTCCACTCTTATTCTTCTGTTCTATTTTTGCCTTTTTTTTTTTTTTCTTTGCTCCTGCATTGATGCTGTACGGAACATGTCATAATGAGGCTGCACTTTGCAAGACCAATAGAACTGTAGTTTCATTTTTGTGGCTTTTTAATTTTCTTTCTTTAATAAAGATCTCTATATATCGCTAATAAATAATCTCTCTCTAATAAATTATCTCTATACGCTAGTTTTAATACATGTCATTTTAATTTAGCTAATGTTTTTAAATCTACAGTCGTGTGCAAAATTTTAAGACCAGTAGCAAAATTTTGATATTTTAACACAAAGCACCTTCAACGTTGAATATTTCCGTATCCTATAAGTTGACTGAATTAGGTTTGTTCTCATGTTATGAATAACTACACCCATCTTATTATTCATCAGCTGTTTTGAGAATTTATTTGTAGACTGTACTGTTTTTAAATATTTGTAATGGGTAAAATAACGCCACTTTCATCAGCAAAAAGGACAGAGATATTTGCCCTCAACAAAGTTGTTTTTTCTGATCGTGAAATAGCTTAGAGGGTACATGTGAACAAGACTGCTATTTACCAAGCTGTCAGTAAATTAAATATTTCAGGAAAGTACACTCACCTGAAGAGAAGCGGTCACTTAAGTAAAACATTATGATCATGTGTTCTAAAGGAAGGTAACGTGATCTTAAACAGTCTTTAGCAAGAAGATTAAATTTATGCTCGATGCAGATGGCATCGACATCAGTTTCAGCACTAATACGAAACGTTTGACCAAAGATTTTGGTTTATTAACTTAATATTTTTATGGGTGGTCTTAAACTTTTCACATGACTGTATTTTGCCTTAACATTTGAAAGCCCTGCAAGCGTATTATTTATATTAATGCTGCAAAGTTTTATTATCAGAACTTAAGTCCTATAATTTTATTTTCCTTCAAAGTGATGTAGTAATCCTAAATTTTAGCTTCTGCATTTCAATTGCTGATCATGAAATAAAAGCTCAAAATTAAAGATGGATCCCCCCCCCCCCCCCCAATTGTCAAGAATAATCTCTTTGGATCTTATCAACCAGATATTTTTATGCTATGGTATTTTAAAAGGATTCTTCTGTGTAATTTTTAATGGTTTTTTATATGATGACTAGCCCAAAACTTCATTTTTTTAAATCCTTCCTTCTCTCCACAAGAATGCATAATAAAGTTGGATTTCATATTAAAATGTGTCTTCATTTATTGTTTTTCCAGTATAATTAAATATGATCAACTTCATTTATTACCAATTTTCTATTTTACTGCCATTCAAAATCTTCTCTATTTTTAATTACCACAACATTTATAGTTCTCGGTACAGATGCCTTTATGAAAAGAAATGCAATTTATATTGTTTCAAGATTATTAATGAAAATTATATAATCAGGGATGTTTGTGCTTCTATAAATTTCTGAAGTTACAAGGAAAGTGAAAAAAAGAAAGGAAAAGGGAGTAGTATATCATCAAAATTTTTAGTGCTACATTCTAACCCAACAGAATACACTAAAAGATTAAAAAATATAGCTAATATTCCAAAGAAATTTCTTAAATTTCTATAATATCAGTTTTCCTGCAATAGTGTTTTTTTTCTTTCTTTTTTTCTTCAGCACAAGAAATCCTTATAAACAATTATATCTGTATAATAGATTTTGCAGTGTTAAAATATGTTTTTAATGGAAGAAAGATTTACTCCTTTGAAAAAGTTGCATTTTCTATATTTTTATAGTGCATTTAAGGAGTAATTTTAGTATAACTTGAAAATTGTTGAAAAATCAAACACATTTTCATTTTAGGAATTTATAAGATAATCCTAAATTTCATCTATTTGTAAATACATATTTACAAGTAATTTTAGTTTTTGATTTCAAATTTTAGAATCCAGACTAGCACCAAAGAAAAAAAATAAGAAAAAAAAACTTATAAAATGCACTCTAAGTTTTATTCATAATAGTTATCCGTTAGTGCCTACATTAAATGCCTATCTTACGTAGAGGAATAATTTGAGAAAAATTTATATAATCTGTTTTTATGAAGCTTTTCAGATGCTGAAGTAAAATGCATGAAGGGATATAAAAACAATGTATTTTAAAAAAATAAAGCACAAGTTTTCTAATACTGATAGTATTAAATTTACCTGAAAATTCATGTGAAAATATGAAATTTAAAAAACATACACTAATTTACTTATTCTAGAAAAATATCATTAAAAGATGCATTTATACAAATGAGTAGAAAGAATATTAATGTGAAATAAATTCGCACAAAGTATATAAAATTTAAAAGAAATAAATTTAGCAGTTTAACAATTAGGCAACTGTGCATATTGATCTAAAATATTAAATTAAAATATAAACAAAAAAAGTATATATATATATATATATATATATATTTTTTTTACATCACTAGGATTGAATAGTAATTCTTCAATTCATTCTTTTAAGTATTTTAGATTTTTTTTTAAGTGATTCAAATAAAAAGAATTGGTGAATTTTGGCTACACAGTGTAGTTAAAATGTTCTAGAAATTTAACAAATATACGACAATACTGGAAAAAAATATTAGTTAATAAATAAAATATATTTTTTCACCAATTAATATATGTATTTCCAGAAATACATTTTTTCTTCTGCTTCTCATTTTAACCCTCTAAGCGTTTGGCCCGTAATATTCCGTACACTAAGCTCCAGGTTTCACTGCAATATAAGCAATGTTTAAGATATTATAATTCTATAAATTTAATGAATTTTCAAAGCATTGAAGAATGATTAACACTCTCAAGGATTACATTTATATTCCTAAATAAAATTTTTTATGTAATATTGAAAGAATCATATTTTATTAGCATTTAAAACAAAATGCAGAGAAAACAACATTACAATTTTACCCATTTGCTAGACGCTTGGAGGGTTAAAAATCCACTGCTCTACATATCTAGTATCTTAGTTTCCTTGTATTAAAATAATTCCATTTCAAATATTTTTTTCCTTTATAAGCCAAAATTTGTACTTTCTGGCATGATTCTAATATTTTCAATTAATATTTTTTTTATAATTTACTCTAGTGTTTTCAGGTCTCAACCATTCTTTTTTTCTATCCTATATGTGATTAAATTGATTAGTCAGGTTAGCCGATTGGCTGGAGATATGGTTTGCAATGATAACATTTGACTATAGTATAACCTCAAAAATCTGGCAATGTTGGGACTGAAACCAAGCCGAATTTTTGAAAATTCTGAATTTCTGAAGGAACATCAAAATAATTTCAGATATTTCTAGCGGCACCTTTATTCAAAATTTAATTAATAACCAAATAATAAAAGACTTTGACCTTTGACAAAATAAAAAATAAATAATAAATAAATATTTAAAAAAACATCTTACTTTAATTGATATTTTCTATTACAAATAATACTTTAAAAACAAAATTTACTGAAATACATTGTTAAGTCATTATCATATCATGGAACATTTATGTCATTTGTTTCAATTTTTTAAACTTTTTTTTTTCTTTTTGTATTTTATAAAAGTAAAGAATACCTATTTTAGAAACTTCCAGGGAGTATTAATTGTCCTGTCAAACTTATGCATTTTTTCAGCGATACCTTTTTTCCTATCGATTCCTCGATCTCATGTCTTGATCAACTATTAGTGTTATTGGCAGTTATTTTGTGACCATATATTCCCAGCTCCAAGTTTTCTTGTACTTTTTGTTGTTCAAGAAAATTATTAAGCCTGAAATAGGAATAAAACATGCATTCTTCTTTGTCAATTATTTATTTTTTGCACTTTTATTTTCTAACTTGAAGTTAAATTACAATTTTTCTTTCTTCTTTAAATTTTAAGTATTTAAAAAAAAAAAAAAAAAAAAAAGGCTTTAATGGTGGATTTTTGAGGTCATACTGTACTATTACATACATTCATTAATAAAATGTCACATTGCCATAATTTTCACAAGTTTTCTGTAAAGTCTTTCACAAGGTCTTCAAGTAAAGCTCGACAAAACATCAATAGTTCTCTAGCAACAAAATGACTGTTACATTTGGAATTAGTCAATCATTTAAAACATTCTTTAACCTCTTTACAATGGGAGGCTTTTACGAAATTTTTAACGTTTTGTCAATGGTTTTTAAAAACAAATTTGTGCCTTATTAAATCGAGAAAATGTTCTGCTTAAATAAGGCAAATTTTAGAGTAAAACTTTACTGGTGAAGATAAACAAGGATTCTTAAGTCTTTTTGCGGTACGTATACGTGCCGCTCATTCCCAAGGGGTTAAGAAGAGAGCCAGAATATATTTGAAAACAGTTTGAATTTATTCATAACCTATTGTTGACATTATGTGAATACCTATCTTAATAAAGATATATGGATATAAATACTGATTGACTCTTGATCAATAGAGTATCACTAGTAGAGCTCAATCACAATGGCCTGAATTTTTTATCGCAACCTTAGTGCTAAACTGTTTATTGGATTTGAGTGTTCGACTGCCATTCTTTAGTTATGAATCCTACTGCTAATATTTTTTGTGTGATATAACTCCAACATATATATATATATATATATATATATATATATATATATATCGGGATCTATTAAATCTACAGTAGTTATAACACCACTACATATATATTAGTTTTTATTATAAAATGCAGTTATCTTAATAATATGTTACTGATTTCAATGCAATATCATTTAAATAAATAATTTCTCATTTACCAAATTTTGCTATCTCAAAAGAAAAGCAACCACTAGTGTAATTTTTTCAATAGTGCACATGCATTTTGGAATTATATCTTACTATTATCAAGGCTGCAAAATTTGAAAATTTCCATTATAAAATGTCCATTTAAATTTGACAAAATTCTGATAAAAAATCAATTTTCTATGTTAATACAAAATTGAAATGTAAACAAATAAAATAAAAAATATCGAGCATATCTTTAGGTATATTTTTCTAGAATAATGAAATAAGTTAAAGATATAAGAAATTGCCAGAAAAATAATTTACAACAACCTATTAAATTTTATAATTGACAACACTGGAAAGAGAAGTGAAAAAATAGTCATCCTTAATGAAAACATATTAATATATATGATAGCACCAAAAGTGATATGATGCAGAATAAATAAATATGAAAATTAGAGAAAGAAATAGGGTAAAATTGAAAATGATGACCTGATCTATTTAACTTTAGGTTAAAATATTTTTTTTTTAATTTGATAAGATATTAGATACATTAAGATAAAAGTCTATCTATAAGGAAATTGAAATTTTATTCTATCATGAATTGCTAAAATGTCTAATTGTTTGGCTAAAGAATTGGACTAAATTTTTTTAGGGTGTGCTTTCTTTTTTAAATTTTTTTTTAGTGGCTACTGCTAGAAATGCAGACAAAAATGTTAAAAGCTACCTAGTTTTCATATGGAAGGAAAAAACCTGAAGGTATAAGAACTGTCAGATTCACTGAATAACCACACTAAATTTTAAAAATTAGAAGTAACTATGTATACTCTAGATGAAGTTTAAGCTAATTAAAAAATACAAAACATACGTTTTAATATAGAATAAAAAGCTATAAAAACCCTTTACTCGTCTTTGTAAAAATCCAATTCACTTTTAAATCTTTTGCATATGAAAAATGTCAAAATTGTGAGATTGGATGATTTATCATAATACCAGATTAGTTTCTATGTCTAAAAATATAAGAAATGGCTGAAATTTTTACACTGTGCAAGAGAGAATACATTACATGAATCAGTAACTCATTTTGAAGGACTTGTTTGGTTGTGTGTATATAACCCTTCCCAAAAGGATTATCATGAAGTTCAAGTACTTTGATCATTAAGTTAGGAGGACTGAACAATGAACACACAACTCATAAATATGCACAAAGTAAACATACTCAGAGGCACAACTTCAAACAGAAAGTATTATAACAAGAAAAAACTACAAGGAATATATAATACATAAATAAAATTTTATAAAGGTTAATACATCATTTTTAATTTGCATTAAAATTCAATTATAAAATTACATATTCACAATTATAATGATAATTTGTATTGATTTACAATAGTTTTATTATATATAGAATTTATATAAAGCTTATAATTAGTTAATAAAATCTCTTGTAGTTATATTTTTACAGTTAAAAATGCAGAAAAATTTAAAATGCTAATAACAAACTCTGAAGAACTACCAATTGGAACAAAATCAACTTTCAGTCTGTAAACACACATTAAAGTTACCTAAAGATTAGAAAAAAAAAAAAAAAAAAAAAACCCAATAAAAAAGTTTATTTAAAAAAATGCATTTTTTCACCTATAAATATCTAAATTAATAACTTTTATGAATTACTTTTTAAATTGCAAAGGCTTTCATTTCAAAACATAATCCATAAGTAAAGTCATGCCTCCGAGGATAAAAATGCTACATTAAATGTAGTAAAAACTACTTTTTAAGAATTAGTAAAAGACAACAAAAATGAACTTTTAAAGATATTAAAAGAAATATTTCTGCTAGTAAAGTGTTACAATGCTTATCATTTATAAAATGAAAGATTTACACTAGTTCTGAGAATTTGTAAACATGTAATAACTGGACAAACAGTGAAGGAAATTATTTCTTATTAGGTAAAATAAACAATTATTTGAAATTCAATGATGCACAATTTCAATAATAATGCAAAATGCTGCAGACGCTTTTAGTCCACATAAGGCACAATAAGGTATTTAAATAATAACTTAAAAGCCCAATGCATGAAAGAGTGAAACATCCCAACTCTTAATACAAAATCCTAAGCCGATATTTTGAGAATTAAAAAATTTTTAATCTATCAAAAAAGACAAGAGGGAAAAAAAAAGCAAGCTGATTATTTAAAAATAAATTATTAAATATAATAAACAAAAATGACAATAAGATGCAAGAACAAACTTCTTTTACTTGCTAATAAGGTGTAAAATAAAAATACACTGGTGTCCAAAATTTAAGCATAATTGGTAATTAAGTAATTATTTTCAAGTAATGAAAGAAATATGAATCGGAATGTGCTGAAACTCCAGGTGTGTAAACAAAATAGTACGCATCACATATTTTCGCGAAGAGTTTCCCCAAAATCGAACAGGGGACCGTCAACAAATTGAAAAAGAACGAAGATCTTTTGGATAACCCTGTCAAAACTAATGTAGCAAAAGTTTTACGAATTTCAGCTTCATCGAAGGCAAAATCAAAACAAATAACACTATTTTAAAACTGCACAATCACTAAATTTCTTGCTAATCATGTCAATATAGTATTTCTTTTATACATACACCTAAGGGATTCTCAAAATTAAATGAGTCGATTTTAGTGCAAATGATATTCTTGATAGTAGATATGTCAAAATCAATAATGATTTTATTATTAATCAATCAACTGATTTGCAAAAATACAAATTTTATGCAGCTCAATATTTTGCAAGCTTATTTCAGAAATTAAAATACAGCCTTAAATCTTTTCAAGATCTATTTAATAGCCAAATCTGCTCCAAAAATAAAGAATGTCATTAAAACTAAAATTCACCTAAATAACTTTGCAGATTAGTCAGGAGTATAAGGGATACTATTTATCAAAACTTTATCCAACTACAGATACAGATCAAATAATTACTATATTTGCATGACTAACAGGAAATTTAATTGTAAAATAAAAAGGGGGAGCATATAGCTCATATAAAGTAGAATGGAAAAACTGCAGTACTGGCAAGATTAAGTCAAGAAAAAACCATCTAAATAAATTTTAATGAAATTTAGATGATTTTGCCTTCTAATCTAATCTACACTATCCGCAGGTCAGGAGTTTGACTCCTGACTGGGCACAGTGCACTCAGCCTTTCATACATTCGGAATCGATAAAATTAATACAGTAGACTCCCTCAAATCCGCACATAATTTATGGATGTGAACAATGAAACATTCAGTTCAGATATAATTATAAAATTTGACTTTTTTAGTTTCATATCAATTCCATACATATTTTAATTTGTAATTTTTATTAATATTACAGAATTCATGTTTTTTTTTTTTTTTTTTTCATGAAGGAAGAATAAATTTATTTCTGAAAAAAATCAAGATATTGCTGATATCACTGGTAATTACAATCTCATTCCCAAATATATTTATGTATTAGACAAGCATTTTTGGTTATTAAGTCTGACTAAACCTGAAATAAAACTTCCTTATTTTATTATTTTTTTGATATGAATTAGTAATATGCCTTTATGAGGCAAGTTTTATAGATTACTATAAGAAAAATACCTTTCATCTTTATAATGAATATTTGATCATACATTATTCATTGTTAACTTGACATTTGCTTTTAATATTTTAAAAATTATCTAAATTTTTATTATTTTAATACAGTAGACTCCCTCAAATCCGCACAGCTTGGGACCAGTGGTTGTGCGGATTTCTAGTCATGGGTTTGTTTACATTTTTTAAACAGTAACTTGAATGCAATTAACAGTGCAATTGGAACTATAATGAATGCTTACAATATAATAAAATATTAAAATAAATAATAAACTAAAATAATAAAAATTTAGATAATTTTTTAAAGTATTAAAGTACTAATAGCAAAGATCAAGTTAATAATAAATAGTCTATTACTAAATTTTCATTATAAAGATTAAATGTATTTTTCTAAAATTATTCAACAAAACTTGCCTCATAAAAGTACATTACTAATTCACATTAAAATCATAAAATAAGGCTTTTTTTTCTAACTTCAGTCAGGTTTAATAACCAAAAAAAATCTTGATTAATGCATAAATATATTTGGCAAGAAGATTGCAATTACCATTGATAACAGAAATATCTTTAATTTTTTCCAAAAAAATTTATCCTTTCTTCATGAAAAAAACATGAAGAGTATTATTAAGAAAATTAAAAATAAAAAAATATATGGAATTGATACAAAACTAAAAAAAAATCAAATTTTGTCCCAATTACTGAACTGAAAGTTTCATTGTTTACATCCATAAAATATGTGCAGATTTCAGGGAGTCTACTGCATATTATTTATTTTACTTTAATGTAAGCATTCATTATAGTTTCAATTGCATTATTAAATACATTCAAATTACTGTTTAAAAAATGTAAAAGCAATGACCAGAAATCTGCAAAATTCTAAAATCTGCACAACCTCTGTTTCCAAACTGTGCAGATTTGAGGGAGTCTATTGTATTAAGCTTGTAAACATCGAGGGTCTCACATTAGGCTGCCCATCTGGCCAAGACACATGCTGTATAGGGGCCTAGGGTCTAGTAAACAGGGATGGGCACTGTTAGCGCTGATCCTTCATGGATTGTAATGCCACAGCGTTTAGTTTAATCTACACTATCCATCCATTATAAGTGAAACCATAGAGATTGTAACATAAAAATTCAATATGTAACAATGTAGAATCTTTAACTTAATCAAAATTAGGGTTTGAGTGATATCATGGTAATGAGAACACTGAAAGAAGCATACAAGTAAATATATACATTTGTGTGTGTTATTTGAAAGAGTAAGTTAAAAATTTAATGGTGTCATTTCAAATCATTACATCATCGATTGTGCAGTTTAAAAATAGTCTTGTTTTGATAATGGGTTCGATGGAGACGAAATATGTAAACAGTCAAATGAAACTTAAAAAAAAAAAAAAAACAGTTTTTAAAGCCTTATTTTTACACTTTTTAGCAATTAAAAGAAGTGAATTATTATAGGGTGTTACTTGTTATATATACATAAGATGGAAGAAATTCAATACTTAACTCTTTAACTGTCTGGCCGGCTTTTTCCATTTCTAGAAATCATATTTAAGGGTGTATTCAAAAAAATGCTTTTCTACCTTCTACAGCTCGAAATTTTCTGATACAATTTCAGACGCATTTTTAAAAGAAGAAACATGAAACTTGCTGAAGGGATTTTTGAAGAGACCAATAAGGTGCCGTGTAAAGTCATTTTACGCTCCATTCATTAGAATTTGATTTATAAACAATTACCTTCTCAGTAGGACCCTTTTTTTTCGTTCACAGACCTCCCACTTCGAAAAAATGAGTTCAAAATTTCATTTTTGATTGCTTTTTTTTGCAATATTTTCTGCATTTATCAAAGAATCAACAATCACAGCACCTTGTGTACTTTCTAAATAAGACAATTTGCCAGTTTGATGCGTTTGAGAGAAAAAAAAATTTAATTTAAAAATAAATCAGAAAATAAGCAGTTTGAATCGAAATACACCCTTAAATGGCTGCAGACAAAAATATTTTAAAAGGAATGTTATTTTGAATCATACATAGAAAAAAGTGACATCAAAGATATTATAGCATCAAACTGTGATTAATTAATATAAATATCTTGCAATTTATAACCATTCTTATAAAAATACATGAAAACCCTTGAACGGTGAAAGGGTTAATAATTTATTTTAATGTTACTTATTTTTATACAAATTTTAATAATTTTAGTCTTTTTCTAAATATTAATAATTACAAACTTATTGTGTATAAAATTTTCTGAAATCACAGGCACTATGTCTCATTTTTCTTACTTTCATAATAATAACTAAAATATTTTAATATTTTAAGAAAAACATTTACATGAGTTATTGCTTTTATGGAAGAAGGAACGGAGAGTGCAGGATAGAGGGACATTTTAAGAGGTATCTTTCATATTTTTGTGAGAAATAAAACTTTGTAATGAAAGACAGCTCCAGTTATTTAACTTTAAACTAAGCATTTATTAATGCTAATGCAAAAGTTTTCTCTTTTTGGTGAGAGAGTCTCATACAGCCATCAAGTAGTTAGTATGCTGGCCACAAAATGAAGAATTTGGACTGGGTCAATCACAGGCTCAAACCAGCAATGGTGGTCATACAAGGTTTTGGGGGTTTCTTTTGGCTGATAACTTAGATCAAGGACAGTGAACCTATGATATGCGATAAAAAATTTTTAGTGCACTACTATTTGAGATTTTAAATCAAGATACAATAAAATTACATGAAACACATGAATATAAGTTGACTGAGCTTGTTTAAAACTGACAGAATGGAAATTGAAGAAATTAAAACACAACTTATTTCCATTCTAGTTCAATACAGCCTTAAAATTTATTAAATTAAGAAAAAACTGGCAGCTGTTAAAAATAATAGATTACCAAGCATTAAGAGCCAATATGCTAATGATAAAATTGTTGTAACTTACAATTCAACTCCAGACATGTAGAGCAACTCAGATAATCAAAATGTTTGACTTTTTTTTTTTTTTTTTTTTTTTTTTTTGCCAGTACCTATCCCTACAAGTCCGCCAATCATTATTTTTGGACATTAATATGAAGAGATCAAATGAAAATTTCTAGTGAGATTATTAAAGTTCAGTTTTCATTCTGATAAAGAAACTAAGCATAATCGTAATATCAATTACTTGATATTCAAAATGGAAAAAAAAAATATTAGTTATTAATATTTAAAATATAATTCAACATATATTTTAAATATATTTTTGAATACAAATTATAACATTTCAAGTAATTTTGATTTATTAGATTTTTTCCAAGGGAAGGAGCAATTATTGGCATTTCATGGCCATATAAAATATTTTTTTTACACTCTAGCACAGGATTGTGAAAAGGTTCACAAACCTTGAGTTACGTCATTTTCCCCATTCCTATTTTAGCGATATGGACAATTCTACTAAGATTGTTTTGTTTACAAACAACACATTTCAAATCATGACAAATTAAAAGGTTAATTAAACATTCACACTTATGAATTGCATTTTTGTGAAAGTCTTTTTTATTTAAAAAAAACTTTGTAAATGGGCTTAAAAAAAAAAGGTGCCCCCACCAGTGACTGAGAGGTTATGCTCTCGAAACTGGTGGACAGGAGGTGCTGAGTTTGAACACAATCGTGCCCGTCGAACTAATCAATCGGAGTTTTCCATGGTTTTCTGCGAACCTTGGATTTCCTTGCATGTATACAGGTTTGGTTTACTTAGAAGATCCCACTACAGAAGGCATCCTCCCCCCTTTTGGGCTTATATCCCACGTGTTCATAATCAGCTGCCATAAACAAAACCAAAATCCAAAAAAAGGCTTTAATTTTTTACCTGGGATAAGGTTCTGGTTTTAATTAAAAGAGAAAATTCCAATTTAGGAATCGTGATAGTAATATCTGAAGAAATGAATGAAAGTTCAGTCATGTAATAAAAATGGTGAAGAATCATTTTCCTTGTCCAAATGTTTTTAAAGTTAACGTGTTATTTATATATAATATTGATGACATATGTTAATTTAAAATGTTACCTACATTCTAATACAAAATATATGATTGCAGTATTATAAAGACATATTTAATAATGATGAAGGAATTTAATATCCAAAAAACTGTTCAGAGAATTGCTATTATGCATCAAAACTACATTTCATGTAGCATAATCAAAAAGATTAGTATTAGGATAAAATTAAACACTGTTGCGTAGGACATTCAATTTATCTCCAATGAAAAATAATTAAATTGAACTGGAATAAAAAGTAGAAAAAAAAAAGTAATATATATATATATATATATATATTTTTTAATGAAGAGAGATTTTAGTTTAATAGAGAAATATTTTTACAATAACATCACTGGTTACAAGGAACTGCACTTTAGATTACTTATAAAGAACCAACAAACAGTTTTCTGTAACTAAATAAAAAGTAGAAAAATTTAGTTATCTAATGAAAAAAACTTCTAGAACTTTTTCTTTGGGAATTATAAATTTCCAAGATTTTTCCAGATTTTTCAAATGGCTATATATCCTGGAATGCTACTGTAATTTATAAAAAGTTTCAATATTAAAATAACAAAAGTGAAAGCTTGAGCTTACCCTATAATCTAACAGCAATTTTACTGGCTATAAAGAAACAATGTAATTTTCCATTCCTGAATTAATAAACTGACATCACACTCCAGTTTATAAAGAGAGAAATTGTGCAACACTGATTAGATGGGGGGTAAAAACAAAATCAAAAGGCAGGTACATAATTATTAAATTAAAAAATCAGATTGTCTCAGACAATAAACATTGAAATAGGTTAATTGACAGTATACTCATGTAAAGGCCAAATATCAGAAATGGAAGTTCACATGTGTAATGGGTATGACCTTTATGCATGTAATGATAAATAATGAATGGATATTCAAATAAAAATTATAATACCAATATATACAGGGCCTTGATTTTTTGAGCTTTAGTTGAAAACATATAGAGATGATGTCTATTAATGAAAGCATTATAGTTAATCTCAACAATGATTTTGAATGTGAATTTATCATAAGATTACTATCATAAATGCAAACAGTCAATATCATAATAATCAATAATGACTAAGTTTTTAAGTGCATATGTGCAGATCAATTGTAATAGCTTCAATAGGTATAATTGTCAGTACGAAGGGCAAAGAGATCAAGCTCTTTTTTTTATCGATAAATATATGAGTAGAAGATGCAAGATGTAGACGTAGATTGCTTTTATGTTGAAGAAAGTGAACAGTTATGAACTGTTAAGAGAGAAAGAGAAAAGAGCTTGAAACTCTTTGTAATTTGGCACTGACAATGGTAGTAATTCACGATATTTACACTGGTCTGCTCTTATGTGAAATATTTTGTGCTTAAAAATGTTGTCATTGATTAGTATAATACTTTAGACAAGATGTTACATAGCTTATAAACATTTAATGACCAATTTTGTTTTAATGTATCATTTCCTATAAATTGTTACAACAACATAATATAATCCATTTTTGGCAATATCTTTCACATGTGATTTCAGATTACTACATCTGTGTTAACTGAATTTTAGCTAACCAATATTTCAGCCTGCAAATAGCTCAAATAGTCAAAACCTTACAATATCCACAAAATTAAAAACACAAAGAGGAAGAAAGAAAAAAAAAAAAAAAAAAAAAAAAGGAAGAAAGAAAGAAAGAACAGTGAGAAAGAAAAGAATGCTTCCTCCATTCTGAAATGCTCAAAATACAAACATTAAAAAAGAGAAAAAAAATCATTACAGCTTATGAACTTTCATCTCTCCAACACAAACATATCACAAATTTTTGCAACACTTACTGTACAAAAATATACACATTCATGACAGCTGAAGCATGAAACAACAATATTTAATCATCAACATTAATTTTCTTTTTTAACAGCTTAACATGAAGTCATATACAATATCACAAAAATGATAGACAGGGTGTTAAAAGAAATTACCAACAAATCTCAGAATCAGTTTAGAAGGGAAAAAATACCTTTTCTTTCTTTAAATATTTGTATAGTGATAATTTCAATGATTTTTGTCCCATTGAAACATTGAAATAATGTTATAAACTGGATAATGAATGACTCAGCCCATTAAAAACACTTTTACTGGAAAATTTTGTAAAAACAATGGGAAGAATACTGCATCCCATGATTCAAAATTAAAGGCAAAACTATAAAACAAACAAGCAGTTTTTCATTTACAGTTTATTTATTAATAGGCCATGTACTCTTTATTATTATTAATATTTTCACACATAATTATCACAAGTAAAGAGAAATTAACATAAGACCAACAGCCAAAATTAAGAACAAAGTTGACATTTTTAAATCCAATTGTAATTCACAATTACTTAATAATATTACAGTGTTGAACAAAACACATGCAATAGTTTATGAAGTTTCATTAATTATTCCATGCAGATATCAAAATAAACATTATGAAGCTTTTTAATTCGACTACTTTAAGTCTTACAATCTCTTTAGCTATTTTTCAAAATCATTTCTTTTTACAATTTGTACATTTTGAAACACTTAAAAGGCAAGCAGGAAGTGAGGTAAATCTACTAGTTATTAATAGGATCTTTAAACTAGTTATTAATAGGATGCTCTTTGTTCTTTAATCTGTTGACAAGTGAGTTTTGGCATACTCTATGAGACTAGTAACATTTATATATACAGCATTACTCGTCAAAAGGTTAAGAACATATTTTGCAGCCAAATAACTTGTATTTTCTTTTCAACAGAATTTTTATTTAAATGAAAAATAAAATTGTTAAAAGTATGCATGTCTCATAAAAGAACCAAAATGTTTTTTTTACTAAATCATGCAGTTATTAAAGTCGATTTATTACTGACCTTGATTTGTAATACAAAACTAGACATTAATATGTTTGAAGGGGCGGGGGAAAGAATTCTATGCAATAGTGGTATAAATTAAACATGTATTTCTTTTAAAATAAAACCCTTATTGTAATAAAATGTAATTTAGTAAATTTATCTGAATAAACTTTTCATTTAGCAACATTTATATAAATATATTCTCTTATGAAGCACTCAACAGTCCATAAATACTTGTATTCTATTTCCAACTATGGCAACTTTCCTCGTTTTAAAAATATTTGTTTCTTTGAAAAAGTAATTCACATTTGGTCCCAATGAGGTTAGTTTAAAAAACTTTTGTTGTACTTTCATGTGAAAGGACTATCAATTTTTATTCACTCATGTTTAAAGAAAATGTACAGACTCAAAGCTGTCGAAGCAAGACAAAGATATTTAAAAAAAAAAAAAAAAAATGTAATTTTTTTAAAAGAGATATCTGCATGGGTAATAAAAAACTATGTACTGCTATAGAAAGTGAAAAAACTAATTAGAAAACAAATCATAAAATGATAAGTCCAAACTCATACATAATAATTAGTATCAAACTTCATAACAAATAACTCAAGGCTTAACTCTATGATACATAAATTAAGCTAATTAGGTTAACATCAAACACAGAGTCTATTTACTGCCTAGGCAAATTCCCACCACATTTTAAAAAAAGGAAACTTTTGTCTTATATCAAAGAATTTAGTGATTAAATTAATATTTTTTAAAAATATATAACTACTAGCGGACCCGACAGACGTTGTCCTGTCACCGACAGACGTTGTCCTTCCTGGGGCCGACACCAGAAAATCAAACAAATATACTTATATATAGTAATACGCACGATAAACACTACACTCTTAATTTAATTTCTTATTACAATTATGTAAGGAAATTATTTTTCACCCTTCAGTATTTTTTGAAATCGGTTCAATTTTTGATAGAAAAGTTTATTTTTCTCTTTTTTGTTAAAAGTTAACGATTTTCTGAAGTCAGTTAATCAAAATTTTAATACAGGCTGTAAAGCATACACGTTCGGCAGGAGCGGGGTTCGAACACGCAATCTCTTTCTTCGAGAAGCAGAGCTTATATCTGGCGTCTTAGACCGTTCGGTCATTCCGTCCGCACTCTATTCATCGAACTTATTCAACACTTTTAATTAGCAAAAAATCACTAACTATTAGTTTTTGCCTAGTTACTAAAAAGTACTGAATCAATTTCGATGAAATGTGAATCTAAACCATTCCCGAATCCATTGGAACACACACGCAAAATTCCATTAAAATTGGTCCAGTCGTTTAGGAGGAGTTCAGTGACATACACACGCACAGAAGATTTATATATATATAGATAAGGATTCAAAATTTCAGGTTTTTGCGCCAAAGACATCGCCAAATTAGGAAAATGTAAATTATCTAACGAACTACTGGATTTAAACGAATTTGCTTAGTACCATTCGATTCAGAATGAAAAAATGCACTAAAATATGTTATCAGTTGAAAAATAAACACAAAAACCAATTTTTAAGGAATTTTTTTTAAAGTTCGTTCTTTTTTCTATTCATATTTGGGGTGGAGTTTTCGAAAATCCTTTCTTAGCGACAATCGATGTTATAAGAAGTATTTTTACCGAAATTTTCAAGATTTTTGGTTTGGTTGATTTTTTTGTGCTGTTATTAATACGAAATCCTGACTTTCTATTATATATATAGATAAGGATTGAAAATTTCAGGTTTTTGCGCCGAAGACATCGCCAAATTTGGAAAATGTGAATTATCTCACGAACTACTGGATTTAAACGAATTTGCTTAGTACCATTCGATTCAGAATGAAAAAATGCACTAAAATATGTTATCAGTTGAAAAATAACTACAAAAGCCGATTTTTATGGAATTTTTTAAAAGTTCGTTCTTTTTTCTACTCATTTTAGGGGTGGAATTTTCGAAAATCCATTTTTGGCGGCACTCGATGTTATAAGAAGTATTTTTACCCCATTTTTCAAGATTTTTGGTTCGGTAGATTTTTTTCTGTTATGATTAATACGAAATCCTGACTTTCTTTAATATATATAGCACTTTTAATTAGCGAAAAATCCCTAACTATTAGTTTTTGCCTAATTACTAAAAAAGTACTGAATCAATTTCGACAAAATGTGAATCTAAACCATTCTCTAATCTACTGGAATGCACACACAAAATTTCATCAAAATCGGTCCAGTTGTTTAGGAGGAGTTCAATTACTTACACACGCGCAGAAGATTTTTATATATAAAGATGAGCATTGAAAATTTCAGGTTTTTGTGCCGAAAAAATCGCCAAATTAGGAAAATGTGAACTATCTCACGAACTACTGGATTTAAACGAATTTGCTTAGTACCATTCGATTCAGAATGAAAAAATGCACTAAAATATGTTATCAGTTGAAAAATAACTACAAAAGCCGATTTTTATGGAATTTTTTAAAAGTTCGTTCTTTTTTCTACTCATCTTAGGGGTGGAATTTTCGAAAATCCATTTTTGGCGGCACTCGATGTTATAAGAAGTATTTTTACCCCATTTTTCAAGATTTTTGGTTGGGTAGATTTTTTTCTGATATGATTAATACGAAATCCTGACTTTCTTTAATGTATATAGCACTTTAATTAGCGAAAAATCCCTAACTATTAGTTTTTGCCTAATTACTAAAAAAGTACTGAATCAATTTCGACAAAATGTGAATCTAAACCATTCTCGAATCTACTGGAACGCACACACAAAATTTCATCAAAATCGGTCCAATCGTTTAGGAGGAGTTCAATTACATACACATGCACAGAAGATTTTTATATATAAAGATAAAAGTAATGGAAATTTATCTAGGTGGTGATCAGGCTCTGAGTAAAAAGAGAGCGACTTTATTTCATAACTTGCATGGTAGAAAATCGACATTGAAAATGCTAAAATTATACACAGAAATATCAATTTTTGCAAGTCTTTTAAAAATAAAATTATTTTAAATGATTGATGAAGCAAGTAGTAATAAGAAAACTTCATTATGTAACAAATATAACAAATAACATAAAATTGTTTCAGTACAAATGTCACACAAAGTAAAAAATGGATTTTTCTTCTGTTTAAAATAAAGGAGGGGGGGGGGGGGGTTGGATGAAAATTGTACAGTGACCTCTCAGTTATGCACCTCTTACTTATAAATTTTCTCACTTATATGCTAATTTCTTCAGATTCAAAGGAAAACTTACAGGAAATAACATAAAACTTCTCTTAGGTACATAAAATTATTTATAAAATGTTACATAAAAATTGTGATAAATATTTTAGGTCAATTTCTTATGTAGTCACTTCTGTCCACTTTTTAAAATTGTGGTAAATTTATGATGCTACTCTCCCTGAACTCTTTTACCACTGGTAGTATTGTCAAGCATCCCATGTAAATAAGGACTACAAATGCTCTAAACACCACTAATTTCATAAAGTTTATTTCACATCTTTAATTGCAGGTAATTTTGTCATTAGATAAGGTGGAGAAAATTATTTTAATACACTACTGTCCTGAACATTTGGAGCCGTGATTTATTCAGGACAACTGGCAACACTATCAATGATCAAATAATTCAGAACAGTAATAGCTGCTATGGTTGGCGGCATGGTTTACATAATAAAAGAAACTTACACAAATACAGTTCCTTAGAAATAGTTATAGATTATAAGTTCCATAGATTTAATGTTGTTAGTAGTTTTTGAGAACCAAGAATTTAACTAAAGCTATTACAGATGTATTGTTTTAAGAAAATGTATTATGTTCATTTAAAAATTTGAAATTACAAATGTCCGTTCGACAACATCAAATGAATGTTTGAAAATTAACTTGCTCATTTTAATTTTGTACAGGTTCCGTCACGTACCCCCCCCCCTTTTTTTTTTCAATTTAACTATTTTATGTATTTCTTTTTCTTTTCTATTAACCTAATATGATTTTTATTCATCTCAGTTAAAAAGAAATTTTCTAATATGAAAGTTTGTTACTTAATAATTTAAAACTTAAAATGTGGAAAAAAAAAAGTTGATTATTTCTAAAATTGGAAGCAATCTTTGACATCATTATCTTTTGTGAAAGGAATAATTTTTAAATGCAAATAAGAAATTTGTATAGTGTAATGCCATTGGTTTAACAATAGCTTATGAAAGTCATCATATGACTAGAGTAGACTAAGAGTAGTATAAGCAAAAGATTACTGTACGCTAAAATTATTTTATACATGGAATGCATGTAGAAAGGGTAAAAAATAAAATTATATATATATATATATATTTTTTACATGTATTCCTCTTGAACACCCTGCATCTATCAAACCCATTATAAACATGATGTAGTAAAAATTTCTTTGGCCAGAGTATTTAGCAGGCATGCAGCAAAATTGGGACACAGCATCAACTTTCAAAAATTTGAAGCAAAGATGCTGGAGAGATAAAAATATTTAAAAGGAGTGTAGATGCTAATGAGCTGCAAATTGCTCAAGCTGCGCAGTTTTATCTTTTAGTTCTTTTAATGCTTGATGATGAGGCCCATAATGGATGGAGAAGATTTGGTGTGACGTTTCAAGGACCACTCGAGTTTCTTCTATCAAAGTTCTGAAAAAAAAAAAAAAATACAACTGTAAGAGATGTAGGGCTTAAATCTATTGTATATAAAAAATGTCCACAGCATTCTCAAACGAACCAAGAAAGATCCCACTGGTTTTTGACTAATCTTAACAGTTTGGATAATCAATAAAGAAAAGTGAAAATAATATTAGCAATAGATTAATTAGCTTGAAACACAGATTCTAAAAGCATTTAAAAATAAATACCCTAGTGTACCCTTTTTTTCAATATGAGCTCCTTTTTTGTAATGGATTTTAAATCAGTTATTGATTTAACTTTATTTATAGAACAGAAACTAAAATTTCTAGCCTAATTTATTTCCAAATAAAAGTACAAAACAAAATTAAAGTTAATTCAGGAATTTGGATAGTATGTTTATGGATTAAATTAAAAAAAAAGTAAAATATGAATGACTATAGAAACAACAAATTTGGAGGAAATGTGCACTAAACTGTTATTTATTAAATGCGACATAGAAATTTACTTAAGTTAGACATATAAATGAAATTACAACAAAAAAGCACGCATGGTGGAAAATTCCATTCTTGGAGAAATCAGTACATCGCAGTATTATGTAGTTAAAAGTGACAGAAACATTAAAACACTGGTTCTAATATGGAATATGTCCACTCTTGATTTGAATGCATTGATGCCATCGACTTTCCATACTCTCAATTAAATTGTTGGACACCAAAATAGATAGCGCAAACCAGCCATGGAGTAAATCTTATTCCAGCTCTTAATGACATGACCTTGGAGGACTTAAAGCCGCATCCTGTTTTCCAAGATAGTCTCAAAGATGTTCTATCGGATTAAAGTCTGTAGAGTGTGCTGGCCATTTCATTGTCTCTAAACCATGATCCTCAAGATAATGCGCAACAACCACAGCTCGGTGTGGTCTCACATTATCATCTATTAGAATGAAACCATTGCCAATAGCACTGACATATGAATCAAGGATCTCATCCCGATATCTCGCACTGTCAGCATTGGACACATGGAACAAAACATGAGGTCAGTGTGGCCTCCGAGCGAGATCCCTGCCCTATTCTGCCGTTTCTGTGCCTGTGTGTTTCGACAGTGTTTGATTGATGGTATCGAGTGCATTGTTTTCTCCAGATCAGAAGATGCCCTGATTCGCTCTCCAGTGTGAATCTAGATTTGCCTGTGAAGAGTACAGAAGCTTACTATTGTCTGGTCCAGGAAACATGTTCTCTTGTCCAACAGGGTTTATACTCATTTTCCTAAAAATAAATCCCCCGAGAATCCTTTGATGTATTTTTTGGAATGCATAATTTTTCCACGTCAATAATTGTGACATTTTTAAACTAATAATATGACTCCCTTCCCTTTCCTTTAAAATAAAAAACAAAATTGACTAGCTAAAAAGCAAAGTTTATACATCAATTCGTGTACAATAGAGATGAAGTCTGCATGCCTTGTGGGTTGCTCTTAAAAACTTACTGTAGATTACTGTAAAAATTTGATTTCCACTTTTTGATTTTATTACCTCTTTGAAAAGCATTATGAATAATATGAAGACTGCAAATGCCAATATCAATTTAAAAATGCTTTATTTTTCTAAAATTCCATTTGAACAGTTTTGAAACCTCATGAAGTTATATCTAGTGACTGAATGGATTTCACCAGAAGTTAAAAGGAGAATAGACAAAATATAACAAATGTTATACTTAATTTGCAAGAAGGAGCGGCTAGTTTCCAATTCTATGTATTACGATATTAAAAGAAGGGTCTTAGTATAATTTCATTATTACTTCACAAAATACGCAGATAGCAATAACTTACCTCAATTTCCCAGAGTAACTACCATATATACTCGTGTATAAGTCGACCCCCTAACTTATGTTGTTAAAAATAAAGAAAAATTCAAACTTGTAAATAAGTTGACCCCCTCTAAAAAATTTCATTTTTTTATGCAAGAAATAAAATTTATTTATACATAGTACATACAAACAAACAGAAATTCTACATAACAAGTGCTGCCATTGAAAAAGAAAAATTATGTAAAACGCCATTGGCCGAAAAGTACTGAATGCAAGTCATGCGCAGTGACGTCAAACTTCCTTTTTTGTTGAGGAACGATTCAGGCAATGGAAATGAAGGAACGATTCCAGTCTGTAAAAAAGAATATGTCCTTTTTGAAACGATTCTGAAAAGGAATGAGATCGCGGCATCGTCCTTTTTGGAACAGTTCCTAGGAATCGGTCCGAAATGCACCAACACCGAAAAGAACAGATTCCTCGGACTTGTTTCGAAATGAAACGACTCTGTAAAGGATGGATTCCTCTGACTCATTCTGAAATGAAACGACTCATCGGAATCGTTCTGAAAAAGATTGACTCCTCTGAATCATTTCAAAATTACATAAATCACACACTTTTTTTTTTTTTTTTTTTTTGTTCTTTGCAACAGGGTAGGGTAGATTATTTTTTTGAAAAATAAACTAAAAATGATCTTAAATTCGGAATCGTCGAGGTTGGAAAGGTTCTGGATTTTGGATTTTGTACTCTACAAACACTATGAGGTGTTGCAGCACCGATTCGCTAGCCAACTATTTTCTGATATTTTATTTATAGATTTTTTTTAGGTCTCGCGTATAAGTCGACCCCCACACTTTGAAGTTCTTTTTTTTTTCTAAAATTTCTCGACTTATACATGAGTATATACGGTAATCATTATGCAAGGTTTCATCAGGTTTAGATCTCCTGATTTTTCACAACTAAAAATTATTATCTAATTTTTCACTGAAAATCTATCCCCTGATTTTTCACAATGAAAATCTATCCCCTGATTTTTCACAACCTAAATCTATCCCCTGTTGAGTAGGAATCCTGTTTAACTACTTAACCAGCAGCAGATAAAAGGAAAGAGTGCTTTTACCCATGACTTATCTTGGGGACAAACATTGAACTAGTTAATGATATTTACAAACACAAAGTAATCTTGACAATTTCAACCATTAGACATGTATGAGACAATTAAAGTGAAAATAGTAGCTATAACACACACAAAAAAAGCTTACTTGAAATCTTCATCGAAAGAAACATTTTCTCGACTAATTTGAGCAATAGCATTTAAAAGCAGGTCAGAATATTTCTGCAACTCATTGCCGTATTCAATACTGTTCTTCCCATAAATATGTTCAGTTATCACCAAAGTAGGCCTTAAATATTCAACAGCCAATATCATCTTATCTGTTTGGGATGAAAAACTTCATTAAACAATAGATGGACCAAAAAATTCTATTTAATTAAAAACATAGAATCAACTTAAATACTAATTACAATAGACCCTTTAATATTCTAAAGGCCATGCAAACTAAAGATGCTTCATAGGGCCGTAGTAAAGGACATACAATGATGACACACATCCTTTGGATTAAAAAAAAAAAAAATACATTGTGTACCTTTTGTTTTTCAAGTTAAATTTGTTATTCAGAAAACAATTGCCAAGATGAGATTTACAGTTTTCTAAGAAAAGATGAATAATGGAAGGTTTTAATTTCTTGAATCTATGTGCAAATGCAACCTAAAATAGGCAAAATCTGGTTATCCGATCCAATGCAGTACTTAAATATGTAATATTCAGAGCTTAAAACATATTTAATAGATTTTGTGGATTGAAAAAATGTTATTTGGGAGTGTGCGTTATCAGGGCTTGAAAAATCTATTGTTTGACATACCCAGGCATGTAAAATTGCCAATCAAGCATGTAATTTTAATGGTGTTTGAGATGTAATAGTGAGGATTTGATATGCTATCTGTGAGTAGTAAAAGTTAGAAAAGAGATCTAATATAGCTATCAGCAGCTATAATTCAAGCAAGATATCACTAATACTGTGTTTTTATTGGTTGAAGTTGAAATATTTTTTTTTGGCCTAGTATACCTGCATGTGAATTTACTCATTGATGGCCCTGACCTGATATTTGCACTTATGGCCTCTCACTGGCTATTGAACACTAGCAATCGACTGCCAAAGATGCATGACACATTAGTAGACATTCTCTATACTGGGAATCAAATGTAGAAAATGTAATTTAAACAATACTTAATTATTTTTATGATGTAATTTTTACATCAACATTGTAGTATTAGTAATTATCTATTTGAGCAGGTGAGTAAATTTCTTTTATTAAGTGGGACTAACTTATTTTAAAAAAAACTGAATTATAACAGTCACATATTTCTCTGAATAAAAAAATATTCTGTGTATCCTTTATTGTTTTATCGGTTGCGTTGTAATTACAGCCACAAAATTTAGAAGAGTGAAATATTGGGTATATAAATTTTTTAATAGACATCTATTTTTATAAAATTACATGTCCAACTTTGCATGTTGAAAAATTGTAAAACAAATTTTCTAACTCTGTCTGTTACAGAAGTTGTTTCCTTTTCTAAAAATTCCAGCCTTCATTTTTTTTATGGATGATTTATCCATAAAAAAATTCAAGCAATCAAGAATATTTTGCATTACACATTTTGCTTTTAAAAAAAATAATTACAAACAAAAAAAAAATCTTTAGAAATCAAGACATTTAAAAGCAGGAATTGAAATAAGCTTTAAATTACTTTTAAAATTGCCATATGTTTTTAATATTCTTAATCTTTTATACATCTGTTATAAATATAATTGAATATAAATGTATATCTCAAATTAAACTAAAATTTTAAATCTGAAAACCTTTTTGTTTTTGTACATTGTCAGGGGTGGGGAATTTCCAGAAAAATTTAGCAACAGAGGATTTATTTTACAAGACAGCAAAATGCAACGTTCAGTTGAAAATTGTTATGACAAAATTTTCGCCTGTACAATTAGATAATTACTAGTACTACAATGTTAGATTAATTTTTTTATTAGTAAATAAATCGTAACAGTTGTAAATTTTCAAGTGGGTTATTTTTAGTTCTGGCTTGGTCATATATATTCCTATAACATTATGGGATAATTTAATTAAATAATTACTCATAGTCTAATATAATATATAATTATTGAAATATTGTTTTTATCATCAGAAAATAATTACTTGATACTATCATAGTTCATTTAATATATAAATATTGCTTTCTTACATTTTAAGAAGTATTAAAAATATAAAAATAAATTTATAATTTAAGAAAATTTCCAAATTTTATAATCTTAAAAAAACTTAAAATTTAAGGATATAATTTTTAAAAATTTACTATGATTGCATCTGCATCTATTTTCTGGTAATGGAAATCTTCTCTTGATAATAACATCAAATAACAAATTTAATTAAACACAGCAAGTCTAATTACATTTCCTCATAAGTTAACATAAGTTTTGTGATCAAAGATGATGAGTGAAGTATCACTTTAACCACCTCAATCCTGAGACTATTTTAAGGGACAACAAAACTAGTTTAAAACTATTATGGAACATTTCCAAAAATGTAGAAGTGTATATATCGATGGCATGTGTGCAAGTTTGAAATTTTGTCAAGACTGAAAATATTTTAATTCTACCCTTCCCCCCCCCCCCTTCATTTCACTGAGTAAGCACATATGCACGTAACTTGCGCTGTTTTTACGACCCTGTTTTTTTCTCCGATATTTAACCAAAATTTGAGACTCTTCAGGGACTATTTACCGAAATTTTCTATTTTTCGTCGAAATCCACTTATTTTATATGATCTTTTGACAAAATTCGTGAACCTTTAACAGAAATCGTGTTTTCTCTGCAATCACTTGATGGAAATCGTGGGTTTCTTGCGCTCATTTGACAGAAATTGCACCTTATTCGCAATCTTTTGACAGAAATCGCGCCTGTTTCATGACCTTTTGGCTAAAATCGCGTCTGTTTTGTGGTCGTTTGGCTGAAATCACGTCTGTTTCGCGATCTTTTGACAAAAATGCATTTCTCTGCAATCATTAGATGAAAATTGTGGGGTTTTTGCAATCATTTGATGGAAATCGCTTCTTTTTCCTGTTCCTTTGACAAGAATCGCAATTTTTTTTTTTTTTTTTTTTTTTTTTTGTAAGCTTTTTAGAGAAAACATCTTTTTAGCGATCCTTTGACGAAATTAATGTATTTTTCACAATCTTTTGTCGGAAAAGCCATGTTTTTTGCGATTTTTCGACGGAAATAGCAGGATTTTTGCAGTTCTTTCGACGGAAATAGCGGTATTTTTGCAATCTTTCGACAGGAATCTCGTTAATTTCGCAGGCTTTTGATGGAAATTCACGCCTTATTTGACAATCTTTTACAGAAGTAGCATTTTTTGCGTGATCATTTCACGAAAGTCATGTTTTTCCGCAATCCTTTGACGAAAGTAGTGGGGTTTTTTCCGCGATCCAAATCCGTCTTCTGGAATTTTTCCATCTCGTTTCCGTCCTCGAGAATTTTTAAAAGACGGAATTCCGTCTGTGGACGGAAAACTTTCACCCATGATCGATGGTTATGATATGCAGACCTTTATTAGAAAGATTTAAAAGTTATTTTAACAATTCTGGAAGAATTTAAATTAATATAAAGGGTGTTCCTTAGTGTCTCAAGACTGAGGAGGTTAATGTACAACTTACTATCTATATATCTACAGGGAAAATATCTTAATGTTGAATAATTTCAAAATGCAACTATGGATCACACAAATATTTAAAAAAATATATTCATGAAGCTGTCCTTAAAGAGAATTTAAACAAACAGAAACAAATTTCAGTGACATTTGTAATAATAATACACTAGCTCCCTAATTATTTTATTTATTTAGATATGACAACTTTTAAAAGATTTTATTAAAAAAAAAAAACTTTTCTAAAAAAGTGAAGATTTTGTTCAACAAATTGCTTTATAGTCTTTGTTGTATGAACTTTTTTGATTTCAAGTTACATTTAAATGTAAATAGCATAAGATAGCCAGCATTTGAACTTTTTAAACTTCTTTGACTTTTCCAGATTCTCTACTTCCTAATACAATTAAAAAAAAAAAAAAAAAAAAAAAACTTTTAAAAAGTATTACACAAGCAAGATAATTTTCAGAAAGTAAACTGATTCATTATACAGTCAAACATGTTGTAGGTACATTAAATTTTATGTTTGATTTGCAAAAAGAGAATATTTAGTTGTGAACAAAAAAGTTTTATTTGTTTTTTCTTTAAAAATATAAAGGTTGTTTAAAAATGAATTTTATAAATCTTGTAAAATTCTTCGGACATTTTTTTCTTCCATAAAATTATGCTGTGATCAACAATTTTAAAATTACAGCTAAATTTCCAAGTTTCAATCAAAATTATCAGATTCTTTTTTATATCTTTCAGATTGATCAGCATGTAACAATAAATAAATGCATATCTTTATTGCTAATTTAAGAAAACTGTGCCTTTAAATTTACTTTTGAAGACATGAATTTCAAATTAAAAAAAGGAGTTTTACCTAATGAAGCATAACAACAAGCAAGCTGGTCCAAAACTTCCGAAAGCTGTCTATTATATTTGTACATAACCTTTTCTCGTAATTTATGACATTTCCTTAACCTTTCTAATGCATCTAGAAAATGAAAACAAATTATAAATATACATAAAAGTAGAAATAGAATAAAACACTGATGAGATGTTTTACATGCTGCTTAAAAAAAAACTTAAAATAGTACTATTTAAATATCTAGTATTTATTTCTTCAATCTGCTTTTAAAAAAAGCAGATTATTTGCAGATTTAAATAAAATTTTCGACAGTACTGCAGGCCATTCTTAAACAAAAACTGGCTTCTTTCAGACATTCCCGAATTCAATTTTGCTTGTAAATGTATAAGATTGTCAGACACTCTTGTTTAGAAACTATGAACAGAATACTCTTTCCATTGTTTGATAAAGACAGAGGATGTTTTCAGAAAACTTTTTCATAATTAGCCTTTTGAACCAAATTTCCAAATGTTATTGCCCAATAAAAATAGTATTGGGATAATTTTCTGTAACTCAAAATTTAATTCATTTATGGAAAAGTAGGAAAACATTCAATGACAAATCGCTTTAATGATCATACTTCTAAATATCATACTTTCATGTTAAAAAGAGTCTAAATTTTATAGTAGAAATTATTTTGTTGAAAACACCCTTAACCATTTATTTTGCTACAGAATTTTTTATATTTTATTTATTTTTTTTTTAATCAAAAATTTTTATGTTTATTTTATTACATATTTTAAAACTACATACATTTTAGAGTTAAAATATGTAAAATTTGCTTGTAAAAAAGAGCTCTTTTTTTAATATAGAATTAGATTATTAAAAAAAAAAAAAAACAGATCATGGAAATTGGGAAAACTTTGCTACATTTACATTGCCTGTGGATATTGCAGGATGTGCAATAAAAAGATATCAAAAGAAATATAGAATGGCATAAGGATATTCAAAGGAACATCCTTTCAATATAGTAGCTCAAATTCCACTTAATGTTCAGTTTTATTTGTTAATGTAAGTCAATCAGGAAAATGACATAGCAAAAGTCTACTGAATTTTTACAAAGACTTTAATCACATTATTTTCAAAGAAATATCTGAACGATCTTGCTGGTAGATATGATTTTACTACTTCTGACTTGAATTATGCCAAAAATAAGAAGAATTACTCAGTAGTGTCCTATTTATGCATGATAAAGAACTAAATTGCAAGCCAGGAAAAGGACATTCATTTTCAGTGACAATCATATTTTAATTATGAAAATTTTTTCGTAAAATACAGAATTTGTTGCCTTCCTGATACATTTGTTTTATAAGGCATAAATATTATTTAGAAATTAAAAAAAAAAACTACAAAAAGATATTTCTACATTATAGCAGAAGGCCTTTTACTTTGCACATACAACAGTGTGACAAGTCAGGAAAATAAAAAAAAACTGCTTTATTTGTGTTATTAGAAATTTAATGTCTCTTGAAAACACCTCTAAAGATATATTTTATTAAAATGTATCAAAAGAAATTGAACAATAAGAATATTACTGTGCAGACTGATATTTCTGTATTTTTTTTAATATAAACCCCTGCATACTAAAATCACACTTCGGGAAATTATCATTCATAGGTGTGTATGTATTCAGTTTTTTGCATAGCATCGTATATTATTAAATTTATATTTTACAAACATATTTTTAAATATAGTTGCACTTGAAAACGAAAAACTAATTGTAACAATTCTAAATTTAATTGGATTCTTATGAAATTTGGATATCAGAACTAGACAGGGATAATTAAAGTTTGTAGAGTTAATGCTTAATAATTTATAATAACCTCTAATTTTACGATTGTTTACAATTATGTCATCATTAGTTTTTTGAAAAGAGTTATTAGAAGAAATACTGGATGTAAGTAGCGGATGATAATAGGATTTACATAAAACTGGATAATTATTTGGAGATTTGTCCACATAAGTGATTATAAAGTTTTGTTGCAGTTTAGCGATTTGCTGGAAAAGATGTTTTGTATTAATGTAAAACAGATGTGAAATATTATATTTTAAAGCCTTAGTTAATTTATCAGTAACTAAAATTTTACGTTGATTGAAATATTCAATAGGTTTATTGTAACATATTGCAATTTTATAAATAAATATATCTATAATCATATGTAAATTGTCTTAGAATTCCATCCAAATTAAACATTAATTCTATAATAAAACAATTTACATTATCTTTGATATAATCAAAAATCTACCAAGTTTCATATAAATAAATAACAAAATAACACAAAAGTACCTTTGAAATTACCCTTTGCAGCAAGTTGTAACCCTTGTACAAAGAGGTCATGAGCAGTAAAAACTTTCTAAAAAATAATTAAAATTTTAAGTTCAAGCAGAATGAAAATAAAGTCAGCAAAAAATAAGAAATTAAATGAAACAAGCACTTATGATTTGATTATATTTGTGTTATAAATTTTTTTACAAATTTCCCTTCTGAATTACTTAAAGTAATGATTTTATTATTAAATAATGACATTCAAAATTTAACTTAAATTGATCCTCCAAATATTTTTTAAAATCATTTATGTTCCATTAATAAATTTGAAAATAATATTTATTCATATAAGCATCAGACTAATTGTCATTTTAAAAGTGCAAATATTATAGAACATTCATAAAAATAATTCTTAAAAATGTTTAAATTCTCAAAAAATCCTTTTAAATTACATTTATTCCATTAATAAACTCAAAATTAATGTTTATTTTATAGAAATATCCATTAGGCCTTTACTTAAATATTGTTTTTAAAATATAAATTTTTTAAAAGGTAAACATAACAAAATATCCTAAAACAGTATGTCCTTTCAGGAAAATATCAAACTTTGTCAAGTTCCGAAAATTAATCTTTTTACAAGTTATTTAATATCATTTATTGCATTTTCTAACTAAATTAATTCAATTCAAAACTTTAATTACAAGCAATAGCCTGAATTTCATCAATTTTTGACCATGACTTAGTGAGATATCCAAGTTACAAAATTTACTTTTTATAATTTGAATTTTATCTTTTAAAAATCCATGATTTTTTTTTTTTTTTTTTAATATACGAAAAATTGTAATGTCTCTCTACAATTTGAAAATAGCTTTACATCACAATATTCTCCATCATGATACATGTACTATTCTGAAACATTCCATGAAATATGGAATTCAGGGACATGCAGTTATCAAGCCAATGAAAATAGTTATAGTTGGTTTTGTTCATGACAATCTGTGTGTCCAATAAGTACATTTGTGAATGCAAGCATGTGTTTAGTTAGGTTAAACATTTGTATGCTGGATGCTCATTCATCAGTTTAGATTGAATGTTTGCTTCAATGAATTTTGTCTGCTGTTTTTTCACCGATCATCACTTTAAGATGGAATGGAAAAAAAAAAAAAAAAAATGTTTGTCTGGTAAGAGCCTTGGCTTCTGCCAGAGATGTTTCTTGGACATTCATTCATGCAATCTTGCCGTAAGAAGTCTGAGATTTCGATGTTTTTTACTTAAATTCTTCAACAATTCATGCAGTTATAAAGAATCTACTTTTGCTGCAAAGAATCTACATGTTCTCAAAACATCATTTTAGGAAATTGAAATATTCTGATATTTAATTTTAGTGATATTTGCTAGGAAATGTGCATAGGTTTTCTCCTCGGAATGCTTGCATGTTGCAAGAGAGAAAGTTGTGTGTTTTTCAATATCTGCCATTGGAACAATGATATATTGTTGTTACAAGTTAACAAAATTACATCAATTTCAATATTTAACTCAATATCTTAATAGCAGAACTTCTCATAGAATTTTTTGAAGAAATTTGCAAACTTAGCTATATTCTTCTCTTTTAATCACAATAAGAAAGCTTACAAAAGTTTAACAAAGCAATGTTTTTCTTGTAATGGATCACTTGATTTCAGTGATTTTTGTCAAGAAATGTGTATAAGGTTTCATTCCCCGGGTGTCACCCTCTAAGGGGTGACACCCAATCTTTATTTGCATATATCTTATAAAATTTTGGAAAAGAATTCTGAAATAAAAGGAAATTTCAAGCGCATCATGCAACAGAGTTAACTTTCTTTACTTGGAGAGTGAAATTTTACACAGAATGGGATGTTTAAATAAGATATGCACCAGGAACAGAAACCTATTTTCCAAAAAATGGGTAGCAAAAGCAAACTTAAAAAAGATTTTTTACTATATATAGGTACCGCATTGACTTATGCGAAATATGGGATGAGTTATGAGTCACCCCTGGGGTTTCTAATATGGGAGGTCTGAAAGTAAGATTTAGTCATTTTCAGTGTTATAGATACCATGCATTCCTTTTTTTTTTTCTTTAAGCAATTGCACCCACATACAATATAATCTATGTTAAAGGATAATATAGTCTATACCAGTGGTTCCCACCAGTGGCGCACGCCCCACAGGGGGGGCAATTTGAGAATTCTATGAAATCCGGTCATTCTCTTATGATCCTAAAAAAATAAAATACTTTTGTTTTACTAACATGAAGCAACAAATAATTTTAAAAATCTTTTTACAATATAAATTTTCCGGTATAAAACTTAAAAAAATATATTTCAAATTGATTTTTGATATAATAAAAAATCAAGCCACTATCGCCAGATACTGGGCGTTTGATCCACCCATTAAAACATGTCTTATTAGAGATTTTGATTAGTGGTTGACTAGTAGATTTACCATTTGTTTTCTTGCTAGTAGTCCACTATGTTTTCATAATTTTGACTGCAGTAAAGCACTATGATAAACTTACCGATCAATCACTAAAATCGGGTCTTCAATGGTTTTCACCAAGATATGATTTGGCAGACCAGTTGCATTTTAAAATACGAATCGAGTTTTGTCTAATGCTGAAACTTCAACAATCATCATCTCTTTGAGGTGATGGTTCGTTCAGCTGCTTCCTGGTCTATATTATTAACGATTGCTTCCTGAATATATTTTTTTCATTTATCTTCATTTTTTCATGACCTTTCTTTTACATGTTTACGTTTTTGTTTTTATTATTTTTTTTTTTCTATTCCATTTTTAAATGGCTTTTTTTTTTTACCTCTTTAAATGGAATAACAGCCCAATTTTTATAATAAGAATTATTTTTTAGACAGAGGGGAGGGGGGGTCATCAGGGTTTTAGATATGATTTGGAGGGGCATGGCCTGAAAAAGGTTGGGAAACACTGGTCTATATTTTAGTCTGTGTCTGCACCCTTGAATTCCAAGAAAGTATGAACTTTAGGTTTTAAATTATACTGCTTCTCAAAAGTATATCTACAGCTGATTTTTTGAAATAAAATGATTAAAAAATGAATTGATAAAATGATTAAAATTAAATGAAATTGAATTAAATGAAATAAAATGATTAAAATTAAATGAAATTGAATTAAATGAATTAAATGAAATAAAATGATTAAAATCAAAAATGAAGCAAAAATCACGAAAAAAAAAATAATAAGCATATAGAATCATAACATAAGTTTATTGCAATAAAGAAATACAGCATAATAAGTTTACAAAGGTTTTGTTGAAAAATCAAAATAAATTTTTCCATAAATGTATGAACATTATTAGTATTTTGTATTTAAATTACAATCGTGTATCCATTTCTTCGAGTTATCTATAAAATCACATTAGGCATACAAAAAAATGCTGAAATTTTATACGTAATAACATAGAATTGTGATTGAAAAAATATGGTGGATTTGGGGAGGTGATATCATTATGATCAAGGGTGACACCATTTAAATCTGCCCCGCAAGTCACCTTTTCTAGCTACGCCTGCTGAATTCACACAAGTTGTCTGTAGAATAATTTATTTCACTGCTTCTAACTACATAAATATAAAATACATATATAAAATTAGTACATTTTTATGCACATGGAGATTAATCAAAATAATAAAATATCTTATCTTACAAGTACAATTGAGACTATGTATAACAATCCCCCCATAATTAAAAATTGTTAAGTGTAAATCGAATAGATAAAACATTTCTATTGCTTAAAATTAAATAGCAGAAATATGTTTAACAAAGTAACTGAGCATCTGCATAAATTTGTAATTATCTACAAACATAACTAAACAATCCAGGATTTAAAGATTAAATGCATAAATAGGAATAGAAAAAATAATTGAAACATTGTGACTTCAAGACTGCAATTTTGATTGAGATTTTGATACTGCAGTGAAATTTATCTATCCAACGAACATTTCTCTTGAAACTAGAGATATCAGAACATTATAATATCTATTTACGTAGACAATGGTTTCATATTTTCAAGATATTGTTGCCATGTAAAATCTGCTAGCAACTAGTAGGCATTTTAAATAACATAATTTATGTTGCAAAGACTATTATCAAATGATTATAGAAAATTAGTAGCATTCTTTGTATTTAAAATTAAAGGGTCATTCCATGGTAACTTGCATTACATTTACAGCAATTTATTGCAATAATTTTAGTAATATAATGCTAAAAAATATTCAAATGTAAAATTAACATTATTTGTCAATAAAACCTATCTAAGGGTCAATTTGGATGAAAATTACTTTAAAATGATAATAAAAATTACACTTTATATCATAATTTACATTCCTTTTTTAGTAATGGCAATTACAATAGTAAATATAACTACCAAAATTTAAGAAATAACATTAAAATTAGGTAATTTTCATCTAAATTGGGCTTCGAAGAAGTTTAGCAATAAACCATGTCAAATTTATATTTTGAATAATTTTTTTTTGTGTGTGTAATATTACTAAAATTACTGAAAATAGTTCTAAATGTACATAAGTTACCATGGAATGACCCTATACTTAATGATTACTGATATTGTTTTTAAATTAAAACTCAGTTTTCTAATTACTTTGAAAAAATAATTTAGGTAAATAAACTGTAATAAAGAAGCAGAAATAATCTCTCACCTGCAATTGAGCAGCACAATCCTGGCTCTTGTCGCAGTCTAAACAAGTTGCTCTATTATTACTGTCTGGAGCACGTAAAGGACCATTACAAAAGTTACAGCGCAAAGCCTAAATGAAAGCAAGAAACAACATGAATTTTAAATAGTTCTCTAATTAAAAAAAATCTATGCTTAGTAACTGAGAATTATAGACTTTTAATAAATGAAGGCAGAAATGGTAACCTTTTTTTTAAAACCAATATTATGTTTCCTACTATCACATGATGGGCAGATAGCATGCAAAAATCAGTTTTTCCCTCAAAAGATTGCTATTGAAGTTGCCATTCTCACAGAGACCAGTGTGTTGTTTTCATACATTCAGAACTTGGTAGTAGAAATGAAAATTTGTCAAAAAAGGAATCAATGCTAAAAAATGACATTCTTTTGTTGATGAAATCAGAAACATGCTGGATTCAAGTATCTGAGGAAAGAACCATGGGATTCGTTCTCAACGTAATTCCTTCTCTAAACTTAAAACAGTCTGATATATTTACAGATGCATATGTAAATACAAAAGCATGGCATCTGCAAGCCAGACTATTAAAGTGATTTGGAAGCAAATGCCGTTTTTAATTTTTTGATAAATGAACTACTTATTGAATTATAAAGAAATTCATGCCACTTGACAGACTTTTCTCAGTCTCTTGCACTGTCACACTTGGAAATTTGGTTCCAAATGTTAACTTTTACAGCAATTTTTGATGAATCTTCTGTTTGTATTTATAAAATAAAAAACATCTTTCAGTTACATGGTTTTTCAATAAGAACACCTGACAATTTCAATTCATGCATTTCTAAACAAAAATTAACAAGGAAATGTGAGAAATTAAACCCTCTGCATTTGAAAACAGCCTTAACCTTTTCCGGCGCAGTGTTGCCGGTTCGGCAACACCTAAAGTTCCCCCTGTTTAGAGACACAAAAACTACTCTAATGGCTACTTTAAATCTTTCTTATGAGTTCTAGATGGCAGAACTACAGAGATCAAATTCTACTGTTTTTAAATAATAGGTAATTTTTTTACTCTAATACGTGCTTCACAGCAATACTCTTCTCACTGCGCTAATCAATGCTGTACTTGCACGGTGTTACCACTTTGGCAACAGCTGTATAATTAAAATGGTTTGTGCAATCTTTACAAAATTATACCTGTGTATTCCTCTAGGCCTAAATAGATTGTCTAATTTTTTTTTTCTTTAAATTCCAACTTTAAAGAGTAGTGTGCCGAAAAGAGTTAAGGAACCAATTTTGAAAATTCAGAATCGCCACTGTTGATTTACCTTTCAATACTTTTGAATTTTGAGCTTTCTACTACCTTTTTTTTTTCTTTTTTTTTCCCCAGATGGTTTTTGATAAACCTCTTCCTGTGATATTGGGTCATAAGGAAAGTTCTGCAGTTTTTCAAAGAAAAGCTCAGCTTCATTCAATTATTTTGCTATTATTAATAAGGCATGACCTTGAATGATCTGAAGATGTATATCCAGTCTTTTCTGTTTGCACTGCACGATTCTCGCTTTTATTAAGGCATAATTTTTGTTTCAGTGCAGTGCTAAAAGTAGAGATGCAAAAATTTAATTTTCGTCACATAATCCTTTTTTTTTTTTTTCTTTTTTTCAAAATAAGTAAAAATGTTAGTGTGTCTACTCCAAAATTTGTGCAGTACATAGACAAAGTGCTGTTTCAGATCGCACAGTTCACAGGTGATTAGAGAAGTTCATGTCCAGAAATTTCAGTCTTGAAGATGATACTCGTTCTGGAGGAACATCATCCTTAAAGGAGAAGGATAAGCTCATAAAATAATCTGTCACTGGAAATCAACATTACACAGTGCAGGTGCCATCGGGTAGTTAAATAATCTAAAAAGTAGATAGAGTAAATGAATTTGAAGAAGGTTAGGTGCCTAAACCACTATGATGTGTGGATATCTCATATTTTAATACTACAGAATATACTTTCTCAAATTTCAGCTTATTATTTTTTGCTGAAACGAAATGAAAAAGCTTTTTTTTTCAAACGACCCATTACAGGAGTTGAGAAATGGATATTTTGTCTGTTTCCAAACAAATTTGTTTGTAAACTGTCTTGTTAATCAAATATTTTAACTTTTTGGAGCAGAAATAACTTGTCCTTGAAAAGGCAGGGTTGGGTTTCTTCCGGAAGAAACCTATTTCTTCCAGGACAGTGGAAGAAACTGGAAAAAACCGGAAGAAATGAAAGAAATGGAAGAAACCACCAGAAATCAAAACAAATGCCCAAAGTTAAAGTATATTAACTATGTAAAATAATTAAAGTATAATTACATGAAATCTAAATTGGAAAATTTAATTATTATTAAAAATATTATTTTTGAAAAGATAAGTTATTTTTTTAATAACAAACTTAATGTTCTGCAGACATTTTCAGTTGATGGATTTTTACTACTGTATCGGGATTTTTTTTATTAATTGCTGGATTTATGTAAAAAAAAAAAAGAAACTACCTATAAATGTGCATTATTTTAAACTGTGCAACAGTAAATAAATAAATTTGTAATTTTTTATATTTTTCATCGAGCATGAATATTTCAATGCTGATTTTAAACGATAAGTGTTCTAAAAACATCTATGGGAATGTCAAAATGCTTTTAAACTATCTTGAAGTGTAGGACTTTAAAAAGAATCTTCATTTTTTGCTTCCATCCAATTTAAGTTGAGAAATTGATTACAGCATCCTACTGCTAAAAAACTTTTTTGCTATATATGTTGCATTATACTAAGAAAAATATTTTATTTTGTATTAATATATTATTTTGTCACATATTTTAATGACTTTTTTTAATACTGAGGATAGATCGAAACAGGTTTTTAAAACCAAAACCGAATTTAGGTGACCTTCCTACATTTTGGCCGAAAATAACATTGAAAAAAAAATTTAAGTTATTAAATTGTACGTTTTAAAGTAATTAATACATACATAAATATAAATAATTGAAATTAATTATATGTATAATATTTATCAATTATGTAAAACTTAATAATCCAAAAACTTTATTTTCATATACAATAATACATAATTAATTCATCCATGAAACAAAGATTTTCTAATTATATGAATTTTATTTAATTAAAAAATATTTCAGTTTTAGGTATATAATCTTAATTTTTCTTCTATAATGATTTTTGTAAATGATCATTTATTTTAGAGCTTTCTCAAAGAATATTTGAAATCTAATGCAGTTTAAACTAAAAATTTTCTATGAGATGATTGATAAATGATGACTGATAATTATAAATAATGAAGTTCATTGCAATACATTCATTTGAGCCAATACAGTTCAAATCAATAACTAAAACTGAAAATTTCCGAAGGAAGAAACAAGATTTTTGGAATACTAAGTGCTTCGATCTGGCTGAATTTTCAACCTCGTTTTTGGCAAAACTCAGATTTTGGGCCAAAAACAAAATCGTACTTTTGATTGATTTCTATTTAATATAGTAAGTATTATACATTATTTACATTAATAAAATTGATGTAAATTAAAAGCTTTTATTTAAATGGGTTTCATACTACCATTAGTAAAGAATCTCTACTATTTACTACTAGTTTCAGAAACTTAAATAATAAAAAAAATATGTTGGTTAAATTGAAATGGATTATATTTAACTGATTTTGTGTATTTTGGATAAAATTACTTTTCATTTAGCCAATAATTGAAGATCGCTAGATAAGTGTGTGGGATCTTGGCTAAAAAAATTATGCAATTATTAATTTAGCATATATACTTAATTAAACTTGTTTCGGTCCAGTGAAATCAATTTATATTAGATTATAGGAAGAAGATATTTATTATATCTTACAAAATTGAAAATATATGGTAAATTCTTAAAGAGAAACAGTTTCTTCCATTTCTTCCGGCCGGTTTTTTTCCATGGTTTTTTCCACTGCGGAAGAAACTTGCCAACCCTGTGAAAAGGTTAATCCCATTTCAAGTAATAATGCATTTCTAAGCATTATTTTAATTAATTTAATTTTTTGATAAAAATGCACAAAATAATTTTAGAAATAGAAATAAACATTAGTGGTGATGAACAAAAGAAAAAGAAATATGAAGAAATACAATTACCTGAAATCTTTGTTCTCGTTCATCTTCATTGACACATGCATCACATTCACATATAAAAAAATATTGCTCTAGTAATGCCCTTTGTCGATCTTCTCGAGGCATGCGGCGATAATGTGGACCTTAAAAAATACCCAACAATCATTCGACAAATCCACATAATATTACAATTAATGCAGTCAAACCTCAATATAAGATCAATCTACATTCAATGGCTTGTTTTGTATATTCAAACTAAATTACAAGCACTTAATTTTACTCTGCATATTGGATAAATCTACAAATAAGAAAACTTTCTGTACTGATAGACTGATATCTAGTAGGGAGGATAACCTAAATTTCCTAGTGCCACAAAAATCCATTAATGATCATGTCTGGTAATGCTTAACTCGACCATGGGCCATGAGGGCCCATGTTTGGACAGCTTTACAAATTTTGAAAAGACTGGTAGCCAGAAAAACTATCTAGTAGTTAATAAAAGAACTTTTTTCATGTATGATACACACCACAACATTGTTTTCATATATATTTAATTACAATCATAATTCATTGCTTTTCAAAAAGCCAATGATGCTGAGGATCTGCTATAGTGCATTTTTTAAGGAAAAAAAAATGGAGAAAGGATTGATAAAAAAAACTGATGGGTCCCTTTAGGATACATAATTTTTCTCTTGAAAGAAAAGTACATTTCATATTATTAAATCTGCCTTATTTCTAAAAGAAGGACCAACTTTCGTAAAAGATTTTTTGGAAGTGAACCATCATTTTAAAATACTAGCCACAAAAGTTTCTTTTATGAATTGATCAAGAAAGAATCATAACAGTTATGGTATAATTTGAATTGCCTTAACTCTTCAAATGAGTTAATACATTAATTTCAAAATATTATATAAATTAACTTTTCTAAAAAACAATATTATATAAAAAACATAATATAAAGCTTTTATAAATAAAGTATGCATGCCATTAAAAAAAATCTTATTTTCTTTTCATAAACAAATCTATTTTGAAAGAAATTACTTAGTCAAAATTTCAACAGTATCCTTAAAGTGTCATCTGTAGTGTTCTTTACCTTAAAAAAAAGTTACATTCACTTTACACTTTACATACACCGTCTAAAATTCCAAATTCAGTCTAAAATTCAAAAATTAATCTTTGAAATATCATGCTTAAACTGTTATTAAAAATATTTCATATGGAACTATTTTTTGAAATAAGTATGATGGAAGTAGGTTATTTTAACTTACGGCAATTGTTTCCAACTAATCAAAAACTAAATTTTTACATTTTCTAATAAAAAAGTCATAAAATGGCTCCAGCTACAGCAGGCAGCTGACAAGAATGTGACAACAGAATGCTTGAACATTTAACTGAAGTTTCTATCTAACAAATTGAAGTATTCAAACAAATTGCAATCTCAAGTATGTACTTACAATCTAGCAGTGATTTTAACTGTTTATTTTTTAATCAAGATTGTTAAACTTTTTATTCATCTGTAAAAGTTTCTCCGAATTCCCATGATCAGAATTCAAATTCAGAATGCAAACATGTGCTCAGTTTACAGAGAGATGGAGTAGAAATGGGGAACCAAAGTAGCGTTCATAATAGTGGGGTGTTCTGATTAGAGGGTGTTCAGAAAACAGAGTTCATCTTTTGTTAAGTCTATGGAGTTTCGCCGGGACCATCAGAATGTGTTCATAATCCTGGGGTGTTCACATTAGAGAGCGTTCAGATAGAGTCCACTGTATATTTTTTGAACCCTGCTACATAGCATTTGTCCCAGTCACATGGATGTAGTGGAGGGTATATGGCAGTATGCCTCCAGGAAACACTGTATACCCTCTGCTTCTCAAAAAAAAGCTATAGTATGTACACTCTAAGGTATACTCTCTGCCTTGAGCATATATTCTCTGCTTAGAGCATATACATTCTGCTTAGATTGTATACCCTCTTCTTTTACAACTGCATCTCTACCCAGCCAAGCAGTCAGCCTAGCACAGAATGCTCAGGGATTAGTTCCAAGCTTGATGTTCATTTTAACCACCGGGAAATGATGTAAGGTTGAGTGAAACTTGGGAGAATTCAGAGGCAGACTTCAGACGCCTAGTGTGGCAGCACAACGACTGCTAAGATTTGACGATAGCAGAATGCACAACGACTGCCTACTTCTTTTGGTCCTTAGAGCGATCTTATGATGAAGTTTGACTTTAAAACTACAGTTAACAAGTCGATATTGTAACAGGCCCGTAGCCAGGATTTTCCTTCGGAGGGGGCTTAGCCTTGGGATTTTTTCCGATCTAGCAAAATCAATTTGCATTATTTAAAGCGTTAAAAAAAGTCCTAACCTAAGGTATATTTCTAAATGGAATACTGGAAAACATGTCAAAAATTGTTATTTCGTGTTTTTTCGATTTCTGTTACAAATTAAGGTTTTCAAAAGCACTTAGAGTTTCCAAAAGAGTTCAGAAACCGGAAGCGTTTTTAGGGAAAAAACTAAAACGAATATAAAAAAGCACAACTAACATTGTTTGAGATGAGCCTTTTGTATCCTATGCAAGTAACATTAAAAAAATATTGAAATGCAAACAAGTAATTTGAATAGACTTAAAGCGCAGGATCCATATTAGCATGCAAGTGTTTTGCATTACGATGTTGGGTCTTAAAATGATTAATCTAAAATTGATATTAATTACACATTATTTTTTTCAAAGAGAAAAGTAATTTTTACAAATATATGTAATTATAAAAATTACATTTATATTTAGCATTCTCTGATTAGAATTAGAATAATTATAGATGTAGTATTCTTGGTGCAATAAATGTACTTCTCCTACAGAAGTAATCTTTGTGCCTTCTCAGTCATGAGGTCCATTACCATTATTTCAGGAACTACTATAAAGTCCTACTGAATTGAAATCATTGCAAGGGTACTAAACTCAGTCTCTCATCGACCATAACACTTCGAGGCAACTTTTTGATTGTTTTCATTGTCGAAAAAGACTCTTCAACACTGGCTGGTTGTAATAGGAGTTGTAGCCAAGACTGTCAGCAAGTGCTTGATTATATTGTAATACGTTGTACGGTACTCTAAAAATTTTGGGACCTTTGTGTTTGTGTAAACATTAGCAATTTTCTCAAACTACAATTGATATTAAGCTTTCACTTGCGACATCGTCACTTTATCGTCGAAATATTGGAAAATATTGATTCTCTAGTTTGCTTCCTTTTTCGAATAAGCAAATCTTAGAAGAACCACTTGGAAATTTGTTAGAATATCTTCATTCGAAATTAATCTATTATTTAAATTTTGAATAAAACTTTCAACACAGAGAATAAGGATTAGAACTATGTAATTCTTCAGTGGATGTAGTTTGAGAGTTTGCACGTGTTGTCAGCCTAAATGTTAGTCTTAGGATCTTTATTTCAATTTAGAAGACGTTATCATCAGTTCTAAAGCAGTTTCCGATAGCAGCAATCAACATGCTTTTGAACAATGCAAAGTTTAACCGGTGTCTTGCACAATGGACGAACCTAATTTTTGTATATTTTTGACGAATTCTAGACTAGACCTTATTAACAAAACCGGCTAAATTGGACGCTCCCTCATACACATGTGCGACGCATTTAGACATGTCAAGGCGTAGTTCATAACAACGTTGTAATATTACTTCTGATAAGTCTTTGCCGGATATGTCATTTACTGAGATGAAACCTAAACAATTTTTCCGAAATATAGTTTTGTTAATTTTACAAATCCGTCACATATCTAACACAGAGGGCAAGCCAAGTGATTGAAATGCCCATAGTTTCACCAGTAACCGCTTCTATGCCAAATAATAACTCCTTCGGCTAAGGAAATCGGGCATCTAGGAGTCTGGTCATCGGATTGGAGACAGCCGATGTCTGCCATGTCCGCTAATGGCACCTGGTGCATGTAAAATCCGTCGTGGGTGTAAAGTTCTCAAGTTACATGTGAAATATATCTCTGGAGATGACTTGTCACGTGAGGATCTCATCATCTGAGCGCTGTTACCAAACAACAAAATCAAAATGTTAAGTAACCAGATTAACAAAGTTCACAAATAAGCAGTAAGCACTGCCGTTAGGATGAAAATCTAGGCGCTCGTTAGATTTATTGCCACGACCCGGCGATTAGGCGGTCACTCACACCAATACCAGGTATCAAACCTGGGGCAACCAGGCAGGTAGGGGCCTGATCATCGGTAAGAAAAAAAAGCTAAATCATATTACATTATTTAATTTTATAATGAATTCTTTGGTAACTATACTCGAGCTTATTTGAATAGTTTCGCTCCAAATGTCTGGGCTGAAATAAATAGCATTTCAATAGCTATTTATAATATGTCACTTTAATTCATCACTTCCGGACATTGTTATAAATCTTAAACCGGTCTTGACTTACGCACCAACAGTGACCAAGAAGTTCTGCTCTCAAAGGTGGTAGACGGCATGCGAAGTACTGAGTTCGAACCCAATTGCACCCGCTGTCCTCATTGTTCGGAGTTTTCTGTGGTTTTCTTCAAATCTTGGATTTTCTTGAGAAAAAATGGGTATGCTCCTCCCTCGTGTTCATAATTGGCAGCCATAAATACAACCAACCGCTCTTAGCATAGTCTTTTTAATCGATTCCTCTAATGTTAGAGGACTGCTCTCATGGTCACAACTAAGTGGTATTTCTCACTGTGCACAAAAAAAGCTTATTAGAATATTAGATATTGCCCCTAGAAAACTCTCTGGGAGGGCACTGTGAAAAGTTGCCAGAAAAAATTTCTACATAGGGATATCAATTTCCAAAATTGATATTCTTCAAAGAACAAAGAAAATTCATCAGACGAATAGACTATTCAGTGTACATATTCTTTATATTAAAGATTCATGCAAAAACAATTTACAGCAAAGTTGTTCAGTGAAGAGCATGACATAAAGGACGTTGCACGCCGTGGCGTCTTTGCACCTTTCTCGATACCCTAAAGTCTTTCTTCAATACATTACTTTTCAAAATTTCTTTCTACTAATTTTTTAAATATTTTTTTTTTTTAATTTTCAAAAATGCTTTCTTTAAAATCATCAATTTTTAAGTGATTTTGTAGTATAAGCATTCATTAAAGTTTTTGTCTCCTCTCTGCAAAATATTTTAACATTGAGGACACTGTTTTCCTTACATGCATCAAATAATGAAGTTAGGAAAAAATTAAGAATAGCATAACATGTAAGAATGTTTTGTATGTGACTCATAAAGTTAATTTACATACCATACGTGTATTACACTTACTTTCTCTTAATTAAATTAGTGATGTAAAATTTCCTTTATTGAATTTTACTGTACAAAAAGACAGTTAAAATTGTATTTTAACACTAGAACCGCCATAAGGGGTCATTATGACCCCTGCTAAATTAAAAACAGCCGATTCGAACCAGAAATATCTTGATGAGCTTTGTTAAATGTGTGCAGCACAGAAATTGACAAATTAAATAAGTCAAATAATTTTAAGTAAAAATTCTGGTGTCAAACACTTTTTATAAAACTTTAATAAAATAACCGGCGGTTCTAGTGTTAAGAAGAACTCATATTTTTGTGGTAGATATGAATAAAGAACAATATATCCATATGAGCGATGTAATGAGGGATTGCTATAACAATAATTGAATGAATTTATAAAAAAACAACTAAAACTAAAACTGTATGTAGTTTCAAACTAATAGAAGATAAAAACATTTCAACTTTTTTAACTAGTCTATCTTTATCATTAGAGGTAACTTTGCAAAAGGTTTTTAAAACTTTCGGGAGGGGCTTCAGCCCCCTTAGCCCCCTCCCTGCCTACGTGCCTGTATTGTAATTACATATATTACATAAAATTACTAAACCTTTATATCCATAAATCAATTACTTTGTGCGAGTTTAATATAAAAGCTATAAGATTTTTTACAACATTCAAACGCACAAATAAGAACAATATCATTACATCAAAAACTACTTTTATTAAGCGACAAAAACATATAATCTATAAAATGCACTCCAGAAAAAACATAAAAACTAAAAGGTCCCCCCCCCCTTTTTTTTTCTTTCAAATAGAAATACTATGTTGTAGCCTCCATCTCAAGGCAATTAATTTAATTATAAACGAAATAATGTTTTAAAATTATGATAATTCAAATAAGCAAATGTACATTTTTCAATTATAATAAAAAATTTAAATTGCACTACAACTATTTTTATGAATAATAAAAACTAAATAAGACATTTATTTTTAGTAGTACTTTCACAAGCAATTTAATAAGTTAAAATTACAAACATTGCTCATATCAGAAAACAAATAATACATGAATTTGTATAGAAAGTGCTTTCACTTTTTTTTTTTAATAAGATTTTTATGGTGGTTACAAAACTATGTTACATAAAATATTTGTGCTTTAAATGTTCAGTTTGCTAACCGTTATTCTGACTACCTTTCTACATTGTAATTTCTATGACAAGAATGCCTTTTATAGTTTTGGAAGAAGTATTTTGGCCGATTCCTCAAAAAGACAAGAGCTTTCAATTGTAGATTAATGTTTAAATAACACACTCTTTAAAAGTAAAAAAAAATGCAAAAATCCATGCATGATATAGTCCTAATGACTGTTTCTTTTCTCTTTTTTTTTTCCCTTTTTTTCAGGAAAGTAACAGTGATATTTAACATAACTGTTTGCATCTTGACCCAAATTGATGGCACTGGATTTTTTTAATTTTTATTTTTTTGCGCGGGAGTGTGTGTGTGCGTGTGCGGGGGGGGGGGGGGGGGGGGGGGGGGGCAAAGGTTTATTTTTTGTTTGAAGAATGGAAGTTCCATTAATATGTGAAGTTGATAAATATAAAAAATTACATAAATGTTCAAAAACACATATCATTTGTATAAAACTTTTACTGAAGGCATTTAAAATATATACAAAACTGTATTTACATATAAACCTTTGTATATGCAGTTAACTCACAATTTTTCAACCATTGATTTAGCGACCCTTCATGATTTAACGACTACTGGATGAAGTCCTGACCATACTTAGTAATACTCACAATGTTTTTCCTTGCTCATTTTAATAACCTACGAATTATTCAAATCTTGATTTAGTGACCTTTTCAAGAACATAAACAAACTGTGCATTGTAATAAATTTTTCCAGGAAATCTAAAGAAAACCATCAAACCAAACATTTTCTTGTTCTGATCCTTTCAGATGTTGCTCAAACATCTGCTTTAAAGTTGAATGCGATTGTAAATTTCAAAACCTGAGATTGATAACTAGCAGTGTGGCATAAATTTCAAGATGGGAAATGGATTAATCTTTAAAAAGCTGTGTGGAGAAATCTCTTTTGCAAAATTCGAAATCATGAGTCAGTAAAAAGAAACATTAAAAAATTACAATGAAGATGATTTATTTAATGCTGATGACACTGCTCTTCTTCACAAGTTGCTACAGGCAAGATCTTTAATTTTTAAAAGTGAAATTTGCTCTTGAGCAAAACAAAGATTTAACATGGCTGGAACCTAAAAGCTTCTCTGCTCGTCATAGGAAATTATGAAAAACAGCATTGTTTAAAGGAAATCAAACCATTACTGGTAGCTTACAAAGCCAATAATAAAGCACAGATCAAGTCAGACAGTTTGGAAGAGTTTGTTAATAAGCTGGACAAACAAATGAGAAAAAAAGGTCCTATTCATCATTGATAATTGTAATTTAAGTCTTACAGAAGTTAAAATTCTAGAAGCAGTAAAGATTATTTTTCTTCCCTAACTGTTACATCTGTTTTACAGCATATGAATCAAGGTGTTATACAATGTTTTTAAAAAAAAAAAAAAAATGTACCAAAAGAAAATAGTCAATGACATTCTAAACAACTTAGAAGTTAAAAAAAAAAAAAACTTGTACAATGAGTTTATTATTCATATAGCAAATCATGATTGGTACGTAGTTATTCAGGAAAAAGTTTTACTTCCAGTCTGCCAGATTTTTAAAGAAACAAGTTTGGGAAATTGGACTTGCAACCTAAAGGTCGAAAGAATAGAACACTGAAGCTGAAGATTCAAAATATCTAATGCAAGCATTATGGAAACATGTTTGATTAGAAAATCACACATTTAAAGATTATGTTAACATTGTCAATAAATTAAAAACTGCGAGAAAAATTTTGGAAAGATGACACAAACTGCAGCCATATCAGTTTTGAACAGGACATTCCAAATAGTTCTGACAAGAAAATTGAGGATGTTCTAGTAAAATTTCCTACATCAAAAGAAGCAAATGATGCCATCAATATTCTAAGGAAATTTTTAGGAAGAGAAGAAAATTCTAAACAATTACTTTCATATGATTAATGGCCTCAAAAATAACATTTTAAAAGTTTCCAGTAGCCATTTTAATTTTGTAAAATGTTTACATTAATTCTTATCAAATTCTTAAATAATTTAAGTATTTTTTAATCCGAAAAATTTAAACCAAATACCACAAATGTGGTTCAAAAAATCATATAAATAAAGAATGTTAAGCATCTTTGAACTGCATTAAAATCAATCAATATTAGCAACTTTTCTTAGTTAATGACCATTCAGTTTAACATCCTATTAACTACGGTCCCATGAAAGTTGTTAAAATTGCGAGTCTACTGCATTTTAAAAACTTTCAGTAAAAGTTTTTACATTCATCATCATAAACTTTCAGTAAAAGTTTTTAAAAAAGGTTATGTGTTTCGTTGTTATTCTTCACTGAATGTTTTTGAACTTTTATATCCTTTAAAGTGAATCTGGATTCTACGAGTGTGTTTTATTATCTCAAATTTTTACAAATGTGGAGTTGATCTTAACACATTTCTCCATTCTTTATTTTTAATTTGCTGTTATATGTAAAACCAGTAACAATCATAAAAGCTTTACTAAAGCTTCTTTTAGATACACCTAACTATATTTTATGATTTTTTTTCTGTTTGAGGATAATAAATGGGACTCTTTTTATTACAATAACTTAGAGAGACCTAAGCTCCATCTACTGTAACAGCATTACCCCAATTTTTTTTGGATAAATGCTTCACAGGAAGAATTCCGCATTCGGTTTTACATTCAGAGATATGTCATGGAAAGAGACAATGAACATTGTATTCTTTTGCTTTTAAAATCCAATTCAGTGTTAATGATTTTGTTAACAATTGATCCTAAGCATTTTAACAATTTAACAACAGTCCTTTGACTTAGATGACATTTTCCCATAAAAAGATCTTACTTTTGGAATGTTTGAACAATTCCTTTTTATTTTTAGATACATATTTGGGACAATCTTTTCATTTAAGCCAGATATTTATGTTTTTTTTTCCTGTCTTCTTGACAATGTTACCTACTGTAACTTTAGATCCAGCAGCAGATTTTTTTTTCTGCAGCCTACAACACAAGTAAAAACTTAAAAAAACAGTCTGCAGGCCAATCCCTCGCATTACATTATATGCACTCCAACCTCCCAAGTATTTGTAATAGACATAAAAGAAAAGTATACTTTTAAAAAGAAGTTGCCTTTGTTCTCAGAATTTTTAACACCTCATACATTGTTTGAAAGTGGGGGCGGGACTTCCCTTTGACAAAATTTCCTGATTTTTCAAGATCTTTTGACAAGATGTCATTTTTCGTGCTTTTTTGACAAGATTTGATGTTTTTTCCAATCTTTTGGCGAAAACTGCTGTTTTTTTTTTTTTTGAGATCTTTTGAAGAAATTTGACGATTTTTCGACGAAATATGCTGTTTTTTTGCAATCTTTTGAATAAATTTGCCTTTTTTTTTCCCAACAGCTTTTGAACAAATTTGCCCTTTTTTTCATGATTTTTTTAACAAAAACTGCCATTTCTTTGCAATCTTTTGAAGCATTTTGCCATTTTTTCCCGATTTTTTGAGGAAACGTTCTGTTTTTTAATGATTTTTTTAAATGAAATTTGAGGTTTTTTCGCGATTTTTGAAGAAATTAGACATTGTAACGAAAACTACTGTTTTTTCGTGATTTTTTTTAAAAAAAATTTCCGTTTTTTGTGATTTTTTTGAAAAAATTTGCCGTTTTTTGTGATTTTTAAAGAAATTTTCTGTTTTTTGCAATATTTTGAAGAAATTTGCTTTTTATGTGATTTTTGGATGAAATTTGCCTTTTTTTTGTGATTTTTGGAGGAAATTAGCCGTTTTTTCGCGATCGATGATGAAATTGATTTCTTTTTGAAAACTATTTGTCAAAATTCTCGATACATTTTATGTTGAAATTTTGGATTTAGGACCGAAATTTTTTAATTTTTGTTAAATTTTTAACAGTTGAAAACTAGTCTGCAGACTTCCCCAAAAGCCTGCGACGTGCGTCGCAGCGTTGCGCCGATTCTGCTCCCGGAACCTTAGATAAAGAATAACCATAAACAACATGCATTTTTTAATAATTAAATACGAATAAATTCTCTTTGAAAAGTGCAGAAATATCTTCTATTCAACAGTTCTTTAAAGGTGCTATTTTACATGTAATCAAAAGTTTCAGTTTTGAAACAAGAATTTATACTTAGAAAAACATCAGCTGTGAATAATAATTTCTCTACACAGTCTGATTTTTTTGAAAGCCAAACCAAACTCATCTGAAAAATATGCAAACAACCTTTGAATATACATAAATACAGGGTGTATCTAAACTACTGGGCAAAACTTTAAGGGGTGATAGTACACATCAAGACAAATAATATTATATGGGAAATTAAGGGTCCCAAACGTCTTCCGAAGGAGATAGGCGCCATCAAAGTTTAGGGTCCAAAATTTGAAATGATTATAAAAAACGGAAAAATTGGTCGATTCGTTTGCGATTTTCACGAAAACTATTCTTTATGTCAGTATTGTCTAGAAAATAAATTATAAAGATAAATTTCAAAAAATGCCAATAGAGGGCGCTTTAGACTTTGGAGTAACGAACAACTATTTTTTACCGTTATTTTTTGCATCTCATTAAACATTTTTAGAAGTTTAGACATAAACTTAAATTTTGAGCTCAAAATCTGTGGTTAATTAGCGCAAACTGAACTGTGTTCAATGGGAGTGGGTAGGTTCAAATTTCAAATGATTATAAAAAACAGAATAATTTGTTAATTGCTTTGCGGTTTTCACTAAAACTATTCTTTATGTCAGTATTGTCTTGAAAATAAATTATAAACATAAACTTCGAAAAATGTCGATAGAGGGCGCTTTAAACTTTGGAGTAACTTCCAACTTTTTTTTACCGTTATTTTTTGCATCTCATTAATTTTTTTTTAAGCTTAGACATAAACTTAAATTTTGTGCTGAAAATCTGAATCGTTTAGAGTGGTTAAGTAGGGCTAACTGAACTGTGTTCAATGGGGGTGGGAAGGTTTAAATTTCAAATGATTATACAAAATGGAAAAATTGGTCGATTCGTTTGCGGTTATTTCTAAAACCATTGTTTATGTCAATATTTCCTTGCAAATAAATTTTAAAGATAAATTTCAAAAAATTCCGTTAGAGGGCGCCTTAAACTTTAGAGTAACTATCAACAATTTTTAACGGTTATTTTTTGTATCTAATTAAATGCTTACAAAAGCTTAGACTTAAATTTTGAGCTCAAATACTGAATCGTTGGGAGGGGTAAAGAAGCGCAAACTGAACTGTGTTCAGGAGTTGAAATGTTACTATGTCCACCCTACAAACACAGTTCAATTTTTAGCTACTTAATTACTCACAACGATTCAGATTTTGAGCTCAAAATTTAAGTCTAAGTATTTAAAAGTTTATTTAGATTTAAAAAAATAATAATAATGGGTAAAAATAGTTGTTGGTTACTCTAAAGTTTAAAGCGCCCTCTAACGAAATTTTTCGAAATTTATCTTTAAAATTTATTTTCAAGGAAATACTGACATAAAGAAAGGTTTTAGAGAAAACCGCAAACGAATCGACCAATTTTTCCGTTTTTTATTATCATTTGAAATTTGAACCTCCCCACCCCCACTGAATGCAGTCCAGTTTGTGCTTTTTAACCACTCTCAACGTTTCAGATATTCAGTTCAAAATTTAAGTTTACGTCTAAGCTTCTAAAAAAATTTAATGAGATTAAAAAAAAAAAACGGTAAAAAGTAGTTGTACGTTATTCCAAAGTCTAAAGCACCCTCTATCGACATTTTTTGAAATTTACCTGCATAAATTTATTTTCGAGACAATACTGACATGAAGAATAATTTTAGTGAAAACCGCAAATCAATTGACCAATTTTTCTGTTTTTTTATAATCCTTTGAAATTTGAACCTACCCACTCCCATTGAACACGGTTCAGTTTGCGCTACTTAACCACAAATTTCGAGCTCAAAATTTAAGTTTATGTCTAAACTTCTAAAAAAAATTAGTGAGATGCAAGAAATAAAGGTAAAAATAGTTGTCCGTTACTCCAAAGTCTAAAGCGCCCTCTATCGGCATTTTTTGAAATTTATCTTTATAATTTATCTTGAAGACAATACTGACATAAAGAATAGTTTTCGTGAAAACCGCAAACGAATCGACCAACTTTTCCGTTTTTCATAATCATTTCAAATTTTGGACCCTAAACTTTGATGGCGCCTATCTCCTTTGGAAAACATTTCGGACCCTTAGTTTCCCATTTAATATTATTTGTCTTGATGTGTACTATCACCCCTTAAAGTTTTGCCCAGTAGTTTAGATACACCCTGTATACACAATTCATGTACATTCAAATCTATCAATAAGGTATAAACAATTATGAACTTGAATTTGGATAATTTATTTAATAAGTAACAAAAGAAATTTTGGAATGAAGATAACATTTAAGAAATAAATCAACAGATAATCATTCTTAAAAGGAAACAATTACAAAATAAGCTTACCATAACAATTGAATATTTCGTGTTCTTGTTCTACATCACTAATGGCACGAACTATTAGTACATTCCTATAAAAACTGTTAAAGGAAAAAACAAAAGTCTTCAGTTTCATAATTAATAAATATTGTAATGACATTTAACTAATGAAATGTAACATACTTTCCTGTCTATTATCAGCAGATAATTTGTTAAAGTGAAAACTTTTAAGGCTGTGCTCAAATCTGATGAAGGAACTTCATAAGTAAAGTTTTAATTAATTTTTGTTCAGAAACGCACAAAACTGGCAGGTGTTATTTGGAAACTGTGTAATTGAAAGACGTTTTCCTTCTTTTTAAATGTAAGCACAGTAGATTTAAAAATACTGTCAAAATTGGCATTTTGAATTGAATTTCTCGATAAAAACAGAAAAAATCAGTCAATGAAGGAACGAAGGGAGGAAAAATACCTTGTCACATGATCAGAAATGCTTATAACTTAATGGGCGATTCATTTATCGAAAAATAGGAAACTCATTTTTATAGCTTTGAAAATTTTTAAACCAGTTTTATACCATTTTATGTTTAAAAATGTACACCTCATTGTTTCAGAAAGTTTCATGCTTGTTGAGCAGAGAACTTGAGAACAGCCTTAAGACACAGATTATAGATCAGCATGTATTATTTGTAAAAGAAATAAATAAAAAAGCACTAAAAGAAATTGTGAAAGTGTTTATTAAAACTTAAACATTTTTTGTTTCTGCATTAATGTATGACTAACTTCAAAAGGATATAACATCATACCCTATGAAAACGTTAAAAAAAATATGAACAAAAATTAGCTCCATGCTGTCGATAAGAATTAACTGTAATATATGAACTAATTGTTGTAAAGATGTTATCTTAATTAACATTGTCATATGCAACACTGTCAAATCAATGAAGAAAAGCAACAGTCAACATGGTAAAACCACTTTTTTAGTACTACCTTGACACCGACAACACTTTTTAGATTTATTAGCTATTAATCTAGCTATCAAGAACAAACCTTCAGATTTAGAACCTCAAAGTTGAGCTTGTGCTGAGTGCTTATTACACTCCCTACAATGTCATTTTTTAAAACTGTACTCTTTTTACATTGTGTTTAAATACTTGTAACATTAAAATATATGCAATGAAAATGCAATAAAATTTCTTATGCAGAAGTTATCTAGTTACGGCAAGATGTTCTATTATTAATCCTACCTCATGAGAAATTGCACACAATGCATTGAGCAGAGTGATCTTCTATAAAGAAATTGCATTAAATATTTCTGGCATGATTCTACAAAAACTTGATTTGCTTTCTCTTCACTGTTTCCATTCCTAACATTTTGCAACCTTAAGCTATACAGTTGCACTATTGCTCATCAATCAGGACACTTTTTTTAAAAAATGCTTTTACTTAGGACTAATACAGGGTCATTCATAATTCCCTCCGGGGTTTCGAAATGTTATAGTAAAAAAAACAAAGACGAATATGAAAAAAATAAACATATGAAATTATTCCGAAACTATTCAAGTTTTAATTTAATTAGTTGCCGGTAGATGGCAGTAACATCTGTATTGAAGTCAGTTGTAGTAAAGAAAAGTGGTGTTTACAGGCGAAGAGAAAGCTTTTTGTGTGTTGGAGTTTGCGTGTTAACGTGTTTTGCGCTATGTCCTCCTCACGTGTTTATGGGCCATTCTTTTTTACAGAGAAGACCATTACCGGTGTAGTGTACCTGGATATGTTGCAGCTGTGGCTAATGCCGCAGTTAGAGGAACATGAGGATGATTTCGTATTTCAACAAGACGGTGCTCCTCCCCATTTTTTGTGTGATGTGCGTGAATACCTGAACACACACTTACCTCATCGATGGATTGGACGAGCTTCTGAAGATGACGTACCTCTTCTAAAGTGGCCTCCACGGTCACCGGATTTAACACCGTGTGACTTTTTCTTGTGGGGGTATGTGAAAGACCAGGTTTTTGTACAACCTATGCCACGTGATTTAGCTGACCTGCGTGAAAGGATAACACGTGCTATCAATAACATAGACAATACCATGTTGAGTAGAGTATGGCAGGAACTGGACTATCGCATTAATGTATGCTGTGTGACCAAGGGTTCACACATAGAACACCTGTAATGTATGCAAGTAAAACTTGAATAGTTTCGGAATAATTTCATATGTTTCTTTTTTTCATATTCGTCTTCGTTTTTTACTATAACGTTTCGAAACCCCAGAGGGAATTATGAATGACTCTGTATATACAAATTATGCAATACAAGTTCTGGCACTTTACATTTCTAACTTGTTAATTATTTTAAACTGAAAATCTGACACGAAAGAGGGTGCTTGAGTATTTTTTTAAAAATGCTTATTCAAAAAACAGGTTTCATTCAACAGCATATGCAGCCTTGAGCCTTACTATCCTATTAATTTTTTTTTTCTTTTGTACGATAGATTCCAAGATCTGACATAAATTACTCTTTAAAAACATTAATTAAAGAAAAAATTGAATAAAATATTTTAAAACTAGACTTCAAGGTGTTCGAATGAATACGCTGATATCTTTGTATTTAATTTCTTAATTCTTGTATAGTATCCCACAAATTTAGAAAAACTGCACATGCTGACAGTAAAATAATTTCATTATGAAGTAAACAAAAATAGTATTCCATAGAAAAATAACATACAAAAATACCTGGATATAACAGTTGGATTGCACGAATGATTCATGAGACTAGCTGTAGGAAAAATACCCGTAGCAACTTTAACTTGTCTTTGATTCAGAACAGAGCCTCCACCCCCTGGCTGAGGAATGGTTTGCAGCTCTGTGATGGCATTGGCATTGCAGACAAGCTGTAAGATATGACGGAGCAGGAGGCCCCCGATAAATAGCTCAGTGGAAGCTGGGCCAGTTGGCATCTCAGTCTCCTCGACTGAATTGACCGAGAGACGAGAATGGACGGGACTTCTGGATTTGTGAGTAGGTGTCGAAGGAGCTGATCCAACTTTTGTACTTAAATTGCAACTTAAAAGTCTCTCACGGAGGGTCTGAGTCTCTAAAGGTGAAAAGTAGTTGAGTCGATCCAATAACATTAACAATAACAGAGCCGTCTAAAGACAAAAAAAAAATTACATTATTAAATTGCAACACCTATTCTTTTTTTTTTTTTTTTTTTTTTTTTTTACATATTTCATTAAATTTTTTTTTTAAAAGTTATTCCATTTTTTATGAGAACAAAGAAAAGAGATTTTAAAACTAAATTATTATCAATACATACAAAATATATAAAACTAGGATCTATAAAACATCTAACGTTATAAGATTTGCAGATGCAAGAGGCAACTGCAAATTGAATGACTTTTGATACATTTTAGAAAGTTTGATACTTTATATATTATAAATTACATGCAATTTTAATGAATAATTCTTATTCTAAAACTTTTTGTCAAAAAAAAAGAAAAAAAAAAAAAACACCTAGTAATTATTTATACATGCAACAAATTATTCATTTATAAAAAATACATGCTGCTACAGAAAAATTTCAAATTTAGCTTAAATTTTAACCACCAAGCCCTAATCGATACACACCATTCAATGGTATAAGTTACATCCAAATCGATTGGTGCTGGTAAAATTGTTGTGCAATGGTATATGGCCATTAACGACTGGACACTTTCAATTTTAGGCATTGTCAAAAATTTGGAAAAATACTTGTCAGATGATTCTTATGGAACTTTAGGATTATGAAGATCATGTTTGACCTCAAATTTATCAACATCGATTTGATAAAGCAGGACAATTAGGAGAGCAGACAAAAAATTAAACAAAAATAATGTTTGGCATCATCCTGTAAATTAAAATGCAGAGTTCATTCTAGGCGTTTTTCACAGGGCGCGCCGCCCCGCCCGCCCTTCTCTATAAAATTTACCGCCCTGGTGGCCCCATCGTCCGAAAACCCCGCCCCGTCAGCCCTTTCACTCGGAAAATCGACCAGGAGGAAAAAAAAAGCGCCCTTTTAAGTTAATTTCATTGCTTATTTCAAACCAACTCTAAACTATTTGTAAACATTATGTAACCCGATAGCTCCATTCCTAATCTGTTCCTTTTCACACCTGCCCCCTCCCCCACTAACCAAACCCCAATCTCTTTATATACAAACACCAATTACTTTCAGTAAAACTCTAGCACCCATACTGTCATAAATTTTTCTTTGTCTGTCCTGTACAGTGTCTCGACTACTGTGAAAATTCGCCGAAATAAGAAAAAAAGAAAAAGGAAAGATCCCCAGCATCTCGTGGAGGATCCCCAGAAGTGGATGACCCGGGGGTCGTGAGTTGAGACTTCAGAAAATGACCGTAAACACATGCACTTTGATTTATAGAGTGAAAGAGATGCACACACAGTACCGTGAGAAATTCACAGGAATGAATAATTTCTTTCCTCAGTTTTTAATATTACAGCCTGGTATCGACTGTTAGAATCAAAGCCCAAAACTCCCAAAAGATTAGTCATCTATATATTTTTTCGCACTGAAGCAAAAGAAAACTTCAAAGAAAAAGGCAAAGAGAAATATTAAAATATTATCTGTCATATCAATGAAAGAAGTAAAAACTGGCCGTTTTGTCATAAACGTAAATGATTTTCTATTATTTTTAAAAGTTATTTCTCAATCTCTGATGCCTCAAACAGTCAACCATGCATTATGAATAAACAAGGGCAGTACGCAAACCCGGCCTTCTTGAATTGATCGGAAAAAGAAATAATTTAGTATCTCACTTTTTTTTTTTTTTTTTTTTTTGAGGGGGAGAGGCCGGAGGGGTTAAATAAAAATAATTTATTCTGCTACATTGGAGTCTTTCTATACTGCGAAAACTAGGTGCTAACCTTTCTCTTCATACTAATATATTTTTCTTTCTTTTATTGGGAAAAAGCTTTTAGTTTCGTTTGAAGATATTCTTTAATCAATTTGGTTTTAGCCAGTAGCGTAGCTATGTTTTTTGGCACCCGGGGCCTGCAAGAAATTTTGCGCCCCCACCCCAATAGATATATAACAATCTCTCAAAATTTGGCGCCCCTAGGCCTCGGTGCCCGGGGCGGACGCCCCCCTTAGCTACGCCACTGGTTTTAGCATTGTATTTGCTGCGTCACACTTCCGCTTTATTGCCCCTACCGATCGTATGCTACACTAACTTTATGAATCTACTCTATTTTCTTACATTTCCAACTTTAATTCATCGAAAATTCATTCATTTTTTCTTGCTTCACTATAAAAGGTTTATTTTTACTATAAGAAATAATTGCCCCTCATTTCATTTCAGATAATGACTCACAATACCGGATATTCTTTAAGAGTCTTAGTTGATGGTTATATAATGTATAAACACATCGCGAAAGAAACTCAAAATATCAAGTACATTGAAAGATAAATGTTTTCTATTTTCATCCTTTATCTTCTTGCTTAGTAAAAGTCTCTGTCCCGAATCAAATTAGCTGGACTAAATATGTTATTCAAAATAAGTTTCGTTTTCAGCTTATTAATTTTGTTTCAATTTAAAATTCACATTCTTTTTATTCCATAAGTCAAGCAGCAAAATGATCGTACGATCTGCTCTTGCGGCTTGCCGTAATGATTCTATACTATATTATTATTTTTTTCCTTTTTTTTTTTTTTTTTTTTTTTTTTTTTTTTTTTTTTTTTGGCAAGAGCAATTTTGCTATTGGAAGTCTCTTATTTTAAATATAAAAATGATCCTACGAATGTATCAACCAATTTGCGTTGCTAAGTGCAGAAAAAACTACTGAGTTGTCAAAAAAGAAAAAAAAAAGAAAAACCAATTTTTTTTTTTTATCATTACTGTTAGAAAGAAAAAAAAAATCCATATATCCTACGTAAGTTGACCAATTTCTTTCAAATTTTCAGCAAGTTGAAATGATAGTAAGTTAGGCAGTGTAATAAATGTTTGTTAAAATATAACCAGTTTTTAGAAAATTACAATGCCTGCCAAAAATTTCCACTATACAGAAACTGCGAAGAAAGAGTTGTTTATTAACCTCGCTAAATGAAATCGGAAATCTACTGTTTACTCAATCAGATCTTCAAAACTTTGGATGGATCATGTTTTGCTGTGCAGAAAAGAACCATGACTAGATTATTTATTTTTTCTCTTTTTCATTAAGAGGTGATTTTAAGGGACAATTTTTAGTAAAAAAAAAAAAATATTTTCTGAAATTTACATCAATTTTTCTGAAAGGTTGCAAGAGAGTCTGGGGGTGGTGGCATCCACTTTCGGCACAATGGTTATTTTCTTTCTTTTTTTTTTTTTTTTTTTTTTCTCTCGCGATCCTTTGACAAAATTTAGAGTTGTTAAAGCGATTTTTGATAAAATTTGCCGTTTTTTCGACGTAATCTGATGAAATTAGTATTTGTTTCGTGAACTATGGATGAAATTTGCAATTTTTCACGATAGTTTGATCTCATTTTTTTCCGCGATTCTTTGACGATGTTAGCATTTTTTTTTTTTTTCTTTTGAACGATTGACTATTTATCGAATATCACGATGGATTTTATATTCAAATTTTCAGAATTATAACCAATTTTTTTTTCTAATTTTCGAATAATTATCGCCTTATTTTTTCAAAAAAATTGGAACAGAATCACTCCTTACCAAAGATACTTTTATAAAAACTTATATTTAGCTTTTATAGAAAAAACCATCTCAAATTTATTTCCTTTTACTTCAAATAGCTTCCTTTTTTACTTTTTTTTAAATTAAATTTTCAATTAAAATATCTGTTTTAATATTAGCGTTTTTTTTTTTTTTTTTTTTTTTTTTTTTTTTTTTATTGAAAATGCATTCTTGACATAAATCATGCCCTTCTTTTTTTTTTTTTTTTCTCCTTGCAAAAAGGGAGCAGTAGATTTTTTTTTTTTTTTCTTAAATAAACAGAAAAGGATCTGAAATTCGGAATCGCCGAGGTCCGGAGGGTTCCAGATTTTGGACTTGGTACTTATTAGCAAGTCAGTCGAGTTCTGTTAAAACCTAAAATTCTACTTAAACTTTTTTTTTTATGGTCTTTATCGAAAAATGGAAAACATTATTTGATTTTACAGTTTTATAGTTAGAGCATCACTGCACTTATAAGTAAAAAACAATTAAAATTATTTGAAATTAGTTTGAATTTGAGAACAGTTTTAAGAAAAATGCCAGTACGGCAAAGTGAAAACAGATTTTCAAACGGAACCGTTAAAAAAAAAATAAAGGATCTGGGGCCAGATGGTAAAGAAAAAAAAAAAATCCACATTAGTAATTTTATTTAATAACTTCGTTTGAAAATAATAAAATTGAGATTTTTCTGTGTATCAGCTGTTTTTATGTAATTTTTTGAAAACAAGGACCAAAATTAAGTGTGAAAGATTTTACGGATGCAAAGTAAGCAAAATAAGTGTCCTGATTTTATTGCTATTCGAAGAGAAATCATAGGAAAGGTACTGCAAAATAGCAGGAACTCCCTTGTTCTTCCCCACTGCGAGGGTTTTTCTGAATAACAGAGAAAAGACTACTAAATTGAAGAAAAAGAAGAGAGAAAGATGTTAAAAACGTTCTGCAATGACGCATTATCGTCCGTTTATCTGCGAGATTTACGATTAATTTGAGGCAACAGAAAAGGTGGAAATGTGCTAGTTTTCGGTCTTTTTTGGAATATTTAAAGGGTGAAGGAATTGCTTCCCCTTGTTTTTAGGGGAGGAGACGTTCACTTTTCATTGGAGCAAAGGCGATTGATGAAAATTTCCACCAGTTTCAGTAAAGACTGCAATTCCAGTATCAGAATCGTACAGTTCGTGCCAAGTTAGTTGAGTGTGTTAAATTGTATAAGATTTTTAAGTTCTTATTCAGCGTTAATGTCTTCAGAAAAAAATGGTGGACATTAATATTATATAGTTTGGAAAGAAAAAATAAAGTCATAGTTCTAATGTATTCCCATCACCCAGGAAAATATAGGTAAGTATTTGTTTATTTTTTTAATTTGCAGCATTATCGAAATCAATGTAATAATATTATATATGTACCCATTTTAAATCTAAAAAAATCGTCAAAAGTTTCATAAAATTTTTTATATATTGTATAAAGGGGAAAAATTATATTGGGCTAGGCTAGAACACTGAAATGGCCTTCTGTTGTTACTTAATGCTAAAAAATCGCCGCAAAACATAATAAAAACGTTAAATTTCGCATTAAAAAAAATGACGCAAAATTCCAAAAATCACATCCCCTCCCTCCCTCATAGAAAAGGAGGGAAAAATCATTTGCTTTCCGTTTGTCAGCTCATAAAATTTAAAACTTTTAAAAGTATTTTTTTTTTTTTTTTTTAATTATGTTGTATCCAATTTGTTACTCTACTATATCAATAAAAAATCATAAAAAATTTTCTGCCACACTAACCCGAAATTAACGTTTCGCCTTTCCCACCTCCTTATTAAGTACACAAAATATAAACCATTTAAAACTCCTTATTTTCTTTTATCAAAAGATCGCTGAAAAACGCGAATTTCCTGTGCGGATGGCGAAAAAAAAAACGGCAATTTCACCAAATATCGCAGATAAAACGCTAATTTCGTCTGTAGACCGCAGAAAAACGTCGATTTCGTCTAAAGGTTGCGGACTTATGGAAAATTTCGTTAAAAGATCGAGGAAAAAAACGTCGTTTTCGATAAAAGATCGCTTAAAAATATTTTGTCAAAAGATCATTGAAAAAAAAAAACGACGATTTCATCAAAAGATCACGGAAAAAACGCCGATTTCGTCAAAAGATCATGGGGATAAAACGCCGTTTTCGAGAAAAGATCGGGTAAAAATGCAAATTTTGTCTAAAAATTCTAAAAAACACGCCGATTTCATAAAAAAAAAAAACCATGAGAAAACGCCGATTTCGCCAGAAGATCGCGGGAAAATTGCCGATTCCGACAAAAGATCGCCAATTTTGTTAAAATATCGCAGATAAATCGCTGATTTCGTCTGAAGATTACGGCAAACGGTGATTTCGAAGATCGCTGTTAGGGGGGTAACTCGCGGAATTCCCCCCCTCCCCCGATTTTCGAAAATGCGATGTGAATTTCCGAAATTTTTTTTTCACCCTCAATCACCCCTGGGGGGTTAAGGGGGAGATGAAAATACTTTTTTAGGAATGGGGGAAGTTCGATTAGTTGATTATTTATTATTACATTAATGAGCCCCTTTTTTTTCAATGTGCCCTTTTATGGCAAAGTGCGCCCTGTCTGCCCTTGATCCTAGAATGAACTCTGTAAAATGCATAAAATGATCTACTGCTGGAGAATACAAACATGTGGATACTGTATAATATTTTCACTGAGTTTTATAAGAATAGCATGTATATTCATAAAGATAGTGATATTTTTGAAAAGTTCGAAAAATTCTGGCATGTTTTTAGCTTATAATATGCAGGGTTTTCAACCAACTTTAATGCCAGCTTCAGACAAACAACACAAAATAATGCAATTAAAATACAATAAACTCCCGATTACCAGTGGAATTGAGTGGTGTGGCTATCACAAATAAGTCGTTTTCATGGATAATCCACAAAATTATGAAAAAAGGGAACAAATCAGCATAAATATGCACTTGAACAGTTTATACACATATAGGTAATTGTCTGAGCGAAGCGAAGTCTTTATACTCAGAGATACGTAACGATATTAAAAGTCAAAAAAATTCTTTCGTCAAGCAAATCTCAAAAAGTACTTGTCGGATTTTGATTCTGTTTGTACCAATAGGTACCTATGAAGGTAATCTGGTGAATGCACTACATACGAAAAATTAGTTCCAAATAGTTTAAAAGTTATATTAAAAAAACTGATAAAAAACACAATTTATTTGCATACGTCACAGAAATTTGGTGTGCGTGATTTTCACCAGCTGGATATTTTCGTAGATAACCGAATCAGTACATGGAGTAAATAGTAATCATTAACGCACTCAAAAATATTGAACGCAATAAAACATTTTAAAATTTAATCATGCAGGAAAATAAAACTGTTATTTTTTTATATTTAAAAAAAAAATGTCATAAAAACTTTGATTTTGAGATTTTGTGATAATACCTTAATAGCATTTTTTGATCGCTAAAAGAATGTTTTATATATTTCGCGTGTGAAAATTAGAAACAATTACGTTTTTAAATAAAAAGTTTCTTTTATGACATCATTTTCCCTTTATATTTATTTTTATTGCATGTTTTCTTTTAACTTATATTTTGATTGTGTGTGGAAGTCAATTCTGGTCACTAATTTTTCGGCACGGATACCACAAACGCATCAGATTTGGCGCAATTTTTTTCAAAGCCCATTTGGCGAAAACTCCGTTTTCAGATAATGCTTACATACACATTTTTAAATAATTTTCTATTTTCAAAAAGAACTTACAGTAAATAAAATAATAATAATAATTAATAACTATAAAAAGAAATATTTTATATAATTAAAAAAAAGGAAATGAAAGTAAATAAACATTTTATGAGTAAATAAACAAATTATAAATAAATAAGCCGGGTTGCCATCTGAGGTAAAATAATGCCATTTTGACGCCAATTATGTACCCTGGTGCATATGTGACATCTTTTCCCATTTTTCATCCATTTCCTGTTAGCATACAACTTTGAAATTTGGAATATGTATGCATACTTGGGAGCAATACTGGAATTAGAAATTGATTTTTTTTTTTTAATTCGATCCAAAAAGGGGCAACGGAGGCTATTTTTTAAAGATTTATACTGCATACAGGAGCCACTTACCTATTTTTATATACAAGAAGAAGTAAGTGGTATGTAAAAACAATTATAGTATACATAAATAAAATATTTGAGATAATATACTAGAGATATAAGCACCGGGATATTTTATGCCAATTAGGCGAAAACATCGTGTTGATTACCAGATACATATAGCATGCTATAATAACACGTTATTTATTTATTTCAAAATGAAAAAAAGGAATAAACAAAACATTTTCTGTTATTAAAAAAAATGAAATAACAATCAATAAATGATAATATTTTTAGAACAAAAAATTTATTATAACATTTATATGATAACCAGCATGTTAGGCAACTGAACGCCATTTTGGCACCAATTAGGTACCTCGGTGTGTATAGGGCATATATGTGACATATTTATTTGTAAAACTGAGCATGAACGTTTACCAAGTGTGTTTTCATAGTCGTTTATATCTTTTTGCAACATAGCGCACCTTCCGAAGCCAAAACTGCACAAACGAAAAAAAAAAATCAATATTTGCAGTAATTTTTTTTTTTTTTTTTTTTTTTTTTTTTTTTTTTTTTTTTTTTATGTAATGCACATTTTATAATCAGTAGGCCTAATAATCAGACCTCGTTTTTTTGCTTTCAAAGATGATATTTCATATGACGTCTTTTTTGGATTCGTCGTTTTTCCATATTTGATAGTATGCGTCTACTCGTTTTGTAACTTTTTTTGTAACTTTCTTCTTTATTAACAGCGACATTTGGATTTCCTATTTAAATAAAAATTCTTCTCAATACAAAGAACTTTGTTAAAATAAATAAATAAATGAAATGCGGACATCTGTTGCTTAACCGTTTGACTGCTACGCGGCGCAAAAGCGCTGCGATAGTTTATCTCGAAAACCGCGGCGCAGCGCTTTTGCGCTGCGAGTTCTTTATAATACAAAAAGAATTATTAAAATTGATTGATATTTGTCTAAATAACAGTGTTTTATATGACAACATTATTTTTTCCTTTAAAGAAATCAAAATATGTACCGCAATTTTCGTGCATTCTTGCAAAAATTGCTTAGCACTAAAACGGTTAAAGCACAAAATTTTTCCCATTGAGTTAATAAAAATCAGTAAAAACATAATTTTTATGATAATAAAAAGGTGACTTATGTAATAACAGAGTCTTATATTATGTACGTTATGGATTAAGTATGAATATTTCTCCACCATTTATAAATAATAATAATAATAAAATAAAATGCGGACAGACCAAAGTCTATATTTGACTGAAAACAACAACCATTTTCTAAATGCTTTAAAAAGATGGCCAATAAAAAGTGATATTTCAAAGGTATTATGAAATTAGTTAAAAACCATTTATTTTAAACTAAATGAATAAAAGATTTATATTTTTAATGAAATAAATGGGATTTGAAAAATTATTGGAAATTTATCACCATAGATGTATCAATATTACAATCAGTACTTTGTATGCAAAATGGAACAATTAGCACATTTTGAACCCGAAAAATGGTCGTTGCTTTTTTTAAGGTTAAAAAGGAGGTTACGAAATATTCCTATACAGAGATGCCAAGCCCCCGCTTATTGCACAGCAGAATTTTCTTATAGGAAAAGTTATTTTTTAAATCCGCAGAATGTTCCTATTTAATAAAAGATTTTCTGTATTAAAATACCGGTATCCAAAATGCCGGAGATTTGGCAGCTCTGCCTATAACATTTTAATTAATCACGATACTTTTTTTAATCGGATTCAAATTTAGTGAAGACAACGTTTTTTGGCCAAAAGCAGCCTTTTTTCACATGTGTAACTACGATACAATTCCTTGATGCTGAAATAAAATGTTTTGACTTATGCTATTATTGCTTCCTCTTATTTATTTATTTGAATTTTAAATAAGATGACTCAAAATCGTGTTTTTTAAATGTACGGAAAAAGTGCATTTCGAGAGAGGGCGAAAAGAACAATATTTGGGGATTTATTACCTGCGTTTGGCTAAGTTTCTTACTACCTTGTATTTGATACTCTTTACAATACTTCGCTGTTATATGGACTTAGACGCTTTTATAAAAAGTTTGACGTAGTTCGGGCTTAACAAAGTGAGTATTTTACTGAATAATACAAATAAATGAAAAATGAATACTAAGAAATACTAATAAAAGAAAAATGAAGCGTTATGTTGATTTATGTATATTTAAAAATGCATCTGCTAGCACTAATTAGATAATTTATGTATATATAACAGGAGATAAATAGCTTTTGATTCTGTATTTCTATGCTTTAAAGCATTAACGTTTGTGTGTTTTTCGTTATCATTGGGGGTACCTATCCGATTTAAAAAATAATGTGGGCAAAACATGTTGGTAACTATCTTTGCTGCAAAATATACTATATTTTGCGTAGGAACAATAATCACCATCAATGCACGAGCAAAAAAAGTTCTAAAATTCAGAATTCTTTGATATCAATATGACTAAAAATTTTAAATCTTTTTTTTTTTTTTTTTTTGGTGGCAACTTTTAGGATATAATATTCTCGTTATGAATGATTTCTAAAACATTCGACAATTTAATTTCACAAATTAAACATTTTTTTCTAGAAAAAGTTTTAAACCCAATTTATTGAGAATATTGCAATTTCTAGGATACTGTTGGGGTCAGAAACTATAACTTTGGCATCACAGTAACTTATAAGATGTAAGTGCTCGTTTAGGACAAATTTTTAAAAAAGGATTCCTTAACTCTTATCGACAACCTCATTGCATCCGTGGAAAACAGATATTCAACATTATAAACTATTCGGACGGATTTCACACCGTATAAAATACACTCCATTCTCTTCAAACATAATAGTTTATGTTATTTATAGTTTCTCAAATTGGTGCGAAGCTTCTGTTTATGCTCATGACATCATTTCAAAGAGTTATATTTCCAATGTAGGAAAATTTGGTGTTTTATTTTCTGTATTACTTTTAACATTTTGCATATTTCCAATTTTATATCCATGCATGGTTTGCTTTTCTTTCATAAAAATAGTATATGCAACTTTACATGTATGATTTTGTAATTCTATGATTCAATATGCTTATTTTCATCATATTTTATCACAATGAATGACCAATTAAAGGTAACATCTCATTTTCTTTACTTATCGCAAGTTATTAAATGTTTATTCTCAGCAATATCGCTCAGACTAATCCCTCTGAGGGAAGTCCTAGTATAAACATACATTTGAACAATTTATATGCACAACAGGTAACATAAACATATTTATTATTTAAGGAATAAAATTATTCTCTACTTACAAATTTGTAAATTAGAAATGTTTATTTTATTATTATTGAGAAAATTGAAGTCTTTTAGAACTATTTTATCACAAAGTAAATTGTCATTTTGTTCCTCTAAGTACTGTATAAGGCCTTCAATGTAAGCTAAAGCCGCACTGTGGCTCACCTTCTTTGGTTTCCTTCCATCTTCTTCATTGCTATATTCAAAATTCATACCTAACGCTTTTTCTGCAATTTCTTCATTGGTTACATGCTTGAAAATCTGATCTAAATCAGGATAAATCGGTTTTAATTTATCCTGAATAGTAATACAACTCTTTTCCTTTAAAACATTTTTCAAAAATTTAAATTTAGATTTGTGGATAATCAGGAGTTTACTGTATACATAAATTAAATATTTTATGAAATATGAGCATTTCTAAGATGTAATTTTTATCTGTGCATGTGCAAATTATAACAATGAACTTTTACATAATCTAATAGTCAACTCTATAGAGCAACTCATTTAAAAAAATCCAGCCAAACATCATGAAAATTCAGAAATCTATCATTGATAAAGTGAGCTGATTTTTAGCTGCTTTCAAAAAAGCAGCTGCTGATATGGGGTTTTACACAAATTGTCATTTTTTTATTAATTGACTTTTAGGTAAAAGTTAGCATCTAATGAATATCAATGAGAAGATTTGGAACAAATGCTTTAACTTTGATACTTTATCACGGAATAAATTTGTTCTGATACTTACCCAAGAAGAACTGAAGCATCAATAAAAAATTTAAAATTAAAATTACAGGGTTGCTACTCAAATGGGAGAATGAAATTCCCTGACTTTTCCAGGCGTATTTCAAGAAAATTCTAGTCTAGCGGTGTAGCATGTAATGGACATGCTGAGGGTAAAAAAAACTGTTATATTACTAAAAAATTCTTGAATAGAGTTGCGAATCTCTGAGCTAAAGCTCTTTATCCCAATTCAATAACAATCTTTCTTTGAGGTTTACAATTGGAACCACTCTCTTTAACCTTTTACAGGCCAATGTTCCCAATTGGGAACATAAGTTAAAAAAATTATTACAAATTAAATTTAATCAAACTTGACTCAAAAAAATTAGCCGAAAGAGTAAAAAGAACCCTTGATTTTTTAAAATAGAAGTTACATTCCTATCGTTAATGAGGAAATGTACAGAAAATCATAAAAAATGATGAATACCCACTATAAAATAATCAGACATAAGAATGATTTTTTGAAACAGATTTTTTGAATTAGATAACAAGATTTTTTTAAACAGAGGTTATATTCCTATCATTTATGGGGAAATGTGCGGAAAATAATGAAAATGAAAAATGAACACTGGAAAATGACCACCGGAAGTAACCAATGTTCCCAATTGGGAACATTCTGAAAATTACATATAAAAAAATTTGCATCATATTAAATGACTAATATCCCTTAACTAAAGCATAAGAAGGCATAATATGCAAAAAAATAATGTAAAATATGCCTGGATCTGAATTTGGCCTGTAAAAGGTTAATAATTTATTATTGCAAGCTTTCAAATTAAATTTCCTACAAACTGTACAAACTTGCTACAAAATATTTGTGCACTGAGTTCACAAATATTCATTTGGTTAACTATATCCCAAAATCATTGTCTAGTTAAAATTTATTTTAAATAAGGGAAGGGGAAACAGTGTGTGGGGAGATGGAGGGTTGTGATAATTACTTATTATCACGTGAGAATAACTACTGGAAAAAGTTTTAAAATCTGTAATAATGAGTATTAAAAATATAAAATGTGGAGGATGAAAAGAAAATTAAAAAAAAAAAAAAAAAGAAGGTAGATGATTTTTTTTCTATTTTTAAATATGCAGTTTGCCAAATCATGGAAAATTCTCACACTTCTGGCCATAAAACGATCAAACTTTCTTAGAGATCGCAATGAAAGTTTATCAAATTCCCTGACTTTTTTAGGTTTTAGGAAAAAATATTGAAATTCCCTGACTTTTCCCTGATTTATTTGGCTAATTTCTCAATTCCCTGACTTTTCCAGGTTTTTCAGATTGCCCAACAACCTTGAACAATAATTAAATTTGGCAATATGTAAAAAATCCCTTATCATTCAGCTGCTTTCTGAAAGCAACCACAGCTCATTCTGATCCAGCATATCTTTCTGAATTTTCATATTTGACTGGATTTTTTTTAAAGAATTGCGCCAACGAAATGACAAATTGTGTAAAAAAATCTTTGTGTTGTTCATGCATGCACAGATAAAAATTATTTCATACAACTGATCATATTTCCCAATTTGTTCAATATATTTGTATTCCATTTATACTATATTGTTTTTTATTATATATTTTTTTTTAATCTAGCATTAAATTCAGTTGAAAACTCTGGATGATATAAAAGCTATATTATTATAAATATACACTTAATCATACAAAAATCAATGGACATATTATGCAGTATCCACATATTTGTATTCGGCAATGATGGATCATTTCATGCATTTACAGGGTGATGCTAAATATTTTTCTTTCACTTTTTGTTGCCCACCTAATTGTTCTCCTTATCAAATTGACATTGATAAACATGAGGTCAAACTTGTTCCTTTTAATCCTGAAATTCCAGAAGAATATGACAAATATATTTTTAAATAATGGGTTGGGGAAAAAGTAAGTTCGCTTTTTCATGTTTTTCAAAGTGAATTTATTTATATAAATTAAAAAAAACTAATCAAAATTTATGTGCTATTTTGTTCGATGATCTTTTGCCATTTTTCTGGTAAAACAATAATTCTGCCACTGTAGAATTTCTGAGAGTTCTGGGCAAAAAACTAAACAATGTGATTTTCACAAGCCTTTTTTGAAGTCAGCTTAACACCTTCAAGAGAGTACCGCATAGGGCGTAACAAATGGTAATCCGTCGGATCCAGGTCCGGACTATACGGTGGGTTCATCAAAACTTCCCAACAAAGCTCTTTCAGTTTTTGCCGAGTGACTAAAGATGCATGTGGTTTAGCGTTGTCGTGATGGAAGACAGCAAATTTCCTTTCGATCAATTTTGACCGGGTTTTTCAACTGCCTGCTTCACTCGCATTAGTTGTTTACAGAAGATAGTTGAATTGATGGTTTGGCCAGGTTTGAGCAGCTCATGATGGAAAATTCCTTTCCAATCCCACCAAACACTCAGAATCACTTTCGTAGGCATCAATCTGGGCTTTGCCACCGTTTGTGAAGCTTCGATCACGATCTTTTTAGCACATTGTTGTTATACGTGATTCCCTTTTCATCACCCGTAATGATTTGTTTCAAAAATGGCTCGATTTCATACCGTTTCAGTAGCAATTCACAAATGAAAACTCTCTCCATTAAATTTTTCACTGTAAGTTTATGGAGAACCCAAGTATCGAATTTCTTTTGGTATCCAATTTTATGTAAATGGTTCAAAAGTGGTTTATGGTTGATGTTTAGTTCCGTAGCAATGTCGTGGGAAGAAATATGTCAGTCTACCTGGATTGTTTTTAAAATTTCATCGAATTGTTCAAGGATTGGCCGGACAGGGAAAGGTTCATCTTTAACATCGAAATTTTCGGAAGGAAAACGAGCAAACCGATTCTGACTTTGGCGTTTACTTAAGCACTGATCACCATAAATGCCACACAAGTTTCGATGAGCCTGTGCCAATTTTTCCCTTTTTGGAAGTAAAAAACTAAAATGTGACGAAAATGATCTTCTGAAATCTCTATTTTAAAAACGCAATAACTTTTGACTGGTTAAACAGATGACACTACCTTTATACCTAGAATTTTCTAGAGACTTACCTTTCAAACGCTGTATAGTATGGCTTAATTGAGTAAGTATTACTCGAGATATGCGACTTTAAAGGTATCTATTGGGAAAAAATTAATTTACTTTTCCCCCAACCCAATATTCAACAAAAAATGCCTAAAATGGAAAGTGTTCAGTCATTAATAATCATATAGTGTATAGCAGAATTAGTGAGATAGTCTTCACCTTTTTTTCCTGAGATGGTATCTTAGCAATTTTTTTCCCACTTACTGAAAATATCACAAATAGTTAAAGTAGCCACAATGCCAATTCAAAGAATGCAAGAAAAATAATAATACAATAAAACTATAATTTCAAATTTGTGATATTTAAATCAAAGATTTTTTTTTAACCTAAAAGATCTATGTAAAACAAAATATTGTTGACATTTTTACATTGAAAATATAATATATATATATACAACCATTAATTGTATTATAATATATGAAACATTGAATTTAATAACTTACACTACATTGAACATGGAGGGAAAAAATAATTAAAATGAATACAAATGAAATTTGTAAAACCAAAGCAGAATTGTCAGGCCCCTAAATACTTTGAAACTACAAATGAAGTGTGTGGTTTCGTCTTCATATTTGCCATGAAAAAGCAAAAGGAAAATTTAAGGAAAATGATATAATATGAATTTGGGGCTACCAACACACATAAAACTAAAATGAAATGAAAAAAATCCCCATCAAAGACAAGGCACATCAAAGTTACTAAATTGGCTACAAAATGAAAAGGGAAAAAATAAAAATAATTATCGTCAACATGATAATAATAAATAAATTACAAATGGAGTAATGTGATAACAGAAAAAATAAACCACACACCATAGTTTACCCTATTAAGATTTAAAATAAAATCCTTTAATTTGACTATTCTAAGCTAAACTCAATATCTAAATATAAGATGATTTAGGATTTAAAAATAGATAATTAATATATTTGCTTTATACACTTAAAAAAAAAGTATTATAGGTCAACAATTTATAAAAAGTTAGGTACAACTTAATCATGTAAATTAATTAAATAATATTAATAGAATTAATTGATGTAACTATACTATCATCCATACATTGGTGTCAATTAAACATCCATTATAATATGTTTTTCAATTTAACAAATGCATTTCCTATGTACATATATTTCATTTATACTGACCAGTGCATACTGAAATGTGTCTTCAACATGCATGTCTTCTACATGAGTTACTAAGTGATAAACAGAAAAGTAGTTGCTTCTGTATCTTCCATCAGGAAAATCAAAAGGATAGAGGGAATGAGTTGACTTGGTCAACTCCTCTCGGCTTTCTGCAATGAAAAATGAAATAAAATGTACTTGATTATACATAATTGTTTATAAATTAAATTGCTGTTTATTCTAGAAAGAAAAAAAGGCAGTAGAAAGGCAGCTAATTAGTAGCAAGAGCATATTAGTTTATTAGAAAAAATGATTATTTCAAGGGAAATTATAATATTAAGTTTAGTAATGGTTAAAAACATTTTTTTAGATATAATAAATCAAGTATCATTTTCTATGAAAGATTTTATAAATTTTGAAAATAAAACAAATTACAGCGTGATTAATCAACTTATTTTTCTAAAGAAATGAAGAAGTTTTGTAATTTTGTTCTCAGACACATGGACTTTTAAACACTATGGGGCAAGAAAGATTTTAACAAGATATCTCTGGGTACAATTAGAAATGCATTTCACTATTTCAAAAAACAGTGGCACGTATTTTGCAGATTTATAAAAGGTCAAAATGCTGGGCCTTTAAATAATGGTTTAGCAATAACACTAGCTAAATTAAAATATTTAAAGACTATATTATAAGGTTTAAATTTTATTATCAGGAAGAAAATCAATATTGTAATCTTATTTTACTGCTAGGAAAAAAGCATAGAATTACTGTAGAAGAAAAATAAAAGAGTAGAGATCAGAAAGATAAAAAGACAAACTTGATATATATAGGAGACAGAAACAAAAAATATGATACAGTAAAACCCCGATAATTCAGATTAATTGGGACCAGACCCAATCCGGATTATCGAAAATCTGGATTTTGTGGAGAATGAGAAAAAAATGAATTAAAACATACCTACAGAAATTCACATTTATATTAAACATACTGAATATTTACAGACAGTGAAAAGGTTTATTTTGTAATTTTAAAATCTTCTGTTGTGACAGCTTTATATAATTTTTGAGGGCTGCACGGCCGTGCATCTGCTTGAGCATAATTAGTTTGCTGGGTGTAGTCTCCGCCTGATGTTCAAAATAAACCATTAATTGTTGTAAATGATTTGTTCCTTCATTATAGCTAATAACTTTTGGTTGATCATCATTGATAATAGTGTTTTCGTCTGAATCATCTTCATTTTCAACTTCTTCAGTTGTATATAAAGTTATTATTTCATCATCTGTAAGTGAGACGTAAACTTCATTATTTCTTGCTTCATTCAATTGCTAATGTCGGTGATATTAACATCTCAGCAAACATCAGTTTTTTTTTTTTCTTTAACATGCTCACAATATCTTCAGGTTCTAATTTCCCTTGCATTCTCGCCTATTCTTATTTCTGTTTCATGCTTGCTTGTTACTCAAGAAAACACAATTTGTAGATCATAAATTCTTTCTCAACTTTTGAAAGTAATGACTCAGCAACCTGCTCGCAGACTTTAAGTGATGCATTGTTGTTTCTTTGAAAGGTAACATCAAAGGGTTTAAATGGAAAAGATTAAGGCATTCGTCCGAAAATATTTCAGAGAAGACATTTTTATTCAGAATACGAAATTGAAATGAATTCATGTTATTGAAATTTTGTTAATCACTTCTCAAACTTAAAAAAACTATCTAGATTGATCCGGATTAACAGAGTCTGAATTAGCGGGGTTCTACTGTATTTCAATATGCGTTTTTTAGGGAAATTACATAATTAAAGATGGGCAGGCATTCTAAAGAGAAATAAAATTAAGATATGATTTTGATATAAACTTTAAGTACTTACCTTGGATATATTCAAGTCCTGTCACTAATATGACACGACAACTCAAATGTGCAATTCCAACCTAGATTGAAAATATTTTAATAGCATTCAAATCTGCATTACAATTAGAAGGATATGACATAACAAATAAAATGAAACATTTAACCACATTCACTACTTTCTTCCCCCTCCTCTTTTTCATTTTTAAATAGATGCAGAAATGATTTTTTAAAATGATTCCCGTAATAATTTAAAATCACTAACTAAATTACTTGATATATATATACAGTGTTCTCACTGACATTTTTCCAACGTTAGTAATTTGGCTAATTAGAAATAAAAAACATTCGCCAGATGAAAAAGTATTAGCAAAATAGATTCTCCATGTAGCACAAGAAAAATTATCTTTAATCCTTTAAGATACCTCCTTTTTTTCAATATGTTTTAAAATAACCAAACTTTTTTATAACTGAGACCACGATTGTTAGTAATCTAATTTCATCTATCCGCTACAAATATATTAAAAATATATATGTATGCATATGTATGAAAACTGAAAATGAAAAGAAAGAAAAGCAAAAAGTGAGCACAAGCAATTTGGCGAATCTGATTGCTTGTTTACTCGCCAAATGAAGAATTTAGTCGCAATTAGGCACAATGGTGAGTGACAGCGAGAACTCTGTATATATATATATATATATATATATATATATATATATATATATATGTTAATAATTTTAATAATGAAACATCAATACATAAGCTGATAATACTACCTTATAATACTAATGCATAAAACTAGCTGATAATAGAATTTAAGACAACAGATTCACATATTTTTTGAAGGAAACATTATGTTCTATTAAACCTGGTGATTGAATCGAGTATACAGAACATAAGTCAAAATACTTTTTAATTGAAAACTAATGTAAACAAATATTTTCTCAGCAGTTTTCCATTAGATGAATGCCAATCACAATTTGCAACAGAATACCAAATGAGTTAGCTGCTTATTTCTTGGTGACAAGTGTAGAGTCCAGGTAAGAAACCATCAATTAAAAATTATTTTTTCTTTCAGGATTCTCTTTTATCTGAATAAGTATTTTTCTTCTGCAATTGACAAATGATGGATGTTCTGCGAATAAATATGACAAAAGAAAAATTCATACGCACTGTGATAATTACTCATAAAAGTGAGATACAAAAATTATTCTTTATTCTGAAGCACCAAAATTGTGCTGTAGCAAAATAAGACACATATAATTGTTATATATTTGTAGCATTTAAATTGAATGAAGAGGAACAATTAAAAAGCCAAAGATTTTATTAAAATTCATGGAATGAACTAATTGTTGCAAAACATTCAGAATACAAAAAACAAGCATGCAATCTTGTGCTCAGATGCAAATAAGATACATGCTTAAACCTGATTTCAGGATTACATTGACTTACTAACTACAGTTTGATTTGTATGTTTTCACTAAACATCTATTGATTTCCATGAGTATTCTGTGAGTCATATCATACTGCAATGAATTTAAATGGCCACACTAGCATTAAAAAATAAATAAATAAATAAATAAATAAATAAATAAATAAATAACAAATGATAATAAAACTTCATTTAGTAATATTAAATTAAATCAGTTTTATGCCAATTCAGTAATGGAACATTAATTATTTTTTCTGATGATAATTTCATCCATATTTTGTTTTGAATTAAAAAATATTTTAATTAAACTATCCTTTGGCCACAAGGATTAACATTTCTATGTGTTTATATTAACATTTGCTATACTTGCAAAGCAGAGAACATTTTTTATGGCTTCAAATATATATATTTTTCTATACTTCATTCCAAATAGAGAGACTCAGAATGAACATAGCAGTTGCAAATTTATAAAGGCCATGAGATGCCATTTGGGACAGATTAAAGGGTAAGCAATTGCCCTCTGAAATCCAACTGCAAAGAATTTCATGTTTCAGAATATCAGTTATTACAGTTCAGGTTCAAAAATTCTAGAAATTGCACTAAAACTGAAGTGGTGATTTGTTAGATTTGATTAAAATAGAAATATAAGCATTAAATAAACAGACTGAACACAGAATTTAATAATTATCAATATTTGAAAAAGCCTTGCAATTGCGGCATTCATTCTGGAAGTAAAATGCATTTATCATTAAGGAGAAGTTTGACTAAGAAAAAAAAAGTATCAATTGCTCCCCATCTGTACAAAACAAGATCAAAAGTTGTTTGTTCCTCCATAAGAAAATTTTAAAATGGTGTCCCTGATGCCAGGGAATTCCAGTTTTCATAATTTTACACAAATCAAGAAACATTTGTTCGTCTGAGTAAATTTCAAGGCAATTTCATTTTATACTAAGTCATTCCTTTCTTAGCTTTGGTAAATGATTTTTTTTTATTTTTGTGGCAAAAAGTGTGTGTGTCTGTCTGGGGGTAGAGGTGTTATTTTTCTTTCTCTATTCATTTTAAATAATATATATAAATACTGATTAAAATAAGAGAAAACTATATTATTTTTTGATAGCAAAGTGATGATTGTTGCCTGGCAACAATGAACATTTGACTTTTGCTGATTGTAGCTTGCAGCCAAGACATTACAGAAGCTACCAATTCACATGTGCTTCTTTTTTTTCTTTTTTTTTTTTTTTTTTTTTTTACTTTTAATCTTACTTTATTTTTGATATATTACAGGAGAAGAAAATTTTTACTCATATTTGTAGATATGTAGTGCATAGAACTATTTAGGAGAGAAAGAGAAAATATCTTTAATTCCACTTTTATTTTAATATTCTATTTAATTTACCATAATCATTACTCATGACACAGAATTATTAAAAGAATTTAAATCAGTAATTTAGAATAATAATGTTGAATGTTTATTTTATTTATTATTATTAAGGTATATATTTAACATGCTGTTTGTTCAGGGTGTAATTCAAGAATACCAGCATAAATTTAGTACTAAGTGTAGATCAAATAAATCTGTTTTAAAATCAAAATTATACTTAGTTATTAAAATCAAATAGATATCACAAAAGAATAAGGTACATTTTATTAAATAGAATTTTTTATTCTAAATAAGTTTTGTTGACTTTTAGATTACATTAAATGCATTTATAGAACTTTTGGGTCATGCTTCAAATGTCTATTTTTCAATTTAAACGAAATGCTTAAACACACACAATTAACTGAGTTTATATACAATTTATTGTTATTAATATAATGTTAATAATATTACACAATTAATTGTAATTTAACACAATTGTGTTAAAAATTATATAGTATAATTATATATTCATCATTTAATGGAGTTGCATAGCCTTCTATTTATTCTGTTGAGCCAATTCATATATCAGACTAAATGGAATGATCAATAAAATTAGCTGAGTTAATTAGGTACTTCAGATTCACACAGGATGACTTAGTTTGCAGGGAATTGGCAGCTTCAGCCAAGAAATCCCTGGTTTGAAACCTGACATACACATTTTTGGCTCGGTCGGAAAATTATAACTTATACAAATTTTATATGCTTTTAACAATTATTTATTTTACTCAGTGTTTTTAATCCTAATTCCAAGTGGTCACTCGATTGATTTCCCATTGTTACAAAAAAAAAAAAAACAGACTGTCAAAAAAATAAAATGTACTTTTAAATGCAATTTGTTTGAAAGCTGTACCTCAATTTGTTTGAGTTATTAATTTTTTGTAGTTTTTAATGCTTTTTTTTGTCATTATTGCAAAAGAAGTATTCCATTTCTGTACATTAAAAAACATGGACCAAACAGAAAAAATAATATCTAAGAATCACAAGGTTTTAATTATGCTTCCAGTATATCTCCATTTTCGAATGACAGAAACAACCAAAATGATTATGACTTTCAAAATGGTTAATAATTTCTTGGATAAAAAATTCCACCCTGTAAAACTCGATAGAGAAATTTCAAACTTGTTGATAAATCCCACCTTTCTACATAGGGTGTCCAGTAAATAACTGACCTATTTTGAACTTAAATAACAAGTAAACGGTTTGAGATAATAATGCGCGGTTTGCGGTATTGTTATTAGAAAATCAATAAATTTTTAAACATGTACTTTGTTAATATAGTTCAAATTTCGGAAAAAAAAAATATCGTGCTGGCGGTAACAGGCTGTTTGAATACAGACATGACTCTAATTTTCATAAATATGAGATTTTCAGCTGAATCTGAATCTATATGTTGAATCGACTCTCGAATCAGCTTCAGAAATAGGTTACGTTGGTTGGAAAGTGATTTAAAATAATATTTCTGATTGAACCATCTGTATTATATTTCCCCTCCTCAGTCTTGAGACTGAGATATTATTTTAAATATTATTATATTACATTAACAAAGTGCATATTTTAAAATTTATTTATATTCTAATAACAATACAGCAAGCCGCGCATTTTTATCTCAAAGTTTTTTTGTTATTTACATTCAAAATGGGTCAGTCATTTACTGGACACCCGGTAAGTTTCAATCTCTGACTTTTTCATTTAAGATGTTTTCAGAGTTGCTACTCATATGGGAGAATGAAATACCCTGACTTTTCCGGGTGTATTTCAAGAAAATTCTAATCTAGCGGTGTAGTGCATAGTGAACATGCTGAGGATAAAAAAATGTTCTATTACTCAAAAAATACTAAAATTTCTAGAATAGAGCTGTTAATAATCTCTGAGCTAGAGCTCTTTATCTCAATTCCCCTCCCAAATCAATAACAATCTTCCTTTGAGGTTTACAACTGGAATCGCTCTGTTTAATATTTTATGATTGTAAGCTTTCAAATGAAGTTTCCTACAAACTGCTCAAATTTGCTACAAAATACTTGTGCACTGAGTTCACAAATATTCATTTCATTAACCATATCCCAAAATCATTCTCTAGTTAAAATTTATTTTCAACAAGGGAAGGTGAAACAGAGTGGAGAGATGCAGGCTTATGATAATTACTTATTGTTACATGAAAATAACTGCTGGAAAAAAGTTTTAAAATCTGTAATAATGAGTATTAAAAATATAAAATGTGGAGGATGAAAAAGAAAACTTTTGAGAGAGAAAAAAAAAAAAAAAGGATGATTTTTTCCCCCTATTTTTAAGTATGCAGCTTGCTAAATCACGGAAGATTCTCACTTCTGGCTGCACAACAATCAAACTCTTAGAGATCACAACAATGAAAGTTTATCCTATTCCCTGACTTTTCCAGGTAGAAAAAAAATATTGAAATTCTCTGACTTTCCCTAACCTATTTCTCTAATTTCCCAATTTCCTGATTTTTCCAAGTTGTGTAGCAACCCTGTGTTTTGAAAATGTTTTTTTTTTTTTTTTATATAATTATACAAGAAATTATCACTTACAGAATGTAACAAATCAAGGTTTCCACATTCATATTTGTGATACTTTTCCCATGACAGATCCACACAATTTTGGCTGCAATATCGCACTTGTGAGCACTGATGACATCTAAAGAAAACAATCATTTTAAAAAAATATACAAAATACTACTCTCAACTAGTTAAAATTATACATTAAAAATCAGGAATGAAATTTGTAATTTGATTAAATTAATTATAATATCAAGACTCAGTCTTAATCACTATTCATAAAATTCATGATACTTGAATGATAAATTTTCTTTTAGCACCCATACGAAGAAATTTAGAAACTGATTTCCCACATGGAAAATGGCTCTATATGCACAATAAGTTATAATAAAATAATAAATGGCATGTTTAAATTTTTATTTGAATTTTTTTTTTTTTTTTTTTTTTTTTTTTTAATGAAACATTTTTTTATGTACTGTCGAAAATGTGCGTAAATTAAAATAAAATGTAGATGTCGCTGCAAGTTTTGACACTTCCCATTTGTGAAACTAAGTGAAATCACTTTTTTTTAATGACTGAACCACCGTGTGTGTGAAAAAATGTGAGCTTAGAAATGCAGCATAAGTAAAAATTATGTTCTAACTATTAAGGGTGTTCTTAAATCAAAAAAGGGCAACTTTGTGACACATGCATTAATTTATTTATGTTCGGAAATGCATGAAAATAGCAGGTGTTGTTATTCAGAAACTGCCTAATTGCACTCATTCTTTTGTTTTTTAAACAACACAATAGATTTTTCATAACAAGCCTTCCAAATTGACACTTTTGAGCCTATTTCCCGACGAAAGCAGAAAAAACGGTCGAAAAGCAGGAGAAAAACGGGTGATTGCGTCATCGAAATAGCTTATAACTCGATAAGTAATTTAATTATCATAAAATGGAAAAATAAGTTCCATTCGAAATCACTTCCATAGTCAAGCATTCCAATTTTATATCTTTCTGTTAAAAAATGAATTTGTAAATGTGTCAAAACGTTTTTTGCTTGTTGAACAGATCAGTTAAGAACACCCTTAAATGTAGGAGAGAGCCTTAAAATATCTTGGAATATAATGTCAAGATTCACAATAAAAAGTGTTCTCAACTTGATTGAAGCTGAATGAAATAAAATATTATCAGAATTACATTGTTTCGGGCTTGGCTAAAATCCAGAAGGATTTCGATATGTACTGCCTATCTGACAATTAATAACTTTCAATATTTTCCTGGGAATATAAACACAAGCAGCAACTTGTTTAAAAATATTGTTACTCAATGCATCTAATTTTACATCTAACTTGTATTTAATTTTGCTATTATCAAAATCTTTGTTTTCTATTATATTTAAAGTTTTTAGAAAACAAGCTCTATATTTTCTAATGTGCAAAGAATTAAACAATATTGTAACATTCATTCATTATATTGTGTGGGAAGGGGGGGGGGGGTTAATAGCTCTCTCAACACTATTATGACAAAATTATTCTTTGAAACAACCATGAAATGATACAAATATTAAATTTTGTTTTGACAAAACAAAAATCATGTTATTCCTTTTGTTTCCAAATTCTTCCAATAAATTATAATTATTGATTAAAATGCCACTATCTAAAAAAAAAAAAGTATTTGGAGCAGACTATCCTGTTTGCTTTCATCTTCATACACTACTAGTTAGAAAACCACCAATGAATGCTTTTGACCCAGTTTTTTGAAATATTAAATTTAGGTGGTCTTTATTAATAAACCTCTTTTTTTTTTTTTTTTTTTTTTTTTTTTTTTTTTTTGTCTCCCTTTGCTTACAGGATGTTTATTGTGCATTTCTTCAATAGCATTTTTTTTTTTACCCAAAACTATGTTTTTCAAAATGAACCTGTAATTTCATTTTATTGCAAGTCAGTTGAATTTATATTTTAAGTACTTCATCTAAAGAAAAATCACTAATCAAATGCAGATTTCTGATATTATCTTCAATATCAATTGTTTGTAACAGATGTAAATTTTCCATGTGGGTGAAAATAGTCCAGGCCGGGATTTGAACCAGGGATGTATTGGCTGAAGCCACCAATGCTCTTCCAACTGAGCCATCCCGGACACGAACACTGGAGGACTATTTCACCCAAATACCCTTAATGATCACATAATCTGGTCTGATACTATGGATCAGCTCAACAGAATAAATCGAACACCCACTGGGAAATTTACATCTGTTATAATTGATTTACCGATTGAATGTTATAAATTAATCTAATATCAATTGCTTGTTCTATAGAATAAACCAATAAACTGAAGTAAACTAAAAGGAAAAACTTTAACAAACACTAGTTTTAGGTAGTTTTACTTTCTTTCTAGCAATATCTGAATCTGTAGAAGCAGAATTAAGATCACTTCTTTTTCTAAATTGCAATGAATATGTCAATGGTTCGTCATCAGATAGAACTTCACGAAAACTGCATTGCTGTTTGTAATCTTCCACATTAGAACAATTAATAACAATATATATCACTATATAAGACACTAATGCATATAACTTCATACAAATCATGAATATGGAAATTTGAGCTTGTATGGAATACCAATAATATGTGCACTGCACACCCATCAGGCAAAAAAGGACAAAGTGGCTCAATATAATTTTTTTTAAAACATTTCAGCAATTAACATGCTAGAAACATCATGACAAAAAGCAATTAAGTCAACTATAGTGAAGAAAAATAGTCTTGATCTAACAAAATAAAAATTTATTTTGTTGATCTATTTATTGATCGAACAAAATAAATTTAAAAATATATTTAAAACCAAGGGTGTGCCTATGAGGAAGAAGGGATTATGACCCTCCTCAGATTCAAGAAAACATGTTAAGTGTGTTTCAAAACTTGTTCGACAATGCAACTATTTTTTAACAAACACAAAGTTATTTTAAATTTAAATGAAAATGCATGAAATTTGCAGGCATTACCCTTTTCAATAAACATTCATTATCTTATGCATGCAATACTGCTTTGATTATAACCAATTGTTCCCTTATAATCATCTTTTCATGGCTGCCAAATCCCAAAAATTGGATATAAATGTTTTCAGATCTTTAGTAAGAAAAAATTGTAAACTATGTTGTATTTCTGCAAATTTTATACATTTAATAATATGCCTGAAAAATTAATGCATTTAAAGATAACTTCGGATATTGGAATTGTGAACAAACTTTAGATTTAGAAATTACTTATCCACAAATATGTTCTTATTCAAAAAAGGGGAAGGAGAGACATAGCTCCTTTAAATGGAGGCTGGATTCACCCATGCTTAAAACATTACACAACATCAACTATTAAGACCCCAAAAAAGAAAAACTTACGGAACAACAGCTTGAGCTTTTACGTAGCAGTGATGGCAATGAGTAATATAATGGCCTGGAAGTAGAACAGAAGCATATGCTTCTTCAACAAAAAGTGTGTCACCAGCACATATACTTCTGTTAGCCTAAATTATTCAAAATAATAAATGTGACAAGTATTAAAAAGCAAAGTACTTATAGTTTACAAAAATATATTTGCTAAAAGATTACAAATAATAATAACAGTAATAATAATCATAATATGAAAACCAAAGACAGGAACTTCTTAAATACAGTAGAAGCCTGAAATAACGTGCTCCGATATACCACGAATTTGGATTTAATGCAGGGGAAAGTATGTCCACTGAAAAAAAAAATTTTAGGAGAAATTTTGCTTTTAAAATTTTAGTCAAACACAATGAAGGACTTGCAGTGTGCAGTTAGATGCATCTTGATATCTCTGTTGGCAATTTAAATGACTGGATAGAAACTGACAACAACAAATCAATTTCAGATGTCATAAAAGATCAGGATATCATTGATGCTGTAAGCATAAAAACTGCAGTGAGCAAGATGACGATAATAAGATTTAAAATGATGTGGAAATGAAAGACCACGTTCCACATGTTAGTGAAATCATTTCATACTTAACGAAGGTAATTTTGTGGATGGAGTCGCAAGATGATTCCGATTGTGTTCATCTACTCCATCTTCATTTTGTAGTGTGAAAGAATATGCTGAAAAGAAACTTAACATTTCAGTTCGCAAAAAACAACATTTATGAACGTTTTAAAGATAATGTAACACTAAGTTATGTCTTCAACGAATGATAATGATGAATCATTTCACAAAGCGGGTAAGTGTTTTTATCATTTTGAACCCATTCTTTGACATCATTCAGATATACTACGATAACATTATAACACAGGTGTGAAATATGTCTCCCAACAACCACGTTATATCTGTATATTATTAATTAAAAATGTTAAGAAAACGCAAAATGTTTTGAAAGACTATTTTCCTTTCATGCACAATAGATGTCTTGCCAGTTGCCACCATGTGTGAGCAAAGGCAAGACTGAAAGGAAGTAGATAAAAAAGAGAGTGGGGGAGAACAATCAATGAAAAAGGACAACAGATAACAAAAATAGAAACGCAACAATTAGTAGAGTCATAAGATAAGAAAGTTTTAAAGTAAAAAAAATTTTTTTTTTAAATAAACAGAAAATAAAGAAATGCAAATAAAAGTGAATTATAAAAAAAAAAAATAAAAAATAAATAAATAACAGCAAGAAACTAAAAGTATAAAAAACAGACAAGGTTGAATGATGCAAGAAGAAACATAAAAAAGCTTATTTAGCAAAGCAGGACAAGTTAATTGCAAGCTACTGAGAGAGTAATGGTATAAAACTTTTCATTAACAAACATACTGTAACTAATATAATTTATCAAGAAAATTTAATTAAGAAAAGCCAAAGTAAATTTTAGCATTTTGCAAATTTAAATTATGGCCATGATCTGAAGGTAGCTTAAAAATATAATATTCAGAAAATTCTTGATGAAGAGACATAACAGACTCAATTTTTAAGATGGGTATTAAGATTGCTTTCAGTAGTTTGAATTATAGTTTGTACCAGGCTTAATAAAATTAAAAGTATTCTACCAGCCACTTTCAAGAATCTATCGGCCTCAAACAGAAAAGATGAGAGTGCATTTCAGAAATTTATTTTCATGATTTACAATGTTTTTAAAGGAGAAGAGTATAAATAAATACATATTTATAATATAAAATTCATTTACAGAAATTTGAAGTGAAATCATCTATTACATGTAAAGTGTCTGATTTTTTAACACAAACTATAATTCCATTGCATTTTGCAATTCTTACAAGTAAACTGAGTCTTCGTTGCAACTGATCATCATAAGATCATGTAATATATCTGGATGCAGATAATTGAAAAATGGAATTCATGGATTTCATATGTGGCCAGGATTGCAAATACCATCCATTTTTATAACACAGGACAAAGTCTAGTGTCTAAAATCCTCGGGACTTTACCAAGTCCGAAATATGGATTTTTCTGAGCTTTTGGTCATCAAATATATCACTTTTCCAATGAAAAGAAAAAAAATTTCATTACTTAAAAAAGCAAAATACAACGTTCATATATTAAAAATTGAATGTGACAACCATTAATACTGAATTAAACTCATTTTCATAACAAAATAATATTAAAAAAAAAAAAAAATTCTTTAAAGGAACATGTGATTTAAGAATAAATTGCAATTTACTTAACTATCGAACATTTTAGCTAAAGTGCACCACTGCTTCATTAACTTAAATTTATCACTAATACTTTTTTTTTTATTATTATCCAGTTCATAGACATGAATTAAGATTCGGTTATAAAGCTTACTTGCACAAAACTTTTTTTTAGGTGTGTGTGTGTGTGTGGGGGGGGGGGGTTGTTTGTTTCAACAATTTTGTTTTTTTCCCCTCTTTGAATATTCCACTAAAAAGTCTGAACTTTAGACAATTCAGAAGTATTCTGATTTAATACAAACTAGAAAGCAATGGTTCAAAATCAGTTTTTTTTTACCTGTTATACCAGAAGGTATCCACCAACATTTGATTAAGTCCTTCCCTTTCCATGCACTTATTCATTTCTAAAATTTTGCTTGGGGAAAGGAAAGTCAGCTGCCTCCATACTCAATGGTAGAAAACATCTTAATGTGGCAAACAACTTTAGTTTCATAACTCCCAGCTATTTTAAAAATTCATTCACAAATGAGTACTACAATGATTGATAGGAATAAAATATTACCAACCACATCTAGATTTTTACTTACTATTTGGCAAGTGTCGTATGCTTAGCCTGGTCTGCACATGATATATTGGTCAATGAGCAATGCAAATTTACTTGTTCGTTAAAGAGAAAATTATTACAAACAACTAACAGAGTCTAGTTTGCATTTAAGCAAATAATTTTCAAAAAATTAATAATTCTTTTGTAATTCTTTTTTTTTTTTTTTTTTTTTTTTTTTTAATTGATTTCGACTATTAAAAATTTATACTTAATTTTTCTTTTACTGTGCTGAGTTTGAAATAAAAATAGTTTAAGTTTATTCTCCAAAAATGATTTAAAATAATAATTGCATAAAGAGAAACAGGAGCTTAAAAAAAAAAAAAAAAAAAAAATCCTCATAGGAGTTAGAAGGGCCAGAGCCCCCTAACTCTCAATGAAAGTGAATTTTTAGTAGAGTTATAATGAAAAAATATTAATGTTTAAAAAAAAAAAATTTTGAAAAAAGTCTGTAGAAAATGTTTGTTCCTTTTTAACTTGTTAAATTTCTTGCTTTTGCACTAGTGCATTTAAAAGAAATGTTTTGCATGGGAAATTCTGACCAAATAATGTTAATGGATGCTTAAAAAGTAGAAAGCTTGAAATCATAGAATGAAGCTGGATATTTTCTTTGCAGCACATTTTGGTAACCTCTTCATTGGATCAGAATAATTGGTTGCTCACAAGTAGAGCTTTTATGTCACTATTATCTAGTTATAGAAAGAAGCTGATATCATTCATTAAAGAATTTATGTTGTTAGCAGTTGGACAGGGGAAATATGGCTTCAAAAAGAAAGTAATTTCATTTTCTGAAAAAAACTAAAATCATAAAAAAAAAAGACCAAAATTATAATAGAAGAAAAGCTGATTTTTCTAATTTATATGGAATTTCATATTCAACTTTGCAAAATTTTAAAACAAAAATTAAAGAAAAAAAAAAAAATCAATAGCAATTGCTCCTAAATTGGGAATTTAAAAATTTACAGCTTCAAATGGGCAATTTGACTGCTTCAAATAAAAGCACAATTTATCCTAAAATCCACTTACAATGGATTATGAACACATTGTTATCTTTGATACAAAAATATTCTAGAAAAGACATTTTCAGTGCTGATGAGACATGATTGTTTTATAATTTTCTTCTTGCTAACACTTTTGCAGTAAAAAGCGAAAGCTGCCATGGTGGGAAACTATCCAAGCTAAGGCTGACTATTTTCTTATGCACAAATTCGGAAGGGAGTGAAAAGATAACACCATTAGTTGCTAGGGAAAAAAAAAAACTCTGGTGTTTCAAGAATGTAAAGAACTTTCCTGTTGAATATGACCCAAATCAAAAATCCTAAATAATTTTTGAAAACTTTTTTCGCAAAGTGGGCAGACAGGTGCACTTACAGAAATGTAGGATTCTTTTATTTGTTTATGCTCAGCCCATGCTGTATATTTAAAGTTACAAAATGTGCAAATAGAATTTTTTTTCAGCCAATTGCACTAACAAACCTCAACTTTGTGACTTGGGGATTATTTGATTGTTCAAAGTACATTACAAAAATTAACTTTTGAAAAAAATCTTTTCTTACTGTAGAATGTGGGAGAGGAAAAAAGTTATAAATATTCTAGAAGCACTTCAAGTGCATCTGAAAGTAAATTTATTTTTCTTCTATTTCTTAGTGTAAAAATTAAAACTATGTGATGCTTAACAATTTTGTGATAAAAATGAAATTCATTACCCATGTCAGTGCCAGTCATTATACATCAGAATGTTTCATACTCACGAACATACTTTTGCCTTTTACAGGCATAAAAGTGGAAAATAAGAAAAAAGGTTGAAAATTTTCCCCCCATCTATAACAACCAACATAAAATATAACTCTGCTAAGATTGTTTTCTTTTTGTAACTTAGAAATTATTAAAAACAAACACAAAATATTTTTTAAATAGCAATAAATGTAAAATAAATTTAAGTAAAAATGAATGTATAGATTAATTAAATCAAAAAAGAAAATTGATGGGCAGTCTGCTTAAAGATATAAATCCAAATTTATCCGATGAAAACTTACGTGAAGTAGAGAGATTAATTTTTCAAAATAAATATTCTTTTGAATGGTTTGACTGTTTAAGATGTTATCCCCCCCCCCCTCTTAACAAAATCATGCTTTGTAATAATTTTTGTTCTAGAAATGCATTTCCAAAAAGTGCCACACTAGAATTACTCAAAAGTGTTGTACATTTTTTTTTCTAAAAAGAAACTTTATAGAAACTTCCTTTCCCTTTTAAGATATTTTAAAGAACTTCAATGTATGAATTTTAGATGCCTTTAATAAAAGCTCACCTTTGATTTGATAGCTCTTCTGCACAACAATTTAGAAACAATCGACAAAAATTTGAATAGATAAGATGTCTTCATGTTAAATTTTCCAGACACTCCCTCCCCCCCCCCCCCCTCTATTAACCTTCCAAAGTTTTCTTTGCATTTTTGCATCAGTCTATAGAATGTCCAAAATTGCTTTTAAAAAGTTAGAAATCCTTCTTTAAAATGAACTCTTTCATGCCAGCTGATAATAAATACAACATATGAAAATAACTTTTCAGAAAACTAAATGAAATATTGTCTGATAAATAAATAAAATATTTTACATACTTGATAAGTAAATGAAAAAAGAGAAAAAAAATACTATACACACCAAGAAACTTTTTCTATGTTAAAGAAATTCTGATAATTGAATGAAATTCATACTTACCACAATGTAACGACCTTTTTGTTTATCATGAGCCAACTTAACTGCACTACTAGCACAATCTATTGCAGGATGAGATCCATAACTGAGAGGTAGCAGACCATTTTCCTTGGTTTCTACTTTTTCAACTGCACTAAAGGGAAATTGGTCAAAAGGGTCAAGTATTTTTCCTACATATATATGAATATTATATTTACAAAGATAAACATATATTATTGAGTGGGATTCTACTATTAACATAAATTTATTAATATTTAATAAATACATTTGCGCATATTGTATTTTTTATTGACTTTACTTTATACTTAAATGAGTTTACTTTCTTTTATTTTTCAGGCTTATTTAAATAAAACATCAATAATAACACAAAGAGAAGTTAATTATATATTTATTATGATAAATACAAAATATTAATGAATAAAATAAATATTTTTTACAATCTATAAATTTAAATTTCTATATTTCATATAATAATTACATAACAGTAAGTTTTAATTCTGCTTTTATTATTTTGATATAAGAATTTTCAGAATTTCATTTAAAATTTAATTTTTGTAATCATATAACAGTGCTGAATGTTGGCCACTATATACCATATTGTGTCTCTGGGTATGGGATTTGGCAATTAATAGTTATTAAAATTCAAATAGTTAATTAAATTTTGAATCACTAGTAAGGGGCTGTGCATATATAACATCAACATTTTAATAATTTTGGACCCCCCTCCCTTCTGAAATCGTATGTTATCTTCCATCCAACATTGTATTTGCATAGCCCCTAAATGATTTTAATTACTTGTTAGGTCCTTATGCCCAGGGACACAGTATAGACAGTATTTCTGATTATCGTTTTAATGATTTATGGGTGTGAATTGCACGAAGCTTAGATATTGTGATCAACATGTTTTTAGGAAATTGCATTTTCATGTATTTTACTTAGAAGGCCACCAATATAACCCAACATATTTTGTTGTAAAAATGCCCAAGTTAGAAAACCGATTACAACTATGCATTTAAACAAACAATACAAATTTCTATAATAGACGATTCTGATTTGTCTGCAATTGGTGGTCATAGTTTTTGTCAGACAAAAAAATATATTTAATAGCTTTGGAAATCGTTAATACGTAAGGAATTATCAGTGTCTGCTTAATCACATCAACCAAAAGTTTTCTCGCTCAGCTCAACTTTGTGCAGATCCCATATGCACATGCTAGCATAAAAATTAAATAAAGATTCTTCAAAATAAACTTACTTCAGCATCATTTCTTCAGCTGTAGTTTTAAGCAATTCAATTTCTTTTTTCTGCCTTTCTGTAGAAAATAGGCAAGTTATAAACAAACATTATGACAAGTAGTTAAAAAAAATAAATATTTAATAAATAAATTTTTACAAATAGAAAGTCTGCCAAGAAGAATGAAACATTACACGCCAGTTATTCTGCTAAGAATAATTTAAGATATAATGTTCAAACAGGATTTAAGATATAATGTTCTGCCCAGGCCCAACCAACCATATAAAAACTTTATTGGCCTGGCTAGCCTGACCCCAGACTTGTATAAAACCAAAAACTTTCTGCGCACATAAATTGAGTCAAAAAATTTCTGCGAATCTAACGTTTAATAAAGTTACGTGTTATATTATTTCATCATGGATAAAATTCGTGTTTTTTACGCGATTTCTGGACAGAATTTGCGTTTTTTGTATGATCTGTCAAAAAAATCTCATTTTTTAAACAATTCATGGACAAAATTTGTGTTTTTTACATGTTTCATGGATGAAATTTGCGTTTTTGAGCGATTCAAGGATGAAATTCTCATTTTTTGCACAATCTTTGTCAAAATTCACATGGTTCTTGTCTTTGACCGTCTTTCATTCGATTGTTTGTTGAAATGTGCGTTTTTTACTCAATTCATTGTTGAAATGCGCAAATTATTTGAGATCTTTTACGAAATTTGCATTTTTCTCACATGTTTGATAAAATTTGTAAACTTTTTTTCTGCTATCCTTAGACGAAATTTGTTTTTTCGTGACCCTTCGACGATATTTTATGCTTTTTCCGTGGAACTTTTACTAAATTCGTGTTTTTTTTGCAATAATTTGATGAAATTGGAGATGTCTCTTTCTGCAAATGATAGACGAAATTGATTTTTTATGACAACGATTCGTCAAAATTTGAGATTTTTCGTGTATAAAATTTCGGACTGATGAATTATTAAAGTTTTCAGCATCAAATGCCTTAAACTTTGGAAAAATCGAAAATTGGCCCTGCTTTTAAATGTAAGTAACCGCTAACTGTAAGTAAATCGTACATAAAATTGGGTGAATATTTTAATTTTTTGGTTCTAAAAAAAAGCTACAAAAATAAAAATTGTTTCTTTCCTAAAATTTTCTGCAAAGTCCTTAAATTTTCTGCGTACGGCGTTCACGCGTGCGTCTATATTATACAACTCTGCCTGACCCACACAAAAATTTTATAAGTCTGACTGGTTATAAAAGTTAAAAATCCCACATGAGCCCTGCCTATTAACAAATCTAAAAACTTTACCTGTCCCAAACTCAATTTCTACAAAACAAGCTTTTTTTCTGATTGTATAATCACAATTCAAGAAATATGGAATAATATTAATGATCATTCAAATAATTAAAGACATAAACAGTCATTAAAAAATTGATTTAGACAATTACATTCAAATGATAATCGAAAAAGAAAATCAATGTAGTTTAGAATGAAAAAAAAAAAAGGATGGTAAAAGAAAATCACAATTTAAAAAGCTGCACAAACATAAAAGTAGGTTTGTAAAAATTTCTCTCTACAATTATATTAAACCAAGTTACATTTCTAAATATTTTACTAAACAAATACACAGTATCACTTTATTTTTACAAAGATAAATAAAATATCAGCCTAACATGAACCCAGCTGGAAAGAGTATGAAAAAATAAAATAAAATAAAATAAATAAATAAATAAAAAAAATAAAAATAAGATCTGAAATGAATGAAGACCTGACCAATTCACGTCAGCCCAGAGTCTCTTTAAAAGAGATTGTGCTGAGTCTGGAAAGACTTATTTCATCACAATTTAATTCAAAAGAATATTTTATTATATGATGCTGCTTGTGAAACAATGTTTAAGTATGTATTTTCACCATTTCTGAGTCGATTGGAGAAATAGGGGTAATCTCGCCCCCCTGCCCGTTTTGCTCCTTATACTTAACCAATGAACCTCTAAAACTAATTGGGGAAGAATCTTATCAGAATGTATCTATATCCAAAATTTGAAGTAAATCTGATAATTCTACATGAAAAAACCATTTATCTAAATTAAAAGGATGGGGGAGGGATTAGCCTCCCATACTTCTCCTTTATACTTAACATATATACCTCTAAAACTAATCAGGGAAGCATCTCACCAAAATGAACCTATATCAAAAATTTGAGATAAATCATAATTCTGCATGAAAAACCCATTCATCTAAATTAACCTCTAAGTGTTTGGAACATAATATTCCGTTCATTAAGCTCCAGGTTTCACTGCAATATAAGCAATATTTGAGATAATATTATTCTATAGATTTATTGAATTTTCAATACATTTTTGAATGATTAATACTCTCAAGAATTACATTCATATTTGTAATTATTATTTTTTTAATGTTGAAAGAATCCTACTTTCTGAATATTTAAAACAAAATGCAGAGAAAACATTACAATTTTACCCGTTTGCAAGACGCTCAGAGGGTTAAAGAAGCAGTGGGGGATATTAAGCCCCTGTTTCTCTTTTTTGCACTTAAGCAATGAACCTCAAAAGCTAATTAGGGAAGTGCTTTATCAGAATAAACCTATTTGCAAAATTTGAAGCAAATTTCATATTGCTATCAAGAGTTGTTACCTACATATATAAATACATGGGCTTTGTTAGCCTATGAGCTAAAAAGTAAAGAACAACAATTTTAGATGATAAAAAACAAAACCAAACAATTACAAAATATATATTGGTGTACTGCAACAAAAATTACAAGCAATGAGGTGAAAAATTATAATAATATGCATGCATCTTTTAGTAAAATTATAATAAATAATATTTTTGTTTTTAAACATGAAAGTATCGATATATAAGTACATATATATATATGCTAAAATATGTGGCACAAAAATCGCAGAGATATTTATTAATTGTTTAATGGCAATGCCCAAATGAAACGCATCCTGTGTGTAAAAATCCTTTAGCAGGATTTAGACCGAGATAAATTTTACACTTTGTTTTTTTGCTGCAATTATGGGGCTTTAAAATATTGTTACTTTATTTTTCTTTTCTATTCTTTTGGCTTAAAAAATAAATAAAAATCATGAATTTTAAATGTTTCAGTTTCAAATTAAAGTTACTATAAATGAAAGAGTGAAAGGATTATAATGCATTTTAAATGAAATACAAAAAATTGCCACATGTACAATATTTGGCGAGCCAAGTTAGCATAAAAATACCAAATTCTTGATTTATCAGCAGAGATGCTAAATACACTCCACATTGACGCGATTTTTTTTCTGGCACCAATTTGGCGAAGACATTTTTAATATCAGTTAAACATAAATATTTTTTTAGCTATTTTCTATTATTTTAAAAAGGAATCAATAATAAATAAAAAAAAAAAATAGTTAACTATAGAACAAAACAATTTATATTATAAAAAAAAGTAAATAAACAGTTTATTAAAGAATAAATAACAATATCCGGGTTATCATGTGAGGCATATAATTGCCATTTTGTTGCAATTATGCCAATGTGGTGTGCATATGACATCTGTGTCTATATCTCTAGCAGAATCTTCTAATTTGGCAAAAAAAAAATTGAGCAATTGAAATAAATTACGAATAAAAGCAATATAATTTCATGTTTAGTATGCATTTAACCCCTTTAGCTCTGATGGTAGAATTTTCTACCACATAATTTTAATTCCAAAATGTCACAATGGCACCAGAAAATTCGACCAAATTTATTTGAAAAAGGTTTAATGCATTTTTTTGTGTTTATCGTTAACCGGCTTTTATCTTTGCAAAATACTGGTGCCAATGTGACATTTGGAATTTTGAAGAAATTTACATCCCAGAGCTCAAAGGCTTAAGGGAGATCAAACTGGTCGCCAAAGGTGGATCGTCAATTATGTTCAGAAATATATTTAAATTCTAGTTTTGACACATTTTTTTATATTTTTCAGTGTGATCCAAGGTTCTCTCTGCCACTCGCAATTGCACCAAATTGTGACAAAATCTTTCATTTGGTGAGTAAATGAATAATTAGATTCGCCAAATTGAAAGAGCTCATTTCTGCTCTTTTTTTGTGTCTTGTTCCAGTTAAGATTCTTATCCATGTTACTAAATGATTGATTACAGGAGTGACTTGATAGAGATATCAACTTGACACCAATTCAGTTTAGCAACAGCAAAAGATACAGAAAAGATACAATAAGTATTTCAATGTTGTTATATTATCGCTATCTGTGTGCTGGTAATTTTGCAAACATAATTAATCACATCAGTTGCCAAATCTAGAAAAGTTTTGCTGAAATGCAATGTTGAATTTGCCATTTACCATACTGTTTATTAGCTGTATGCACCATTGGCCAACGATCAATTTTTTTTCTATCGGTTGCAGTCTAAATCTTATAACAATTTAAAGATAAAAGAATGTTTGAAATATTTACACATTTAGTAAGACATTTTGAATGTACTTATTTTTAATAGTTTCTGTAGCGTATAGTTGAATTTTGTTTTTCTAAGTAATGACAAAAAATTATGTTATTTTAGAACACATTGAAAAACAAGTTGGAAATTGCACGTAAAGCGTAGCAAACGATGTGCGTTCGTACAATAAGGAAGTTTTAAAAATATCAGTCTTCTATATTAATCTCCTAAAATTGTAAATAATTACAATTAAAATGCGCACCAAACAATGCTCTCCCTATACCATTATGCAATGGAATACTTTTGTGTGGCCTTGTAAATCAATAACAAATATTCTTTGCACCACAGATTATGCAAAATGTATATTATAATATGTACTTTATAGATGCATATCAATTTTATTACGTTCAAATAAATGTAACACCATTAAAATGCATTTGAAACATTTTCCCCATTAACCGTAATATAATGGAATACTTTTGATTGTCCCTGTAATTGAACTATGCATCCGATTTTGATAAAATTTGAAATAACTTGACAAAATTATGTAATAATTATATATTTTTAATTTCAAACGATTCAGTTGGGTAGTTTTTGTGTTGTTATATGCAGACGGACTGAACGACAACAATAGGTGCTACGTATTTACATAATTACGAACTCACCTAAAAAGGACAGATTTTTCAGTGTTTCATGCTGAATGCATTTTGCAAATATATATATATTTATTTTTTCATTTGGCTAGTTTTTTTATTTCTTATTTCCCAAATTGCTAATGTTGGTCAAAAGCCAGCGAGAACCCTGATGTAATATAACACAAAATAAAGAAAGTTATAAAATAATTATATATATATATATATATATATATATATATATATATATATATATATATATATATATATATATATATATATATATATATATGCAACTTTTTAAAATTTCCGAGAATTTTGGTCTTTTTTAGCATTTTTTTTTTTTTTCATATGAAAACAGCTTTGACTCTAAAAAAAGAAATAATACATGCATATAACACAAATCTTTTTTCAACATATACATGTTAGACATTCTTAAGTATAATGAACAAAAAAACTAGTCATTATACATAAATCTAAAAGAGATACAGCTGATTATATACAAAGAAAATTTCAGTAATTTCATGAGTAATTCATCATAAAAATAGCTATATACATATATATATCAACAAATAAGTCGCTTAGAGCAAATTCTTTAGTTCATTACTCACTAGACATTATCAAAAAGCTACACAAAAAATTTCATAATTATAGGACAATAAAACTGAGTTAGTGCAATAGTCATTTATATTTTCCAGTGAAAATCTAATTTTTCAGAAAACACATTTAAAATTTTCAAATTTGGTTTAAATTAATGTTGTCTGCCTTTTTTTTAAAAATAACTGTAATTTCATTTTTAATAAGCATACAGAAAAAATAAAAATAAACTTAAAACAAAAATGTTCATTCTATAAAAAACATTTTGAATTTTCATCTAAATTGACATCATAAATGTAGGTGGATACCTTAAATGTTGATTTGACTATCAATTATTACTTACATATATACATACAAAAAAATTCAAAGAAAACAAGACCTACAATTACAAGTGGTTCTTTATAAAAAGTTTTGAGTGCATATTTTAGATTTTAGCAGGATACCTGGAAATTTTTTAGTGCATATTTTGATGCATTTTAAGTACACATAGTTCCTTTTCTCAATATCAGTATCAGCTTGGCACTTTTTCAAAATCCTTTAAATCAGCTCTTTCCAACCTTTTTTCTTTCACCTATCCCTTTCATAAGCTTTTCCTTTTGGAGTACTCCCATTTCTCTTATATCTGCCACCCCTTTAACTTAACTAGATAATGCAAACATGCTTTTTTTTATTTTACAACTAAATAATGAATTGATACAAATTACATTTTCATTTCTAACATTTTTGTGACTTTTCTAACTTTTTTTCTGATTTCCACCATTATTTTCATACACCCGCAGCAGGCCATTCACGTAACCCCAAGAGTATGCATACCCAAGGTTGGGAATCACTGATTTAAACAATTACAGTTTTAGCTAATTTTACAAACTTTCTTTTTTTTTTCTTGAATGAGTATCTTTTTAACTATCTTAATTTTATTAATTGAGAAATTAAAAACTTAAACTTGATGACATTTCTATATTTTCCATGACCCTATGATGAAATTGTATATTTTGCAGTGACCATTTGTCGAAATTTGCGGGGGGGGGGGGGGGGGGGGGGGGGGGGGGGTTATGTCCAAAATTTTAGACCGATCATTGATGTTTTTTTTTTTTTTAACTTTAAGAGCAAATCATCACTGTGAGAAACAACAAAGAAGATCAAAATCACAGATATGCAAAAGAATCTCATGCCTGTATTATTAGATTAGTAAAAATAAATAACTAAATGATCTCATTAATTCGCTTACTGTAATTTTAATATTGCATCAAACTGACATTAAACTTTATAAATTGTATTGGCCATAATCAGTTTTTCTTGTTTATTAAAATTATAAACAATTCATTTCACCAGATTTCTTATTACTTTTGAGAAACATTTTACATAATTTAACATGAATTTAAGGAAAATTTTATTGTTAGAAAGAAAGAAATTACCTATTCTACGAGCATCTAATCTGGCTTCTTCAAGGAGTTTTAAGGATTCTTCTAAAGCTGAAATAAATAAATAAATACAATTCAGGAGTATTTCAAATAGTTTTGAAAATAGAAAAATGATCCCATGTATACAGGATTGCCACTCTAATCTTGAAAAAAAATTCCCTGTATTTTCCCTGTACTGCAACGCATTTATTCCATGTTGAGTGCGAAAAAATATATGCATGTATGAAGGCTAATTAGAAATGTTATAATTTGCCATTACCAAATTCCCTGTGTTTTCCAGATCTTTTAGGATTTTTAAAAAAATTCCCTGGATTTTTCCTGTTTTGGGAGGAGATTTAAAATTCCCTGTATTTTCCCGGTTTTTCAGGTGACGTGGCAACCCTGATATATAAATCATGAACAAATCTTTGAAAATAGAAAAATAATCTAATATATATAAATAATGAACAAATATTTGAAACACAGTTACAAATTTATGCATATGTCTGAGTAAGAAAAGAGGGGACAGGGAAAGAGAGAATATATATTAGGTGAGTTTTAAAAGTTTTAAGTAGCTAAATAATTTTATAATTATTTTCAACTGTTTGTAGTCCAAGAGCCGACAGCACAAAACTCTATGTCATCGAGCACAAGCAAAAACCCTCTATTTTATGGAAGAGTTGTAATAGGGGAATCTAATGATCCATTTCTGCCGGAAGTGAAGTGGTGCATAAACCAAAAGTGAATGCCACTAGTGGTTGACTCACAGGCTTAGCATTGTGCTTTCCTGCACCCAGATTTCAATGTTTTCCTATTTTTGATTGCAAAACAAACAGAATGCTAAACATATCACACACTTGTGGTATTCATTTTTAGCTCAGGTGAGCGATTCTTGTTTAAATTTCCACCATGAAATTTTTTATTGATTATTCTTGTATCACAATGCAATGTTTGTTTCCACTGTTCACGGGCTGATACTTCAGTAATTTAACTTATTCACTATGTACTTTTAAACTAACTTTAAATTATTTTACCATAATTTACCATAATTTTTAAACTAATTAATTTTTATTTTATTTAATTTTTTTTTTTAATAATCTAACAGTTTCGTCAAAAGATAAATATCAAACATTTCTCTATAATACCACCAACTTACACATTTTTCATGCAACAGCTCTCTTAATATTAACAAAGAAAGACCTCCGGTCACAAAAAATTGATTGTCAGTGGCAGTGAGAGCATTAGTTGCTTTGTTTTTAGAATAGAGAAATATTGCTAAAGCCTTAAAAACCATTTACAAGCCTCTTAACATTACATCATGCTTTTAGAGCCAAAGACTAAAAACTGAGATGGCAAAAAGAGAAAAAGCTATCTTATCTTTGTAATTGGGATCATTTATATCACATTTTTATTTCATCATAAAATTAATTACTAGCAAAATTTTTAATTATCATTTAATCATTTTTAAATAATCAGAACTGAACATTTACAAATAATCTAAAAAAAAAAAAAAAAAAAAAAAAAAAAAACTATGATTTCTTTAATACTAATCTCATTAGCACATTTAGTTTGCATTATAAATAATTATAAATTATTAAAACCTTTTTAAGTTATGCATAATTGGTAAATAATTCAAACTTTACCTTCAAGAGCTAAAGCAGGTTCACCCAGTTTCATGAGACATTGGCCTTTCCTCTGCAACAATTTAAACCGCAAGTCGCGAGGATATTCATATTCTATGGCTTTTTCAATATCATTTAAACATTCCTGCAAAAAATTACTGAATTAACAGCAAATAGTAATCATAAAATAGCGATACTTATATTTTGAGGCTCATTATTAGTGAAACTTGAAATTTTCTGCTCCGATATACATCCTATTGGAATCGGAATGTGATCTTTATGTTTTACATTTTTTTTCTGTATTTTTTCCATAAAAGATATTTTTTTTATTTTTTCTTTGGCAAAATATTCCTTAAGTACATTTTAAATTTTACTTCAAGTGTTAAAAACTAATTCACTGTTTATCATCTCTACTACATTAAATTAAACATATACGTATTCTAAAATTGATTATAGTACACATAGCTTATAAAAAAAAAACTTTTAATAAACAGATTTAATAGTTTGTGCACACAACTTGCAACATTTACAATGTCAACAATAATAAAATAAATTACTTTCACTTTTTTCTTTTTTTATCCATTCAAGCATCTTGAGAATTTTCTTGCATTTTCATAAAAATGCTTATAAAAATAAATTTTAATTCAAATTTTCTTCCTCTGTTTCTAAAATACACTTCATGCCCCTTTATTTGATATACATTTTGAATACAATTCTGTTTAAAATATTTTTGTCTACAACAGATTAAAATTGTTTTTGAGAGATGAAAAAAAATATGGGCAAAACACTCAAAGAGTTAAATGAACTTTGATCCGAAATTCCAGGCTCTAAAATCAATCTTATAGGATTGAAATGCAATGATATTTATTGATTATTGAAAGTTATTTAACTTTATATTTTTGTATTATTATTATTTCTTTATGTTCTCAATTGCTGCCAAATTTTATTAATTTAACAGTACATTTCTTAATATTTAGGAAATGCATCATCACATTGTTTTGTAAAGTAGTGTAAAAATAGAGTAGTAAAATAAAATTTTAGTTTCAAGATAAAAAACACATAAAAATAAGTAAAATATTGTACAAAAAAAATTATGACTCTTTAAACTTTCAGACACTGTATTTGTCTACATTCCAATTGGTTATTATTGCATTCACTTTTTTTTAAAATTTATTTTGTACTAAAATGTAAAATTAAAAATATGTCTTTATACATCACTGTTGCCGTACAAGCAGAATTTTTTTAATTCAGAAAATACATTTTAAAGAGAAATATTCTTCTTATTTAAGGAATGAATAAAAAAGAAAAATATTGCTATTCAAAAATAATGGTAACAGTCGGAAAAAAAAAAAGTTTTTGAAACTGAAATAACTGATATACATATATTTTGGATATTTGCCATCTCTAAGACAACAGTCGATACTTGTGTGTTTATGTAAAGCTTATTTTCAACCTGCATATTCTAACAATTAAAACACAAATAAAATGTCAAAAGCTTTCTGAGCAACAAAGCAAGATGTCAGTAGACAATGTGTTCGACATGCCTGAGCTAGAGAATGTTGCTGGTTGTGTGTACGATAGGGCTGGGCGATATACTGTAATATCGTTACATATCAATATTTCTTTAAGACCGCGGTAACGATATTGAGATTTTAATCCTTCCGATATATCGTTTCAAACGGTATTTCATCCTACTTTCGGAATTACGGAGTTACGGAATTTCGAATCTACCTCTGTCGGCACAAAAGTTGTTTACTTCTGTAAATGTTCGTTTTGTAATCGGCACTTGCGTGATACTTACGGTTTTGAGCCGGTGTCGCACACACACCGGAATATGGGCGAACAGTCTACTTTTTGCGCTGGTGTCGGGCAATAACGGAATATGGGCGAACCGTCTACTTTTTGCGCTGGTGTCGTGCACATACCGGAATATGGGCGAACAGTCTACTATTCTGATGTACTGCTTTATTTATTGGAGTTCGTTCGGGAATCGAAGTTGAAACACTCGTTTGAGGTTCGGGTATTTCCGATACAATCACTTGTTGACTCCATATCGGTGGCTGACTGTTGTTTTCCTGTGCTTGTGTACAGTTATTGCTGCCGGAATGCAGAATTGATTGACATATTTCCAAGAATGTGAGCACAATTAATCGATATTTCTTGTATCTTTGTTTTTCATTTATTAATAGCATTAATAAATAATTATATTAAATCACACATTATTTTACATTTTTTATTAATAACATTAATAATTTACATGTATGGTAATTCTATTATATCATTTATTTTAAGCAGAAATTTTACTTAAAGCGGGAGTTTTTTCTTTTTTCATTGTGATTCCCCTTAGTTTTAGAGTTTATTGGATACTAGTATTTTTACCTGTTTTGCGTACGGGTTTTTGAAAAAATCCCCCCCTCCCCCCCCCCCCCCAAAAAAAAAAAAAAAAAAATTGAAATTTTTTTTCAAAATTAGGAAGAAAAATACTTTTCATTTTGAAAGATCGCTAAAACTCTATGGATGGTGTCTTTCTGCTTGGCAAAACATATTACTCATCCACAGCAGATGACAATATGATTATTGTATAAACATTCAAGTTTCAATTTCGCTGAGTTCGATAAACAAACGATGGATAGTTTCCTACGCTTTCTTTGAGGTTCTTCTGCACTGGACACTTGTAAAAGATGCTCAAATTTTGTAATAACTTATTATATTTTAATAAAAATTTGTCACAGAGCCTAATTTACTATTATTGCGAATTGCTGAAAATTTGAAAAAAATCAGTAAATTAACTTAGGAGTTATGAATTTTTTTCCCTTTTAATGGTAAAGAATAAAAAGGTTTTGTTTTTCTTCCTCCCCCCCCCCCTTTCGTTTGTATGTGCCGTTGAATGTGTTTTTCGCGCACTTAAACAACTGAAACTAGTTGATACTTTCACAAAACCCTTTTTATAAGTTAAGAAAAAAAAAAATCGAACAGTTTATCTCTCATAAAAGAATGAGGATAGTTTTGATTTTGAATATAATGGCTCCTTTTTATTTCAAGAGTTCACTAATGCAAAAACATTCGCTCAATGTCAATCTTATTTTTTTTATACCTCGTTTGCATTTCCATATTTTTGTTTATTTATTTATTTTTTGTTTTTGTATTGCACATCTGAGGTTGATCTTTTTCAACAAAAGCCATTTTTTAATATTTGTTTTCAAGTTTTTTTTTTTTTTTTCTTTACTGGAATACTTTCATTTTTGAAATTGGTTTCGAAAGTAAAAGCATCCTAGAAAAAAAATCTGTAAACAAAATCGAAAAAGTAAAAGATCATTATAGAGATTAATTCAGCATTATTATTAAAAGAAGAAAAAAAAAAAAAAAAAAAAAGTAGTTAGCAAAACGTCCTGATTTGGGACTTTGTACTCCATTAAAGAAATTTAGTGTTTTCTTAAAATTATTTGATTATTCTAATGCTTTCATTTGTATTCTGACTAATAATAGAATTATTTATTATAAGAAAGAAAAGAAGGTGTTCCTTACTGCCCAAAATTGTTGAAATGCAAATTTTTCTTTGTATTGTAAAAAAAAAAAAAAAAAAAATCTAAGTTTATAGGTAATTAAAGTATTTTCTTTCAATATATCTAATGTCTATTTGTTGTCTTATATTACATTTTCTTGTTTCATTTTAATGATTTATAATGTTTAACTTTCTAAGAGTTTTCAATAACACATATTTTAGATCAGATTTGCAGGTAAAGGGTTTGCATATTTTGAATCAATACATAAAAATTAAAATTTATGTTCCTTGGAATATGTTAAGATATTGATATTTTTGTTTTTTCTTGATAATTAACATACACACACGTACATATATATACTATTATGTGTTTGTAGTATTTTATACAGAGGACAGTTACATTTATGACCCTATAATGGAGTGACATATGAATTGAAATATATCGATATATCGAAAATTATCGATATTTGGTCAGCGATATATCACGATATTAAAATTCTGATATCGCCCAGCCCTAGTGTACGAAATTAGTAGATCTGTTTAACCCTTTAATCATCACAGATTTCATTTTACATAAGATTTTAACAGTGAATGATGCATTGGACGTGATTGGGATTTGAATTAAGGGGTTAAAAAGATTTTGTAAACTTTTATCTCTATTGTAAACACTTCTAGTATACATACAGGGTTGGTATAAAAACCGGTTTTTTTGAAAAAAACCAAAAAACCGGGTTTTTTTGGTTTAAACCAGGTTTTTTTGGTTTAAACCGGGTTTTTTTCAAATCATTATTTAAATAGCATTTACAAGAAAAATAACTTGAGTTTTAGAAAGTCATGAGGATTTTTTGTAATTAATAGTTAATTAATGTTAAACATTCACATTAATATTTATTTTTTTATAATTAAATAACTAAAGCATAAAAATTTATAATTAAATTATCTTATAAGTTTAGGTTTCTATAGAGAAATATTCATTGTGTGAAAAAAAAAACTTTTATTTATTAGTATACTTATATAAACCTTTTAGATAATAATTTAAGAAATAATTATATGCAGATTGATAATGAAGAACATAGTAAAGGGCAAACAAACATATTTTACTAAATTAACAGAAATAAGCTGAAATAGAAAACATTTTCTTGTGCATAATTTAGAAATTATTTACAGTATTAACATCAACAAATGATTATTAATCTCTTACTACATATATTTACTTAAAAAATATCAATATGCATTTTATTAATGCTAAAAAATACATGTGTATTGACTTACTTGATACATCAACGAATGTAATGCTTACACAAATTGAGACACAGGCTTAGAAAAATTATTATTATTATTTATTTATTTATTTATTTATTTATTTTGAATACAAGCTTTATTTTTTCTGTTTCTTTGTTCTTCAAAAGGTGAAGATTTAGCATTAAATTTTTTTTATCTGTGCAAGCATCGAGTTACATGGATATTTTTGTTTTGTAAAATTTAATGTATCCTTTTTTTCTTGTTCACATTGTTCACTTTGACTGTATTGTGGTTCAAGCATGTATACCTAAAAGGACATGGGTGTTAGGGCTATTTTATACCTGGACTAAAAAACTATGAGACTTCTTTATTTACATTTTTTTTCTCTTAATATTTTTTGAAGACCCGTCCAATTATAAACTGCATTAGTAATGGAACTTATTACTTTAGATATTATCCAGGGCAACTGCAATAGAATTTAACAGTTTAAACATATCTTCAACATTTCTTTTAAAATAAAAATTAGACAGATACAAGCTTTTGAATATTTTTATCAATAACATTCCTATTTTCTACACAAATTTTAAGTAAATTGGGGCAATTTTTAAGGTAAACATCTAAAGCATCTGAATCACACCTAGTATTATAAGGAAGAGCTAACTTGACAGCATTTACATTGCATGCAATTTTTACATTTGGCTCTTAAACATGTTTTTGATGTATTTCTTATTCCCTCAAATGAAAACCAGATTATATTTTCCTTTTTTTCTAGTTTTAGACATTCTTTTATTTCAATATATATAAGTAGCTTTCTTAAAATAAAATACAATACAAAGTAACTAGAAACAGAAAAAAAAAATTGTAAAAACTGCAAATCCAATCTAAGAAAAACCAAAGCTTACTAAAACCAATAGCTATGGAACAGAGAAAATTCATTAGCATATAGAACAAGAGTAACCAATGGAAAAAATGACTTATGATTGTGTCATTATTGATACATGATGCAATCCTTAGTAAATCATAATCAAGTTATCTAAGCAGTAAAATTGCATTTTTGGCTGGCATGTGCCATTTTTGCATTTTTTAAAAAATAAAAGGTTTAAAAAAGAATTAAAACTAACTACCTTTTTTAATCCTCCACAGTTCACTGTAGAAAAATATTTTGCCATGTCAATTTATAGCTAGTAAGAAAAATTAGATTGATTAAAGATGTTTGTCACTTTAAAAATTTAATTTATCTTTAGCTTTGCTTGTAGCTCCTCCATAACTTTGATTTTGCACATTTTAATAATATGTAAAATAAATGAAAACATTAGGGAAAAGGGAAAAAAACCAAATTAAAAAAAACCAGCATGGTTTTTTAAAAAAAACCACTTGGTTTAAACCATGGTTTAAACCACGGTTTAAACCAGCGTGGTTTAAACCAAACAACCCTGTATACATATATATTTGTATTTTAATAAATGAATTTTCTTATATAATTATTGATATCTAAGCTATAATTTTAGCATTTGAAATATAACCTAAGTATATATATTTTTATATTTTAGAAATATTTTGCAAGCAAAAAGCAAAGAAATGTTCTTTATCAAGAGTAGGATACAGTAGACCTAAGTACACAATGGACCACCCCCTACATTTTATTTTAAAAGCTTTTGTTTTAGGCTAATTGATTACAGCATTGGACTGATTACTTGTAGCCTTCAAAGCACATTGTTAGCTCAGACTAAACCGACTGGTTGTTTTGAGTTTCTAAAAGTAAAAATTTTCATCATTGTACTTTTCTTTATTAATAACTAATGATTATAGATAAATAAGATAAAACAGAATTTTGTAAGGGTAAAATACTTGTTTTTATTTAATATTAAAGTTAATATGCTTAAAAAAAGCTTTAAATAATATTGTGAGAAAGTGTTGAACTTCAACATGGGGCACAGTAGAACATCCACTGCTGGGATACAGTAGTCTACAATTCACTCTGTTACTGTAATGCAGAATTTTCTAAATATTTAATAACTGCTTATTCTCTAGAAATAAATACTGTTTTAAAGTATTTATTTAACTGTAAAGTAAAAATACAAAAATTTTAATTTATCTAACATAGCAAGAAATATTTTGCTTAGCACTTAGGGTAACACCCCCAGTAATTGGCATGCACCAGTGATTGGCACATTTTACAAACATGTCCTAAAAAAAGATTTATATCCAGTCTTTTAAAAATTCAAGACCATATATCAGTTATATGCTCATTTACGTTAAAGATTATAATTTTGATTTATTTTACAAGATGACACTAGAACCTAGGAAAGAGAAACAAATCTGGCTTGTATCAAATTAGCCATTTTGTTGCAAATTCTTGTTCTTTGGCTTAAGGAAGGCATGCTTTTCAATTCATTATTATATGATTTATAATATATTTTAAATTTTAATTGACAACAGTTTTGTTTCGTTAAAAAGGGTACTTTAATTGTGTAAAAGTATTTTTGACACAAATATTTGGATCTCGGAATTAATGGTAGTTGCCAATTAATGGTGCTTCAATTTTGCTAGTTCCGAGTAATTGGCACCTATTCCAATTACAAGGAATTCGCAAGGAATTTGAGATTAAACCATTTATTTTGGAAGTACTTTTAAAATTATAGACTAATTTTATTTATCATTTGTTTTTATTTGAAAATATAAATTTTATCAGTAATTGGAATCCATTAAAGCTTCATATGACAATTACTGGGTATTAATGTAAGTATATTGTATTGTTTTAAAGTTTTCACATTTCAGATTAATATGCTGATTTCTTACTCTCAAAAACCTGAAATATGGCATCTTCATCTACAGTAAATTAATTTAAAGCGATTAAACCCAATGCAAAATGTAAAGTTTTTTTTTAATATAAACATATGCCAATTACTGGATCACAAGGTGTCATACATTGGTGCTCTAGGTGCCAATTACTGGTGATTTCAGCAACTTTTTATAAATATATTTTTATAAAAATACTTTTTCAATTTTTTTTGCTTTTAGTGGGCAAAATAGATGCACAGATATGCATTCTTTGATTTAAAAATATTTCCAAGTAAATAGCTTATTTCTTTGTAATGAAAATTGAAGTAAGTTTAACGACAAATTCTTAATGCGCCAATTACTGGGGATGTTACCCTACTATTAAAAAAAAAAAAAAAAAAAAGATACAAGTATCCTATTGGCTGGCTGCCTGTTAATATTAAAATAATTTCTGGCAGGTTCTGAAATTTTATTATTCATTTTAAATGCAATATAAAATAAATTTGGAATCAAAATTTTATGGTTATCAATCTGTTCTTTATATTAGTGTTATAGCAAAATAGTTCTCAAATCCAAAAGTTTTGCAGGAAAATTTCAGGTTCATAAGTATTTTATGATTTTATTTTCGGAATTTTCATGACAATGACTTTTATTTAATAACTTCACCTGATTTGCAATTGTTCCAGTATCTCAATCTTATTTAAAAAATATTTTTAAAAATATTTTTTTTTTTTTGGATATGTTTGCTTGAAAAGGTTACTTACAAATATGCATTATGTTATGTTATTTTGTAGGTAAAAGGGAAATAAAAAGTATTTAAATTAATAAAAAAATAAATTTATATTGTATTTCAGATAATACTTAATAATGGACAACCGTGCCCCAGTGGATGTATCAGTGTACCCCACTTCAGGGGCATGCAGGTCCATATACAATTACAAAAAAAAAAAAAAAAAAAAAAAAAAAAAGTATTTGAAACTACATTCTGAAAAAATTTTGAGCAAGTAAAATATACTTAATGAATGTTTAATATTTTCAGGCAGATTGGACCTTCCATTAAAGAAAAAAAAAAAAAAAAATGAACTGCAAAATTGGACTACTGTACCCTCCTAGTCTCCCCCAGTACAAAAAAAAAAAAAAAAAATCTGGAGAATTTTTAAAATATAAATTGCAAGCTCATAGGATTACATTACATAGGATTTACATTTACAATCTAACTGACTAGATGGAACCCGTCAAAACTTGACGGCACTACAGAAATAAAAGGTATTTTCCAGCTATCAAAGGATTTTTTAACGACTAATCTTCAGCAAAAATTTCAATAAATAAAAGAAAAACCTGCATTTTATAACCAGGCAAATGACCCGCAATTGGCAGAGTTACATTCAAACATGCTGCTATAGAATTAGAATCTCTCTCATTTGATAATTTTCCATTTACAAATACAACACCAATAAATTGTACATGACATGAATAAATCATAAATTACCATCATTTCTCATTTCATACAAAATATACATACTTCACTTACTTTGCAGCAAAATAAGACTGAATTTATAGTTTGCCATTTAGCAACAGCTGTAACAATAATCTTCTCAGTGGTTAATTTGTTTTTACATTACCCACCCCATTCAACAAATAAATATTTGCATTTTCAAATAATTTTTCTATTACATTTTCATAAATCAAAAATACATGTCGATTTCACATATTAAAAAAATTAATGATATTTATTCTGGCTAGGTGAAACCCGTCAAAACTTGACGGCAACAATATGAAAGAACCAAAGAAAAAAAAGTATTTTGCCGCTATAAAAAATAATAATTTCTTAAAAATTTCAATATGCTTTTCCATTTACCAACGTAACACCAACATGACATGATCCCAGGCGCAGAATCGGTGCAACGCTGCGACACACGTCACAAACTCTTGAAAATGTTTGAAGATTATTTTTCTACTGTTAAAGTTTTTTTTAAAAAAATGCTAGAAATCATTTACTATGTACAAAAATTTGTCTAGGTACCATAAAAAATGCAAATTTTGGCAAATAATCACAAAAATAGCTATTTTCGTCAAAATACTCCTCCCCCCCCAAAAAAAAAACATCACCCGGAAATTTTTTAAATGGATGTGAAAGAAAAAAACAGCAAATTTTGTCAACAGATTGCAAAAAACAACAAATTTTATGAAAAGATCTCTAAAAAATTTGTCAAAAAAATGCAAAAAAATTGTATCCCAAATAAAACAAATTTCGTGAAAGTATTGCAAAAAAAATCAAAATTTTGCCAAAACGTCTAAAAAAATTAGCAATTTTCATGAAAAAATTTCGAAAAATAAAGCCAAATTTGACAAAAAAAATCCCTAAAAAATGGCAAATTTGTAAACATATTCTGAAAAAAAAAAAAATTCAAAATATTGTACGAAAACAAAAAGTTTTGACAAATGATTGTGAGTAAACAACAAATTTCGTCAAAGGATTGAAAAAAAAGCAAATTTCATCAAATAAACACAAAAAAAGTAAATTTCGCAAAAAAACCCAAAAAATTTTGCAAAAAGATCTTTAATAAAACAGCAAATTACATCGAAAGAACTCGAGAAAAGCGATAAACTTCTCCGAAACTGTCCAGGTATCATAAAAGACACGAATTTTGTCCAAAGATCTCAAAAGCACATAAATTTTGTCTAGGTAATCGCAAAAAAAAGGTAAATTTTGCAAAAAATAGCAAAAAAAAAAAAGAAAAAAAAACAACAAATTTTTCAAAAAGATAAAAAACGACAATTTCTCAAAAAAAAATCATGAAAAAAGGATAAATTTGATAAAACGGCAAATTACATCAAAAGATTATGAGAAAAAAACAACAAATTTCAAAAAACAACTTTCATTAATTGCAGGGGGAAAAGATGCAACATTTCTTTGTTCATCAGAAAAAAAAAAAAAAAAAAAAAAAAAATCACAATTTCTCGATCTATCACATGAAAAATAGAAAATTTGTCAATCAGTTGAAGAAAAAATACAAAAATCGACAGTTGGTTATGTGGGGTAAAAATTATAAAATTCATTAATGAATCATGGATAAAAAGTCATTTAGTTATGTAAAAAAGCCCACAAAAATCTTGTGATTGATCGAGACATTTCAGAATGTTTTTTCTGGGTAATCTTATGATGGGAATACTGCAGTTCAGTGTACCTATTGAACTGTGTGCTGAGTGACATATGTTTATTCCCTCATTCTATAGGCAATTAAATATATGTATGGAATTTTTTATCGCAACGTAATAAGTATATTTTCAACATAGGATCAGAGTAAATTAGTCTTTTCAACAAATAACCTGGTAAGTGAGGACTAACTTTTTTATTGATAGGCAATGTAACATTGGGCCGATCGAGTTTATTTTGATTTTGCCCTTGTTTTTGAAGGACATAATTTAACCGTTTTTTCTATTGCATAACACTTCTTATTGTGTAATTTCTTATTGTGATCTTCATTTCGGTCATATGAAAAATTCATTTCTATTTTGCCTATAGCATTTCCATAATGTTAATAAATTTCTGAAAAAAAAAAAAAATGAAAAAACAACAACAAATTTCCAAAAAAAGGATAAATTCGATAAAACGGCAAATTAGATTGAAAGATGGCAAGAAAATACGACAAATTTCACCGAAAATCCCAGAGAAAACAAATATTTCCTGGTATCATAAAAGACATGAATTTCGTCAAAAGATCGTGAAAATACTTTAAATTTGTCTAGGTACTTCAAAAAATGCAAATATTGGTAAACAGATTGTGAGAAAACAACATATTTTGTCAAAAGATGAAAAAAAGGGGCACATTTCATTAAAAGATCTCAAAAAAGGTAAATTTTGCAAAAAAAAAAAGTGAAAAAAAATTACAAATTTCTGAAAATAACAAAAAAAAACCAACAAATTTCACAAAAAAAAATCATGAAAAAAGGAATAATTTGATAAAACGGCAAATTACATTGAAGGATGGCAAGAAAAAAACGACAAATTTCACCGAAAATCCCTGAGAAAACAAATAAAGCCAAGCTCATAGGATTACATTACATAGGATTTACATTTACAATCTAACTGATAATTAACTTTAACAATAGATCTAACAGCAAAATTCCTAAATGAATATATTTCTGCATATGCAATATAAACATTAATATAATGAAAATTTCTTTTGCAGATCTCAAATAAAATACTAAAACTGAATAATTACTTTGTTCTTTAAGAGATGGAATAAAGCAGCAGATCTATTCCCAAATCCAAGAGAAAGTTCCTCCACATGAGTTTCGGCTTCTTCAGACTTAGGAAATGGGGCAGCCAAAATGCTCTTTAAAAAACACAAAACAGTTTCTTTAAGCACATCACAAAGCATTTTTAATTAAAGCTGAAATGAATTACTAAAATAAAACTTTACTGAACTTCAGCTCAATATAATTTCATAATTTTCTTCCCCAATTATTCAAATGAAGGTTAACATTCATTCCTACACAATGTCAAATATGATATATAGAGTATCCCACTAGAGGATAGACTCTGGAAAATGGGTACTTCTTGGTTATCCCGTCGACCTAGAAGGTTAAATGCCAATAATGAATGATCGTGAATGTCACATTCAATGACATTAAATATGATACACGTGTTTAAAACATCATTAAGTGATTTTATTTTGACTTTTTATTTATATTAATTATTTGTTTTTTCAGCATTTAAAATAAAAATTATGTCAATATGTATAATTTGTACTATTGATTTGGCGATTTGTATTATTTGGCATAATTGGTCGACGGGATAACCAAAATGTACCGTAAAATGTTAGTTTTAGAAAAAAAGTACAGAAAAAACAATGATCATAAGACACAGCGAAAATGTCTGCCCTAAACTTCCAAATACAGCTGAAATACACACTTCTGTACTTTTTCTAAAACGATCATTCCATGCTAAATCCACCAATTTTTTTTTTTTTTTTTTTAATTTAACCTGATGAGATATCAATGAAACTGTCAGAGAGCATTCACCATGTCATATAAATAAGAATATATTTTTATAATTTTTTGTACAATAAGTTATATAATTTTGAAAAAGCATCACTTTTTGGCTTGAATAAATATTTTCAACACTGATCCCCCCCCCCCCCCCCAGTCTTATTAGGTGTAATGAGTTGTATGATCTTTCATTTTAAAGGGAATTTCACAAGGTTTGATTTGATATGCAATTTGATTATGCTTGGTTAAAAATAATATAATATACAGTAGAGTCTATATAACGAAATCCATTGTTCGAGTAAAAAGATCGTTATATAGAGAAATTTGTTGTATAGAGAATAACATTAAAATTTTTATTTAATGTGTAAATTTTGAACAATTGTTATTTTTGATGTGTTTAATTAAGAATTTGAAATTGTTCATAACTCTGTTTAAAATATCACTATCAGTAAGTACGGTATCAGTATTGTGCAATAGTGAGATTGAAATCCACTTCCAAAAAATCAGAGTCACAAATCAAAAATCCACATTATCCTCTAGTATATAAAATTCGACTTTTTTCAAGCAATTGTAAATTATTTTTTCTTCAATAACCCCCATTGATCCTGTTCTTATATGTCAGTTGACACTGTTTTGACAGAGAAAGATGTTGAAAGGTGTATGGGAGAAGGGGGAGGGGGGGGGGTTGAATTCATTAGACTTGAAGAACAAGGAGATTCAAGCAGAGAAGTAATATATAAAAACTGAGCACTGAACGATAAATTAAGAATAAGTGATGGAAAATTGATTTTATGTGATTTCGAAGCTTTTTTACAACCGAATAAATAACATTTTATGAAAATATTCGTTATATGGAGATAGATATTTTGATATATAGACTGATTTTAATGTAACCATGGGAAAAGGGGAAATTCCTACTAAAAATTCGTTATATACAGAAATTCTATGTATGGAGTTTCGTTGTAGAGAGACTCGACTATATATATATATTTTTTTTAATTAAAAAAAAAATAGTATTTTTTAAAATTAAAAAAAAAAAAATGTATGTTTTATGCAGGCTTGGATTTTTGCCGGCAGAAAGCGGTTTCTCCCGTGCCAGTGGCAAAAAGTGGTTATAACTGGTTTTTTACCGGCATAAACTCATTTTATGACATGATCTGATACTTTTTAAGTAATATTAAATTGCTTATATACATTTTATTATTCAGGAAAAATAACAAATAAAATATTGTGAAATATTATTGTGAAAGAATATTTTCTTTCATTCAGAACAAATTAAAAAGCAGTCTAAGTTAAGAAAGGTTAAGTAAAATTAATCGTATATTATTACTTTTTCCACAAAAATAATTTTTTCTTTTTAATATTATAAAATAATTGTACAATATAATTCACTACTTTTTCTTTTATTTTTGAGCTACAATTATTTACTTATATATTTTCAAAAGAACCATTTCTCTTTGTATGTAGTAGTAAATTATTTAAAAATACTCTGAAAAGTATTATTAAAATTACCATAGTTTTTTGCAAATTTCTTTTTTTTAAACTTTTAAAATAGAAATTCAGCCGTAGTAATAACATCAATAATATCAACACTGAAACTTTTACATCATCAGATTACCATTATAAAACTTTCTTTTTTTCAAGTGACAGAAAATTATTAAATAAACAAAGTATATTTATATGATCATTTTGAAGCTTTTTGTTACTTTGAATAACATTCATAATCTTTATTTTAATTTTTTAACTAAATTCTTTTTATATTAAATATATGTGGGAAGTATGAATCATTGCAGGTGAAAGTATTTGTTAGTAATATTTCTTGGTTTCTGCCAGTTTTTGCCACTTATTGGCAGAAACTAGTTTCTGCTATGCCGGTTTCAACCGGTTATAACCGCTGGTTTTAACCACCCCGACAGAAACTTGCCAGCCCTGGTTTTATGTAATGTTATAAACTTAAAATTTTGAGGCTTTTAGAGTGGGATTTCAGTAAGATAAGGAGTTACAAAATAAATGTTAAAGATAATTAACATAACAACAATAAACAAATAATAAATTAATAACAATCTAGAGTTTTATCATTCATTTGTATGGTAATTAGGGTTGGGTTTCTTCCGGAAGAAACCTATTTCTTCCAGGACAGTGGAAGAAACTGGAAGAAATGGAAGAAACCACCAGAAACCAAAACAAATGCTCAAAGCTAAAGTATATTAATTATGTAAAAGAATTAAAGCATAATTACATGAAATCTAAATTAGAAAATTTAATTTTTATTAAAAATATTATTTTTGCAAAAATAAGTTATTATTAAAAAAACTACCTACCTACAATTTTTTTTTTTTTTTTTTTTTTTTTTTTTTTTTTTTTTTTCCATAGAAAACTATATTATTTTCATATAAATGTGCATTATTTTAAACTGTGCAACACAGTAAATAAATAAATTTGTAATTTTTTATATTCTAGCATGAGTATTTCAATGCTGATTTTAAAAGATTAGTGTTGTAAAAACATCTATGGGTATTTCAAAATGCTTTTATATTATCCTGAAGTGTAGGACTTGAAAAAAAAATCTTCATTTTTTGCTTTCATCCAATTTAAATTGAGAAATCGATTGCTGCATCCTACTGCTAAAAATATTTTTTGCTATACTATGTTGCATTATACTAAGAAAAATATATTTTAATGACTTTTTTTAATACTGAGGATAGACCGAACCAGGTTTTTAAAGCCATAACTGAATTTAGGTGACCTTCCTACTTTTTGGCCGAAAATGATAACATTAAAAAAATGTAAGTAATTAATACATGCATAAATATACATAATTGAAATTAATTATATGTATAGTAATTATTATGTAATCCAAAAACTTTATTTTCATATACAATAACAGGTAATTAATTACAGTAACGTATGTAATTAATTACGTAAACAGAAAGATTTTCTAATTATACAAATTTCATTTAATTAAAAAATATTTTAGTTCTAGGTATATACATCTTGATTTTTCTTCTATAATGATTTTTGTAAATGATCACTTGTTATTCTAGAACTTTCTCAAAGAATATTTGAAATCTAATGCAGTTTAAACTAAAAATTTTCGATCAGATGATTGATAAATCATGACTGATAATTATAAACAATGAAGTTCATTGCAATAAATTTATTTGAGCCGATACAGCTTAAATCAATAACTAAAATTGAAAATTTCCGAAGGAAGAAACAAGATTTTTGGAATACTAAGTGTTTCGATCTGGCCGAACTTTTGCCTTCGTTTTTGGCAAAATTCAGATTTTGGGCCAAAAATAAAACCGCGTTTTTGATTGATCTCTATTTAATATAGTAATTATTGTACATTATTTACATTAATAAAATTGATGTAAATTAAAAGCTTTTATTTAAATGGGTTTTATTCTACCATTAGTAAAAGATCTCTACTAATTACTACTAGTTTCAGAAATTTAAATAATAAAAAAATATGTTGGTTATATTGAAATGGATTACATTTAACTGATTTTGTGTATTTTGGATAAAATTTCTTTTTATTTAGCCAATGGTTGAAGATCTCTAAATAATTGTTGTGTGTGATCTTAGCTAAAAAACTGATGCAATTATTAATTTAGCATATATGCTTAGTTAAATTTGTTTTGGTCCAGTGAAATTAATTTATATTAGATTGTAGGAAGACGATATTTATTATATTTTACAAAATTGAAAATATATGGTAAATTCTTAAAGAAAAACAGTTTCTTCCATTTCTTCCACTTGGAAGAAACCTATTTCTTCCGGCCGGTTTTTTCCAGTGCGGAAGAAACTTGCCAACCCTGATGGTAATATTTAGCTTTTATTTTGTAACTCCTTATCCCACTGAGATCTCACTCTAAATAATTCAATATTTTAAGCTCATAATTTTATTTAAAAAAAAAATTTCAAAATTTTTAAATAACACTATTTAAAAAAATTTTACATTTCAAAAAACAAAAAATTAAATTTATTTTTAATGAATCATAGTTAATTTGCATATCAAACCAAACTTTATGAAATTCTATTATTTTAACACAATCTAACTGATTGGTAAAGTTATTATACGAATTGAATATTTCTAACTGAGCGAAAAATCGCCCAGGCCGGGGAATCGAACCCGGATACTTGGCTTACAAGGCCAATGCTTTACCTGTTAAGCTAACCGGGTGATAACCGGCTGGTATTTTTCGCTCAGATAACCTAATTGGCCATAACATCTGGTCTGTCATTTAGACAGCTCGGCAGAATAAGCCGCAGGTAAGCAGCTATGGAGTTCCATTACCTGCGGCTTATTCTGCCAAGCTGTCTAAATGACAGACCAGATGTTATGGCCAATTAGGTTATCTGAGCAAAAAATACCAGCCGGTTATCACCCGGTTAGCTTAACAGGTAAAGTATTGGCCTTGTAAGCCAAGTATCCGGGTTCGATTCCCGGCCTGGGCGATTTTTCGCTCAGTTAGAAATATTCAATTTTTATGAAATTCTCTTTAAAATAAGGGATATTACAACTTTCTACATTTGATAACATGAAAAATTCAAAATTTAAAACATTGTACAAGCCAAAAATTGATGATTTTTCCAAAATTAAATAATTGCATGAAAATTTAATGAGGGAAAAAAATATATATTTACATTTATATCATATCATAAGGAAGAACGATTCCTTTACAAATGTTTTTATAGTCATAAAACATTTTATCCTTACAATCATAATTGATTATAATTACAGTAGAACCCCGCTAATTCGTACCCCGTTAATCCAGACCGGTTTGGTTGATTTTTTTTTTTTTCAAGTTTGAGAAGCAATTTGGCTATTTTCCATAACATTAACTTGTTTCATCGTCGTATTTTGAATATAAAACCCTTTTTTTCTGAAATTTTTTCGGAAGAATACCTTAAGCTTTTTTACATAAACTCTTATTTAAACTACATCTAGCAAACTACTTATGCTCAAACAGATGCGTGACCGTTCGGCTTGAAAAGGTATAGAAAACAGGCACAGCAAATATTTAAAACTTTTTTATTACAAAGTAAACATTTTCACTGTCTATAAATAATCAATAAGTTAAACATAAAGGTGGTTTTCTGTAAGTATGTTTTATTTTATTTCATTTTTTTCTAATTCTCTGGATGATCCGGATTAGGTCTGGTCCCAATTAATCCGAATTATCGGGGTTTTACTGCACCATATTTTAGAAAACTTGCAAGTAAACATTGTAGAAATAAAATCAAATATTATCTTCCTCGGTTATGAAGTATCACATGTGATATATTCAAATGGGGGGGATGATATAAATTAAACTATTTGATTTTTCTTTTTTTACATTTTTATTTCTATATAGATTTTATACCTTGATATAAACTGAATATGATTAGTTATTGGTGTATACTGCCTAACAGATGGCTCTGCTATGCTTCATTATTCACGATTTCCACAATAGCTCTATCTCAATAACTAGTGTATAGATTTTCATAAAACTTCAGTTTAGTTAATCCTTGATATAATTTAGCGCCGATTACTTTTTGGTGTAAATTGCTCAACAGGTGATGCTGCTGCTATACTGCATTAATCACGATTATCACAATAGCTCTATCTCAAGAACTAAAGGACAATTTTTCATCAAACTTCAAATTTTTTGGGGTGTTGAATCTAAAAATGATCTCCATACCATTTTAAATTCAGCTACAACTTTTCTTTTTTGCTTACTTCGTAATTTTCTTATTTAAATATTCGACAAATTTTTATGGCTAAAAGATTTTTGTTAAAAATGTGAATTTATCAAAAATTATATTTGTAAGTGAAAAATCAGTTTTTATTTTTGGTGAGCACTTCAGAACTCAAAAGAACTATCACCTGATAGCATACACACATAAAAAAAATTCCGACTTTTCCAAATAAAAAAAAAAAAAAAAAAAAAAAAAAAAATATTGTCATTTTTCCGGACATTTCCTTGTTTTCTAGTAGTGTGAGAACCCTGATCACAGGATATATTGCAAATGTAAATAGACAAATTCACTTTTCAATAATGAAATTTTTAAATTTTGTCATGATATGCCTGCCAAATAATTAAATGATTTCAATCTTTAATATCTTAAAGATTTTCTAAAATATATAATACTGATAATTAATAAATTATAAGCACAACATCTATACTAAAAACTTTTAAAAAAAGGAAGGGGGGGGGGGTAAATATACTTGTGTATAAAATTCCACAGCTTTGTTGTAATTTTTTTCTTGAAAACACAAATTTCCTTCTGCTCTTAATTCTGATGCCTTTTCCCAAAACTTTTTATGGCGGGACGAACACATAATGTTGAGCCATTGATGAACTTTAGATCTAAGAGGAATAAAAAATAAAAAGAAAAAAATTAATTTCAAATGTAAATTTTATTTTTTACACATTTAAAACTGGTTAAATAATAATAATAAAAAAAAAAAAAAAAAAAAAAAAAAAAAAAAAGGAAGTTAAAAAAAAAAGTACTTCTAGGTTATCCCATCGACCAATTTCGCCAAACTAATAGCCAAATTATACATGTTGATATAATTTTTATTTTAAATAACGAAAAAACAAATTAATAATAGAATATTAATAAAATTATTAATAAAAAGTCGAAATAAAAATAACTTAATGACATTTTAAACACGTAAATTGCATTTAATGTGACATTCACGATCCTCCATTATTGGCATTTAACCTTAGAGTTTGGCGATAATTTTTTGGTCGACGAAATAACCTAGAAGTACCAAAAAAATAAATAAATATACCAATTTTAAATCAATATCAACATTTTATCCAACTAATTTCAGGAAATATGTTCTTTTACAATAAATTAAATTATAATAAAAATTAAACCACCAGCATTTTATTTAGCATTGTAGTCGAGAGTATATTGTGGTATATGCAGTAAACTTTCTAAAATTGATATTTGATGCTGCTTTTGAATACAATATACCAGGCCTGTCCAATGTTTCATTAAGTAGGGGCGCATCTAAACTCTTAGGAAATACTGAAGGGCATCATTATTTATTAATATAGATGAAATAAAATAAACTTTTTCAAAAAAAATATAACCGACTTCAATCAACGCTCTAAAAAGAGTTAAATAATTATTTAAAATACCCTAATGATGAATTGTTATCTAATAACCACACATCAGATATCATGTACCGACAAAAAAAATAGTTATAAGTTTAATACATAGAACTTAATATCCAGCAAACATGGTTTTTCGACAGAATATTTTTTACAAGAGATTAATTTACATATTTTTGATTTAATTTATGAATATATACATATAAAAAGTAATGAATTACTTTTTGAAGTTGGTGCCAAACGATCACAATCAATAATGAGTTTTACCATTTTATTTATGGTATTAGGCATAATATAATCACAATTCTTACTATACTTACAATAGTTTGGCACCAACTTCAAAAAGTAATTCATTACTTTTTATATGTATATATTCATAAATTAAATCAAAAATATGTAAATTAATCTCTTGTAAAAAATATTCTGTTGAAAAACCATGTTTGCTGGATATTAAGTTCTATGTATTAAACTTATAACCATTTTTTTTGTCGGTACATGATATCTGATGTGTGGTTATTAGATAACAATTCATCATTAGGGTATTTTAAATAATTATTTAACTCTTTTTAGAGCGTTGATTGAAGTCGGTTATATTTTTTTTGAAAAAGTTTATTTTATTTCTTACTTTTTAGTTATTTATACCGTAATACTTAGTTTAATCGGTTGGATAGTTGCGGTGTAATCGGTGAACATATATAAAAAAGAAGTACGTACGCGGTCGAATTGATGATAACCTTCTCTCGTTTTTTAAGTCAGTTAAAGAAATTATAATACGGAAAAATACTGTATGTTACACATGGATGTCAGGAATGGGGTTCGAATCCACAATCTCTTTCGAGAACCAGAGATTAAATCGGTCGCCTTAGGCCGCTCGGCTACCCTAACTGCAATCTAAACGGTGAAAACGCCATATTACTTTTCTAAAGTCTATTATTTTAGCATACTTTCACTGATAAAGTACTGAGTTGGTAAAAGATCTCTGATACTCTGTGCTAACGTTTAAAAACAAAATATTCTTAATAGCAAAATTAGTATTTAATTTGTAAAATATATGTGTAAAAAGAATAATACGGAAAAGGCTTTTGCATATATGTATGTCAGGAGTGGGGTTCGAAACCACGTTCTCTTTCGAGAACCAGAGCTTAAATTACGCGCATTAGACCGCTCGGCTATCCTGGTTGCAATCCACTCAGAGAACTTATTCAAGGTCATGTTATTTTTCGAAAGTCTATTATTTTAGCACACTTTCACTGATAAAGTACTGAGTTGGTAAAAGATCTCTGATACTCTGTGCTAACGTTTAAAAACAAAATATTCCTAATAGCCAGGGTTGGGTTTTTGACGTCAAAAAGGGGTTTTTGACATGACAAAGGTTTAAACCGGATTAAACCGTCAAAAACCTGTCAGAAACTGTCAAAAACCCATAGAGTCACAATCTGCTGCGGTGTATTAAAGTTTATTGTTTAATTTTAAAACTAAGAACAGATTCCATACATTATGTTGAAATTTAATTATATTATGGGTAATTAGTAGGTCTTTAAATATTTTTAATTGATAAAAATTAAGGTAAAAATCACAGATTTCAAATTTCAGAAATTTATCTCAAAATGGACATGCAGAGTTATTTATGTTTAAATATCTTGTTTATTTATATATCTTGTTTATTTATTTATTTATTTATTATTATTATTATATTTAAAATATAAACTTATTTAGAATGCATTTTGACATAGCTAATATTTATAAATATTAATGAATTAAGTGTTGTAAATGCAGAATTTTCAAAAGTGTGGAATTTGATATACGTGTTCAATATTTTTTATGATATATACATAATATCCAGTAGGTTAATTTGAATTTTAAAATAATGCATATTATTTATTATATGTATGATTATTACACATCATTTTTATTCTCCCTCCCCGCCTCTGCTTCCTTACCCCACAGCACACACGCTAATAGTATTAAAAATACAAATAATGTTTACTTTGATAGCAAGGTAAGACAATAAGTAATTATTCAAAAACTGAATACTTAAGATATTTAACAAAATTTTATAGTATTCAGTGAAAAAAAAAATTCATAAGTATTTGTATAAGCTAATTTTTCAGCATAGTAAATAAATAGGTTGAATATTGTAAATAGATACTCAGATATTTATAGAAAGGAGCTAATTTTTTATTATCTTTATGTTAGTTATAAATTCAAAAAATGATTGATGATTTAAAATTCAGAATTACTGATTTTTCAGAAAAACCAAATAACAATTGTAAAAGTCAAAACAGAAAAAATATTACACTGATCTATGAAATACTTCTAAAACACAAAATATCATGTAGTTTTTTTTATTATTATATAATTAAATTCATAATTTTAAAAAATAAAACATACATGAAATATTTCCAATTAATTTGATTACATAATCGAAATCACTTCAAATGAAAATTATCAAAGTAGAAATTTAGTTCAATATTCCAATTCATTTGCTCTACGTTTCACATGGTAGCACATAACAAGTTTTGAGCATCTTTCTGTTCCTAATCAATTACAGAACCTGTCTAATCTTTAATATTATTTTAAACAATGGATAAATTTGGTTATAAATAAATTTCTTCATAATATATATCCCTGTATATTTTGAATAACACATTAAAATTTAATAAATAATATTACAAAAGATAAGTTTTCCAAAATCTAAGGTTTTGTTTAATATTCAAAATATGTTACTTCAAAAATTTAAATTTATTTTTTCTACAGCATATTTAGAAACATTTTCTTTATTAAAAGCAAATAAATTTTACTTATTAAATATAAATATAGGTAGATATATATATGTAAATAAATATTTTTATTTACATATAAATATAGGTTTTTGACAGTTTTTGACATTTTTGACAAGGAGGTTTTTGACATGACGGTTTAAACCATGGTTAAAACCGTCAAAAACTGTCGCGTGTCAAAAACTTGCCAACCCTGTTAATAGCATAATTAGTATTTAATTTGTAAAATATTTGTGTAAAAAGAATAATACGGAAAAGGCTTTTGCATTATATGTATGTCAGGAGCGCGGTTCGAACCTCTGCTCTCTTTCGAGAACCAGAGCTTAAATCAGGCGCCTTAGACCGCTCGGCTATCTTGACTACAATCTATTTGGTGAACTTACTCAACGTCATATTACTTTTCGCAAGTCTATTATTTTAGCACTCTTTCACTGATAAAGTATTGAGTTGGTAAAATATCTCTGATATTCTGTGCTAACGGTTAAATACAAAATATTCTTAATAGCATAATTAGTATTTAATTTGCAAAATATATGTGTAAAAATTATAATACGGAATAGGCTGTTGTACACATGTATGTCGGAAGTGGGGTTCGAACCCATGCTCTCTTTCGAGAACCAGATCTTAAATCTGGGGCCTTAGACCGCTCGGCCATCCTGACTGCACTCCATGGTAGGAAATCATTCAACAGTTTTAATTAGCGAAAAATCACTAATTTTAATAGTTTTTGCCCGTTTACTAAAAAATTACTGAACCAATTTCTATGAAATGGAAGTGGTACCAATCGGAGAGTAAGTTCTTTAATTTAACATTAAAACCAAATTAATCTGCTGGATAGTTTCGGCGTAATCGGTGAACATACATTAAAAAAATACACATGCGATGAATTGATAACCTCCTCTCCTTCTTGAAGTCGGTTAAAATATTCTTAATAGCATAATTAGTATTTAATTTTTAAAATATATATGTAAAAATTATAATACGGAATAGGTTCGGAAACTTATTCAATGTCATGTTACTTTTTGCAAGTCAATTATTTTAGCACTCTTTCACTGTAAAGTATTGAGTTGATAAAAGATCTCTGATACTCTGTGCTAACGGTTAAATACAAAATATTCTTAATAGCATAATTAGTATTTAATTTGTAAAAATTATAATACGGAAAATTATTGTACACACGTATGTCACGAGTGGGTTTCGAACCCATTGTCACTTTCGAGAACCAGAGCTTAAATCAGGCGCTTTAAACCACTTGGCCATCCTGACTTCACTGAATTGTAAGAACTAATTCAACAGTTTTAATTACCGAAAAAACACAAATATTTATAGTTTTTGCTTAATTACTAAAAAACTACTGAACCAATTTCTATGAAATGGATGTGGTACCAATCCAAGAGTAAGCTCTTTAATTTAACACCAAAACCAAATTAATCGGCTGCATAGTTTCGGAGTAATCGGTGAACATACATAAATAAAAAAAACTTATTCAATGTCATGTTACTTTTTGCAAGTCAATTATTTTAGCACTCTTTCACTGATAAAGTATTGAGTTGATAAAAGATCTCTGATACTCTGTGCTAACGGTTAAATACAAAATATTCTTAATAGCATAATTAGTATTTAATTTGTAAAAATTATAATACGGAAAATTATTGTACACACGTATGTCACGAGTGGGTTTCGAACCCATTGTCACTTTCGAGAACCAGAGCTTAAATCAGGCGCTTTAAACCACTTGGCCATCCTGACTTCACTGAATTGTAAGAACTAATTCAACAGTTTTAATTACCGAAAAAACACAAATATTTATAGTTTTTGCTTAATTACTAAAAAACTACTGAACCAATTTCTATGAAATGGATGTGGTACCAATCCAAGAGTAAGCTCTTTAATTTAACACCAAAACCAAATTAATCGGCTGCATAGTTTCGGAGTAATCGGTGAACATACATAAATAAAAAAAACTTATTCAATGTCATGTTACTTTTTGCAAGTCAATTATTTTAGCACTCTTTCACTGATAAAGTATTGAGTTGATAAAAGATCTCTGATACTCTGTGCTAACGGTTAAATACAAAATATTCTTAATAGCCCAGTAGCAGAAAGTTATGATTGTGTCTGCGACAGCAATGCAGCAGGATGAAAATTGTCTGTAGGAGGGCGTGTTATAATTGTCTTATATACATTATAGATATAGGTCTTACTGATTAATATTATAAAAAGACAACTATATTCCAATAAAAATATAAAAATTGAATAAGGAAATAGTAAAACTAATATTTTTTGAAGAATTATATTAATAATGAATACATAAAGTGGTTCTTTAAGTTTGAAGTTAAGGCTAAATCTATTTAAAATTGCATTGAAATATAGTGTTCATCTATTGAAAACAATGTATAGTTTCTTAACTTGCCTAAGTATTCAAATCTACAGAAGAAATAAGTACAATGATATTATAGAAAAAATAAATCATTTATATTGTCACATGTGAAATAGTGATAAAATGAAGAAAACAATTCCAATTCCATTGAAAAGTAGATGCCATACTGCCTCCTTAAATTCTCAAAACATTTGTTTACTTGTTAAATCATAATAAAATGTTATAATAAAATATGTTAAAATAAAATATTGAAATGTGCTAAATTTTTTTTTTTCAAAAAAAGGGGACAAAAATCACTTGAAAAAACGATGAAATGTACCATTTTTTTAACGAAATTTATTGTTTTTTCATAACTTATTGATGAAATCTTTCCTTTATTCGCGATCTTCTAACGAAATCTGTCGTTTTTTCAATATTTTTTAACGAAATTTACCATATTTTCGAGATTTTTTGACAAGAACTGCCTTTGTTTCGCGATCTTTTATTAAAATCTACCTTTTTTTGCGATTTTTTTTGTATGAAATCTGTCATTTTTTTCGCGATTTTTTGATGAAATTTACCGTTTTTTCGCGATTTTTTAAACGAAATTTGTTTTTTCACGACTTATTGATGAAATCTCGTTTTTTCGCGATGTTTTGACGAAATCTGTCGTTTTTTACGATCTTTTGACAAAAGATACCGTTTTTTCAAGATTTTTTGACGAAATTAGACGTTTTTCACGATTTTTTAACAGAATTTACTATTTTTTCGTGATCTTTTGACAAAATCTGTCTTTTTTTCGCGATCTTTTGATGAAATCTGTCGTTTTTAGCGATCTTGTAACGAAATCTGCCGTTTTTTCAATATTTTTTGACGAAATATTCCATTTTTACGCGATTTTTTGTCGAATTTAGTCTTTTATTCACGTTTTTTCTTGTCAAAATCTGCCGTTTTTCTGCGATATTTTGATTAAATCCATCTTTTTTCATGATCTTTTGTTGAAATCTACCTTTTTTTTTTTGCGATTTTTTTGATGAAATCTATCATTTTTTCGCGATCTTTTGATGAAATTTACCGTTTTTTCGTGATTTTTTAAACGAAATTTATTGATTTTTCATGACTTATTGATGAAATCTCTCATTTTTTCGCGATCTTTTGACGAAATCTGTCGTTTTCTTGCGATCTTTTGACAAAAGATACCTTTTTTTCAAGATTTTTTGACAAAAGATACCATTTCTTACGCGATTTTTTTACGAAATTAAAAGTTTTTCACGATTTTTTTTAACGAAGTTTACTATTTTTTCGTGATTTTTTGACGAAATCCGCCATTTTTTCACGATCTTTTGTCGTAATCTGCATTTTTTTGCCGTCTTTTGATGAAATATGTCGGTTTTTCTTGCGATCTTTAGATGAAATTCGCCGTTTTTTATTCGTTTTGCCCAATTTTTCCCCCAAATCATAATTTTTATTTCTTTTCCAAGTTGGCAAATTTGTCTGCAAGGATAAAAATAAATCTGCGACGCACGTCGCGCGTCACGCACTTTCTGCTACCGGACTTAATAGCATAATTAGTATTTAATTTGTAAAATATATATGTAAAAATTATAATACGGAAAATTATTGTACACACGTATGTCAGGAGTGGGGTTCGAACCCACTGTCACTTTCGAGAGTCAGAGCTTAAATCAGGCGCTTTAAACCGCTCGGCCATCCTGACTTCACTCAACGGTAGGAACTAATTCAACAGTTTTAATTAGCGAAAAAACACTAATTTTAATAGTTTTTGCTTAATTACTAAAAAACTACTGAACCAATTTCTATGAAATGGATGTGGTACCAATCCGAGAGTAAGCTCTTTAATTTAACACCAAAACCAAATTAATCGGCTGCATAGTTTCGGAGTAATCGGTGAACATACATAAAAAAAAAAAACTTATTCAATGTCATGTTACTTTTTGCAAGTCAATTATTTTAGCACTCTTTCACTGATAAAGTATTGAGTTGATAAAAGATCTCTGATACTCTGTGCTAACGGTTAAATACAAAATATTCTTAATAGCCCAGTAGCAGAAAGTTATGATTGTGTCTGCGACAGCAATGCAGCAGGATGAAAATTGTCTGTAGGAGGGCGTGTTATAATTGTCTTATATACATTATAGATATAGGTCTTACTGATTAATATTATAAAAAGACAACTATATTCCAATAAAAATATAAAAATTGAATAAGGAAATAGTAAAACTAATATTTTTTGAAGAATTATATTAATAATGAATACATAAAGTGGTTCTTTAAGTTTGAAGTTAAGGCTAAATCTATTTAAAATTGCATTGAAATATAGTGTTCATCTATTGAAAACAATGTATAGTTTCTTAACTTGCCTAAGTATTCAAATCTACAGAAGAAATAAGTACAATGATATTATAGAAAAAATAAATCATTTATATTGTCACATGTGAAATAGTGATAAAATGAAGAAAACAATTCCAATTCCATTGAAAAGTAGATGCCATACTGCCTCCTTAAATTCTCAAAACATTTGTTTACTTGTTAAATCATAATAAAATGTTATAATAAAATATGTTAAAATAAAATATTGAAATGTGCTAAATTTTTTTTTTTCAAAAAAAGGGGACAAAAATCACTTGAAAAAACGATGAAATGTACCATTTTTTTAACGAAATTTATTGTTTTTTCATAACTTATTGATGAAATCTTTCCTTTATTCGCGATCTTCTAACGAAATCTGTCGTTTTTTCAATATTTTTTAACGAAATTTACCATATTTTCGAGATTTTTTGACAAGAACTGCCTTTGTTTCGCGATCTTTTATTAAAATCTACCTTTTTTTGCGATTTTTTTTGTATGAAATCTGTCATTTTTTTCGCGATTTTTTGATGAAATTTACCGTTTTTTCGCGATTTTTTAAACGAAATTTGTTTTTTCACGACTTATTGATGAAATCTCGTTTTTTCGCGATGTTTTGACGAAATCTGTCGTTTTTTACGATCTTTTGACAAAAGATACCGTTTTTTCAAGATTTTTTGACGAAATTAGACGTTTTTCACGATTTTTTAACAGAATTTACTATTTTTTCGTGATCTTTTGACAAAATCTGTCTTTTTTTCGCGATCTTTTGATGAAATCTGTCGTTTTTAGCGATCTTGTAACGAAATCTGCCGTTTTTTCAATATTTTTTGACGAAATATTCCATTTTTACGCGATTTTTTGTCGAATTTAGTCTTTTATTCACGTTTTTTCTTGTCAAAATCTGCCGTTTTTCTGCGATATTTTGATTAAATCCATCTTTTTTCATGATCTTTTGTTGAAATCTACCTTTTTTTTTTGCGATTTTTTTGATGAAATCTATCATTTTTTCGCGATCTTTTGATGAAATTTACCGTTTTTTCGTGATTTTTTAAACGAAATTTATTGATTTTTCATGACTTATTGATGAAATCTCTCATTTTTTCGCGATCTTTTGACGAAATCTGTCGTTTTCTTGCGATCTTTTGACAAAAGATACCTTTTTTTCAAGATTTTTTGACAAAAGATACCATTTCTTACGCGATTTTTTTACGAAATTAAAAGTTTTTCACGATTTTTTTTAACGAAGTTTACTATTTTTTCGTGATTTTTTGACGAAATCCGCCATTTTTTCACGATCTTTTGTGGTAATCTGCATTTTTTTGCCGTCTTTTGATGAAATATGTCGGTTTTTCTTGCGATCTTTAGATGAAATTCGCCGTTTTTTATTCGTTTTGCCCAATTTTTCCCCCAAATCATAATTTTTATTTCTTTTCCAAGTTGGCAAATTTGTCTGCAAGGATAAAAATAAATCTGCGACGCACGTCGCGCGTCACGCACTTTCTGCTACCGGACTTAATAGCATAATTAGTATTTAATTTGTAAAATATATATGTAAAAATTATAATACGGAAAATTATTGTACACACGTATGTCAGGAGTGGGGTTCGAACCCACTGTCACTTTCGAGAGTCAGAGCTTAAATCAGGCGCTTTAAACCGCTCGGCCATCCTGACTTCACTCAACGGTAGGAACTAATTCAACAGTTTTAATTAGCGAAAAAACACTAATTTTAATAGTTTTTGCTTAATTACTAAAAAACTACTGAACCAATTTCTATGAAATGGATGTGGTACCAATCCGAGAGTAAGCTCTTTAATTTAACACCAAAACCAAATTAATCGGCTGCATAGTTTCGGAGTAATCGGTGAACATACATAAAAAAAAATCTTATTCAATGTCATGTTACTTTTTGCAAGTCAATTATTTTAGCACTCTTTCACTGATAAAGTATTGAGTTGATAAAAGATCTCTGATACTCTGTGCTAACGGTTAAATACAAAATATTCTTAATAGCATAATTAGTATTTAATTTGTAAAATATATATGTAAAAATTATAATACGGAAAATTATTGTACACACGTATGTCAGGAGTGGGGTTCGAACCCATTGTCACTTTCGAGAACCAGAGCTTAAATCAGGCGCTTTAAACCACTTGGCCATCCTGACTTCACTCAATTGTAAGAACTAATTCAACAGTTTTAATTACCGAAAAAACACAAATTTTAATAGTTTTTGCTTAATTACTAAAAAACTGCTGAACCAATTTCTATGAAATGGATGTGGTACCAATCCGAGAGTAAGCTCTTTAATTTAACACCAAAACCAAATTAATCGGCTGCATAGTTTCGGAGTAATCGGTGTACATACATAAAAAAAAAAAATACATACGCGTCGAATTGATAACCTCCTCTCCTTTTTGAAGTCGGTTAAAAATGCAGCAAAATTAACACAGTATTATTATCAATACACATATGCAAATGCATTTTACTGTAAAAAAATAAGGTCTTGTGGATACTTAAGGTTTATTGATTTATTTTACATAGATCTAAAACTCCATGTAAAAAAAAAAAAATAAATAAATAAAATAAAATAAAGTAAAATAAAATAAAAATAATAGCAAGTTTTTGAAAATTTCAAATCTTTCTGCAATTTTTTAAAGGACATTTTGGATTTTAATACATGAAATACACTTAAAGAGAACTTAAAAAATAACTCTCAAGCAAATATTATGTATTTCAAATTAAGGCTACTTTAAAAGGGAATTGTATTTATTTATTTATTTTAAATGTTAGAAATAAGACCTTTAAAAGGGCAATAAGAAAACCTTCAAAGAGCACCGTGTTGAACAGCCCTGCTACATACAATTTGTAAGAGAGAAGGATTTATTTCGTTCACAGACTAAACTTTATTGTTAAACAGGGTTGCCGGCTTTAAGACGGGCCAAAAAAAAGCCGGCCGGCTTTTTTTGGTTTTATCCACTTAAAAAAAGCCGGCTTTTATTTTTAAAGTGTTAATTTGTATCAAATCCATATTAAATTTGGATTGATTTATTTTTAATACATTTTTAATTATTTACTACTAAAAAAGTTATAAATTTCTATTTAATTTTTCAAATAAGTAAGTCTTTATAACTGCTAAAAGTCAACTGTGAAGGTATTATGTCCAAAAAATATATAAATCTTCGAAAAACGAAAATATAACAGAAAATGTGTTTTAAACTTCTATATTTCATAGTTCTACTTATATTACACATTCTTAAGAATTATATTTAATTGAATTATGACAAAATGTAACATATTAAAGCATTCATGGAAACATTTTTCAAGTGAATATGTAAAGATTACGTCATAGATGAACAATGTTGAAAGACAAATAAGGAAGGATTCAGTATTTGAGGCGAGTTTATACATAATTATATATACTTAAATAACAACAAAAAATGTTTGAATAAAATTTGTTAAATTAAAATTTTGAATAGCTCTTTGTTATTTAAAAGTGCTTATATGCCGTCTTGCATGAATATATCCATGCATACGCTAATTGAGAATACTGAAATAAATTGTGAAATATAATATATTATGAAATATGCATAATTCATAATATTATTTTCAAAAATGAGAAATTGTGATTTTTTTTTATATGTATGATTTTAAATGTTTATAGGGAATAAAACATGACATTTTAATAACTCTTAAAATTGGTTGAGTAATAAAACATGTAACTAAGTACCCATTGTCCTCTTTAATTTTATAAAGAAATAAAAATGGAAAAACAAGGTTGGAAAAATCGGAAAAAGCACTTGGTATGGCATTTTATAATTTAGCTGACATATTTGCAATTCTGACTATAAATTACTAGCAACTCCATCAATATGTTATTCTAGTATTAATGTCTTCATTATTGAAAAATTGGGTTATAACCCAATTTCTCATAATAAATCATAATTAAAATCCCAATTTTTTATTTTAATAAATTTATTAATTCCAAAGTAAATTAAACATCTTTAAAACTAGTTAAAGGACACTTAAAAAATGTATAGCTTCTAATAAAAACGCTTCTCTGTATAAAAGCCAATTTTAGCCAAAAAAAAGCCGGCTAAAACCAATAAAAGCCACTGGCCTGGTTTTTTTTAATTTTAGCCGGCTTTTTTGCAACCCTGTTGTTAAATGAGTTTTCAATGTATCAATAAATTAATGAAAATGTAAATAAGAAAGTTACATATAAGGTAAAATAGGGGTTAATGTTACAAAAAAATTATTATTGTTACACAATAATTTTTAAAAAACGATCAATGATGAGAGTTTTACTTTAAATTAGTCTGGATTGTTTTTAAAAATCGTACAGTAGTAAATGTCAATAATTTATGAGCATTTTTTAAAATTAGCTTAAAGCCAAATCAAATAATACTTTTTTACTTTGACAATATGATATTATTAATTTAAAATGAAACGAAATAAATTGAGTTAAAAGGGGAAGAATGATTCAAATAATGCAGGTATTTTTGAGATTTCAGAACGCTGTATAATAAGATGTATTTCTTTGTTAAACAAAACATTCTGCCCTTACCTAATCACCTCATCTCTCAAACAGAACTCTATCCTATCTTCATTACATTTTAACTTTGAAAACCGTAATAGGGATTTTGATTTTCTAGCCTTATTTGTAATGTCATCGAGCACATCTTGCCAGCATGTGTAAGCCGCCATTCGTACACAACAAGCTGTCTGTCGTCTTCTTTCGGTATCATTGATTATTCTATCGATTATCCGTAGGTGTGATTTTCTATTGATTAAAGTACATTTCTTAAAATAGGCAAATAATTAAAGGAAAATTTATATACTATTAATTGTTTTCAGAATTTATTTTTATTGGATGTAAATTTCAAAACTTTAGCCTCTTAATATTTGCCAATATCACCATTCAAATTAGTGTGCCTCGATATGAGAGTGGCGACACACACTATCACCTTTAGCATCAAAGATCCGGCTCGCATTCAGGAGAAAATCTATTGTTGAAATTGTCCCTATAATTGCCAACTTATTATATGACTTTGTCTCGTATGTAACGCCACCTGGTGCATACTACTGCTAATAATCCCATAGGAAATAATGGAAAACATTTCAGTTTCTAACATTAGATAGCGCTACCAACGTGAAAATCATGTAGTTCAGCGCCCCCTGTACTGCGATCAAAGGAAACTTGGTGAATGACAAGCCTTTATATTATGATAAGTTAGCCTTGATCCGGAATACTCCCAAAACCGATCTGCGCAGCTTCTCGCGCATTATTGCTGCTCCGGAAGTTTTGTTTACATTTTCGCGGCACATGAATTTCTTTGTATAAAGTTAGATAAATCAGAATCTTTGTAATCGATAGATTGTGTGTTGTGTCCTTGCTGCTGTTTTATCTCTTGTAGAATTTTGTTTTGGTCTTTATTTAAGTTGTTAATAAAGAATATTTATACATTCGAGCAGAGCCGGATTAAGCTTAATCCGGCTCTGCTCGTAAGTGCTTAAGCACTTCTGGGGCCCGGGGCTACTGGGAATTTTGCCCCCCCCCCTTACGCTATTGGAAATCTTAAGCCTCTTACCACGATACTGAATATCACCCCCTCCTCAAATACACACACACATCTTTATTTTGCTTTTTTTTTAATCCTAAAATAAAAATCTCAGATATTGAATATGCATAATGTTAATCATTTTTTTTTAAATCTTTAACGGTGTTTTTAAATTCTCCTTTTTTCCGCGATCTTTTGACAAAATTTGCTCTTTTCCTGTGATCTTTTTCCGAAATCCCTTTGACGAAATTCGCGTTTTTCTGCGATTCTCTGCCAAAATTCGTGTTTTTCAGCGATTCTTTGACGAAATTCGCGTTTTTGACAAGCGATCCTCTGTAGAAATTTACACTTTTTCCGCGTCTTTTTGACAAAATTTGCTTTTTTCCGTGATCTTTTGATTAAATTTGTGCTTTTCCAGCAATCTTTTCAAGAAATTTGCACTTTTTCTGCCATCCTTTGACGAAATTCATGTTTTTCTGCGGATTTCTGTGAAAATTCGCGTTTTATAGGCAATTTTTTGACGAAATTCGCGCTTTTTCGAGGTTCTTTGTCAAAATTCGCTTTTTTTCCACGATATTTTGACTAAATTTGCGCTTTTTCCCGCAACACTTTAACAAAATTGGCTCCTTTGACAAAATTTGCGCTTTTCTCTCAAACTTTTTATGAAATTCGAGCTTTCGTTTCGCGGTTCTTTCTCTAAATTCGCGTTTTTTCGGTGATCCTTTGATGTAATTTTTGTTTTTTAGCGGTTCTTTGTCAAAATTCGCTCTTTTTTCACAATCTTTTGACTAAATTTGCGCTTTTTCCCTTGAACTTTTCAAAAAATTCTCACTTTTTCAGCCGCACTTTGAAAAAATTTACGTTTTTTTTCGCGATTCTTTCTCAAAGTTTGAGTGTTTTGGCAAACCTTTGACAAAATTCGCAATTTTTTAAGGTTCTTTGTCAAAATTCACGTTTTTTCGCGATCCTTTGACAAAATTCGCTATTTTCCGCGATCTTTTGACTAAATTTGCACCTTTCCCCGAGAACTTTTCAAGAAATTCTTACTTTTTCCGCCACACTTTTACAAAATTCACGCTTTTTTCGCGATCCTTTCTCAAAATTTGCTTTTTCACGACCCTTTGACGAAATTCGTGTTTTTCCGCTGTCCTCTGTCTAAATTCACGTTTTTTCCCCGATGATTTGACAAATTTCGCTTTTTTTTCGCCAACTTTTGATTGAATTTGCCCTTTTTCTGCGATCTGTTCGCGTTTTTCCTTCCTCCTTTTGATAAAATTTGCACTTTTTTACGATTCTTTGTTAAAATTGCATTTTTTCGGCCATCCATTGACGAAATTCGCATTTTTTCCTCGACCGTTCGATAAAATTCGTGCTATTTTCGTGACCTTTTTACAAAATTTTCATTACAAATATCTTTTTCCGCAACCTTTTGACGAAATTAACGCTTTTCCCACAGCCTTTTGAAGAAAATTGCGCTTTTCTGCTATCTTGATTAAATCCGTTCTTTTTTTGACAAAATTCGCGCTTTTTTACGCTACCCTTTTTGTTTCGTTTTCATCGCCACTTTTAAACCTGGATATTTTCGGAGATACAGACAGCAATGACGTCAAATGGCAATTCAAGTTAAGTTGCAAAAAAACGGCGATTTCGCGCAGCGCTTACACCCCTGTAATTGTTTTAAACGAAACTGTGGTACAACTTAAGCCTCTACTGACGCCCCCTGATTGGTTGGGGCCCGGGGCTGCCCCCCCCCCCCTTAATCCGGCTATGCATACGAGATGTATTTGATTGGTGGAAACTTTTCCGCTTTATCCTTTTTTGTGTGCTCGCTAGGGCGGGTGACAAAAGGAAGCCCCGCCCCCCCTGACCCCCCCCCAAAAGTTTGTGATTTTTTGTTCATTTGGCAAATTTGTTTAAAACTTTAATAAAAACGATAATAATAACACACTTTCTACGGCTGATAGATCTGGTAAAAGTTACTTATAAAAATGGGAATATTATTAAGTTTTTAATTTTCTAATTGTGGTAACTTGGCAAAAATTATAAAAATAGTTGGTAAACGTCCAGAACTATTTATTTTTGCTTCTGAATGGGTTGAAAAATACTGAAATTTGAATTTCAATTTGAATAACAAGTGAATAACTATTCTATAACAATGATATCAGTAGCATATCTGAAACCTTTGGTAAGTAGCATGTATTAAATGATCTTGTGATCGTGCCTGGCTAGAAACACAAGCCTTAGCCACACTCGGACTAGAGGTCTGCACGGGCCCGGGCTTGGCCCGTGGCCCGTACCCGGCCCGGCGGAATCGTTTCGAATTTTCTAACGGGCCGGGTCGGGCCGGCAGATTTAGAATAGTTTTTTTCAACGGGCCGGGACGAGCCGGCAAAAAAATTGAACGGGCCAGACGGGCCGGGCCGGGCCGATAAAAAAATTTCCGAGCCTGCCGGCCCGTTCTGAAGATTTGAGCAGAAACGATAAAATATGAGCTATTTTCAACGAAAATGGTTTTAACGAGAATAAGTATAAATGTGGCCATACTAGTTTGACAGCATCAATATAAAATTGCACAGTGTATCGGCATCGGGGAATTACATTATGTGTAACCCGTTTTAATATATTTTTAGCTGACTCATGCCGGTCCGAGATCACGCTTGCATTATTTTTTTACATATAGACTGGCCGGACCTGTACTAGACTTAATTATTGGCAGAAAACATGATTTGTAAAATTATTAACAGCGATAAAGAACTTATGTTAGCTTAGTCTTCGGATATATACTCCTTGATGATTTTTAAATTAGTTTCTCAATAATGCGAAAGTTTGACACATTTTCTGATTAATTTTAAATTGTAAAAGTATAAAAGTGATAAGCCTAGCTATTGAAGGGATTTTGAATCGAATAGCGTTTTTCATTTTTGGTAAATAAATACTTGTATAATCTTGTTGAGATATAATAGTTTCTCAAATGATTGCAGGTTTTTCTCCCTTCCCTTGCTATTACCTCCGGAAATTCTATTCAAAACGCTAATTATGACAGTATTTTATTTATTTGCAGTATTCTTAAATTGCTTGAATCAAAAAATGGATAACGCCATTCGATTATATAGTTTCTGAATAAAGATATCTGCTAATCTTATGTGTTTCTGAGAAAAAAAAAAATGAATTTAGAAATGTATCAGAAAGGAGCTTCTTTGAATTTAAGAATGAATTTGGATTTGAAGTCTATAATAAAATGATATAGAAATATACTTATAAATCTTCTTTTATTAAACAGCTTCAAAATTAACGATGTTTTTAGCTTTCTTTCTTTTTTCTTTTATTCTAAGCCATATTAATTTTTTAATGAATCTTTATTCGAATGTTGAAAGCCTAAGAATCTAAGTAATCATTAATGTTGTTAATGTGTATTTGCTGTAAAATATACTGTAAAATCATTCCATAAATATGTATGCAGTATTCTTTAAAGGAATCTTAGTTATATGATAAAAATCTGAATTTTTTAGAAATCGTAGAAATTGTAACGGGCCAAAACGGGCCGGGCCGGGCCCGGGCCTAGAAATTCCGGCCCGTGCAGACCTCTAACTCGGACTCACATTTTTCTGCAGACCGAGTCGGATCTGAATTTTAATCTTTCAAGTCAATTCCGGCTCACGCCTCTTTTTTTCAATAGGTTGGGAGTGGACTTCAGTTTATCCAAAAACAAGACCGAAAAAAAACATACGTCAAGCATTGATTATGAAAGCTATAACTTTCTAATGTATTCAGAATAATGTAACAAAACTGCACCGATTAAAAAAATTAAAATATTACGTCCAAGGCTGCAAGGGCGGCGCTAGAGTGGAGTCCGGGTTTAAATATCCCCTCCCCCTGTCGATCACACCTCCCCCCCTCCCTCTCAGGGTCAAATTTAATCGTCATCGAGGAAATTTCTTTTTACTTAAGTGTGGAGTCCTAACGGGTAACCTAATTTTTCCTGAAGACGACCCGAGTCAGTTTGAGTCTGGTGCAAGTTAGTTTTTTAATAAAGATTTGATGTTAATGTATAGAAAACTCGACGCATTGGATCAGTTTGCCGCTAACCTTTTTTCATTGGAAATCGGATTGGCGAGGCTGTATTTTTTCCGATTTCAGGATGAGTTTTGCGTCGTCGGTTTTGTTTAAGAGATTTTTCAAGAAAGTGTACTGAATTATATCTCAGATTAGAGTCCTGCATCGATTCATGTTGGCCGATTTTACATGCACCCAACCCGATGTACGGCTCGGATTGAGGATAACTTTTTTTCGTTGCGATTGGGTTCGGGTTGATTCGCGCTTTTAGGTTCGCTTGGGTTTTGGATCGTATTTTGAAACTTACGAGTAGTGTTGCCAGGTGTCTCGATTTCCAGGAGTCCCGATCCCTGACGCTACACGTCCCTCCCAGAGCTAAGAAATATTACTATAATGGGCACTTATATTAATCAAAACCGAACTTAATATAACCTATTTGCGTATTTCGGAATCCACCGCTTTACTGAATCATATTTCATTTAATAAAGTGATTCAATTAAATGGCGAAAATTCTACTTATAACTGTGAAAATGCAAATTTCATGGATTAGTTAAGGGTGTTCTTAAATCAAAAAGGGCAACTTTGTGACATATGCTTTAATTTGTTTTTGTTCGGAAATGCATGAAAATGGCAGGTTTTGTTATTCAGAATCTGTCTAATTGCACTCAATTTTCTGTTTTTTTTTTTTTTTTTTAAACATAATAGATCTTTCATAACAAGCCTTCAAAGTGGACGTTTTTGAGCACATTTCCCGAAGAAAGCAGAAAAACCGGCCGAAAAAATTTAACTATCTTAAAATGGAAAAATAAGTTCGATTCGAAATCACTTCCACAGTCAGTCCAATTTTATATCTTTCTGTCAAACAATGAATTTGTAAATGAGTCAAAACATTTTGCGCTTGTTGAGCGAAGCAGTTGCGAACAACCTTAAGTGAAAATTGATTATTTGAACTAAATCATTTTTCTGAGATGTATTATGCTAAAAGAATGATGATTTTCTGCCACACAGATGCTGTTTCAGTTTAAGTATTATACAGTGAATATTCTAATCTAATTAGTACTGATTCTATTAACGGCGATTCAAATAACCGGCAAACACCGTTATCAGAAACTCAACCCCCCCCCCCCCCCCCTAGAGCCGAATCCTCGCTGCGCCACTGTTCGCCGTACCCATATTACGTCAATTACGCCCAAATTACGAGTTTAAACCAAATTAAAATTTTATTCTTTAGTCTGCGAAGAAAAGATTTAACCACATCTCGATTACAATCTGTCTTCACAACTGCCGGATGTTACCGGAAAACTTTTAGATTTTGTATAGAGCTCATAGGAACTTCTGTTCAATGTTTATTCGGTTGATCGCAAACTTAAGTGCTTATAAGAAATGTGTTTCAAATAGAGAGAAAGAAAGTGAAAATTCATCTGCTCACGTCGACTTTCTTATTAAAAAGCATAAATAAGGGCTTTATTAAAGGGAAGTTCTATTGAAAATAAAATCCCCATAAAATACATAACTGACAATGTAAGTCTCATCAAAATCCGTCTGATAGAACATTTTTAAAAGGCTACTCTTTCATAATGGGATTCACTTGATTATAGAACATTTCTCCACAATTCTATAACTAAGCAATGTAGAACAATATGCAATATACCAAAACCATCCTTGAAAATTTTTATATTTATCAATGCCTCATCGAAATCCATTCAGCAGAATCTTTTTAAAAAGGCTGATCTTCCGTAATCAAGTTCACCTGATTTTAGAACTTTACCCTGTATTTCTGTAAGTAAGCAACGTAGAATGTTATATCCTGAAACCTTCGCTAAAAAATTAGTACAGGTTTAGTGGAAATCGAAACCTGTCCTGTAGAACTGAAATTATAAGCAGCCGGGACGAAATCCTTATTTGCATTAGCAAATAGTAGACGGAAGATTGATAAATAAAAGAAATGCATAATGCTTCACCACAAAAAAATAAACTGATATATTAGGATTTTTTCAAAAAAATTATTAGAATATTGTATTTTTTAGTATAGAACCTGTGGTTTTCTCCTCAAAATGTATTTTAAGAATCGAAGTAAAAAAAAAAAAACCACATAATACATGAATATTTGGAATTTAAATGGGTTCTCTATGTCATTTGTCCTTCCATTAAAACAGCTGGGTTGCAATATTATGTTTATCAGCTACGGAACCATAAAAAATATATTGTGAATACTATGAAATTTAATAGTAGCAGACTTTATTAAAAAAAAAAGTTTGAAATGTTTACAAATTTTATTACTACAGTTCTTACTTTTTTTTTCAAGGAATAATGTCCTTCGAAAAACAAATTAAAGGAAGGGGGAGATTAGCTCCCCCATTTCCTATCTTTATTTTCTTTATCAGAATGAGCTTATATTCAAAATTCGAAGCAAAACGGATAGTTCTGCATAAATACCCATTTACTCAATTTAAGGGAGCGGGTAATCGTCCGCACCCCTTTATACTTAACAAAAGAATTTTCAAAATTAATCAAGGAAGCGCTTCATCAGAATAAACCCATAGGCGTAACCAGCCTTTTGAACGGGAGGGGTGTGCCCAGATATTTTAACACGGACCTGTTGGGTACAAACAGTATCTTATGTAATAAAACCTGTTAAAGCGGAACTTCATGAGACTTTACAAATTTCCGTTTTAAACAGGTTTTTATCTTAGAAGGTATAATTGTGTAATATTTTTTTTTAAAAAGTGTCCAAACACAATTTTGTTTTTGTGAGGAGAATTAGAAAAGGTTCAAAACTAAATCTAATGGTAAAAAAAAAGATATATAAATTTTCTTACAGCAGTGATGTAAGACAAAGACTGTGTGTGGACACAAGTGTGAAACTTTTAGGCACCCTAACGCCTAATAAAAATTAAAAAAGGGTTTTTATCATACTAAAAACTTCTTTAGGTGCAGAAGAAAGCTGTATAAGATCTAAAATATTGTATTATTCAAAGTCTTGTAGATGAAATTTAGTCGGATGATAAATCTCAGATAATATCTGAGATTACATAAATACTAAAATACATAAATATTAAAATACATAAACCGTGCCAGATTTGTAATAACTAATAAACAATAATTAATTAAAAATACGAACTACAATAATAATTAACTAATAGAAATATTAATTGCTTACTTACTTTTATGCTGTGAAAAAAAGATCATCATAAAAAGAAAAAAAAATCAGAAAACAGAAGGTAGTGCGTGCATATGATCCTTCAAAATGTATTTCGAAATATATTTTTTAAAGAAATATTACAATTTAACAAAAATATAGATTACTGAATAGTTTTAAAAATAGGAATATTACATTAAAGGTAGAAAGCCTCATAAATTTTAAGTAAATAGCTCTTGCAAACATACTTAAACGTAGTTTGTATGGAATTTTTTTTCTTTTAATGCAGTATCTATTTTAAATGTAATGAATAGACTAGAAAACAAAGTAGTATTAATATGAGAGCAATATTTGGTTATTTATCATTGTCTGCACCCGACTAAAATAAAAGTATCCTAACATATTATGCATCATTTCTATCAAAAGATCCTTAATTGATACTTGTCTGCATAAAAAATTAACGTTGCATTCATCATAAGAAAAAAAAAAAAAAAGAGAGGAGAATTACACTCAAGTTTTGATTATATTAAATAGAATTTCTGATAAAAATGATGTAGAAGAGCCTTCACAGCTTACTTTTCATTACAACAAGATACTTTTTTATCTAATAAAAATTATGGTATTACTTAGTTATCCCGTCGACCAATTTTGCCAAATTATAGAAATCTCCAAACTAATAGCCAAACTATAGATGTTGACATTATTTTTATTTTAAATAACGAACAAACAAATAATTAGTAGAATATTAACAAAAATACAAATAAAAGTCACTTAATGATGTTTTAAACACGTGTATCACATTTAATGTTTTATTGAATGTGACATTCACGATCATACATTATTGGCATTTAATCTTATAGTTTGGTGATAGTTTTTTGGTCGACGGGATAACCAAGTAGTACCAAAATTACTTTTTTTATTAACAAATCCATTGAATGAAAAGTTTAGTGATAAAATAAACAACTATAAATGTCTTTCTTCTGTGAAATAATAATTGCAACCGTGAAATAATAATAGCATTTAAACTAGCATATATCTATTAATTAACTCAAATGATTCTTTTCAATTTTGTATTCACCAAATGTTGCATGTAACTAGTAAAAATCAGTTTAATAAATGAAGAAGATTCAGTTCTAATCAGTAGTTTTACTTCTTGTTATCCTAAATCAATTATTATTTTTGAAACACTACCTTCTGTTTTTCTCAAAATTAAAAATACAAGGGGTGATCAAATGAAAAGGTACGAAACGACGTAAAAAAGTAACAGTTAAATATTTGCATATTCCGCCATGAGAGAACGTAGCGAGACATCTCGGGACGCGATTGGAATTTCTGACTGGTATCGGAGAATGGCCCGCATGCGCAGTAGAGAGCAGAGGCTCTTATCAAAAGCGGCGTCCAAATGATGCGACAGTCTGTACGAGGACAGGATATCCGCGTTTCAAAATTCGACGATTGAGGATCAGCGAGGTGTTATTTGATTTCTGACTACGGAAGGTGAGAAACCGGCAGCTATTCATCGTCCGATAGTGACAGTTTACGGGGCGAAATGTGTCTCTGGCAAGTCTGTCAGAAAATGGAGTGCCCGTTTTCGTGCCGTTACACACATGGAACTGGCCAAGTTCAAGTGGTAGACGTTGGACCATCCGCCCTACAGTCCGGACATGTCGCCTTGCGATTTCCGTGTGTTTGGTCCACTGAAGAAACACCTGAAAGGGAAGCGTTTCAACTTGGACAACGTACTCAAAGACGCTGTGAAGGACTGGATCGCGTCACGGCCACAGGAATTATGGGAACAAGAAATTCTGCGGCTTGTTCATCAGTAGGATCGTTGTGCTTAGGCCTATGGTGAAAATTCTGAATAAAGTCTACATTTGTACGCACCGTGTCGTTTCGTACCTTTTCATTTAATCAACCCTTGTAATACCTTTTGCGCGGCTTGGAGTAGCCGCAGCAGAACAATGCACGCAGACGGTCACCCAATGTCTTCCTCCGCTTGAAGAGATACGGATCAGATCTTAGGCCCCGCTTCTTCAATGGCGGTGGCTCCGGTGTGCTTGGAGTAGGCAATGCTGAAAGCAGTTATTCCACATCTTCATCGTCTACCTCTTCTCCGGATTCATCGCTATTTTGATCCTGGCAAAAGTAAGCGCAACCAGCGAAAAGTCTTGACCTAGGCACCCACTTACCCAAAGGAGAGTCGAAGAATTCTTCGTCTGCATCTTCTTGCTCTTCAGCATCCTGAAATATAGAAGAAGAGTTAGTGGCGATACTTACCTCTGAGTGTTCATCGCCGTACCGCAATTTCTCACTCTTAGTGGGTTTTCTAATTACATTCCGTGTGCAATTTTATGATTAAGTATCGTGAGTGGCCTCATTCTTTTCCTTATGTATTATAGACTAAGAAAAGCGATGGTGGACATCCGGGACCCGCGACTGAGGAGAGGGAGGTGAGAAGAAAGGGTCGAAAGGGGCAAGGGAAAAAAGATTCAATTTCACAATAAAAAAGAAAAAAATATGTATAAATATTAATGTTTTAAACTTTTATAGAATGAGAAAAACATTTGTGGATATCGGGAATCCGCGACTGGTAAGGGGAAGGGTTGAGAAAACAAAAAAAAAAAATCATTTCACAATAAAAAAAAATATGTATAGATATTCATGTTTAAAACTTTTATAGAATGAGAAAAACATTTATGGACATCCGAGACCCGCGACTGGGGAGGGGGAGGGGAGGGGAAAGGGGCAAGGAATAAAAAAATCAATTTCACAATAAAAAGAAAAAAATATGTATAAATATTAATGTTTTAAACTTTTATAGAATGAGAAAAACATTTGTGGACATCGGGATCCGCGACTGGTGAGGGAGGGGAGGGGGAAGGGTTGAAAAAGCAAGAAAAAAATTTCATTTCATAATAAAAAAGAAAAAAATATGCATTAATATTCATGTTTAAAACTTCAATAGAATTATAAAAACATTTATGGACATCCGAGACCCGCGACTGGGGAAAGGGAGGGGAGGGGAAAGGGTCGAAAGAGACAAGGGAAAAAAATCAATTTCACGATAAAAAAGAAAAAAATATGTATAAATATTAATGTTTTAAGCTTTTATAGAATGAGAAAAACGTTCAGACATCAGGGACCCACAACTGGGGAAGGGGAGTGTAGGGGAGGGATAAACGTCAAATGGGGCAAGAAAAAAAAATTCCGTTTAAAAAATATATACATATATATATATACAGGAATACCAATGTTTTAAGCTTTTATAGAATGCGAAAAATATTGGTGGACATCTGGGTAATAGAAGGAAAGGAGAAAGGGTTGAAAGAAGCAATAATAAAAAAATGTTTAAAAAATAATTATATATAAATATTACTATTTAAAACTTTTATTGAATGAGAAAAGCAAAGATGGATATCCGGGACTCACGAATGGAGAAAAGGAGAGGGGAAAGAGTTTAAAGGTTCTAGAAAAAGAAATTTCTATTTCAAAATAAATATATATATACTTAAATATTTATGTCTAAAACTTTATAGAATAAGAAAAGCATTGGTAGACATCCAGGACCCGTCGATGGAGAGGGGTAGGGGATGGGAAAGGTTTAAAAACGGTATAAAAAAGGAAAATTTTGTTTAAAAAAACTATACATACATATAAATAAATATTAAAGTTTTTTAAATGAACTGATTTTTTGAGCAAATTATTGTAGTAAGTGTTTAAAAAAGAGAGAGAGAGAGAGAGAGAGTTTAGAAAAGTTAAACGAAAAGCAACACAGTTCTATTCCGTGAAATTTAGTTGACCTTGCTAGGGGAGATCAGGGTCATTCCGAAGTTATTTACGATGTGCAATGTAATACCACCCTCACTCTGGCCCTCGGACCTCTGTTTGACTGTCCCCTCAAGACAAGGATGCACTGAAGACTGGTAGATATGTCATTGATATCCCCTTTCTCGCGCTTATTCCAAGAATATTGTGATAGTTTAAGCAGTATCGAAGAGAAGTGGAAAGAAACAGAATAACGTTTTTGAGAACATTTTCATCCCAAAAAAGTAGCAGTACTGCAATTTTAGTGACATTTTCTCTATTTAAATAAAATCATTTACTTTATTCCATTGTCTAAAAATCCAAGTGCAAAAATATTCTTGATAAAAAGGAAGATACTTGCATTGAAATTTATTTTTATAGCATAGGTTTTACGCTATCTTTGATACACCTTGATGAAAGTTTCGGGGGGGGGGGGGGATCAATCCCTGGTGATCCCCCTCCCCCCTGGCTACGGCCTTAATTGCAGGAAATAAGAACTCAAAATGCTCTTTAAAAATAAATAAATAAATAAATAAATACTTATAGTTGAATAAGTTCAAATAACTATTTTCACACCAATTTTAAGATTTACTTTTAATGAATAAAGTCTATGAGACTTGACCTAATTTTAGTTTGAACATTTTAATAATCTTCCTTGCAAAGTTTTCCATATCAAGTATTATACACTTGATAAAACATGAAACTTGTGTAGACATTTGAAAAAATAACATAACGAAAAATAATTTATTTAAACAAGAGAATCCAGTAAATAACTTTTTTTTGTTAAGATTAAAAATCTAAAATGTAATAATGTCAAAACTAGCACAGACTAGATCATTAAAATAGTGAAAAACACCGTAATTATTGGCGATAAATTGATAAATAAACTGAAACACTTTGTAAAATCACCATAAAATGAAAAATTAAGCAGGACGCGTTTCCAGCTACAACAAAGTTGTACTTAGATTCTTAGACTTTCAACATTCAAATAAAGATTCACTAAAAAATTAATATAGTTTAGAATAATAGAAAAAAAGGTAAAAACATCAGAACTTTTGAAGCCGTATAATAAAAAGTAGAGTTATGAAAATATTTCTATATCATTTTATCAAAGATTTTCTGAAATCCAAAGGAGCTACTTTCTGATACATTTCTGAATTCATTTCTTTTCAGAAACGCATAAGATTAGCAGGTGTTTTTATTCAGAAATTATATAATCGAATGGCCGTATCCATTTTTTAAGCAAGCAGTTTAAGAAAACACTGTCAACGTTAGCGTTTTGAATCGGAAGCGATAGCATGAGAAGGGAGTAAAATCTGCACCCACATAACAAGAATCTCTTATATCTCAACAAATATATACAAATATACTTGTGTATGCAAGTATACCAAAAATGGAAAACGCTATACGATTCCAAATCCCTTCAATAGTCAGACATGTCAATTTTATAACTTTCCAGTTAAAAATTATTCAGAAAATGCTTCAAACTTTAGAGTTTTTGAGAAGTGAATTTAAAAACCACTAAGTATATTTCCAATAATACTTTTACGAACCATGTTATATGGCCTTCAGATCTTGAAAATAGTTATGTCTAGTTCCAGCCCAGCTCGACTTAGAAAAGTAATGTAAGTCTGGTCTCGTCCCGGCTCGAGTCTGCTAAAAAAATACTAAGCCCGGGTATGAAACAAAGTAACTGTCCGATGCCGGTCTCTTTAACTGTACAAGTTGCATTTCCATATTGATGTTGTCAAATCGTATTCATGTAGTATCGGCTCGTGACGCACGTTTAAACCATACTCCTTAAAGCCATATTCATTCAAAATATCTCATATTTTACTCATTTTTCTCGAAAGCTTTATAACGGGCAGGTAGGACCACCAGGGCCGTAGCAAGGTGTTTTGAGGCCCCCCCCCAAACAAATTTTGGGCCCCCCCACTTTAAATTCAGTTTTTTGAGAAAGATTTAAAGATTGAAGTTTCCATATGAGTTTCAAATTTTAATGTGCAATGAACGATGTTTCATGCACATGTTTAATGTAACGATGTTTAATGTAATGAACAAATTTAATAATTAGCATAAGTATTTTAAATCATTATTAAAATTATTATAATTTTCATAACTTTACAAAAATATGAAATACATATGCATTGCTTAAAGATCAATTAATAACGTTAAAATAAAATTTGTCTAAAACAATTTTATTACAAATAAGTACATGACGCTAAGATTTTATTAAAAAGTATGGGAATTAAATAGATTATATAAACACATAATTCCAGCAGTTTTCTATTTAAAGGGCTATTTCAGTTACGCGAAAAGAGCCATTCGCTAATGCATGGAAGAATGGAATAGAATACTATGTAGGCATAAGATTCTTCCGTGGATTCGCGATTTTCCTGCATTTTTTGTCATCTTCCGCTTTTCTGATTTTTTATATCTTCAAAGGATTGCATAAAAAACACGACTTTCGTCAAAAGATCGCAAAAAAGTGTGATCTTCATAAAAAAAAATCGCGGATTAAAAAACGATTTTCGTCGAAAAATCCCCCCAAAACGCTATTTTTTTTTCAAAATATAGCAAATAAAACGTTATTATCGTCGAAAGGTAGCGAAAAAATGCTATTTTTGTCAAAATACCGCGAAAAACACGATTTTCGTCAAAATAACGCTAGAAAAACGCGATCTTCGTGCAAAAATCTTAAAAAACACGATTTTTGGCATAAGATCGTAAAAAAAAACAAGATTTTCGTCAAAAGATTGCAATAAAAACAAGATTTTCGCCAAAAGATAGCGAAAAAAAAGAGATTTTCGTTAAAAATTCCCAAGGCAAGCACAATTTTCGTCAAAAGGTCGCGAAAAAAACGTGGTTTTCACCAAAAGATCAAGAAAACAAATGCAATCTTAGAAAAAAAAATTGCGGAATAAAGAACGATTTTCATCGAAAATTTCCGAAATAAATGCTATTTTCGTCAAAAGTTCGCGACAAAAACGCTATTTTCGTCAAAAGGTCGCGAAAAAATGCTATTTTTATCAGAGATACAGCGAGAGAAACGCGGTTTTCGTCAAAATAACGCTAGAAAAACTCGAGTATCATAAAAAAAGAAATCTCGATAAAAACGTGATTTTCATCATAAGACCGCGAGAAAAACGCTATTTTTATCAAAATACCGCGAGAGAAACGCGGTTTTCGTCAAAATAACGCTAGAAAAACGCAATTTTCATTTAAAAAAATCTCGAGAAAAACGCGATTTTCATTTTAAAAAAATCTCGAGAAAAACGCGATTTTCATCATAAGACCACGAGGAAAACACTACTTTCGTAAAAAAATCGCAATAAAAACACGATTTTCGTCAAAAGATTGGAAGAAAAACGAGATTTTCGTCAAAAGATCGCGAAAAAACACCGATTTTCATTAAAAGATCGCTAAAAGAACGCAATTTTCCTCAAAAAAGATCGCAAAAAACGCGATTTTCGTCAAAAAGATCGCGAAAAAAATGCGAATTTTTGTCAAAAGATTGCAATTAAAACGTGATTTACGTCAAAAGATCGCAGAAAATGCCAATTCCGTCAAACAATTGCAGAAAAATGCAAATCTCTTCAAAGAATCGCAGAAAATTTGTTCCAACAGTAAAGTTTTCAACAACTTTTTTTCGCAGCTGAGTGGCAAATTAAAACATTAATTTGCCGTGTTTGAATAACTGTTTTAAGTGAAAATATGTTAAAATTTAAATTGGACAACTAGCTGTGTAAAACATTGCATCAGAAGTATGAACTTAAAATGGAAAATTTCATTTCATAACTACTCATAATATTTCCATAAATGGATTCACTTTGACCATATCCCCACCCCCAAATAAAAAATAAATAATATAAATCAGGATTTAAACAAAAATACGGACAATTTTCTTAATTGTCTATATGTGCGCTATTTAAAATAATTTCTCATTTTCCGGTTCACGCGCGTTTCCTCTTTTTATAACTTTTTGGGCAGATTAGTATTGTGCAATAGGGTGGGCCGAAAAAAACTTTTTTTCGATTTTCGATTATGGCGGGTGCGGAAAAGTGGCCACTGGTGGCACTCAGTTCATACAAAAAATTTGAGATTTTTTGGACATTTCCTTACCCTGCCGCAAACAGCTTGAAATTTTGCAAAAATGTTCATTTTTGAACTTTTTTCGAAAAAAATTAAAAAATGTTAAATTAAATTTATTTTGGTTGTATTTACTTGAAAAGGCATATTTAATGTACCAAATGTTTAAATAAGATCTGATCATGCATTATTTAATATCTATGTGTATTATAACTTAGGCTATTTTTATAGCTTTTTCGCGTATAATAGGCAAAATTTGTATTTGTTTGAATCGATCGTTAGTTTCTATATTATTTATGTCCCTTGGTCTTCTTTATATTTTTTTATGTGTCAAACGTCATATATTTGAGGAAAAGACAGCAGTATACTTCAAAAACAAATCTGGAAGGTGAGAAAGTGGTGAAGCAGCACACTAAGCGAGCGCAATGACTCGGCGTAATACTCAGGGAGTGAAGGACGAAATAGTTGAGAGCCAAAATGCGATAAAGGATTCTTATTATTTATCCTTGCTCAGTTACCTGCGACATTTGTTCAGTGTTAACATGAAACCCTTTTGTAGTGATTATACAGTGCTTTTTGGGTCGTTTAATGTGTCATTATAGTGTTTTGTTCGTTTTATTACGACGAGCTTAGAAATGGCTAGTATAAAGGGCCATGACAATGCAAAGACACGCGATACCGTGAAAAGTAACTTTTTGGGGGCATCATGCCTATTGAAAGAATTGCAATTGCCAACTTATGTTGATAATCATGCGCCACTACTACTGGTTGCTTCACCATGTAGAAGTTGGACAGCAGAGGATACGAATCTCGTCATCGATAAAAACAAAGTCAGAAGAGAGAAATAGAAACTTGGAAAGAAGATACAGGCAGAAGTTATTGAAAGAAGGAAAATTAAAAGCATATTTTTTGATGGTAGAAAGGATAAAAGTATATTAAGAGGAAGAAAAATAACAAGCGGCACCGTCGAGAGAAAAGCGGGGAACACATCACCGTGTTGTTTGAACCTGGTTAGGAATACTCGGGTCACTTGATACCTCGTCAGTTCAGAAAAGTCTAACTTGTGGTGACTTGGAAGATTGTATAATGATTTTGCTATTTCTTTTCCGTGACCGGAACGCGGTGATGTGTTCCTCGCCTTTCTCTCGACGGTGCCGCTTGTTATTTTTCTTCCTCTTAATATACTTTTATATTTTCAAAAAATATGCTTTTTATTTTCCTTCTTTCAATAACTTCTTCTACCTGTGTCTTCTTTCCAAGTTTATATTTCTCTCTTCTGACTTTGTTTTTATCGATGACGAGATTCGTATCATCTGCTGTCACAACTTCTACATGGTCGAGCAACCAGCAGTAGTGGCGCATGATTATCAGCATAAGTTGGCAATTGCAATTCTTTCAATATACATGACGCCCCCAAAAAGTTACTTTTCACGCTATTACGTGTCTTTGCATTGTCATGGCCCTTTATACTAGCCATTTCTAAACTCGTTGTAATAAAACGCACAAAACACTATAATGGCACATTAAACGACTCAAAAAGCACTGTATAATCACTACAAAAAGGTTTCACGTTAACACTGAACAAATGTCGCAGGTTACTGAGCAAGAATAAATAATAAGAATCATTTATCGCATTTTGGCTCTCAGCTATTTCGTCAGCTATCTCCCTGAGTATTACGACGAGTCATTGCGCTCGCTTAGAGTCCTGCTTCACCACTTTCTCACCTTCCAGATTTGTTTTTGAAGTATGCTGATATATTTTCCCCAAATGTATGACATTTGACACATAGAAAAAATATAAAGAAGACCAAGGGACATAAATAATGTAGAAACTAACGATCGATTCAAACAAATACAACTTTTGCCTATTATACGCGAAAAAGCTATAAAAATAGCCTGAGTTATAGTACACATAGATTTTAAATAATGCATGATCAGATATTATTTAAACATTTGGTACATTAAATATGCCTTTTCAAATAAATACAACCAAAATAAATTTAATTTAACATTTTTTAATTTTTTTCGAAAAAAGTTCAAAAATGAACATTTTTGCAAAACTTCAAGCCGTTTGCGGCAGGGTAAGGAAATGTCCAAAAAATCTCAAATTTTTTGTATGAACTGAGTGCCACCAGTGGCCACTTTTCCGCACCCGCCATAATCGAAAATCGAAAAAAAGTTTTTTTCGGCCCACCCTACTACACAAGGCCGTAGCTAGAAGCACGGCCAAACTCCATGAGCGCTTCCGTTCCTTATATAAGGAGAGCGAGAGGAGGACATTGAGTTCGGCCGTGCTAGAAGTGAACGATAGGGGGGGGGGGGGGGCTCAAGAGAACTTTAGAGGAGGGGGGTCATATTTTTTTTCTTTCTCTCTATGGCAGAAAGATAAATTTATGCATATTCACATTGTAGGTACTATGTTTCTTATTAAACTGTTGTAATAACTTCATTTTATGCTAAGAAAAATACATGGTGATGAAATTTTTGAGTGTATAACTGGTGTAAAATTAAACATCATGTTAGCTTCATATGTACAAATAAGATGAGGGAGAGTTGAAACACTCATTTTAGACACAATTTAGTAACTCTGCAAAATCGTGAAAAGATCTCGAAACTAAATTAGATTTTTGAACAGCATTTCATTTGAATTTTTGGAACAAAAATTCCTTTACTGACCGTGGAATCTTTTGCAGGGGGGCTCAAAATATTTTAGGGGGGGCTGAGCCGCCCATAGTGCCCCCTTAGCTACGGCCCTGGACCTACATGTGCGTCAGGACGGGTTTAGCCTGGGTATCACTTCTCTGGGTGGTACCCTAGTCTTACTTCTGCAGGCTCGGGCCGCGCCGAACCGGACCTGGACTATGTGCGATTTTCACCGAAAATACATATATACAGTAAACTCTCTGTATAAGATGGAGTGTGTGTTATGCGGAAATATGTCTAACTTGGAAAGATTTTCAAGTCCTTACGAATCCGCAGACATAGAGTAGAATTTGTCTAAGATTAAGATGGGATATTGTCTACTACGGAATTTTTTTTCGATCCCGATCGATTCCGCCTTAGCCAGAGTTTATTGTAGTTTTAAATTACCATAATTCAAAAATTAAAATTCTCTTTAAAGAATAGTACATATACAATGCTAGGGGAGAGGGATTAAGTATTATAAAAGGTGCTACAAAAATCTATGTATGACGAAATCCTATCTTAAACGAAACAATTTCTAAATCAGTGCCAAATGAATATAATAATCCATGTGAAAAAAAAAAAAAAAAAAAAAAAAAAAACATAACACATTTGTAAGAGACGGCGAATTTCTTAATAAAAAATATGTCTACAATGAATTTTTTTCAGAGAGTTTTCTTAAAAGGTTCACCGCGTAGAATTTATCATATTTATAAGTCTCCAGTCCGTGGACAAACAAAATAAACGGGCCGTGCCGGCAAAAAAAACTGAACGGTCCATACTGGCCAGGCCAATAAAAAAATTTAGTGGGCCTCAGGGCCGTAGCGACCGCCCCCCATACCCCCCATTTGGGGGGGGGGGCCGACGAAGCCAGGGGGCCCCTAATCGATTCTATCGACCTTTTTACCGAAATTTATTTGTAGTGAAAATTTAAGAAAATACTTCTTTTAAATAATGTTTTTATTTTTCAAATCCACATTTTCTTATTCAGGTGCATGCGGGCAGTTTCCCCACGTGCCTCTTTTTAAAGGGGCTTCTAATAATTAGGATTTCCATTAAAAGGTGCCAAATGCTTAAAATGTGCCAAAAGTGACCAAAATTCATGTTTCCAAACATTTAAGAAAGGAGTGGGGCTCCCCTTTTCCTCTCTGCTTCCAATATTCCCTCCACATACGCAGAAAACAAACTAAACAAATGATTAAAATTATATTACAACCAGGGCCCGACTTAGATAAAGAGGGGCCCTGGGGTAAACGCAATTCGGGGAGGCCCCCTTTCTACTTTTTGGATTTTTTTCTTGAATTAAAAGAAGTTTCTAAAACTAAACTTTGTACTAATTGTCTGTATATGTAAATTTCGCACCAAGTACTATTCGCATTTGTATACAGAATAGCACAGAAAAGATAACTCTAAGAAACTATTGAATACATTTTTCTTCGGTTATGGAAATATAAGAATAAATGTGAACCATTAAAATATAAATACACTTGTGGTGTAACTGTTACATTGAGGGGAGGGAGGGGGGGGGGGGGGGCATGAGGTTCGAAAGCAGAGGAGATATGAGAAAAGAGCCCCAATACAGTTTAAAATAAATAGATAAATAAAGAATTTTGGTGACTTTTGGCCTTTTTTATTAGTTAGCCAAAACAAAAAAAAATATATTTGCCCTTGGGGGGGGGGGGGGCTCAATCGGGAGACCCGACGTCCGATGCAGTTGCCCTGCATGGGCCTCACTTAGTCAGGCCCTAATTATAACAACATAATATCCTATAGCTTTTAAAAGAAATTTTTTATTAATGTTTCCTCCTAACGTGATAAGTTAAAATCATTAATTATGACCAATTTTGAGCCTTCTTTTTTAGACATCTTGTAATGTACGTAGGTAAGCAAAGTAAAAATTTGCATAGAAATATTAATGTCAACCAATTTATAATTTTTTCTATAATTATCAAATTAATATTCTTAATTAAAGTTGTGACCAAATTTTTGGTATCTCTAATATATAGATATGAGCCGTATCGAGCACCAAAATTTATGCATGCATACAATATGTTTTATTATTATTATTTGGTACTTTCCACTTCTATATTATTCACAAAAAAAAAAAAAAACTACAGATAGATAGAAGGGGGGAAAGGAGGGCTACAGAATGAGGTTTACTCCGGGGCCCCCATAGCCTCAACTGGGCCCTGTTTTTATCAAAAACCTTTTTTAGATTTGAAAATTCAGAAAATGGAAATCCTTATTTTCTTACTCTGTTTTTCCCCCTCTCCTTTTGGCCACGAGTTTTTGTGTTTAGAGTTGCTAGCAACAAAAGGGTGTTTTTTTTTTTTTTTTTTTTTTTTTTTTAAACATCGGAATATTATGTTCTTAGCAGATATGTCATTCTTCACATTAATTGCACAATAGGGTGGGCCGAAAAAAACTTTTTTTCGATTTTCGATTATGGCGGGTGCGGAAAAGTGGCCACTGGTGGCACTCAGTTCATACAAAAAATTTGAGATTTTTTGGACATTTCCTTACCCTGCCGCAAACGGCTTGAAGTTTTGCAAAAATGTTCATTTTTGAACTTTTTTCGAAAAAAAATTAAAAAATGTTAAATTAAATTTATTTTGGTTGTATTTATTTGAAAAGGCATATTTAATGTACCAAATGTTTAAATAATATCTGATCATGCATTATTTAAAATCTATGTGTACTATAACTCAGGCTATTTTTATAGCTTTTTCGCGTATAATAGGCAAAAGTTGTATTTGTTTGAATCGATCGTTAGTTTCTACATTATTTATGTCCCTTGGTCTTCTTTATATTTTTTCTATGTGTCAAATGTCATACATTTGGGGAAAATATATCAGCATACTTCAAAAACAAATCTGGAAGGTGAGAAAGTGGTGAAGCAGGACTCTAAGCGAGCGCAATGACTCGTCGTAATACTCAGGGAGTGAAGGACGAAATAGCTGAGAGCCAAAATGCGATAAATGATTCTTATTATTTATTCTTGCTCAGTAACCTGCGACATTTGTTCAGTGTTAACGTGAAACCTTTTTGTAGTGATTATACAGTGCTTTTTGAGTCGTTTAATGTACCATTATAGTGTTTTGTGCGTTTTATTACAACGAGTTTAGAAATGGCTAGTATAAAGGGCCATGACAATGCAAAGACACGTAATAGCGTGAAAAGTAACTTTTTGGGGGCGTCATGTATATTGAAAGAATTGCAATTGCCAACTTATGCTGATAATCATGCGCCACTACTACTGGTTGCTCGACCATGTAGAAGTTGTGACAGCAGATGATACGAATCTCGTCATCGATAAAAACAAAGTCAGAAGAGAGAAATATAAACTTGGAAAGAAGACACAGGTAGAAGAAGTTATTGAAAGAAGGAAAATAAAAAGCATATTTTTTGAAAATATAAAAGTATATTAAGAGGAAGAAAAATAACAAGCGGCACCGTCGAGAGAAAGGCGAGGAACACATCACCGCGTTCCGGTCACGGAAAAGAAATAGCAAAATCATTATACAATCTTCCAAGTCACCACAAGTTAGACTTTTCTGAACTGACGAGGTATCAAGTGACCCGAGTATTCCTAACCAGGTTCAAACAACACGGTGATGTGTTCCCCGCTTTTCTCTCGACGGTGCCGCTTGTTATTTTTCTTCCTCTTAATATACTTTTATCCTTTCTACCATCAAAAAATATGCTTTTAATTTTCCTTCTTTCAATAACTTCTGCCTGTATCTTCTTTCCAAGTTTCTATTTCTCTCTTCTGACTTTGTTTTTATCGATGACGAGATTCGTATCCTCTGCTGTCCAACTTCTACATGGTGAAGCAACCAGTAGTAGTGGCGCATGATTATCAACATAAGTTGGCAATTGCAATTCTTTCAATAGGCATGATGCCCCCAAAAAGTTACTTTTCACGGTATCGCGTGTCTTTGCATTGTCATGGCCCTTTATACTAGCCATTTCTAAGCTCGTCGTAATAAAACGAACAAAACACTATAATGACACATTAAACGACCCAAAAAGCACTGTATAATCACTACAAAAGGGTTTCATGTTAACACTGAACAAATGTCGCAGGTAACTGAGCAAGGATAAATAATAAGAATCCTTTATCGCATTTTGGCTCTCAACTATTTCGTCCTTCACTCCCTGAGTATTACGCCGAGTCATTGCGCTCGCTTAGTGTGCTGCTTCACCACTTTCTCACCTTCCAGATTTGTTTTTGAAGTATACTGCTGTCTTTTCCTCAAATATATGACGTTTGACACATAAAAAAATATAAAGAAGACCAAGGGACATAAATAATATAGAAACTAACGATCGATTCAAACAAATACAAATTTTGCCTATTATACGCGAAAAAGCTATAAAAATAGCCTAAGTTATAATACACATAGATATTAAATAATGCATGATCAGATCTTATTTAAACATTTGGTACATTAAATATGCCTTTTCAAGTAAATACAACCAAAATAAATTTAATTTAACATTTTTTAATTTTTTTCGAAAAAAGTTCAAAAATGAACATTTTTGCAAAATTTCAAGCTGTTTGCGGCAGGGTAAGGAAATGTCCAAAAAATCTCAAATTTTTTGTATGAACTGAGTGCCACCAGTGGCCACTTTTCCGCACCCGCCATAATCGAAAATCGAAAAAAAGTTTTTTTCGGCCCACCCTACTGTACAGGCTTTTTGAAAAAGAAGATAAGCGAGGCATATTAAATACACCTGTATAAAATAATCCAAATAAGCAGAAAACTTATTGAAGCGCAGCGAGCCAAATGTGAATGAAGCTTCCTAATAGTCCAGAATACGACAGCACAAAAACTTAAGATATCAAGCATAAGATAAAATGGAAGAGTAGTAATAGGGGAGTCGAATCATTTATGTCTGCCAGAAGCGAAGTGGTGCATAAACCAAAAACTAATACCACTACTGGTTTACTCGTAGACTTACCATTGTGTTTGTCCTTGTCGTACTATCGTTCCATACCTTTAATTGTTCGGCAAACACAATAAGCCTTCGAGTGAACCACTAGTGGTATTAACTTTTGGCTTTTGAACCACTTCGCTTCTGGCAGACATAGATCATTAGATTCCCCTGTTACTACTCTTGCGTAAAATAAAGTTTTTTTTTTCCCTTGTGCTTGATACCTTAGAATTTTGTGCTCTTGGACTATGAGTATCTCGTTCAGTCTGATAAAGAATTTAACACGATTCCGCTTTTTCAGTAATGGCTTGATCAATTCTTATGTAACTTATCACAAAGATATATCATAGTAAAATGGAAGTAATAACGTGGCCCAATTTTTAGAATTCAATCTGTTATTTGAACAAATAGAGTTAATAAATTTCTAGTGCAAATCCAACGGGCAACAATCATCCGTAATGGGATAGGTGCATTAAGACATATATTCGGCCTTTCCTCTGAGTATTGCCGAAACAAAGAATAAGTTCGAAGCCGCCTGGGTCCTTGATACCGTTAAACGCATCAACATTCCCAAACTATCTTATTGATGTCTTATCACTTACAAGAAAGGTCTCCATACGGGCATACTCCGAAAAATCTGAAAAAATTACAGAATGTTAATCTCGTGTGGATTTCGTATGTTTATAAAAAAAATTTCGGCGGAACCTCCTTACCCTGTTCGTAAAAAAATAATGAAATTTCATTATTTGGCGATTTATCATCGATTGGCGATGAAAAGTAATTTCAAAAAATGTTTTTTTTTTCTTTTTATGTCAAATGCATTTTAAAGGAAAAAGTTTCATCTTCAACGTGTTTAGATAAATTAAATATCTTTGGTTTTGTCAGTTTTAGTGTGTTTTAAGTATAATTTCGTTATATTGATATTTATATGCATTTATATTCAAATTTAACCATCAAAATTTGAGATTTGAAACGAAATTCAAATTCAAATTTATTAAAATTGTTTCTAGTTGAAAGTCCAGTTGAGCATTGTCAATTCAATTTTGTTGCTATGGAAATATCTCGCTTTTATTTTCGAATACGCTTAAATGTATGAAAATAATTTTACTGAATAAGAATTTTTTATAAGGTACCCTGGGGTAATAACGCCACGTTAAGGTTCTACCAATTTTCACGGCTTAGTTTTAGATTGTATTTTTCAAACAAATATAGGATCTGATACAGCAACTCATTGACTATCTATATAAAATAAAATAATTTAACAGATATGTATTCATAAAATGTAATGGCGTTTTTTCTTGACCCATGCTATTTGGCGTTATTACCCACCTATATGGGTAATAACGCCATGCAAATAAAACTATGAAATACGATGGAATAATTGCATGTAGATAGCCCAATTCTAAAAATACAAACTCTACAAACTTAGAAATCGACAAATTGCATTCTAAGCTATTGAAAATGTTCAATTTTTTGTGAAAGTGTAAGAAAAATAAAGGTGTGGTGTGGCAGGGGGGATGGGGCAAAAGAATATCAGACCGTGAGCTTTTTTTTTTGCTTAAAAAGGACCGTTTAAATAGAAATATGAGAAACATTGCACACTTTTAACTGTGTTTATTTGAATCAGTATTTAGGATGTATTTCGGCCACTGTAGGGAATCAACCGGGGTATTAATGTCAAGGATTGGCGTTATTACCCCGGTATAGTTATTGCGCAGTACATTTTACATTAAAAATTATCTGGAGAAGATATCCAAAATCTTCAACAACATTTTAAAAGTACATGAAATGCACTACAAATTTATGTAATTAACAAAGTATTTCCGGATAAAAAGATAGTCTTCACATCACAAAACGTATCTCGCAAATTTTAGATCAAGCGTTAATTTTAGTTGTTTGTAAAAACAATAAGACCTAAAAATGAAACAAATTAACTTGAAGCTGTTTTTTGCGATTTTTATGACTCAAAACCCTTCTGCGCAGAGCACATGGGTGTCATTTACCTGATTATTTCATAATTATGCAAAATATAAGCACTTGGCGTTATTACCCCGCCTGGCGTTATTACCCCAGGGTACCTTATATGAAAATAGTTTTCCAGAGATAAATTTAATAACTAAAGCAATAAATAATATATATATATATATATATATATATATATATATATATATATATATATATATATATATATATATATATATATATATATATGTGACGATTTAAGGAGAACTCGAATTATTTCCACTGGTTAAAAAGAAACACACAGTCATGGCAAGCGAGGGAAAAAACAAAATAAATAAATAAATGTAGAAGATCCAATAATTAGTCATGGGCTGTTGTAAATTCATTTATTAAATTCGTAATAATGAGGAAGGAAAAGCTTCTTTTGCAAAAATTCCATCATTATTTCAGCGAGCTGTCCTCATCGAAGAAGCAACCCAAGAAATCTTCTTTTTCATCTCGAGACTTCCACCTTTTTAAACTAAAAAGAAAGTTCTGGAACATTCTGTAACCTCAAACCATCATTCTTTTATGTAAACAGAATTCTTGTCCAGCTACGAGATTATTTTTCACAAACGATAAATTTATTTTTTAAAAAATATTATTTAACCAATTTATAATTGACTCAGAATTTTAAATATCTTAGGCAGACGATTTTTATAAATGATTAATTTTAAGAGAAAAAGAAAAGAAATGAATTTATTAATATGCACACTATCGAAGGTTGACGTAGGAAAAATAAATAAATAGATAAAATAAAATAATGATATTTTTTGAAAGGTATGGTTTTGGAATAAATTTAATAAGACTGTCTTAAAAAGGGTTGATAAAAACATAGAAGAAATTAGTTTTATTTGGAATATTAAGAAATAAAGTTTTAATTAAGAATATTTTTAATTTAGAGCCATCTTTTTAAATTTACGCATACTGGAATAATGTTTTTTAAGGCAAATTAAGAATTTATATCGTCTGCATAAGGATTAATAGATTAGATTTAGAAACAAGATTTTAATTTAATAATTTGAAGTACGGAATATTATTATAAGAAAATTAAGATAGTATAAAGGTTAGTTTTGGCGAAAAAATTTTAAATTTGTAATATTATCCCCCCTCCCCAAGACTTTGTATGAAATTGATAGTTAAATAAAACTACAAGTTCAGACAACAGAAATATAATAATTTAGAAAAGTTAAATTTTGGAATAAAACTGTCAAACTCAGGAAGCCAAGAGATGGAAGAAAAGAAAATTAACGCAATATAAAAAATATTAGCGATTAAAATAAAATAGTTAAGAGAAAATAATTCTGAATTAAATTTAGGTAGGAGCATTTCCCTGAAAGAAATACAATAATGTTACAACATCACTTACCATTTGTAAGTGCATAGGAGATAATACATATAATAACAGTAAATAAGTTATGAATATTAATAAGCAAGAGATAAAAATATAATAAAAACAATAAAAATTCGTTCTCATGGAAGTTTAAATAATTACAACGACTTAATGCATAGTTTATTTTAAATAAGTCCTTTAAATGAAACAAGTCTTTCAATAGTATATATAAAAGAGTCTTTTCCAATGCTCTCTGAATACAGTCTCTTTAATTAAAAATATTCAAACCTAGTTTAATCTTTGGTTTTAATGTTTAGTTGGATCCAACATCTTTCAGTAATATATCAATTTTTCAATAATAAATAGCATCACTCTCAATATCAATAATAAATAATATAGAAAAATTTAAATAATAACAATAACAACAATAATAAGTAATAGTATAATAAGACTCCATATCCTAATATTTTTCAATAAGAGTATAATTAATACTAAACTTCATTATAGAAATCATAATAATAATAATAATAGTAAAACAAGAGTATAATCAAAAGAAAATATCACTATTTGTTTATTATTGATAGGGAAAATATTGGTTGAGGATAAAAATAATTACATAGCAACTAAATAATTTTCTTATCTTCTAATAGCATAAGAAAGTATTTTTTGGTAGCAGAAAGTATAAATAAAACAAATCATAATAATTCCAAAATCCAAATAAAATTATACCTAACTATTTAGAAAATGGACTCTCAACCAGTATTTCCTTACAATAATTCCTCTCTGATACTCTTTTACAAAATTGTCAAATTTGGTTATAAGTTTTCAAATGCCAAATGTGGAATAATGTTTTATCTACACATGGTTTATAAACTTTAATAATAAAATACAATAGGAATAAAAGGTGTCATTCTTAATTGCGAAATAGAAATAAAAATAGTGTGCTTTTTTGAAAAACTTTTAATATCTGTAGTTTTCACAATCACTGAAAATCACATATTAAGTTATAGGTTTGAGTAGAATCATTAGATTTTATAACTGTTATAACATAAATATCTGCTGAATAAATAGAATAATACTAATGTCAAATACATGAGTAAATATAGTTAGACTTAAACACCCTTAAAATTAATCTATCAACATCAATTTGAAAGCTTTTACAATCAAAGTGTTCACCTTATGCCTGCATAAGGAGCCCAATTTAACCCCAAAAACTCCCAAAAACAAGTAATATTCTTGTAGGCCTCCAAGAACATACCTGCTAATGTTGAAAATTATGGTGATAAACTATTTAAAGAATAAGAATTAAAACTTAATCTACTGTCTTGACTTTAGTTTGATCTAGTGATTGTGATTGTATCTGAGGTTTTGTTTGTTTTTTGGGTTGCTCATGAAACAGTTTAAAATCTTCTGGTGAAAAATAGGGTCTTAATTTAGAAACATGCACAATAACGGAATTCTGTCCTGTCTCATAATTAAATTTATCTATTTCATAAGTTACATCAGAAAGTTTATTTATAATTTTGTATGGTCCAGAGAAAGTAGGTTCTAATTTTCGAGTGTTAGGGTATTTAAATTCTTCATAAATTACAGTCTTGTATTTTTAATGGGCATTCGACAAAATTTCGATCATAGAGCCTTTTACTTTTAAGGTGAAATTCCTGAGTTCGCGCTTTCGCAATTTTGAGGGCTTTGTCTACCGATGTTGTATACATTTTAAGTGCCTCACACAAAACCATTACCCACCATTTAAAAAAAAATGAATCAAAATTATCGTGAAATTGTGACTATATTTAGCTGTTAACATTAACCAGAAATTTTATCTAATAAAATAGAAATTGTAAACATCATAGTTATACCTTATTATTACAAACTTGCCCTTAATCGTGCATAGAAATATCATAATAGTCTTAATAAGTAACAGTAAATATCTTAAGAACATCATACTCCTCAATTAAATCCTTAAGAATAAAAATATTTCAATCTCCAACACATAATAATGATAATAATAATACTCATAAATAGGTAAGTAAGTAAGATTCACAGATAAATAATCAAATAAATAAACCTGACAAACAGAGAACTATCTACAACGAATGGTAATTTATAATTATTTGTACATCCATACACAATTAATAGTCAAATATTATGAGAATTATTTTGTGAGCTACTTGGAAGAGTATCAGAGGATGGCAACTCACTCCTAAAAATACATTCTCTTTCCCAATGAAAAGCATTACTGACACCCCTATTTGTGCATATCCTACAAGGTCTTGAAGGGTATGAATTTTGAATATAATTATTTTGACAAACTCTAGGTCTTTGAAACTGAGATTGCCTTTGGGGAATCCAATTCCTAAGTGTATTATTGGGCCTAACTGGCTAAATCCAGGGCCTAGTTGGTTGAAAAGGTTGAAAATTTTGTCTAGCTGATGGTTGATTTATTACTTGGTTTGAAACTAGTGGGGTGGAAACTTCCACGAATTGTTTGACAACCCGGTACCATTCTGTGGTACTACTAGGAGGATTTATAATAATATTGTTTTTGAATTCTGGTTTTAAACCATCAGTTAAACCTTGTAATAGTATATTTTCACTAAGATGTAATTTCCTACCAATTTCCACTTTTTTACGAAAATAAGTTTCTAAATTGTCTAAATTATCTAATTTCAGATTTGAAAAATCAGAAAAACTCGGGAAGTCTAATTCAATGAGTCTTTCTATCAAAATTTTCTTAATTTGTTCATAATCCGTACAATTTAAGCAGTCATTGATGTAAATTTTTTGCGCTTCACCTTTCAAATATTGCGCAATAGAATTAAATTTCCATTCTAGATTTTTCTGTTCCCTATCACATGTTTTATCAAAATAATTTAACCAAGACAAAATGTTCATTCCAGAACTCGGGTCAAACGGTACGAACTTAGGATCTTCCATAATTTTTTTATTCTTACTCACTAGAATAAATGAAGCACTTCTATTTTCTTTATTAAATCCTGATCGTAAAATCATTCGCAATAAATTTCAAAGTTAATGATTTCTATCAATTACATATTTTTTCAAAATTACTATATCAGATCCATAACATACAATAAATAATAAATAAGTAAATTAGTAAATTAATAAATTACTTTCATCAATAAAATAATAAATAAATAAATAAATACATAATAAATATTTCATCTATCATAAAAAGAGTAAAAATAATAATCAAGACATTTAATAAGATAACTTACAGTTTTTTGAAAAATCTTCAATAAAATTCAATCGTCTTTAAATTCCTCATCAAATACTTCTTGCATACTCACCACTTTGAAGTCATTAATTTTCAAAAATTTTCAATATGACCATGAATACTGAATCAAAATTTATGCGCACAGATCAACATCAAGCGTCAGAAAATCCACATCAGACTCGAAGCAAGTACTATTCATTAGCAAGCTGAAAATACCATATAGGCTGTCCTTCAATCGAACTTCGGCGATAGCATGCTTTTCTTCGTTCCATCGCAATTTTCTTTAAATATCATTCATTAAAAAGGCAGCACAGATAACTAATCCTGTCCGACTTTTCGATTAGTTGTGACGATTTAAGGAGAACTCGAATTATTTCCACTGGTTAAAAAGAAACACACAGTCATGGCAAGCGAGGGAAAAAACAAAATAAATAAATAAATGTAGAAGATCCAATAATTAGTCATGGGCTGCTGTAAATTCATTTATTAAATTCGTAATAATGAGGAAGGAAAATCTCCTTTTGCAAAAATTCCATCATTATTTCAGCGAGCTGTCCTCATCGAAGAAGCAACCCAAGAAATCTTCTTTTTCATCTCGAGACTTCCACCTTTTTAAACTAAAAAGAAAGTTCTGGAACATTCTGTAACCTCAAACCATCATTCTTTTATGTAAACAGAATTCTTGTCCAGCTACGAGATTATTTTCCACAAACGATAAATTTATTTTTAAAAAAATATTATTTAACCAATTTATAATTGACTTAGAATTTTAAATATCTTAGGCAGACGATTTTTATAAATGATTAATTTTAAGAGAAAAAGAAAAGAAATGAATTTATTAATATGCACACTATCGAAGGTTGACGTAGGAAAAATAAATAAATAGATAAAATAAAATAATGATATTTTTTGAAAGGTATGGTTTTGGAATAAATTTAATAAGACTGTCTTAAAAAGGGTTGATAAAAACATAGAAGAAATTAGTTTTATTTGGAATATTAAGAAATAAAGTTTTAATTAAGAATATTTTTAATTTAGAGCCATCTTTTTAAATTTACGCATACTGGAATAATGTTTTTTAAGGCAAATTAAGAATTTATATCGTCTGCATAAGGATTAACAGATTAGATTTAGAAACAAGATTTTAATTTAATAATTTGAAGTAAGTACGGAATATTATAATAAGAAAATTGAGATAGTATAAAGGTTAGTTTTGGCGAAAAAATTTTAAATTTGTAATATATATATATATATATATATATATAATATATTAAACACTCTCCTTGTTTATGTTTAAATTCATTTACACGGATTCTACAAATCCAAAAAATTTCAGTTGCAGTAAAATCGTTTGCTTTTGGCGACGAAAAGTGCTGCTCGCCAAATCGTGTGAAATTTTTGTCTTTTCACGCCAAATATTCGAAAGTATTTTATTCTTTTATTTGTTTTCTTCTGCAATTCCGCCGCTAATTTTCACTGATCCTTTATTACATACATGAGTAGTTTAATTAGCATTTTTTCAAAAAAATCTGAGTATGCCCAGTATGGAGACCTTCCTTGTTAGGGGACATTTCCCTACAAAATTTACAATTTTTCATGGGACCCTTCCATAGTCGGAGTACTTTCCCAATATTTTTCAGAACTTTCCCAAACAGTATTAGAAACACTTCTGCAGCTTCAAACTAAAATTTTTCTATTACTGTTATGCAGTATTCTCGCTGACATTTGGCCAACGTTAGTAATTTGGCTAATTAACAATAAAAAACACTCGCCAAATGAAAAAAGTATTAGCAAAATAGATTCGCCATGTAGCACGTAAAAAAATTATCTTTAATACTTTAATGTACCCCTCCTCCCTCCTTTCTCTATGTGTTCCGAAAAAAACCCAAGTTTTTATAACTGCGACAACGATTGTTATTAATCTAGTTTCAACTATCCGCTACAAATATATTAAAAAAATATATATATGCATGAGTATGAAAAACGAAAAAGAAAAGAAAGAAAAAGCAAAAGGTGCGCATTAGGCGAATCTAATCGCTTGTTTACTCGCCAAATGAAGAATTTAGTCGCAATTTGGCGCAATGACGAGCGACAGCGAGAACACTGCTGTTATGTCTGCAGCTTTTAATGAGCACGTCAAAAGTGACTTCAAAGTTTAGTTATATACGCATTCAATGCTTTATAATTTGCCATCACGTCTTGAGTCAATGATGACTGGTCATTATAAACAATGAAGTTCATTACAGCAGTAAATTAAGAGCGTCACATTTGAGCCGATACAGTTATAATCGATGAGCAGTGTTGAAAATTTCTGATGGAAGAAACGAAATTTTTGGAATACAGATAGTCTCGGTCTGGGAGAATATTTTCGGCGGAACTCAGATTTTGGGCTAAAAACGAATTTTCGATCGATCTCTAGCTATCACATATATTTTTCATTTTAGCAGTGCGATGTGAGAATACAGTCGGCCCCGTTTAAACGAATATTGATGGTTCTAGAAAAAATATTCGATTAAGCTTGATTAAATGGGGGTATTAGATATGTAATATTTAATGCATAATCAAAAGTTAAAACAACCATCTGCAGCATAATTAATTAATAGCATAATAGAATCGTTATATAACAGCGTAAATTAGCAAAATAAATACAAATACTAATATATAGTAAGTACGCAATTATTTAATATCAGTACATATTGCTGTATGATTGACATTATACTTTATGTAGTTCATTGGAATTTGGTTAAAACTTTGCTATTTGTATTTTATGTTGTTTACACAGGCTTAAAAACGTCGTTTAAAGTGGTTTGTTTACGTCGAAACTTTTTTGTGCGTTAGCACACGCTTTCTGCATAATCATAGCTCCATTTGTTGACGAATATTTCGCTTTTTTTTTTTCTTTTTTTTTTTTGCTAAACCCATTCCAGCGCATATTGACCAATGTTATAAAAATTGAGATAATGTTCCAGTGGCGTAGCTAGAATGGGTGACACCCGAGGCGGATGTAAAGGGTGTCACCCCTACTTACCAGGGTGTCACTCCCACCCCATCCGTTATATTTTTTCAATCGCAATTCTATGTTATTACAACAAATGACCAGAACACTCCTTTTGTCCTCTTGCGTAAAAAAAAATCACAGGAGCGACTTATCACTCAACCCATAATCCGCATAAGTCAATGCGGTGTCTATATGTAGAAGGTAAGTCTTTCTTTTAAAGTTTGCTTTCACTACTCATTAGTTGGATAAATTGGTTTTTGTTCTGTGGTGCATATCTTATTTACGAAAAAATTTACATTCTCAAAGGAAAGAAAGTTAACTCTGTTGCGTCGTGCACTAGAATTTTCATTTTATTTCAGAATTATTTTCCGAAATCTTCTAAGATTATTTATTTATAGATTTGCAAAAACAGATTGATTGTCACCCCTTAGAGGGTGACACCCGGGGAGGACCGCCCCCTCCGCCCCCCGCTTGCTACGCCACTGTAATGTTCCCTCTTTTGATCCAAAATTTCCATTTTATCTCTATCCTTTTTGGATTATTTTGGCATTGCGTTTCATATCGGAAACTTACGTCTGCGATATTTTAAGGCTGTTCTCAACGGCTTTGCTCAACAAGCGGAAAACGTTTTGACACATTTACGAATTCATTTTTAAAGGAAAGATGTCAAATTGCAAAACCTGACCATGGAAGAAATCTGGAATCTACTCAGTTTTCTACTTTTTGATTGATCCATTACCTATTGAGTTATAAGCTTTTTTTTGATCACGTGAGAAGGCGATTTTTACTCCAATTTGTACTGGCTTTGATTCTCTTCCGTGAAAAGTTAGTTTAAAACGCCCACTTTGACACTATTTTCTGATAAATCTGCTGTGTTATAAAAAAAAGGGAAACTGAATGCTATTCGATAGTTTCTGAACAAAAATACCTGCTAGTTTCATACAATTCCGAGCAAAAATAAATTGAAATTTATGTTAGAAAGTTGCCCTTTTTGATTTAAGAACAGCCTTAACACATTTAAGGCCTTACGCCATATCACGCGCCAGCGCGTGATATGGCGCCAACGTTAAGAGGCCATTCACACGCCAGCGCGTGATGTGAGGTGATGCCCAATAACCAGTCACGCGCTGGGGTGGGAAAATCTTTCACTGATTCTTTGTTATAAAAAGTAAATCGGCTTCTGGGAAAAACCCACTTCTACAGTGCGGCATTAACTCTCAACACATCTTCACCTAAGCGGCAGCGAACATGTTAAAACCTTTTGCTACCTGGACTTCTGTTTTCTTATTTAACACTTTAAAGACTATCGTTTATCAAAAAGGTTTAAAGCTTTCCATTTAAAATTCATTTAAAAGCGACTAAACTAATGAAACGCAAAAATAATCCATATTTGCCGATTTATTTCACCCATTCGCAGAAAAAGGAAGGGAGATCATTCGATCTGCCCATTACACAGCTGCCGGCCGAAATCATTGCAGGAAGAACGGAAAATTTGTCTTCAGAGTAAAGAAGCCGAAAATGACAAAAGGTTAAGAAAAATTCAAGATGAAACGTGTTTTTCGCGCCTAATTTTAAACATAGGTCACCCAGATGGTATTCGAATAAGCGGGGAGGTTCGTGAAATTTAATCGGTTTAAGCGGGGAAAAATAACATAGATCCAATGGCGAAAAATTCGGTTCCGTGTTACAATCGATTGTGAAACATCTCGATTGTAGATTCTAGGAAATAATCGATGATTGTATCGATTGTGAATTTTTAAGATGACGATTTTTCTCGTTTGTTAAATTCTTGAGAATTGCCCATCACTAAACTGAACTAATGGGTTTCCAAATCTAATCAAAGAACCGCCTTATCTGAAAAAAAAAAAAAAAAAAAAAAAACAGTATATTAAATCGAAGCATATACGATAATTCTGCATGAAAAACCCCTTTTTTTTAAATTAAGAGGGGTATTAGTCCTCCGTTTATACTTAATTAACATCCAAAACTAAATAGGGAAGCGCCTTATCAGAATGAACTTAGAAAAAAAATTTAAACAATTTGATATTTCTATGGAGAGTTATTGCGTTATATACATCGATCCATTATATACATTCAGAATCTGCGGGCATATCGCACGCTTTGCTAATCTGTGAGCTGAAAAAGTGAAATAAATTAGTAAATTTGCATTGCAGTTTTCAATTGGTATTGCCAGATCTCCCTGTTTATGAGGGAGCTCCAAGATCCTCCATGATCATCTCGCGAGACGGTAAAAATCCCGGTTTTTTATGATGCACAATTTTTTATAATTTTAACTTTTATATTTACAATAAGAAAGTACGGGATTCTTAAAAATTTTTGGCTCTAAAGTTTTGTTAAATTCCGTGCATAGTTCTTGAAATAGAGAGCCTACAAAATTTTTGTCACATACAGACAGACATTTTGTTAAAACATGTTTTTCGAGTTCTCTGACCTCTAAAACATGTAAATCCGTCAAAAACCGGATTTCGAAAATTTTCAAGAATCCAGTACATTTGTATTACTACTTGTAACTAGTTGGATGTGTCAATCCCAAAACTTTCTTCTATCTCATAAGTACATTTTAATATTTAAAAAAAACGTGTTGACCTTAAAGTTACCCACTATCGAATTTCCTCGAACATTTCACCTAGCCTAATGAGATTCTGGTATCCGAAAAGCCTAAAACGCAAAATTTAATTAATATTCCGAGAAAATGAGCTTAGTAGTGCCTCATGTTGGGAAATTTATACTAAAACCTAATAAGCATCTATTTATGTCAAGACCTAACAGAATCTGAAATTTGATGGAATTTCGTTCATTAGTTCTTGAGATATAGTTATAACAAAAAAATTGAAAAACATAGCACAGCAACACCATATCTTGGACAATTTATGCCAAAACGTAAAAAAGCGTCTAATTATGTTATGGTGTAAAAGAATCTGAAGTTTGATGAAATTCTGTGCATTAGTTCTTGAGATATAGCTAGTTTAAGTAAAACTGTGTAAAATATAGCACAGCAGCACCATCAGTTGAAGGATTTATAACAAAACGTAATCATAGTGTAATTATGTTATATGTCATTTTGTAACAAAAACTGAAGTTTGATGAAATTCTGTGCGTTGGTTGTTGAGGTATAGCTATCGGAAAAATCGTGCAAAATGCAGCATAGCTGCACCACCTGTTGCAAAGTTAATACCAAAATGTAATCAGCGTCTAATTATGTTATATATTCTAGTGTAACAGAATCTAAAATTTGATGAATTTCTCTGCATTAGTTCTTGAGATATAGCTATCGCAAAAATCGTGCAAAATGTAGCATAGTAGCGCCACTTATAGGGCAGTTCACACCAAAACCTTATCAGCGGCTATGTATCTCAAGGTATCGCGAAATCTGAAGTCTGGTGGAATTCTGTGTATTAGTTCTTGAGATATAGCTATCATGAAAATCATGAAAAACGTGGCATAGCAGCGCCACCTGCTGGCCAATTTACACCAAAACTTAATCAGCGTCTATGTATATCAAGGGGTCACAGAATCTGAAGTTTGGTGAAATTCTGTGCATTAGTTCTTGAGATATAGCAATTTTGATAATCATGAAAAACGTAGTACAGCAGCGCCACCTGTAGGCCAATTTTCATCAAAAACCAATAGGCACTAATTCATATCAAGGTCTAACTGAATATAAAATTTTATTGAATTACGAGCATTAATTCGTGAGATAGAGCGCCCACAAATTTTTTGTCACAGACAGACAGACAGACAGACAGACAGACGGACAGACTCACAGACAGACATTTTCTAAAAATAGTCAAAACGTGTTCAGGACCTTCTAAAACGTATAAATCCGTCGAAAACCGGAAGTCGAAAATTTTCATGAATCCAATACTTTCTTCTTGTAAAGATAGAAGAAAGTAAAAATAGAAGAAAGTAAAAATTGTTTTATAAAAATAAGCTCATGCATTCAATATTTTTCTGGAAAAGCATGCTTAATTTCTTTTTCTGCAATTCTTATTTTTTACTCAAAATTTTCATAACAACGCATTAAGAGGCTACTTCAGTCACCCGTTCGCTAATGTTAATCCAATGAGAAAAGCTTTTTAAGGCATCCGCATTTGCATTTTAATATTTTTAAATGATTTTTTTTCGCAATGGATAGTTGAGATCAATCTCTATATCTTTTTTACTTTATTGATTATGCGTTCAGGTGTTTTTAATTACGATACTTTCACTTTCGAAACCGACTCCGAAAGTTAATGCGTCCTCATTAATAAAAATCTGCGAGCAAAATCGGAAAAGTAAAAATGGCGTTGGTACAGCTGAACCCCAGCTGTCTAATGGAAAAAAGAATCATTTAAAGCTATTGAAATGCAAATGCAAATGAAATGATTTTTTAAAAAACTACAGGGTGATTATAATTAAAGTCCGAGTTTCAAAACGCTCTAAAAAGTGAACCACTCGTTAGAATGGCGTCAAAATTTAACAGCGTATTATTGAAGAAGGGGGAAAGAACATGAATCAAAGAAAAGTTCCAAATTTGAGTGACAGATGGCGCTGTAAGCGTCAGTATATGTAAATTAAAATACCTGGCATGCGCACGACAATTTCAGGTGTTATAAAAGCGTTGGGTAAACGGCGTTTCCTCATTTCGCTTCTCAGACGTTGGCCATGAGTGTCTCAATGAAGGATCGTGCTCTGCTTGTAAAGCTTTATTACAAGAACGGTGATTCTGCACCAGTGGCTCTGCAGAAGTTCAGGACTCTCAAGGGTATGAAAAAAGGCGCTGGACCGATGACTGTCAGAGGTCTGGTGAAAATGATGCAAGAATTCGAAAATACAGGTTCGTTTGATGTGCAGTCTGGTAGAGGAAGGAAAAGATGCGATTCGGCGGTAGTTGAAGAAGTGGCCACAGCAGTTCAGGAAGAGTCTAGCGGTGGTGAGCAACCATGCAGTGCACGGAGAATTGCCCGAACATTGAACAAGCCTGTGAGCACGGTACATAACATTCTACGAAACATCCTGCAATGCTATCCGTATAAAATTTGCCATGTGCAGGAGTTGTTCCCTTCTGACCTGCCAGCAAGAGAGCGTTTTGCTTTGGAATTTCTCGCTCGCATGGAAGTGGACAATGATTGGCCGTGGAAAATTCTGTGGACAGACGAAGCCCATTTCCACCTGCCTGACGGGATATGTCAATACACAGAATTGCCGAATATGGGCAACAGAAAATCCACTCGCAACGAACCCAGTACCACTTCATCCTGCAAAGGTCACTGTGTGGTGCGGATTTACGGCATCATTTATCATAGGGCCGTATTTTTTCGAGGAGACGGGTGCTTTAGGTCCTGTTACCGTTACCGTCAATGGTCAGCGCTATGAGTCTCTTTTGCGTAATGACGTCATTCCAGCTCAGCAACAGCGTGAATGTCCGGATAGTATCATTTTTATGCAAGATGGCGCTCCTCCGCACATTACAAATCGAGTGAAGCAGTTGTTGAGGCGGCATTTCGGAAATGCTAGAATTATCAGTCGTCATTTCCCTACAGCCAGGCCAGCCCGATCACCTGATCTTAAACCATGTGATTTCTGGCTGTGGGGTTATCCGAAAGATATTGTTTTCAGTTCTCCGATTTCCAACGTAGCTGAATTAAAGACACGCATTGCGCAACACATTCTGAACTTGACCCCGGATACACTTCGATCGGTTGTGGAACATGCTGTTTCCCGATTTAATCTTGTTGCACACGACGGTGGACAGCATATTGAACATGTTTTGCACCAGTCTCGCCAAACTTAAAAACCGGTTAAATGGATGCTTTTTATGCGGTTTTTGGCGTCGGGACAATTAAAAACCGGTTAGATGGATGCTTTTTATGCGGTTTTCGGCCTCAGGAGAATTAAAAACCGATTGGAGGGATGCTTTTTATGCGGTTTTTGGCCTCAGGACAATTAAAAACCGATTTTTCCCATCCGATGTGATACGACCTTGCCGTGGTGGACGGGCTTACGTAACTAACAGTATCACACGCGTACAGTCATGCACACTGAACAATACAGTTGGTTTATGTCGTGTAACTTACGCCTTAGCCGTTGTTTTACGATTTGTTCTTTGCAGTCGAAATTCTGCCGCTTACAGCGCCATCTGTCGCTAAAATTTGGAACTTTTTTTTAGTTCATGTTCTTTCCCCCTTCTTCAATAATACGCTGTTGAATTTTGACGCCATTCTAACGAGTGGTTCGCTTTTTAGAGCGTTTTGAAACTCGGACTTTAATTATAATCATCCTGTACACCAGGCTTGTCAAACTCGTCTATTATCGTGGGCCAGATTTAGCATTGTACACAAAGCCGCGGGATACATTATCAAAAATAAAGAAGCAGATTAATTTGATGACTACCGCACATAATGAAAACTGTACATTAAGAATACAGCATTGTTTTAAAAAACAAAGAAACAAATAAAAATGCAAACAAAAATTTTAAAACTATTTATTGAAAAAATTAAAAACACGCACCAGAAAATGTTTTAGGATATTTATTAGGTAAATACGAATCCGTAGTAAAAAAATCTTACGAGAGTGCGCTGTCAAATGTATTAAAAAATAAGTTAAAATAAAAATACAAACATGCTTAAATAGATTTTAAACATTTTAAAATTTAAATCGCAATGAAAATTATACAAAAATGTATTACTAATTTTGTAATTTTAATATCTGCAATTTCTTTTATGTTGTAATTGCTACTTTTTATAAAACCAATTATTGATAGAACACAATTATTTACAATATAATATTATGAAATTTAAAAAAATCATAATTGATTAAAATATATTAGCTATGGTTAATTGATCTGGCATAGGAATTATTTCCTGATTTTCCTCACTTATATTTAAGTATATATCGCATCTCCGAAAAAAAACTTCCCACAAAGTAAAATTTCTTGAATCTATATTTTCAAGAAATTTAAAGTTAAAAGGCAAAATTAACGCTAGCCACCGGTCACTTGGCCACTAAATGAGAAAAAATGGCTATTAAAAATATTTATCAATGGCAACTGATGGCTACTCAGGGATGTGTTTAGGATAATTTTAGGTCCATTAAAGGACCCTTCACAAAATAATTTATCTTAAAACAGGACCCTTCGCAATTTTTTTTATCCCCAAACAGGACCCATCACAAAACATTTTATCCCAAAACAGGACCCTTCACAAAATTGTCTCTTAACTAGATCTTTCACAGAATTTTTTCACCTTCAAATTGAACTTTTCGCAAATTTAATCATTTAATAATAAAGTCTAACCTATAAATAAGCAGTTGAACTCACCAAAGAGCATATTACTGAGCTTTTTATATAAGAAAAACACAACTTGAAGACATCGATAATTTGAAATTCACAAAATTCTTACTAGAATTTGCACAAATATAGGGGAAAAATTCACAATTTCACAAAAACAGGACCCTGTGAGAAAAGTCTGGACAGACCTCTGCTGCTGTTTACTAATGAAAATTTGTTAATTTAATAAAAAATTTCAGTTATTATGTTTCCCGAACACACTTTTTTCAACGAAGTTTCAGTTCAAAATCTATTTATTTTTCGAAATTATTTCTAGATATTTGTGAGTTTTTCGAAATATCTGTGAGTAAATTTCAATTTCATTTCTTAGCAAACTTCAACGAAATTTCTATATATCAAACACAATTTTTCAGTCTTTTTTTTTGAGTATAAAAAATTATTTCAAATTGACTTTCATGAATCTGAGATACTATATCTTCATCATCAAGAAAGATAAAAATTGCACAGGGATAATTTACAATGATACGTTTACTAACCTTTAAGAATGAAATTAATGAGCTTATGTCCAAAATGCTCACTTTCAGCTATGCATGCAGCCAAATTATAACTAGATCATGAAAAAATCAATTTTTTGAAAAGTTTTCAAGCCCTGAGACCTCTTGAACCCACCAGTACAACATTTAGAATAACATCCTAGAAAAATGTTTTACAGTCATTAAAACTTTTTTCTCTGTTTTAATTCATTTTATAGAAGTACCTATTAGAGGGAAACTAAATTGTGCTTGTTTTTCTAGTGACCTTCATCAAATATTTCATCATTTTGAAACTGAAAATATTTCTTATAGACTGTAAAATTTACTTGAATCTATTCGTAACTTATTTTTAACTTGTAAAAACTAGTTGGATGTGTCAATCCCAAAACTTTCTTCTATCTCATAAGTACATTTTAATATTAAAAAAAAAACATGGTGACCCCAAAGTTACCCACTATCGAATTTCCTCGAACATTTGACCTAGCCTAATGAGATTCTGTAGCCGAAAAGCCTAAAAAGCAAAATTTAATTAATATTCTGAGAAAATGATCTTAGTAGTGCCTCATGTTGGATAATTTATACTAAAACCTAATAAGCATCTATTTATGTCAAGACCTAACAGAATCTGAAATTTGATCGAATTTCGTCCATTAGTTCTTCAGTTATAGTTATAACAAAAAATTTGCAAAACGTAGAATAGCAACACCATATCTTGGACAATTTATGCCAAAACGTAAAAAAGCGTCTAATTATGTTATGGTGTAAAAGAATCTGAAGTTTGATGAAATTATGTGCATTAGTTCTTGAGATATAGTTAGTTTAAAAAAAACCGTGTAAAATATAGCACAGCAGCACCATCAGTTGAAGGATTTGTAACAAAACGTAATCATCGTGTAATTATGTTATATGTTGGTATAACATATTTTGTAACGAAATCTGAAGTTTGATGAAATTCTGTGCGTTGGTTGTTGAGATATAGCTATCGGAAAAATCGTGCAAAATGCAGCATAGCTGCACCACCTGTTGCAAGGTTAATACCAAAATGTAATCAGCGTCTAATTATGTTATATATTCTAGTGTAACAGAATCTAAAATTTGATGAAGTTCTCTGCATTAGTTCTTGAGATATAGCTATCGCAAAATTCGTGCAAAATGTTGCATAGCAGCGCCATCTATAGGGCAGTTCATATCAAAACCTTATCAGCGGCTACGTATCTCAAGGTATCGCAGAATCTGAAATTTGGTGAAATTCTGTGCAATAGTTGTTGAGATATAGCTATCATGAAAATCATGAAAAACGTGGCATAGCAGCGCCACCTGCTGGCCAATTTACACCAGAACATAATCAGCGTCTATGTATATCAAGGGGTCACAGAATCTGAAGTTTGGTGAAATTCTGTGCATTAGTTCTTGAGATATAGCTATCATGAATATCATGAAAAACGTGGCATAGCAGCGCCACCTGCTGGCCAATTTACGCCAAAACTTAATCAGCGCCTATGTATATCAAGGGGTCGCAGAATCTGAAGTTTGGTGAAATTCTGTGCATTAGTTCTTGAGATATAGCAATCTTGAAAATCATGAAAAACGTAGTATAGCAGCGCCACCTGCCGGCCAATTTTCACCAAAAACCAATAGGCACTAATTCATATCAAGGTCTAATTGAATATAAAATTTTATTAAATTTCGAGCATTAGTTCTTGAGATAGAGCGCCCACAAATTTTTTGTCACATACAGACAGACAGACTCACAGACAGACACACAGACTCACAGACAGACGGACAGACTCACAGACAGACATTTTCTAAAAATAGTCAAAACGTGTTCAGGACCTTCTAAAACGTATAAATCCGTCGAAAACCGGAAGTCGAAAATTTTCATGAATCCAATACTTTCTTCTTGTAAAGATAGAAGAAAGTAAAAACAGAGTAACATTTTTTTGTTACTATTATTATTTTACAAGACGAGAAATCGTGTCACTTTCTCTTTTAAAGCTATTTTTTTCTCTTGATTTTTTAGAAGCTTTTAATTGGAAATTAGCGTCGCATTCTTTATGGTTTTTGGTACATTTTTAATATCTAACAAATACTACGCGTTACTGTGTAATGTCATAGTGAATCAAAGAGAGCAGTAAAATAATGGATTCGTTTTAACATAAAACACATAATAAATTATTAGAAAAAAACACTTTTATAAATTTTTAATTTTTTAGATTAAGATAGGCTATTCTTAATTTTCTTATTGATGACTTTTGCATAACCCGTCTCCCGAAAACGAAATTTTAAAATAAATTAAATTTGATCTTATTTAAGACGGTGCATTTTTTATGCCAAAGTGTTGTTGAATCGGTGTTGTTTGCATCTGCTATGCCAAACAGTAAAAAATTTTGATTAAAATAACAACCATTAATTTAAAAATTTAAACTTTTCTTTATTTAATTGCAGATAATTAAAATTAATGTACGTCAATTTCTGCCATTAAATGCAATGAAGATTAATATTCTGAAATAACGGTAGATATTTTGAATAAAATCATTCTCCAATTTTGTAGCGCTGCAATATTTGCAATGCAAATTGTATTTTCTGTTTCAACTAAGAACTAAATCAAACATACGAAAATGCCGAAGGCTTGGCGGGCCACAGAGGAGTTCCTGGCGGGCCAATTGTGGCCCGCCAGCCACTTGTTTGACATGCCTGCTGTACACTGTAAAAAAAAAACTCCCTTACTTTACACCAAAAAGGGTTTGCCACCCCAAGTGGTGTAATGAAATTCCACTTGTAAATTGGTGTAATGAGTCACCAACTATCAAATGGTATAAATACACACCATTTTTAGTGGCAACTTAGTTGCCACCATGTTTGGTGTAAAGTAAGTAATATGTTTAAAATGTACGTTATAATAAATTGTCTCAATTAAAGAGAAGTTTAACAACCTCTTTGCGTGAAGCTATTTATTTTAAATTATGGCTGTATTACATTTGGAATGTAATTTTTAAATTATTTTTTATTTTGCTACCATTTATTAAAGTACACTAAATGGTAAAAAAGGAAATTTCCTAATATTTACATGACTTTAACAGCAAAATAAAAAATAATTTAGAGATTACATTTTAAATTTAATATAGTCATAATTTAAAATAAATAGTTTGACGCAAAGAGGCAGCGAAACTTCCTTTTAATGGAGGCAATTCATTATAACATTCATTTTAAGAATATTACAGCAAAGAAATATGAACTAAACTTGAATGAAATAACTTTAATGAAACGAACTAAAATTTCCTATATTTGCATGTTTAAAAATATCTTTTTCATAGGTCAATAATGCGTTCAGTAAGTTAAAAAACATTATAATAACGAATTTTTTATGAAAATATTTTTTGTTAAAGTTCGGGCAAACGCTATAGTCATACGATATAAAATATTTTTGTAACGAAATGTACAATTACTCGTAACTATCACTATAAGTTTAATTCGGAGTTTCTAGTTTTCTTAAGAAAATAACAAAAATAAGCTACATATGATATTAAATTACCTCACAATTATACAATTTAATGCATAATATAAAAAAAGCTTAACTGTGTCAGCTATCAAATAAACAAAGCTGTATAAAAAAAAAGTTGATTACAACTGTTATACTAAAGGCATACTTTCCGTTAAATTCGAACATGTCGCCATTGTTCTTAAAATGGCAGTGCACTAACACATTATTAAAAAGCATTATCTAATTTAAAAAAACCCCACATGCAAACATTATTTAGTATTAAATCTTACATCTACAAAGAATAATATTAATATTGCTTACCGTCAGGGCCGTAACTACCGCCGGGGCACTGCCCCGGGGCCCCCAAGCCTGAGGGGCCCAAAACTGATGGTTAAAAAACTATTGATTTCAGTTTCTAGTCTAAGTTCCTATAAAATGCCCAGCACATATCTAAAAGTTAGCAATTAAAAAAAAAAAGTGCTAGAATAGATGTTTTTGCGTGTCCGTCAATACACTCCTGACGCTTCGCATGCAAAAGGAGTTCAACAGCAGACAGCAAAATTTTGAGTCGAATGTGTCATGTCGCGCCAGCATGTTTGCTGACCCCACCGAAGTTAGTATAAGGAAGAAAATATGGTCTTCTAATCGATTGAATAATATAAAAAGCATCTAAAAAATTCTAGAAAATCTTTCTTCTTATCTATACTAATAAGTTAACAAAACGCTCTGTTTGTGTATGTCTGCGTATATGTGTGTGAGTGTGTGACTGCGATGGTTTGCAAAATCTACCGCACATAGAAGTCTGAAATTTTAGGTGAAGATAGTCCAAGACAGGTCCTGGTGCACCTGAGGCTCAGATTTTTAATATTTTAAGGGCTGGGGCCCTGGGCCCCTTACAATTTTTATGCGCCAAATTGTTAAAAGCTTGACTCCTTTTTATCTAATCTTTTCCATTTTGAGGTACCTTTCTCCTTTTAAATATTTTCGCCTTTTTACTTTTCAGTTATCACCCTGGACTATTGGGGCCCCTTTTAGGGCCCCTTTTAGTCTTTGTGATAGTAAATTGATAATAAATTGCTTCCATTAATTTCGATCTTCATTTTTGGGATACCTGTTCCATTTAGATATTTTCAAATTTTTACATTCCATATAAGACACTGGGGCCCCCTAGATAATCATAGGGCCGACCCAGGGTGCCTTGATCTTTTTGTGCGCTAAACATTTTTCACTCCCTAAATTTCTCACTTTCTTAGTGCAAATTTTTAAAGCTGAATCTTGGACTCTTTCTTTCTTTCTAACCGATGACCAGGCCCCTACCTGCCGAGTTAATAATCTCAGCTTAACGGGTTGAATACCTGGTATCGGGGCGAACGACCGCCTAATTGCCGCGAAGCGGCAATAAATGATGTACTGCACATGGCAACCGCAAGATGGTCTCGTAATTTAGAGCCTTGATCAGATGACGAGACCTTCACCTGGCAAGGCACCTCCAGAGGTATAATTCATAGGTAACTTGGAGGACTTTGCACCCACGACGGATTTTACATGCACCAGGTGCCATTAGCGTACATGATGGAATTTTAGCTGGCAGAGTGGGGGCGATCGACGCAGACAAGTGCCGAGGTCGGCTGATTGTGGCTAACGGTTGCTGGACTTAGTAGTTTATTGCCTTTTTGAAAGTACTGAGTTTGGCGCCGCACATCACTCCCACTTGCCGTGTCAAGTGAAATGGGGCTGGAGCAAAAATTTTTGAGCCGAGACGGTGGCATGTCCTTAGCAGACAACAGGGGGGACAATTTTGAGGGAGATTTAGAAAAATAAATAACCAAAACTAAAATGGCCGAAATGCTAAGTAGTGCCAGAGAAAGGAAATTTTCGGGCCGAAATGCAAGGCAGTCGAATCGCTGCTGGTGGTGATGAGATACCGCCTTTCTACCGTAAAAAAAAAAGAAAAAAAAATTGCTTCATGGGCTGTCCCATTGGAGCGGGTTCGGTAGCTCGTGCGGACAGAGTCCAAATGCACCTAATAAAGAGGCGTACTGTCACTAGAAAAAAAAACAAGGGAAAAAAAAGACCCGAACACGTTTCGGACCACACAGAACTTGAGTCCCTTGAGTCTCTGCGTCGATGAGGTCAACGTGTGCGGTTCGGGGTAAATGGGCTGGTAGGTTGCTTCCCATTGCTAACCGGACCGCACAGGGTCCCGTTGGCCCCTGCGTTAATAAGGTCAACTTGAAAGCCTGAGAGGCGTTAGTCCACTAGGGAGGGGGTACCAGAACGGTGTCGGACCGGGCAGAGTCCCTCGAGTCTCTGCGTCTATGAGATCAACCTGTACGAATCTTGGACTCTTATGTCAGGACCAACACCCTGATATTTTTATTCGGGCCCTGGGGCCCTTTTTTAAACGCTTACCCAATCAACTGGTGCATTTAAAAAAATATTATTCTTGCAAATAATTCATACTCTATGCTTAATTTTGACTAATTAAAGGTCTAAAGCGCTAGGTATTAAAACATTTTAACATGTTTTCATGTTAGGGCCCTGATTGTATTTGTCAGTTGGCCTCTATGGGGTCCTCTATCATAGCTCCCTTAAAAATGGTCGGATTCACTAGCTTTTTTTAAACAACATTTTAGATCCTCCAACTACGACATGAACAACAAAAAAAATTTTTAGACTTCAGCTACCACTATTTATGAATATTAATCGCTTTCTTGGAGCCCTTGGTGCAGCTTCTTTAAAAATGATCCAAATTGCTTTCAATTTTATTCAACATAGTTTTAGCGTCTTCCCATTATTTTAATAACTACACAAATATTTTTAAACCCAACTACATGCGAAATAATTTCCTGGTCCTTTGGGGCCCGGTACAGGCCTCCTTGAAGTTTTTGTAATAATAAATTGTCAATAGATTGCTTCCTTTTAATCTGATCTTTATTTTTAGGATTCTTTATTCATTTAGATATTTTAATGTTTTGACATTCTGTACAAGACACTGTGTTCCCCTCTGGAATCATAGGGTCCAGCCCAGGGCCCCTCAACATTTTGTGAAATAAACATATTTCACTTCCTATATTTCTGATCTTCTCAATGCAAAATTTTAAAGTTGTCTGGGACTCTTCTATCAGGACCAATCCAGAAAAGCTAATGTTTTTATTTAAACCCTAGGGCCCCTTTTTAAACATTTGTCCAATCAATTGGTGCATTTAAAAAATTGTATCATTCCAAAGAATAGTTCCTACTATATGCTTAATTTTGACTAATTAAAGATCTAAAGCCTATGTACTAAAATATTTTAACATGGTTTCATATTAGGGTCCTGGTTTTAACTGTCAGTTGGTCCCTACAGGGCCCCATATTATAGCTCCCTTAAAAATAGCCCAATTCACTAGCTTTTTTTTTTTTTTTTTCTAACAACTTTTTATGTCCTCTACCTATTACATGAACGACAAAGGAATTTCTCTAACTTCAGCTACCATGAATTTTGTTTGTCAATTGCTTTCTTGAGGCCCTTGGTGCAGCTTCTTTAAACATGAACCAAATTGCTTTCACTTTTATTTAACATAGTTATAGCGTCTTTCCATCATTATAATAACTACAAAAAATATTTTTATACCCAACTAAATGTAAATAAATTCCTGGCCCCTTGGGGCCCGTTGAAGTTTTTGTAATAATAAATTGTTTCCTTTTAATCCGATCTTCATTTTTAGGATTCTTTATTCATTTAGATATTTTAATGTTTTGACATTCCATATAAGACACTTTGGCCTGTGGAATCATAGGGCTCAGTGTAGGGCCCCTGAACATTTTGTAAGGCAAATACAGTTCACTCTTTAAATTTCTCCCCCTTCTCAGTGCAAAATTTTTAAATTTGAGTATTGGACTCTTCTTTCAGGGACAAGATTCTCATATTTTCATCCGCGGCTATGACCCTTTTTTTAAACATTTTCCGAATCAATTTGTGCATTTCGATAAAATATTATTAAAATGAATAATTCATACCCTATGATTAATTTTGACTAATTGTAGATCTAAAGAGCTAAGTACTAAGATATTTTAACATGTTTTCTTGTTAGGGCCCTCTTTTTAACTGTCAGTTGTCGTTTTTGGGCCCTTATTATAAATCTCTTTAAAATGGTTCAATTAACTCCTTTTTTTTAAACAACTTCTTAAATCCATCAGCTACTAAGTAACCGTCATAGTATAGTTACCACCAATTGCCGTTGGTGTAATTTCTTTAAAAATGATCCGGATTGCTTGCAGTTTTCTTTCACATTGATTTAGCGTCCTCCCATTACTTTAATAACTACAAAAAATATTTTATACCCAACTACATGCGAAATAAGCTCCTGCCCCCTTGAAGATTTTGTACCATAAATTGCTATTAAACTGCCCTCTCTTAATCCAATCTTCATTTTTGGAACTATTTTTTCACTTAGTTATTCCCATATACTTACATTCCATTTAAAAACCTGAGACTCCCTATGGTCTCGGCTCAAGCACCTTGAAATTTTTGTTCTCCATGATATTTCACCCACTTATTATCAAACCTTCTCAATGCATAAATTTAAAGTTGAGTTTTGGACTCTTATTTCAGGACCTGCACCCTGATGTTTTTATGTTGAGGTCCAAAGTCCTTTTTTAAAGCATTTACTCATTTTTTTTATGCATTTCTTTAAAATATTATTTAACGAATAATTCATATCCTATGCTTAATTTTGACTAATTGTAGATTTAAAGTGTTAATTGTTTGCTTAAGGTTATCATAACGCGTCCCGGGCAATGTCGGATGGGTCAGCTAGTCTATTAATAAATACATAAAATCGAAAAAAAAAATTATCACAATCTATCTTTCAAAAGGTTTTTAAACAGAAACGCATGATTAAGTTACATATACTCAAAAATGAACCTAAATAAAATGCTTTTTAAAGTATTCAGAAGTCAGTATTTTCTTCCCTATGCTAACTTAGTGGGATCGGCAAAAATGGCGTCGCCGCCAAGTGCCTGCCGAGCGAGTTGCCGAGTAGAGTTGCCCAATTCTATATTTTTTAGTCATTTTTGGGCTTATCATACTATGTACATTTAAGCAGCGATGTGCGAGAAAAGAAACTATGCCCGGGGCAAAGTTTCAATTTGACCACCCTGGGCCCCCCCCCCGGAGGTTTTGCCCCGGGGCCCCCAAGTTTATAGTTACGGCCCTGCTTACCGTTTGTTTACTTTTCCACCTGCTATCCGAAAGTTAGAAAGAAAGATTAAATGCGAAGTAAAATGGCAGCGTGTCGTCTGCAAACATATGAAATCAAAACAGAAAGATGATATATGACTCTGAATTTGGTGTTACCGTTCAATAATTGCGACTAAAGAATAAAATACCACCATTCCAAGATTATTCTTACATTTTTTATGGAGCTACTACCGAAAATAGTGTAGATTTAAAGTTTATTCAGCAATCCATAACCCCGATTTAAATGTAATATTGCTCCTTTGTTTTTACAGTGTACATAGGATTAGAATTAGCGACCGGGTCTTTTAGAGAGACTGATGCAGCCCCTTAAGTTTGCGGCCGCCCCGAACTCGATTATGAAACATTTGCTGTTTTTTGTGCTTCTTAAAAACGCAATTAAGAAAATTTATCAAAAGTTCATATTTATTGCTATAGACATTGTCATCATTTTAAGATTTCTGATTTTTGTCATTTAAAATTTCGATTTTTTTTAAATCTGTTTACATCTTAAAAGTAACCGCCATGAAAAATCAGAAGTTTCTCTATAACAACTATATTACGTAGATTGCAGTTTTTTTTTCTTCTTTTTTTTTTTTTAAGTTTATGTTTCTTAAAAAATCTAAATTTTTAGCTACAGTTCTATAACTGCATTTACTTCTTTAAAGTAACTATCATATTATAATTCAAGTTCATATTTCAAAAAATTTAGATAAATCATAAAAGATCTTTAGAATGTTTGTTGCTTATTTTCACTCTTTTAAATTTCGGATGTTTTTAAACCGCTCTAAAAAAGCATATCGTCACTAAAATTTTAAAAATAATCACATGCTGATGCATATCACTTCATAACATCGAAGATTGCAGGCGTAAGTCGTTGGAATAATGTCCAAATAGTCGAATAAAGTTCAAATCAAAATACAGTGTCTTACAAAGTGATGGGACACTTGTGCTTTATAAAAAGAAACTGAAATAAAATAAATAAACAAACATGTGCAAAAAAATTTTGGGTGTGTTTCATATTTAAAGTTAGTAACAATTATTACATAACATACATTTTGTCAAAATATTAAAATATTAATTTAGTAAAAATACAATTGTTCAGAACGGAGCAAAAAATGGCTCACATAAGGGATGGGACACTTACTTTTCCATCAAATATTTATCCAAAAATTTTACTTTTTAAAAGGTTTTAATATTTTGTTGGATTTCCTTTTACTTTTAAAAACATGATTTAATCTTTTTGGGATGGATTCGACTAATTTTTTTGTGATTTCTGGAGTGATTTTACCCCATTCTTCTTGAAGCACCGATTTTAGTTGTTGTTTTGAAGAAATGGTGTGTTTGCGAATTCTTGATTCCAATTCTTGCCAAATATTCTCTATGGGATTTAAGTCTGGAGATTGTGGTGGTGTTTTTATTATTTCAGGACAGTTATATAGCAGCCAGAGTCTAACGTTCAGAGCTGTGTGCTTGGGGTCATTGTCCTGGTAGAATTTAAAATCGTTATGAAGGTTCAATTTTCGTGCTGAAGATTTCAAATTTTGCTTTAAAATATCAATATACTTGTACTGATCCATTATACTGTCAATAAAAACAAGATTACCAACTCCAGCGGACGACATACACCCCCATACCATAACTCATCCTCCACCATGTTTTACTGTTGGTACCAAGTTCTGTTTGCGAAATTCTTCCCTGGGTTTTCTCCACACCAAGATTCTACCGTCAGAACCAAATATATTAAATTTACTCTCATCAGCAAATATAACTTTATTCCAGTAATCAGAATTCTTATTTATGTTGGATTTTGCGAAAGCTAGTCTGAGTTTTCTATTCTTTTCACTTACGAAGAATTTTTTCCTGGCTACTCTACCGTGATATCCAGCAGATCGAATTACCCTTCTAATAGTCTCAGGATTAACAATTATTCCATATAATGCTTGTAAATCAGCAGCAACATTTGAAGCACTATTTCTTGGATTTTTTTTAATATTTCGAACGATAATTCACCGCCTAAAAGTTAGCCCCCCCTTGACGGAAAATGAAAAAGTGAGATATGCATTTCGTTTGATCATCGTTTGATCAGATTTGATCACCAATTTTCATCGTTTGATCAACATTATTTTACGAGTTATGATTAAAAATAACCTGGGGGGGGGGCTAACTTTTAGAATTTTTCAAAATGCTCAAAATTAAAAAAAATTAGCGATTCTTATCGGAAATCGGTCGTAGAGATTTGATCAACTATTTTTAGCGTTTGATCAAACCCGGAAGTGCCCCCAAATTCGATATTTTTAATTACAGACACCTAAAAGTTAGCCCCCCCATGACGGAATTTCGAGACAAAAATGGTGCCATCTAACGTAAAATTACCTCTAGAGATTTGATCAACCATTTTTAGCGTTTGATCAAATCCGGAAGTGATCCCAAAATAGATATTTTTAACTACAGACCCCTAAAAGTTAACCCCCCCCATGACTGAATTTCGAGACAAAAATGGTGTCATCTAACGTAAAATAACCTCTAGAGATTTGATCAACCATTTTTAGCATTTGATCAAACCCGGAAATGCACCCAAAATCAATATTTTTAGTAATAGATCCCTAAGGGGTTTAGCTCCCCCACCACCTCCATGATGGAATTTCGAGATAAAAATGGTGCCATCTAACGTAAAATCATCTGTAGAGATTTGATCAACCATTTTTAGCATTTGATCAAACCCGGAAGTGCCCCCAAAATCGATATTTTTAGTAATAAACCCCTAAAATTTAGCCCCCCCCCCCACCTCCATGATGGAATTTCGAAACAAAAATGGTGTCATCTAACGTACTATTACCTCTAAAGATTTGATCAACCATTTTTAGCGTTTGATCAAACCCGGAAGTGATCCCAAAATAGATTTTTTTAACTACAGACCCCTAAAAGTTAACCCCCCCATGACTGAATTTCGAGACAAAAATGGTGTCATCTAACGTAAAATAACCTCTAGAGATTTGATCAACCATTTTTAGCATTTGATCAAACCCGGAAATGCCCGCAAAATCGATAGTTTTAGTAATAGACCTCTAAGGGGTTTAGCCCCGCCCCCCACCTCCATAATGGAATTTCGAGATAAAAATGGTGCCATCTAACGTGAAATCATCTGTAGAGATTTGATCAACCATTTTTAGCGTTTGATCAAACCCGGAAGTGATCCCAAAATAGATATTTTTAACTACAGAACCCTAAAAGTTAGCCCCCCCCCATGACGGAATTTCGAGACAAAAACGGTGTCATCTAACGTAAAATTACCTCTAGAGATTTGATCAATCATTTTTAGCATTTGATCAAACACGGAAATGCCCCCAAAATCGATATGTTTAGTAATAAACCTCTAAAATTTAACCCCCCCCCCCAACTCCATGATGGAATTTCGAAACAAAAATGGTGTCATCTAACGTACTACAGTAAAACCTCTAAATAACGGACACCTCGGGAATGCAGAAATCGTCCGCTATTCGGAGGTGTCCGCTATTGGGAAAACCTCAGAGATTCAAAAAGTGCTAAGAAATGCTTTATGTTTCATTAATTTACTTTTATATGTCCTAAAACCTCTATTATATAATTAATCAGAAATTTAAAATATTTTTTAATCAATAAAATTGAAATAAATTTGTGCACATTTTTATCCCCTGTATTACATTCTCGTGAAATAATCGGTTACAAAAGTTTACTTTTGCTTGCGATTACATGTAATTTATTTTTCTATGTGACGTTACTGGACATTAGAGGTCTGCACGGGCCGTAATTTCCAGGCCCGGGCCCGGCCCGACCCGGCCCGTTGTAAAACTCAAAAGTTCGGCCCGGACCCGGCCCGTTTAAATTTTTATATTTTAGGCCCGGCCCGGCCCGTACAGAAATCAGTGAAAACAGGCCCGGCCCGGCCCGACCCGTTTTGGCCCGTTACAATTTCTATGATTTCTAAAAAATTCAGATTTCTTTTCATATAATTAAGATTTCTTAAAAGAATACTGCATACATATCTGTGGAATGATTTTATAGTATATTTTACAGGAAATACACATTAGCAACATTGGTGATTACTAAGATTCTTAGGCTTTCAACAATCAAATAAAGATTCATCAAAAAATTAATATGGCTCGGAATAAAAGAAAAAAGAAAGAAAGTTAAAAACATCGTAACTTTTGAAGCTGTTTAATAAAAGAAGATTTATAAAAATATTTCTATATCATTTTACTAAAGATTTTAAATCCAAATTCATTCGTTAACTCTAATATGCGCGCCTTTCTGATACATTTCTAAATTCATTTTTTTCTCAGAAACGCACAGCAGGTATCTTTATTCAGAAACTTTATAATCAAGTGGCATTATCCGTTTTTTGATACAAGCAATTTAAGAATACTGAAAGGAAATAAATTATTGTTATAGTTAGCATTTTCAATCGAATTTCCGGAAGCGATAGCATGGGAAGGGAGAAAAACCTGCAATCATTTGAGAAACTATTGTATCTGAACAAATTTATGCAAGTATTTTATTCATCAAAAATGAAAAATGCTATTCGATTCCATATGCCTTCAATAGTCAGGCTTATCACTTTTATATTTTTACAATTAAAAATTAATCTGAAAATGTGCCAAACTTTCTCGTTATTGAGAAATTAATTTAAAAACCATCAAACTTTCGCGTTATTGAGAAATTAATTAAAAAACCACCAAGAAGTATATATCCAAAGATTAATCTAACATAAGTTCTTTATCACTGTTAATAATTTTACAAATCATGTTGTCTGCCCTACAGATCTTGAGAACAATTAAGTCTTGTTCCGGTCCGGCAAGTCTATATGTAGAAAAATAATGCAAGCTTGATCTCGGCCCGGTATGAGTCAGCTTAAAAAATATTAAAACGGGCTATTAACACACACAAACGGGAATTAAACACAATTTAACTGTCCGATGCCGATCTCACACTGTACAAGTTACATTTTTATATTGATGCTGTCAAACTAGTATGGCTCGTGACGCACATTTATATTTATTCTCGTTAAAACCATTTGCGCTGAAAATAGATCATATTTTATCGTTTCTGCTTAAATCTTCAGAACGGGCCGGCGGGCCGAAGATTTTTTTATCGGCCCGGCCCGGCCCGGCCCGTATGGCCCGTTCAATTTTTTTGCCGGCCCGGCCCGTATGGCCCGTTCAATTTTTTGCCGGCCCGGCCCGTTGAGAAAACTATTCTGATTCTGCCGGTCCGGCCTGGTCCGGCCGGACCAGGAATTAGAAAATTTGAGGATTAGAAAATTGAGGCCAGGATTAGAAAATTTGAAACGATTCCGCCGGCCCGGACCGCGGGCCGGGTACGGGCCACGGGCCAAGCCCGAGCCCGTTCAGACCTCTACTGGACATTGTAAAGTTCCGGACAGGAAGGGAAGGATTGCACTTTTTGACTTTTAAAAGCATAAAATCTCAAAATATTCTTTGGTGACATTTCAATGCTCTGGGAGATATTCCTCCCGGGCAACGCCCTGAATATCATGAATAATAATTTGTGTCCTTACTGAACCTTAAGCACTGAACGTGTGGGGAAGGGGAGATTTTCCTCAGCTCTTTATCTACATTTATCTGTGATCACAAAATTTGTGACACGTTGTCCTGATAAATTCAGAGGCCTTTTTGCTTTTTTCTTCTTTTTTTTATCTCTTTAAAACATACTTTTTCATCCTTTATCGCCGAATAAAGTGTCCGCTATTCGGAATGTCCGTTATTCAGAGGTTAAACATACAAAAATTTAGATTTTGGGAGTGGAGATTGGAAAACTGTCCGTTAAATAGATGTGTCCGCTATTCGGGAGTGTCCGTTATGGAGGTTTTACTGTATTACCTCTAGAGATTTGACCAACCATTTTTAGCATTTGATCAAACCCGGAAGTGCCCCCAAAATCGATATTTTTTACTCCAGACCCCTAAAAGTTAGCCCCCCATGACTGAATTTCGAGACAAAAATGGTGTCATCTAACGTAAAATTGCCTCTGGAGATTTGATCAACCATTTTTAGCATTTGATCAAACCCGCAAGTGCCCCAAAAATCGATATTTTTAGTATTGGACCCCTAAAATTGAGCACCCCCCTCCACCTCCATGATGGAATTTCGAAACAAAAATGATGTCATCTAACGTAAAATTACCTCTAGAGATTTGATCAACCATTTTTAGCGTTTGATCAAACCCAGAAGTGCCCCCAAAATCGATATTTTTAACTCCAGACCCCTTAATGTTAGCCTCCCCATGACGGAATTTCGAGACAAAAATGGTGCCATCTAACGTATAATCATCTGTAGAGATTTGATCAACCTTTTTTTAGCATTTGATCAAACCCGGAAGTGCCCTCAGAATCAATATTTTTAGCATTAGACCTGTAAATTATCTCCTTAGCAAAGATGATTTTTTTTTCATTTTTCAGCACAAATAGTGTATTGCTATGTAAAAATAAAAGGTTGCAGCTTGAGTTTAATAATTGTTATATATTTCATATAGTATGTTTCAAAACGGTAATTTGTGCAGCAATTTGTATTTCTTTAAATGTGGTTGATTTTTCAATTAATATCAGATGCATGCAGTTTCATCTACTTACTAGCTGACCCGCCCGGCGTTGCCCGGGTCCGTTATAATAATGTTAAACGAACTTGAAATTTTTATGATTTTATCTTCAACTCAAAATATGTGTTAATACACTGTTAAGAATTTGACCGTTTTGCTGCATCGTCACTCCACCGCTTTTATAGAAAATGATTACTTCAGCCTATTTTGGAGCATTGTCATAGGTCAAAAGAGATATATTCTATAAAAGCGGGGGAGTGATGATACAGCAAAAGGGTCAAATTTTTTACAGTGTACATTATATTAAATACGTGCCCCCTGACTGTGTCAAAAATTGGTTTTTAAAAAAAACTAATATTTAGCTGCAAAAATACCTAAAATGACTGCAATGGGAAACGCAGGAGGGAATATGTGTCCAACGATTTCGTGTTGATATTTATCCTTAAAATTACTGTTAAGTGACTTAACTAAATACTTTTTTCACATAGATATCCCAAGTGAAATATTTTGAATTTCAAACTAATTATATATCACTCTTAAATCTGAGTATAACGTGAATGAAATCGATTCTCGATGATTCGCTAAAAGGTTAGTATATAATATTATACATTCAGAGCCATTTTACAAAAATAGGTGTATATTTTTTATCAAACATGCGTAATGTTCATTCTATGAACAAAATCCTAACCGTAACCTAATTGTATCGGAATCATAACTTGTCTGTAACTTAGCTGTATCTTAACAGTAACCTAACTGCAAGTTAAATATACCATAAATGTAACTTGGCCGTCACCTAATCATAACCTACCCATAATCTAACCACAACCTAACCGCAACTTAACCTTAACCTAACTGTAATTTAACCATGACCTAACTGTAACCTAACCGGAAAATAAAATAACAAAAGGGTCACCGGAACGTAATTGCAACCTAACTGTTATCTAACCGTAACCAAGTTCTAATTTAACATTAACTATAAACGAAATATTTTAACCATCTCGCGCTAAGTACTTAGTTTCACTTTCCACCGCTACGGAGCGCATTATGTTTTGTAGAACATCCGAATTTTAGGTTCGGATTGGATTCATGTTCATGGAAATTATTTTGTCTTCTTCGGATACGGTTATGATTGTTTGGAATATTTGTGTTCAGTTTAGATTCGGTTCAATTCAGATTTCGTGGGGTTTTTTTTCCCCTTCAAATGGGATTTTTAAGTTCGGGTCGGGTTGTACTTATATGGAAATTATTTTACCTAGTTCCAATGAGGTTATACTTCACTGAAATATTTTTGTTAGGTTCAGATTAAGTTTGGTTCAAATTTCGGGATTTTTTTTTTCTTTTTTTTTACAAATTTTTTGGTTTGGAATGGGGATTATGTCCATGGAAATTATATTGTCTTGTTCGTATCTGGTTATAGTTATTTGGACTATTTTCGCCGGATTCAGATTTGGTTCGATTCAGATTTCAGGTATTTTTTTAAAATTGATTTTTAAGGTTCTGGTTGGATTCATGTCCAGGGAAATTATTTTGTCTTGCTCGGATCGGGTTTTGGTTCTTTGGAATATTTTTTTCGGGTTCAGATGTCGTTCAATTCAGATTTCGGCTTTTTAATGGAATTTTTAGGTTCAGGTTGGGTTGCGCATCAACGGAAATTATTCTGCATTGTTCGAATAAGGATATGCTTCTCTGGAATATTTTTGTCAGATTCAGATTTAGTTCATTTTTTAGGTTCGGATTGGGTTCATGTTCATGGAAATTTTTTTGTCTTGTTCAGTCCGGGTATGGTTCTGTGGAATATTTTTGTCGATTCAAATTTCAGGTATTTTTTTCAAATGGAATTTTAAGTTCCGATCGGTTTCATGTCCACGAAAATTATTTTCTCTTATTCGAATCCGGTTATGGTTCTTTCGAATATTTTGATGTGATTCAGATGTAGTTTGCATAAAACTTCAGGCTTTTTTTTCAAATGGAATTTTTTAGGTTCGAGTCAGGTTTATGTTCATGGAAGTTTTTTTGTCTTGCTCTTATCAGGTTATAGTTCTTTGGAATATTTTTATCGATTTCAGGTTTCGTTCTGGTCATTTTTTGGGTTTTTTCAGAGAAAAATTTTAGGTTCGGGTCGGGTTGCATATACACGAACATTATTTTTCTTTGATCGAATTGGAGTATGCTTCATTTGAATATTTTTGTGGGATTCAGATTTGATTCGGGTCAAATAACAAATCCATAGTTTTTTTTTTTTCAAATGAAATTTTTAGGTTCGGGTCGCGTTTATGAAATTTTTGTCTTGCTTGGATCGGAGTATAGTCTGTTTTTTTCTGGTTGGGATCGGGTTATGTGTTAATACGCCTAAACATTATGTTTTGCTACTATTCTTTTAGTGACTATTTTTTATATATAATTTATTTTGCTATTTGATAATTTATTACTGTGTATGAATCGTCTGCCTATTCGAACAATTGTACGTCAAAGAGCCATTTCATTTTTGTTTTAAAAACAAATTAAAGACTTAATAAAATCTTAACTTAAATAAATGCATTCAAATTTAATCAATGATTTAAAAAAACTGCTAAAAAAGCCTCATATTATATACATATACATATATTAACTGCAACATAGCCAACCACAAATACATTCTAATGTACGAAGTACCAACGATCTGACGTAATAGCTATGTTCAAAAATCCTAAGTTAAACTGACATTTTGCCAGTCTATGAATTTTAAAGGTCTTTGGGAAAAAAACAGTCACTTTTGAAATGTCAAAATCTCAAATTGGTTTCTTTTATAGAGTAAAAAGAAATTAATAGAGTGGAGGTATTATCTCTGGAGATGATGCTTAAGATGTAACCCTACATTAAGTCCAATTAAGTACCAACAAAAGCACGTGCTTTGACACGCCTATCAATTGGCGAAATTTTAAAATGAAGGGCCAAAATCACAGTCAAGTGAAATCCAGCCACCCCATTGGTCGTGTGGTAAGGGTGAAAATCACGAACTTGTTTCTCCATTTGAAAAAGGTGAGGGGGAAAGTATTTTTTAAGCGATTGTTACCGTCTGTTCTTATTTAAGATAAACCATCGAAATTAACTCAATTAAGATATTTTGATGCCATTTTATAAAATGAGAGTGAAAAATTTAGATTATAAATGAAAAGAGATAAGATTTACTTCAAAACTGCCGCTACGATTTTTTCTCGGAAAAAGGAGTATGTATGACAACATTTACCCAACTGCTAAGAGATTGTTCCCTGAAAAGGACGCGGCTCAATGACCAATGAGGTGTTTGGATTTCACCGGACTGTGATTTTGTCCCTCCATTTTAAAATTTCGCTATCAATTGAAACAGGTTTAAACCTGTATTTTTTTTTCTCTTGTTTTTTAAAAAAGAACTAATTTATCGCTTCACCGGTAAAAATTTATTAATTATTTTATCATATGTGTTTTAAATATCAATATAGAAAATTATTTTAACGTTTTGCTTGAAAATATAACATTATTTTTTTAGTACATTAAAATCGTCTGCAGTCAGAAATTTATATTTTAGATTAATATTTATTACTTAAGTTTTCATACATGATTTTAAAAGAATGTTTTCATCATTATATTTTAAATATTTATTTACATGCAATTATTAAGTCATAAACATTTTTCATCTACGTTATAAAGTATTGAAAATTACATTAATGAAGGAAACTTTTAGTCATACAATTTTTAATTCGTATCAAATGTTTTCAATATCTTATTTAATTTTAATTTGATATTTAATTATTGCTAATTTTCCAATTTCCTTCATTTTAAAAGTGAATATTTATTCTAATAAATAATAATAGAACGAAGACCATTTTAAAAATTTGCTATTTCCTCTTGAAATATGCTTCAACTGTAATTCATTTCTTTCAATTCGTCTTATAATACAAAATCTCTTCCACGTCCTTTTGTTTGCCACATTAAATTTGAGCGATAAATGGTTTCATATCGCAAACCTTTTTTTTGCTTACTTCATCTCCACTTATCTTATTCCTCCATGGGTTCCTTTAATTCTGTCTCAGCTTTCTTATTACTTCTGCGAAAATTTTTACACAACCAATCAACCGTAAACAAATGAAAGAGAAAAAAATTGGGAAAAAGATGATTTTTTATGAGAGTGACCTCTTGATTTTAATTAATTACTCAGTTAATAATTGGAATTTTGAAATTCTGAAGCTCAGGCGCATCAGGAGAGATATTGGGCTACTCTCAAAAAAATTTTGAGCTTTGTACGTGCTGTAGATTTTGCTAGCCATCGCAGACACACACACAGACACACACACAGACAGAGCGTTTTGTTCTTTTATTAGTATAGATCATAGGATGAGCCCAGTACCACTTGTGTATGTACATATTTTTTTTTTTTTCTTATTTCTTGAATAACTGATCAAGAATTACAGAATATTTTATTTTTCCGCAAAAGATTCATCTTGTTTAAATGAAAAACATGAGATTGAAAGTTTTCTAATATGGCTAGTGTCAATAGATTGTCTGCTTATTTTGAAGGAAGTGTGAAGTTCCCTGAATGTATATGTTATAGCAGAGCAGATGTTTATCTTTTCATTGGAAAACCAAAGCATCGAAAAATCGTCTGTCTGACGAAAGATAAATAATAATATCCGAATTAGGGCAAACAAATTGCAAGTGTGGGTTCTGGCAGAATCCAGCGTTTAAAAAGCCTATGTATTTATTTTGGAAACAAATGATATCCACAAAAACAGAAAAATATTATGTTAATGATTGAGTACCTACGATGCGATGCGGCGTTCTTTATTTCTGTATTTGAAATTATTTCAGATGATCTCGTAAAGGCAACTATAGATTTGAAGTTGTGCTAATAAAAGGCAAAGAATTTTGGACTCCCCCCCCTTTCATTACGATATCATATGTTATTTTTTAAACCGTAAAACCACAACTTCCTTAATAATACAGTTATCCATGTGGTGGGTGTAGATCAGAATTGCAGGAGTCACTACTTAATAATATAAAAAGTTTATTGGAATTCTGGGATAAATGAATCTATGTACAACGTATCAGGATAAAAGGGGGAAGCTTAGGCCATTCCGAGTAAGTCCGGGGCGCATTCGCCGGCCGGTTGCGCTTAACCGTCAAGCGGAGAGATTTTGGGACGTCTGCCCGGCATCACTTCCACAACGAATCTCATGTATTTTCCTTTTCTTTGCAATCAGGCTAATTGGTTAAAACCTGATCGTCAGCAGATAAACAAATGTGTACGAGTCATTCGGTTCTCGTGGGAGAATGCTTACTACAGCAATAATACTAATTGGATGTTTTGGGAAGCAAACTGCAACGTACATCCATGTCTATTTTTTTCAATTGTTTCTTTAGTTTGCAGTGACATACAGATATGGTTATACATTGATTATTTGCACGATTATTTTATTCAAATGAAGAGGAGTGAATAAAATATTATTATTTTAAATTAAATAAGTTTGTATCAAATAACACTTACAAGAAATAACTGCTACATAAAAATAATTGATAATTAGCTTCGTGTTACATAATACATTCAATAATAATGTATCATCGTGCACTTGCCGAGCCCGGTGAGGGAGGGGGGGGGAAAGAAGAGAGAGCATTGGCAGAATTTCTTCTCAAAAAACAGGTGGACAACGTTATTTCACTTTTCTTTGACGGTAAACGCAAATATAATTTCAAACATACAGTCAACTCTCGTTAATTCGAAATCGGATAATTCGAATCTTCGCTTAATTCGAACTAAACATGAAGTCCCGAAATTTTCAAAGGCAGAATAACGTTAAAAATTTCATTAATTCGATTTCATTTTCTCTTGACTTCGTTTAATTCGAACTAACGAGAATTCCGATTTTTCATTTTTCTTTTCTTTTTCACGAATTTCAGATCATTTGAATAACTTTCTTTCTTTGATTTTTGTGAAAATTGTTCCGAACGAGTATACATATAATACAATGCCTTTGATATCCACTTACTTAGAGCCCCGTCTGTCCATCAGTGACGCTATAAATTTTCCTTCCTTCGTGCTTGTTTCTAATCTTTTAATTAGTTCATGTATTTATACATTCTAATTTAATATTAAGTCATATTCTAATGATAACAGACGAAATAAGTTTAAAAAAGACTATAACATTAATTCTTTTGTAATAGTACCATATTAAGCATGTTTTCCATAATTCAAACTTCGGATAATTCGAACATTTGTGGTCCCGACGAGTTCGAATTAACGAGAGTCGACTGTACTTCGGAAAAAACATTCGGAACAGCGGATAATGTATGGATATACATTACGACAAAATAGAAATGCCACATATTGGAGTATTCCATGTTTATGAATTAAATAATTTTATAATCATTTACAGTCATTTAATTTTATAATAAAAAAAAGATAAATAATTTTTAGAATAGCATCCTTTTGTAAGGTACCAAATTTATAACAATGTAGCGTTTTGAGATATTAAATTTACACATCACAGTTTACGTTGGGACATTTATTCAGAATCCTTTATATATTATAAATGTGAAAGTGTGTCCGAAAATTTGGAATGAACTTGGCTTCAAAACGGATGCATTAATGTTTTTGAATCTTTGCATATGGATAGATTATAAGAGTGGAATGAACATAGGCTAATTTTTATTTATTTTATTCAAATATTTTCATTAATAATTCAAAATTTAATTATTTTTCATACAAAATCAATAGGCATTTTTCAGATAAAATTTAACCATTTTCCTTTCCTGTTGCCAAGAAAATAAAAAATTGGAATAATAATTTTTCAGCGGCAATAAATTTTTAATAAAAAACTTCCATGCGAAAAACTATAATAAAATAATTTAAAAGAAAATAAATATGACGTCATGTTTGAAATAAAAATAAAAGGTGTATTTTTTATAATATATTTAACAAGGAAGGATATTTGTTTAGTTAATGGGAATTTTTGTGTAAAATATGGCGACATAAATTAAAAGTAAAAAGAATGAAAAAGAATTATATTTTTAATAAAATGGTTCACTTATGAAAATGTGACGTCATAGTTGAAATAAAACAGGTACTTTATAGCAGTCGTTAAAAATATAAGGGGTATGAATATCAGTAGCTAATGGAGCGAGATAAATAATGACGTCATATTTAAAATGAATCAGAAATATTTTTTACTTATATTAATTAATAAGTTATAAGTTACATACAAATGAATATTTTTATTCAAAACTCATAATTATCAATGGAAGAAATATTTGTGGGGAAAAGGCGGAAAATAAAACTACTGATTAATAAATTTTTGGCTCGATTTTTTAACACTTTCGAACAAAGTTGAAAAGTTATTATGCTTTCGGTTTGTCTGTCTGTCTGGTCGCTTTCTACTTTCGTAAATATACTCCGATTTCCATGAAATTTTTGGACGCTCTTAACGTTTACCTAGCACGAATACCTATTGAAAATAAAGTTTCTACCATGATTAGTTTATTTACAGGGATTGTCAAAAAATTTCCTTACATTACGGGATTATGGGGAAAATCGTTTTAATTAAATTTAAAGATGTTACACCCTGTGAAACATATTCAAATTTACATGCATTTACAAAGTGCACTAAAATATGCATTTTGTAAAATATGTAGGGAAAAGGACACTTATTATTCATTTACAGGGTTACACAAAAGAATTCCATTGCATAAGAATAAAGGGAGGAACAGTTTCCGACATATTTTAATTATGGTAAACGATTTCATGTATAATCAAATCGATATACGTTGCTCAGGCTTAATGTGAGTTATTTCATGCATAATACGAAGTGCATAGCATTTACAGGGACACACAAAAGATTTCAAATATTATATATTCTATTCGAAGTACTGTATATGATGGATGATGACTGTTGCGTGGATGAAATGCATTTTGAATTATGATATGTGCTTTTAAGTTTCGCTAAATGCATGCATATTAAATGGAGAGTATAAATGGTAAAAGTATAAATAGTTAAATTTAGATATACAGGGTTACACAAAAGATCTGGGAAAGGTTACTGAATATGAGCGTAATTTACTTAAAGGTGGTTTTTAAATAAAATATGCATTTTTTATTTTGAACTGCATTTAGTAAACTAAGAAATGTTTGTAGTATATATATAAAATGATATACAGGGCCCCGCAAAGAACTGGATACAAGATTGTCTTCGGATGATAATTTCTGAAAATGTAATTAAGGTAGTAATAAGAAATATTTTTGTTTGAACTAAATTTTAGAAAGATACTTTCGTGTATTAAAGGCACTTGGAAAACTACAGGGCTGAACAAAAAAATTCAAGAATGTTTCTTTGTATTAGTATTAATCGCTGAAAGGAAAATTTTAACCAGCAAACAAATTAGAAAATAGGGATTATCAGAAGTTTTTTACCATAAATTCGCGATAAAAAGTTAATTACACATGCTTTTCATCATCAAGTTTTTTTGCTTGATTGATCAATTATTTTTTCTTTAAATGTTATGTGAACGAAGTCACGGGTAACTGCTAGTATGTAAATAAAAAAAAGTAGATTCAGAACTTTGTTTTATAAAATGATCGATTTTTGAAAAGAAAAAAGAAATGCTTTTCTGAACACATAATGAACTCATTTGTAAAACATTTGTTAACATTTGTAAAACTAACTAATTGAATAATTTGAAAAAACATGTTTTCTCACTGCTTCGCTTTTTTGGATGGACTATACACATGGACTATAAAAGTTAAACGCTAAATAGCATGTACTTTAATATCATTTTCGCGATTTTTACATTCAAAACTATAAATTCAAACAAAGCGGAGCTAAACATATAAAGTCATACGAGATTAAAGTTCATTTAAGGGTCACTCATCCCGGGCAAGGCCAGAGGGTACTCTAGTGTATGTCTCTCTCTCTACATATATATACATATCGATAATTTCGTGTTAGTTTCATGTTAATTTTTTGTCTCGAATATCATGGAGGAAATATTTCATAGATCTAATGCTAAAAATATTGATTCTGAGGGCACTTCCGGGTTTGATCAAATGCTAACAAAGGTTGATCAAATCTCTAGAGGTAATTTTACGTTAGATGTCACCGTTTTTGTCTCGGAATTCCGTCATGGGGGGGACTAACTTTTAGGGGTCTGGAGTTAAAAATATCGATTTTGAGGGCATTTCCGGGTTTGATCAAACGCTAAAAATGTTTGATCAAATCTTTAGAGGTAATTTTACGTTAGATGGCACGATTTTTGTCTCGAAATTCCGTCATGAAAGGGGGGGGGGAAGCTAAACCCCTTAGGGGTCTATTACTAGAAATATCGATTTTGGGGGCATTTCCGGGTTTGATCAAATGCTAAAAATGTTTGATCAAATCTCTAGAGATAATTTTACGTTAGATGACACCGTTTTTGTCTCGAAATTCCGTCATGGGGGGGGCTAACTTTTAGGGGTCTGGAGTGAAAAATATCGATTTTGAGGGCATTTCCGGGTTTGATCAAACGATAAAAATGGTTGATCAAATCTCTAGAGGTAATTTTACGTTAGATGGCACTATTTTTGTCTCGAAATTCCGTCATGAAGGTGGGGGGGAAGCTAAACCCCTTAGGGGTCTATTACTAGAAATATCGATTTTGGGGGCATTTCCGGGTATGATCAAATGCTAAAAATGTTTGATCAAATCTCTAGAGATAATTTTACGTTAGATGACACCATTTTTGTCTCGAAATTCCGTCATGGGGGGGGCTAACTTTTAGGGGTCTGGAGTGAAAAATATCGATTTTGAGGGCATTTCCGGGTTTGATCAAACGATAAAAATGGTTGATCAAATCTCTAGAGGTAATTTTACGTTAGATGACACCGTTTTTGTCTTGAAATTCCGTCATGGGGGGTTAACTTTTAGGGGTCTGGAGTAAAAAATATCGATTTTGGGGGCACTTCCGGGTTTGATCAAACGCTAAAAATGGTTGATCAAATCTGTAGAGGTAATTTTACGTTAGATGACACCATTTTTGTTTCGAAATTCCATCATGGAGGTGGGGGGGCTAAATTTTAGGGGTTTATTACTAAAAATATCGATTTTGGGGGCACTTCCGGGTTTGATCAAAAGCTAAAAATGGTTGATTAAATCTCTACAGATGATTTTACGTTAGATGGCACCATTTTTGTCTCGAAATTCCATCATGGAAGTGGTGGGGGAGCTAAACCCCTTAGGGGTCTATTACAAAAAATATCGATTTTGGGGGCATTTCCGGGTTTGATCAAATGCTAAAAACGGTTGATCAAATATCTAGAGGTGATTTTACGTTACATGACACCGTTTTTGTCTCGAAATTCCGTCATGGGGGGGGCTAACTTTTAGGTGTCTGGAATTAAAAATATCGATTTTGGGGGCACTTCCGGGTTTGATGAAACGCTAAAAATAGTTGATAAAATCTCTACGATCGATTTCTGATAAGAATCGCTAATTTTTTTTAAAATTTTGAGCATTTTGAAAAATCCTAAAAGTTAGCCCCCCCCTGGTTATTTTTAATCATAACTCGTAAAATAATGTTGATCAAACGATGAAAACTGTTGATCAAATCTGATCAAACGATGATCAAACGAAATGCATATCTCACTTTTTCATTTTCCGTCAAGGGGGCCTAACTTTTAGGCGATCGATAATTCGCTTTATTCCATTGAATAGCTTTGATGGTTGGCCAGGTCTTCTTTTATCCTGAATTATATGATTCTTTTTATATCGTTTAATGATATTGAAAACTGTTGAACGACTCAAGTTAAATGTTTCAGCAGTTTTTCTAATAGATTTTCCACGTTCAATATGCAAATTAATAACTAATTCTCGAATTTCAGGCGAAGTTTCTTTTCGTTTAGCATTCATGGCTACACAGAGCTAAAAAACACAAAAATTCCAAAACAAACTGGTGAGAAATACTGCAGACGATTTTATAAATTATTGCCAATTGCTTTTAAGTAAAAATAAAATCCCAAAAAATATTTTTATTGCATATTTCAGACGATTTTTGTTGCATACATAATGGTGTCCCATCACTTATGTGAGCTATTTTTTGCTCCGTTCTAAAGATTTGTATTTTTATTAAATTAATATTTTAATATTTTGACAAAATGTATATTATGTAATAATCTTTACTAAATTTAAGTATGAAACACACCCATAAAAATGTGTACATGTTTTTCTAATTTATTTGATTAGTTTCCTTTTGTAAAGCACAAGTGTCCCATCACTTATGTGAGACACTGTATAAGTTCATAAGCATTAATTTCTAATGACGTAGGGAATCGTACTTAAATCAATTAAATTAACTTCAGATTAAAAAAAGATATATATATTTATTTACAAAAGCAATATTAATTATTCGCGTTTGTATTGACCGAAAGGCGGCGTTGTATAGACCTGATAATCGTTTGTTTACGTAGTGCTGTTTGTTCCATGCTGTAGCATAGTGAAACCCGTTTAAAGAGCTATTTAAAGTGCAGTTTTTTATCTTTTTTATTTAATTATGGGAGATAAATTACAAATATCGACAATTTTAGAATTTCTAGATGCTGGAAAATCTAGTAATTGCTTTAGAGAAGCTGAAACAATTATTGATTCAAAGAGATTAGTAATGTGCGGCATTAAAGATTGCAAAGAAGAACAAATAGAGATTGTAGGCTCGTGTTTACAAACAAGCCAAACAAAAGGAAATCCCCATATTATTTCAGGTTTGCTAGTAAAGGAAAAAAAATTTTGAAAATAAAAAAATTTTCTTGCTCTTGCAAAGCTGGAGCAAGCGAATCATGCAAGCATTGTGTTGCTGTCATGTTATTTTGCCATGAGTAAGTCAAATGCACTTTTTTATATTATAGATCTAAACTTTGATTTTAGATAATTTTAATACAAAGAACCCAACGTTGCATGCGTTATAGAACTGTTTATTTATTTATTTATTATAGAACTGTTTATTTATTTATCGGCCTTTTAAACACTGATTTCGGCGGAAGATGCTCACGGTATCAGTTCTATTTCGTTTCAGACTTTGTCCGCGAGAGGGCGTCTATTTCATTTCAAACGCGAATTACCCTCATTGAGAGTTCAATTTTTTACCGAAAAACTCTGTTCAAAACATTCTACTACAGAAGAATAAACAATCGTCTGTCAAATTAAAAAAAAAAGGTCGTTGCCAACAGCAACCAAGTAACAAAACTTGGTTTACAAACCAAGGAGGTAACACATGCCAAATTTTACATTTCTGATACATCGACGGACTCGTTTTAAAGTGTAAAAGTTAGCCCGGATAACTATTGAAACGTTTGGAATAAAATTCATGTTTTAATGTTTAAGTTCCAGCACTATCTTAAAAATCACAGTTTTATAGAAACTAATTTTATGCATCTCTCCTTTTTTAAATTTCGAATATTGAAAAACTGTGCTGTGAGAGCATTTACGTTATAAAATATATCATGCATGCTAAATTTTAAGTTTCTATCCTTATCACTTTAAATAAACTTTTTTTGGCACGTTTCCTGCTCATTTTTCAACTTTGAATTTAGATTATATATATATATATATATATATATATATATATATACTACTTATACTGTGCATCCGCACCTTGAAATAAATACAGGATTCTCGCTGGCTTTTGATCAACATTAGAGTTTTGGCGAATGAAAAATAAAAAACAGTAGACAAATCAAAAAAAAAAATTAGCAACTTAGATTCGGCATGAAACACTGAAAAATCTACGTTTAACCCCTTATTGCATCCGTTTTTAGGTGCGTTCGTAATTATGTAAATACGTAGCACCTATAGTGGTCGTTCAGTCCGTCCGTCTGTCTGTCCGTCCGTCTGTCTGTCCGCATATAACAACGCAAAAACTACCCATCCGAATAGTTTGAAGTTTAAAATACATAAATATTACATTATTTTGTCGAGTTATTTCAAATTTTATGAAAATCGGAAGCATAGATCAATTACAGGGGCAATCAAAAGTATTCCATTACATGACGGTCAATGGGGGAAAAAGTTTCAAATATATTTTAATCGTTTGAAATTTAAAATGCATAATTATTACATAATTTTGTAGAGTTATTTCAAATTTTTTGATAATCGGGTGCATAGATCAATTACAGGGGCAATCAAAATTATTCAATTATATTATGGTCAATAGGGAAAAAGTTTCAAATGTATTTTATACGTTTGAAATTTAAAATGCATAATTATTACATAATTTTGTCGAGTTATTTCATATTTTATGAAAATCGGATGCATAGATCACTTACAGGGACAATCAAAAGTATTCCGTTACATTACGGTCAATGTGGAAAAATGTTTCAAATGCGTTTTAATGGTGTTACACTCATTCGAACTTAATAAAATTTATTTGAAACTATAAAGTACATATTATAATATACATTTTACATAATTTGCGGTGAAAAGAAGATTTGTTATTTATTTACAAGGCCACACAAACGTATTCCATTACATAATGGTATAGAGAGAACATTGTTTGATGAGCGTTTTAATTGTAATTCACTATTTACAATTTTATGAGATTGATATATGAGAGTAATATTTTTAAAACTTCGTTCTCGTACGAACGCACCTCATTTGCTACGTTTCACGTGCAATTTCCAACTTGTTTACACTATGTTCTGAAATAACATAATTTTTTTGTCATCGCTTAGAAAATAACAATTCATATAATGCTACGTAAACAATTAAAAAACGTACATTTTAAATTCTCCTAAATGTATAAATGTTTCAAACTTTCTTTTAGCGGTAAATTGCTATCAGATTGTGACTATAACCGATAGAAAAATTGAGAATGGGCAATGATATTTTGCATGCAATTCATATACAGTATGATAAATGGCAAAATTAACGCCGGATTTCAGCAAAAAGTTTCTCGATTTGGCGATTGATGCAAGTAATTTTGTTCCTGATTTTACCGACGCAGGCATAGTGCTAAACTAACAACAGGGAAATACTTATGTAAAACCCTTTTTATGTCTTTTGCTGTTCTTAAACTGGATTGGTGATGAATAAGTACCTCTATAAATAATAATGTAAATGGCACGGTGCGATTGAAGATTGAGAGCGACATCAATCGTACAGTAACGTGGATAAGAATCTCAACTGTAACCACACACATAAAAGATCAGGAATTGAGCACTCACAATTTGGCGAATCTGATTATTCGTTTACTCGCCAAATGAAACATTTTATCGCAATTTGGCGCAATGGCGAGCGGCAGCGAAAACCCTGAAATAATCACTAAATTAAATTTAAAAATAGTAAATAAAAAAAATCCAACTAAATAGCAATTTAGAGCTTTCCTATTTCTCGATTAAACTTCGATTTTTTTTAATACAATGAACAAGCATATTACATCTTAAAAGTAACCACCATGCTAAATTCCACGCTTCTATACAAACTGTAAGATATATATCGCAATTTCAGAAGGCTTTTTGCTTTCACATCCTTGCAAATTTTAAATTTTCAGAAAATTTTTCTACTCGAGCATATATGCCCATAAGCTAACAGCAATAATAAATTTCAAGTTTTTGGCTTTTACAGTTGCAACTAAACATAATTTAAAATGTTTTTCCTCACATTTTACCTTTTTAAATAATATTCCTTTAGAACTGTTCTTTGGAAGCATTTACATTTTAAAAGTAACCACTCTGCTGAATTACAATCTTCTATAACAACTGAAACACATAAATCACAATTTTAGAACGCTTTTTGCTTGTACAGTTTAGAGCGCATTTTCATAAAAGAAAACATTTGTAAACGAGCATTTATATCCCTAAAGTAACAGCCATGAAAATTTTCAAGTTTCTTGTCTCAAAAGTTCTGAGCAAATCATAATTTAAAACGCTTTCAACTCATTCTACTCTGTTAAATATAGAATTTTTTCGAAAACCATTTGAGAAACCGACATTTATATCTTAAATTAAACATCAGGCAAAATTCCAACGGTATCAAATAAATTGCAATTTTAGAATATTTTTTGCTAGTACATCTTGTTAAATTAAAAAAAAAGCTTTGGGAGAGCATTTTTATCTTAAAGTAACAACCATGCTAAATTTTAAGTTTCTAATCCCAACAGCTCCAAATAAATCGTATTTTTTAAAAGTTTTAGAAAATTTTAATGTAATACTTTTGAATTTCGAATTTTCTAGAAGTCCTTCATAGAAAGTATTTACATCTTAAAAGTAACCACTGCACTAATTTTCAAATTTCTAGCCATAATTATTTTACAGAAATATGAACTTCAGAAAGTTTTTTGGATCCTGCCCCGCTTTTGGGCATCAAGAGCCGATATAAAATACAGCCCATATTTATTTATAAATAATATAGCCTATGCTCATAAAATATAACTTATGCAGGTTGCCGACATAAAATATAGCCTATATTGAAGCAGGGATGATCACCACAATTTTGCCACCATTACGTTTTAAATCGGTTTGGTAGTTCCAAAAATTACTTGTACAAACCAACAAACACATAAACATAACCTCTTTATAATATTAGTATAAATTCAACACGGAAGAAATTCAGGTTATGTTTGAGGTTATGCATTTGGGGAGATAATGACGGTGGGGGAACTAAAAAACATTTGTTTTTAAAACGATATGCTTTTATAACATTCTAATTTTTATTGTGCCCTCTTCATTTGTGGCACGTCGACTTTTTCTAAATTTTGTGGTTACCATGACTTGTAAAAGGCAATTGCTAACTTTTTTTTTTCACGATTTAAAGTTAACAGATTAGTTTTAGAAATCTTGTAAATTAAAATTGACAAAGAAGTGTTACCCCAGTATCCAATGCTTCTTGCAATGTGTGGTAGTGCAAAACACGTTAAAGGTGCTTACATTTTTCTTATTTGAAGACTAAATCACTAAAAACAGCAAAAAATAAAAAAAATAAAAAAATAAAAATAAAATAAATAGATAAAAATAAAAATAAAAATAAAAATGAAAATAAAAATAAAAATTGCTTTGGTAGATGCTGAGTGGGAATTGAAAAATTAATATAATGATGTTTTAGTTTCGATGGTGAGGAGTGTTTGTTCTGTTTTGACTCGGGTACTCGCTTAATAGCTGGAGCTTTATCAAATGCATAAGAGCAAGAATATTTTTAAAAAAATGTTTGAGACTCTCTTAGTTCGAATGCCACTTCATTTCTATCACATCAAATTCTCTGAAAGGTACAATTTAAAAATTGTTTATTTTCTAATGGTTTATTTTTTGCCAAATACATTAAATCATATCTTTAGATATTAAAGTACATTTAAAAGCCAACAATTTTTCATTACAAGTGATTTTTCGATTTTTTCATCATGAAGCAATAAAAAGGTAAAAATACTCATTATTCAACACCTTCTTAAAATATCTTTAACCGGAGAAATACAGAAAAGTAAAAAAATATTTTAATGTCATTGGCATTTTAAATTTCTGCAATAGATACATAGATGGCATTGAAGTGGCATACTTAAGCCTCATCACCACGTCAAGGTGGAGTCTCATCGATGAGGCAGCAGAGCTGGACAATTGCTTATTTGAAGCAGTTTTACTATTTGTTTGCTTATAGACAAAAAAAGTATTTTTAAACTCAAGGTAAACAGTTTATAATGCAGCAATCATGCTTAAAACTTATAAATCTGGTTGTACAATTTAATGTTCCATTGATATAAAGTACTCTCTAAACTTTGCTAATAAAGTCAAATAGTAACAAACAGATTACTTTTTTTGTTCTTTTTGTTAACGATTGCCATGCAAATTGTTTAAATTCTTTTTAATGCGAAATAATTACCATTAAGATCTCATACGAATTAAAAGAACGAACACGAATTGAAAAAAATTTATTAAAATCTAAATTCAGTAGACCACGCGTACATAACAATCAGTTTCAATCTCTTTGTCCTAACTAACTGCTAATTAGAGTTCAAACCGAAGTTGCTTCTTCAAAACTTGCTCAAAATGATAAAAAGAAAAAGGAAAAGAATTGTCCAGCTCTGCTTTTTATACGCGCGCGGAACTAAATATAGCCTTATAATTAGCCCCCCCCCAATAAAACCCAATTGCTTTAATTTCTAAATAATGTTTATGATAATCGATTTCCCATAAATACAATTGAACTATGGGAAATCGATTTACCCCCTACCCCTAAAAAAATATACTGGAGAAATGAGAAAAGCCCGGTGTTAGTGGGCAAAATTTTAGAAAGAGGAGAAGCCAGCAGCTGCCCGATGTTATGGGCGAAGAGATGTTACCAGAGAATGGGACAGCCAGAGAAAACTACCAGAACATTGCGGTGTGCCTAACCTACAATTATCGAATTCGTTGCTAACACAGATTAGGGAAGGAAGAGAAGCCACGCAAGGGAAATTATGTTATCAGATGCCTACCATGAAAAAATCGCAACTATTTGTTTGAAGTTTAAAGCTACTTAACACTGTTGATTTTTGTTTAGTTTAGTGTTTAATTATTTTTCTTTTTAAGTGTATTTTTGTGTTTTGGTTTGTTTTTAAATTTTTGGGGTTTTTTTTGTTTTTTATTTGTGTTTTTGTTTTTGTTTTTATTGAATTTGTATTTGTTTTTGTTTGTATTTTATTTTTATGTTTTTTATTTTGAAGTGTTTTTTAATGCTTTTGATTGAAAACTATTAAATTGTTCTATTGTTATGGGTGGTAAATTTATATTTAAAATCAGGCCGAATAGAAAATGCTGTGTTGTCTTAAAAACTACATATACATAAAATTTTAATTTAGAAAGCTAGTTAATTGCCGAATAAATTACTTTGTATTTGCAACACATTATATACAGAATAAAGAATTTAAATATATACAGAAAAGGATATCTGTAGTGAATAATAAAATATCGCACAGTACGGAAAGTAAGCCTCCTCCAAATAGAAGCGCCCCCCCCCCCTCTTAATTTAATTTGCAAGCTGTTTGACTCCCGGGAAATTTATAAATTCCAAATGTATCACCTTACCCTCCTAATTTTACCTATCTATTTCACTAAAGTTCTAATTATAACCATTCCTTAAAATTATTAGAATTTCCTATCTGCTAACGGGAGCCTTACTTTCGGTACTTTACGATACATAAATACATACATCAATATAATTTGAAAAATACACAAATATAAATATATAAAAAAATAAATATAAGAAGGAATGGTAAGACAGCGTACATTACGAAGTTGATTTTTAAATGCAAGAAAAGTATTTAATTAACTAAAGCAAAACAATACACTCATATCCACTAACAGCATTTATGTAAAACAATACCTGTATTATTAATTTTAAATAATAAAAATTATTTACTTATCTTTTTTCGTTTGTACGATCGAATAACATGCCTCTAATATAATGGTACTTTTCGACAATCGAGATGCCACTTGGCACTAAGAAAAAATTCTGGTACAGATCTAGCTAAATATTGGGAAAGATATGTTTAATGACGCATAAAAATGAAAGAAATTAATGACTGTTTTATTCATCGTAAAATTAACACAATTTTTTAAAAATAAATTTAAATATTTGTAATTCTCGAAAGAAAAATATATAGCATATTAGGCCATAGCATATTAAGTCGCACAGAGAAATATAAACTTTTTTTTCCATAGAGACCTTGCGAGATAAAGAAAATGGCTTTGGCAATAAGAAGTCGGGCAATCTATTCACTGTTTTATATGCACATTATTTTTGTTCAAAATTTAGATAGTTTATTTAATATGTATACTCAGAAAAATGTATATATAATATAAGCAAATATAAGAATTTTATATGGTATACAGAAAATTAGAAATAAAATTTTTTTTAAAAGACCTAAACAAATATAATACTTCCGCATTCATTGTTTTATCTTTTTCTTTTTCATTGTCTTTTAAGACGTTTGGCAACATATCGAATTTTTAAAGCCTAAAATGCGCTAATACCATTTTAAAATCTTCAAGGTCCCCTTAAAAAAGAAACAGCTTAGAAATAAAATGATTACCACCCTTAACTGTGTGAAAAAAAAAATCACTTTAAATATTTGGTACAATGTGAAAAATGGCATACATATAATCGAAAAGTGTCAATTTGTCTTTTACGTATCTTAAACAATTTGAAAAATTATTTCTTAAATAAGAAAGTGATTTTAAAAAAGCAGAAATATTCTTTTACTGCTTAAAAAAAAAAAAAAAAAAAAAAAAAAAAAAAATAGACGTTTTTTAACATATTTTCAGTAAACAACTAAATAGTTTTTATAAAAATTTGTTTCACTGTCTAAACTAATCAACGCTAATTTAAGCTACTACATTTACATAATTTCATTAAAACATTTAAAAATAAGATTGAATTTTCAATAAATTTCAAACTTTGTCAAATCCTGACCTTTTAGATAAATGTTAGCTGTATGTGGACTAATGTATATATTGTTTTCAAAAATTGCAAATGTGAATAGAATATAATAATTTTGAATACTTAGTAAAAAAAAAGAAAAAAATATATATATATAGCCAAATTAAACTATTAAAAATATATTGCTAAATATACTAAATTAAAAAAAATCCAGAAACTCTATTTCTTAAATTTCACTTTGCATTTAATAATCAAGCTCGTAGCAGCAGCAGCAGAAAGCCAAGGCTCTCTGCCACCACTTGCCTGGCAATGGTGGCGGGGAGGAAAGAGGACGATCTTCTACAGACTCTTCCTCTTCCATTTCTTCATTCCGGATTTCTTCTGGAAACGGAATGAAGTCCCCGCCATCATAGGCAGGCCACGAAGCTGCCTTACGAAGACTTACCACCATACTTACCTGGTGGCGCCCAGAGAAAAAACTGGGCAAAGACATGGCGGTCTTCATCCTGATTCAAAACGCAGTTCAAACCTATAAGGCAAGAGAGAAATTGAATAGAAATGATAGTCAAATGTGATGTTTTTTCATTATTGCATTCATTGTTCCTAACAACAATCATACTCGGATTAAATCTAAATAACGTATAAAATTTACGTATTTATTTGAGCGTATTGACAAGTTTTAGAAATGTTGAAATCGCTTCACTTAATTCCTAAAAAAAATACAGAAACCCCCTTCACTAGTTCTCGGAGAAATGGTGCATCATAATCAATTGTTTTACACGGGATTTCACAACTGCTGTCGTCTTCTTAACTATAACAAAGATATATCAATGAAAATTGCAACAGACTATGTATATAGGGATGTTTTTTTTTTTTTTTTTTTTTTTTTTTTTTTTTTTTTTTGTCGTTTTTTTTTTTTTTTTTTTTTTTTTTTTTTTTTTTTTGTCGTTTATCAATCGCTAACTCTTAATGATTCCCAGGAAGATACTCGCGAGCTAATGCTTTTCCTCAAGGGGAGGGATTTTTCTAATAACTCTTTCACATTTTAACATCTTTAATTTTCTTTTGCATTAGACAGCTGAGATCCCTCTCAAGATCGCTCCTCGATATTTTTCCGATTTTGGTCGCAGGTATTTTTATAAAGTTAGTTTCACTTCCAAAACCGGTTCAGAGCATTTTATATCTATATGACAATACATACACTAAAGAAAAAAAAAATCTGTAAAGTTATTGGATTTTTCCAAGGAAACTCGGATTCATAGACCTTTTCATGTAAAGGTAACAACAAAAATTCCTGTCACCAATTCTGTTACATGAAATTTTGCTGTTACCATTGCATGAAAAGTTCTTGGAATGCCAATTTCCTAGAAAGAGCTTAATAAATTTACAGGATTTTTTTTTTTTTTTATAGTGTACATATCAGATACCTGAGGTTGATACACATTATCATTTTTTTGAAACAAGTTTATTACATTAGCTAAACTTTCATCTAAATAGGTTGGATATTCTTCCGTAGTTGAAATTACGTTGGAAAAGGTAAAATATGTTTGGATGAAAGCTTGAAAAAGAAAAATAAATTTAATGTACACTGTAAAAAAAAAAAAAATCTGTAAAGTTATTAAAAGTTTTCTAGGAAATTTGGATTCCTAGGGATTTTTATGCAATGACAACAGAAATAATTCGTGTAACATATACAGATTTGCACTGACAATCAAAAAATCTGTAAAGTTAGTAAGAATATTTTAGGAAACATGGAATGCCTAGAATATATTATGTATTTCCGACCCAGGTTTCAGATGAAAATTTAGTAAGATAACTGTAATTTTAGTAGAATCGTTTGTAAAGTTGCAGAATTCTGTAGCTTTACAAAAATTAGTTTTGTACCTGTACATCTTTTCTTGCACAGTGTATACTTAAAATGTTTGCAAAAAAAAAAAAAAAGATTTCGACAATTTTACATTTATAAGAGTACAGATGGACACACTGCTGCAATTATGTTACAGAGTTACAATAAGGAATTACTTGGCGCAATACAATATAAATAAATAATAGCTTTTAAAATATCAAAACACTTTATTTCTTGCTGTAAGTTTGTTTCGGCAACCATAACGTACCATCATCAGGGCAAAATAGGATGGCTCAGAGATGAAATATATGTAGAAGAAGCGATTTTAGTGATAAAGCCTTATTAGCCAATAAAATGCCTTTTAATCAAATATTTCTTCCTTCAATATTTCCTTCAATTATTTTCTTATTGATTACTAGCTGATCCGCCCGCCATTGCCTGGGACAATAGACGTTTTCAAGCAAATTGCGAATAGTTAAATTCGTCATTCATACTAAAATGGAAGAAAATTAAAATTTAATCTGGAGAATATTTTAAATGTTAGAATAATTTAAATTTCATCTGATTGAACACATGTATGTTTTTCTGTTACGAAAACTATGTCTTGGAAAGATAAAGAACTATAGTTGTTGATTTTAGCTGTTTTGAACCACAAAACTAATGCAATAATTGAGTTATTTTAAAATTCCTTTCTTCAATGAAATCTACTCCATGCAAAATCTCCTGAGCACGTGCGTGACGTGCACTGCACATCTGAACAAACCCTAAGAAAACATAAAAGGAATAATTGCGTAATTTGCTACTTTTTTTTTTGGATGGTGCCATGGATAAACTTTGAAAATCGATTGTAAATCAATCAAGAAAAACAAAATCATCAAAACAGGAAAAATGAACAAATGCGTGTGCAATTTGTAGCTAGAATTCAGCTGTAAAATGCAATCGTTAAATCTCATTTTTACCGCCTACTCTCACTGGCTGTCTTATTCTTTGCCGCGGATTGGTGGCTAGCTGCATATACCCTCTAACCTGGCTGCTTCGTTGCCGTGGATTGGTGGAAAGCTTCAAATATTCTCTTACCCAGTAAGTTTTAATTAAAAGAAAAATCTAAATTGAAATATAAAAATGAGAAGTGCTCTTTCTGGTGTTAGCATCCATACATGTAGAAAATTTTAGACCTGGGTGTTATAATTTCGGCGTTATCCGCGGTCAAGCAGGCAGACATCTCTTAATTTATATGTATCGATTACTGTGAAAATTCTAAATAATTCCTTTTTTGCTGATTCATTAATTTTATGGATTTTGCCTCTTTTACATGCAATTTAAAAATTGATAAGATCATGATGCATACAAAAATCTCTCATGTTGACAAAAATCGATGCTAAACGCACAAGAACTCGAATAAACCTTTAAAAATCAGATCGAAAATAGCACAGAAAATCACATTTAAAATCGCTTAAATTAAAAAATCGTAGCAGAAAAAATTAAGTAAATTAGGCTGAAAGCTTGGAACAATTTTCTTTTTATTAATGTCGAAAAAATAGCCGGAAAATGCTAAAAAAAAACTAAAAATCGTATTAAAAAATCGTTAGAAATTCAAAAATTGCTGTACGAATTCCGAATAAACTTTATTAAAAGAGAATTAAATTTACTATATTCGTTTAAAAGAATGAAACCATATTACTTTCACTAATGTGAAAAAATCGCCTCGAAACATAAAAAAGAAAGCTAAAAATCACCTAAAAAATTAAATAATAAAAAACTAATAAAAAATCTAAAACTAATAAAAATCGAGCTTCGAGGTGCAAAGCTTCATGTATAGAGGTACCTTCCCTTCAAATTTTGTAACTCTACGTGCAGAGGTCTCTTCAGAACAGCGCTGATACACTCACAAACTTGTCTGTTTATCATTATAGAAGATTACTATGAATATTCTAAATAATTCCTTTATTGTTGATTCATTAATTTTATGGTTTTTGCCTTTTTTACATGCAATTCAAAAATAAATAAGACCATTATCCATACAAAAATCTATAAAAATTACAAAAACGACAAAAATTCGATGCCAAACGCAAAAAACACTCGAAAAATCATTAAAAATTACACCCAAAATCGTATTGAAAATCTCGTTGAAAGTCACCGAAATTCAAAAATCATAGCAGACAAAACTTGGTAAAATAGGCTGAAAGTTTGAAACAGTTTTTCTTTATTAATATTTAAAAAAATAGCCGTAAAATACGAAAACATACAGAATATCGCATTAAAAAATACGTCAAAAATTCAAAAATTACTGTACGAATTTCGAATTAACTTTATTGAAAAGAGAACTAAATTGTTATATTAGTTAAAAGATATTGAGTTAAAAGAGTGAAACGATATTCCCTTCACTAATGTGAAAAAATCGCCTCAAAACATAAAAAGAACACTAAAAATCGCGAAAAAAATTTAACTAAAAATGTAATAAAAAATTAAAAATCGGGCTTCGAGGTGCAAAACTTCATGTATACAGGTACCTTCCCCCCAAATTTTGTGACTCTACGTGCAGCGGTCTCTTTAGAACAGCGCTGACATACTCACAAACTTGTCTCTTTATTATTGTAGAAGATTATCTTTATCATGACGGTACGCAATGCATACGGAAGCTAGTTTGTAACTAGAGATAAAGTATTTTGCAGCTTTAAACGTTGCTTTTTATTTATTTAAATGTTTCACAGTGCTGACCAAGTTTTATTTTTGAAGTGAGATTTGCCATATTATTTTTATTTCCATCAACAAAATGTTATCGCCTTGCGAATTGTTCAAACGCTTTTTGATTGGAGTATCGTGAAATTGAGATTTATGATTTATAGAGGTAATATCGCACATCCGCAACAACATGTCGGAAATTTCATGCCAAGCGAAGTAAATGAGGTGCGTTCATACAATAATGAAGTTTTATAAAAATATTCACATTTTGGCATAATAGGGTATAGTACTTCCGATTACAGTATAGTAGCTAAAATTTTTTGTGTGTACCTGTCAGTACTATCTGCTTTCTATTCTACACTGTAAAAAAAATCTGTGAAGGTACTAAACCTTTTCTAGGAAACTGGGATTCCAAGAACTTTTACCGTAACGGTAACAGCAAAAATTCAAGTTTCAGAATCGATTATATGAATTTTTCCTGTTATCGTTACATGAAAAGTTCTTGGAATCCCAGTTTCCTAGAAAATGTTTAGTACCTTCACAGATTTTTTTTTTACAGTGTACAGGAAGTAACTTGTCGTAAACCTCAGTAATGTATATCAATTTCATAAAAACTGAAATAGTTTAATATAATTAAAAAGCGCCCCAAACAATGTTTCCTCCTATGCCGTTATGTAATGAAATCCTTTCTGTTTCCCTGTAGGCCTCATAGGATTAGCATTAGCTTGCGAGTGTCTTCGCCAGCAGGGAGTGGAACTTTTTCCAATTGGCGTATGCATGTCACTGAATGCAGTTTGGCACAATATAAATCGCATTTTTGCTTGTTATCGTGACTATCATAAAATAAATCGCACTTCAAATATAGATTATTTTACGCTCGCAACGAATATGATGTAAGTGGTTATTATTATTTTAATAATATACAATCCAGTCATGTTAATGTGACCACCTTGAGATTTTAGTCATTTTGTTAAATATCGGTACAAATACATGAGGAATTATTCTGAAACTCCAGGTGTGTAAGAAAATTAGTACAGATCATAAATTTACGCGAAATTTTTTTCCTGAAATCCCATAGGGGACCGTCAACAAATTAAAAAATATTGAACATCTTTTGAATAACCCTGTCAAAACTAATGTAGCAAAAATGTTCAAACTATAGATTATGATTAAATGATTTATTCTAATAAGTTGTGTTCATTTTTGTACGGATTGCATGCATAGTCGTAGAGAAATCAAGGTTTTCATAAAAACAGTTGGAATTTTGCCAAGTTTTTTTGCTTATAATTTGCCGAATTCTTATAAAGAAATTTTCTTTTCAAAAAACATGACAAACAACATTGCACATAATAGCCTGAAATAAGAATTAAAAAATAATAAAAAATGTATGAATAGTGAGCAGGTTTACTAAATAATTTTTCATTGCACATGCGTGAAAGCAATCAAAGTATAATTTGCATAATGTGTTAGCTAAATGTATAGAGCAACTTTTGTGAAAGTCTCAAAAACGCAGCTTTAAAATTCTGAAAATTATCATCGATAGAATTCATTCAAAATCCATTTTTCCCAAAAAGGAGGCAAAAAGGATGAAGAGATATATCCAAATATAGACGTGCAATGTTGTCTAATGCTTTATTGGCACTAATCAATGAATATATGGATACAGCCCCTCATCCTTTTGCTTCGTTTTGGAAATAACGGATTTTGAACTTATTTAATCGATGATAATTTTCAGAATTTTAAAGCTATGTTTTTGAGACTTTCAAAAAAATTGCTCTATACACTTAGGTAACACATTATGCAAATTATATTTTGATAAAATTTTCACGGAAAATTATGACCTGTACTAATCTTCTTACACACGTGGAGTTTCCGAATAATTCCTCATGTATTTGTTCAGATATTTAACATAATGACTAAAATTTCAAGATGGTCAAATTAATATGACTGGACTGTGTATATATATTTTTTAAATACTCTTTTATTAACATTTCATGTTCATCTGGAAAATCACATCTAATTTTTTTGGCTGCAATTCCTATTCTTTCCCAAAAATCTCCTTTATAATACACACCAGACTCGGTTATAAAAAAAATCGTTAGGTTTTTTTTTTTTTTTTTTTTTTTTTTTTTTTTTTTTAGTTTTTTTAGAAAATACAAATAAGTGGGTTTATTAAAATAGGTCTTTTTTGCCCTGTTTTTTTTATGAGTTTGGACAACAGAAAAATATAGAACATTATTTAAACTGTTTTCTAAGTATTTTGATTTTGATTTCTCAACGTATAATCGCCAGTCAATTAACAATAAACTAGTTATTATAAATTAATAAAACGAGTATTGCATTCTTTATTTTGTTTAACATTTCTATTTTGAAACTTTTGAAACGTTTCAGTGATGCTGTTTCATAGCTATTTAGCCTATTTTAGCAAGTGACACTTGTTGCATCCTTAAATTTATTTTTATTTTCAAGTGGGATACAACGGTACGAAATGCTTAGCGACAGGCTAGGGAGGAAAATGCATTGAAATTATTGTACTATTATAATGTATAATTATTGAAATTATAAGTGTGCTTTTAAAATATTGTATTGCCACTTAAAATAGAATTGCGAGCGTGGTTTTCCTAATATTACACTAAGAAAAAAAAAATATGTCTCTGGCATCCAGATTCTAAATTGTGGCTCTGGAAAAAAATAGCTTCATGTCATCCCTATCAATTCGAGTTCCCTTTACTAAAGAGTTCTAAAATCTTCTATTAAGAATAGACTCTATCAGTGACGTCGTCACAGGCAACTCAACTCCGCATATCAGCTTAAAATACGTTTCAAACAAACAACAGAGTCCAGAAAAAAAAAGAGATGAAATGTGTGGTTTTGGCATGAAGCTGCATTTGCAACCGTGGAATAGTTAGGGTCAGAATTCGGCCAAACAATTGTGGCTCGACATGGAAACTTCTCCTAGTCCAGTCCTTGCCTTTGTTCAAAAAAAAAAAAAAAAAAAAAAAAAAAAAAAAAAAAAAATCAAGCATTAATTTTTTTGTTACTGAACCGATTCATTACAGTTTCGTCACACAGAAAACAAAAAACTAGAAATTCTAGTTTAGGAATTCAGAAATTTATTACCTATGCACTGTTAAAAATTTGACCAATTTGCTGCAGCATCACTTCACCGCTTTTATAGAATATCTCTTTTATGACCAATGAAAGTGTTCCCCATAACACTGTAAAGAAACCGTTTTCTATAAAAGAGATGGAGTGACGCTGCAGCAAATGGGGCAAATTTTTAACAATGTAGACGTTTTCTTTCGATCAACGTCTTTCTTTCGATTCGAGATTATAAAAATCGCAGTGACGTCACAGGAATATTGTCTATAGTACTTATTGTATGCAGATGATAACTGAAAATGTCATTTATACTTAAAACAACAAACTTTTTTGCTGCAGCACCTACACCTCAAAGCTCTAATAAATAATAATAATTCTTTTTTAAATCATTAAGTGATTTCAGAATAAAATTTCATTTCTACATGAAAAAAAAAAAAAAAAAAAACAAGTTGAATGTAGATTCTGCCATTGCAGAATTCAGTTTCATCCCCGATTTAAAAAAAAAAAAAAAAAAAATCGATAGAGGTTTTTTTAGAATGGCGACCCCGTTTAGAATGCAATGAACTAACTTCATTTTCCTTGTATTTATCAATATAATAGCAAATAGAACGGCGTGAAGTAACCAATTGATTAGCAATTTCTCTCTGAGACATTGGAATTGCGGAATAATAAAGAAATACAATTTGACGTGCTATTTCTTCATTGACTAGATTCATCAAAAACGGATTTTTTCTTTAGTTTAAACGCTTTTTTATAGACTCTGAGAAAAAGGAAATGCATGTTAACAATAAAATTGTATGAATATCTCGTTTTAACGGCCAGATTACGAAACTAGTCGTTGGGGGCCACCGTAATACTTACCCATCATGGATATGCATAATATAATATGTGAAAATAGAATATGTGAAAACTATTTATAAAATGCATTGCCATTCCAAAACAAAATTTAAACGTACATTTAAATATTCTTAATATACATAGTAATGCTCCATTAATGAATTGCTGATGAACCCATTTCGACAAATTATGTAAAATACCAAACTACACAAGTAATACCGGATTGCGTAAAAGAAACATCCTTATAACTCCAAAAACAATAATCATATTAACTAACATTTTACTGCGTCAGATTAAGAGTCTCATTTCCAATAAAAACATATCTTTGAATTGAAATTTGAAGAAAATACAGGTCATGAAAAATCGAAGAATGTGGAACAGGATTACAAATATCTCGACAACTATTAATCCGACCGACTTCGTTCTTGATGCGAAATTTGTGTTATTTTGTTGTTTTTTACGCCCTTTCCTTAAAATAAAAAAATCGAAAGTTTTTATATACATTTCATCAGAACGAATTTTTCGAGAGTCCGAAAAAAATAGTTCCAGATAATCGAGGTTACGGATATTAAATAGGCTTCGCCCTATTCCTACTTACTAAGTACATACAAAATTTTAAGTCTCTATATCCATTTGTTCGTGAGATAGAGCGTTTACAGACAGACAGAGGAACGGCAAATGTTTTTTTTTTTTCTTTCTAAAAATATGTTTTTCGGTATTTCCAGTATCTGAAACGTGTAAATCGATCAAAAATTTGTATTTTCGATGTGTTCAAAACGATTGCAAGACTTACCCTATACTACGTATGATAGGTAAGTGAAAGTTTGCCACAATTTTTGACACGACACCTTTTAGCTTGTCTTAAAGAAATAGCATCGGAGGCTAACAGGTTTAGTTGAATAAAAGTGCGTAAAAGTTGTTACGTTATGTTATATTATAATTTATTGTGAAATAGGAAGACATACTTTTTAGGTACGTTTGTAACTACATAAATATGGAGCATCTAGAATCGTCGTCTGTCTGTCCGCATATAATAACGCATAAGTTGCCCAACCGAGGAATTTGAAATTTAATATCTATAATCATTGCAGAAATTCGGCGAGTCATTTTAAATTTTAAGAAAATCTAATCAAAACTTCAAAAGATATTAATACAAGTTTTCTTCATTCTATTAAATCCTATCACATGTACTTAATTCAATGATATCACATGACAGATCATGATTCTACGGTGCCATGGTAATGACGTCCTATTTAAGATTGAGTGCTATTATTGCCGTATGACTGAATGTAATAGTATATAGAATCGTAATAAACTTTATGCCTCTTTGCATAAGAGCACAGCAGTTATTGCACCAAGATCTGAATATTTATAAAACGAGTTATATCACCTCATTTGCAACATTTGACGTAACAATTTCCGATTCTTTTTATGGTATTTGATTTAGTAAAATTAACCGACTGGATGAATATAAATGAGTTTTTAAAACATTCTGTTCATATTTCATAAATTTCTTGCAAACATGCAATAAGTTTCTTGATACGTAACTAATCTCATAAATTTTGCAATATTTCAAACTGCCATCACTTTGTTCCTAACATCGATAATGTTTGATTTCAATCTTGGCAACATACTTTCTTACCAAACTTTATCCACATTAACAATAAATAAATATTTATTTTTTTTTAGGTAATCAACTAACATAAAAAAGGTACTACTTGATTATCTTGTCGACCTATTTCGCTAAGTTATACAAATTGCCAAACATTTCGCCAAATTATACAATCTGACAATTTTTATTTTAAATAATGAACGAATAAATATATTGGTAAAATTTGGTACTACTTGATTATCCCGTCGACCAAAAAGATATCGTCAAACTTATAAGATTAAATGCCAATAATGAATGATCACTTGAAATTAAACACCATACACGCGTTTGTTACGTCATCAAATGATTTCTAATTCAACTTTTCATTAGTATTTTTAGTAGAGTTTTACAAATTTAATTGTTTTTTTTTTAGTTATTTAAAACAAGTAAGAAAAATCATGCGTTAAGCATAGATTATGAAACACTTTCCAACACACTTCCTAAAAATTTTAACAAAACTTCGTTATTTAGATAAATAAGGTGTTACTATCCATAGCCAAATATGTATTTCAATACTTTTGAACAGACCTGTATTTGATCTGCCAGTTGATATACATACTATATAATGCGGAAGTTTAGTTTAGCAAGAAAACGCCTAACAGGTTGAAATTTCTATTTCAGCAATTTATACAATATATGGAAAAATACTTCAATACTTTTGTAGTTTACCTAGTACCTTTATTATATGCCAGTATTTTGTTAAAATTTAGTTGAAATACAAACACTTTTAAAACTATTTAAATCAAATTTCCAGAAATTATCATCCATAAGTGACCATGTAGATAACTCTTTGCGTGACCCTGTATAGCATTTTATTTATATTCTACAAACATTTCTTACAAGGAAGGTCTCCATTGGGGGCATACTCAGAATTTTTTGAAAAAAATACGAATTAAACTACTCATGTAGGTAATAAAGGATCAGTGAAAATTAGCGGCGGAATTACATTATTAGGTATGTAAAAAAATAAAATAGTTTGGAATAATTGGCGTGAAAAGCTGTAAGAGACGCGGGATTTGGCGAACAGTGCATTTCCTCGCCAAAAGCAGACGATTTTAACGAATCTGAAAATCGATTTTAATTGACTTCACGGTTAAAATTCTGCAGCATTTACTGCAACGTCACTCCACTACTTTTATAGAATATCTCTCTTCTAACCAATGAAAATGCTCCACAGCACGATGAATTGACCGTGTCATACACTGTTAAAAATCTGCTGCATTTTGTTGCAACGCACTCCACTGCTTGTATATAATATCTCTATTCCAACCAATGAGAAAGCTCCATTTCACGGCCATGTAACCGTTCTCTATGCAAGCAAGGGAGTACGTTGCACCCAAATGCAGCAGATTTTTAACAGTGTATTTTTCAATTTGGAACAATTTTAATCAGTTTAAATTGTGTTTTAAATGATAAAATATATTAAATTCATTTTGTTATAAGTACATAATAAACGTATATGACAAAATTACACTTAAAGTAAAGTAAAAATGCAAAACTAAAATTACTTAAACTAAACTTATTTAAATAAATTGAACATAGAAAGTTTTTTCTTTAAAAAGTATTCGAAGCGTAAAAGCGTGTTTTTCAAAATTTCGTTTTTTCGCCAACCGGAGATAAATCGCCAAATAAACGAAATTTTTATTATTTTTTTACGGACGTTATAAGGAGGTTCCGCCAAATTTTTTTTATAAACATATATAACTATATGAGAAGAACATTCTGTAATTTTTTCAGATTTTTCTGAGTATGCCCGTATGGAGACCTTCCTTGTTAGTAAACTGAAAGCAGTTCAATGTGAAAATGCATCACTTATTTAAAAACCATCTTTAAGTAAATTACCGTCATATTCAGTAAGGTTTGCAAGCCCCTGTAGCCCTGTTATCAACTAAGGTACCTGTGCCTAATATGGACACCCTAAGGAAATTTTTTTTTCACCCCTATATGTACACATGATAGGACGCCAAAAATATATGACCATGATCCCTGAACTTTTGACTATCATTATTAAAATTAGCGACCTTGTAACTATTCCGGTTTAATTTAAATGATTAAAAAAAAGTGTTTGCAAATGTCCATATAAGGAACCAAGAGTCCCTATTATGGACAGGTGGCTCCATATTGACTTACAACACAGAGTGTAAGGAAGAGCCACTCTGCTATGGAATTTTAGAGGACAGGAAATAAAAAAATATATATCCTAAAGTATCGCGAGGGAGGGTAGGGCACAGTAAATATCTTCAGAAAATACACTTTAGAACGGGGGGTCATTTTCGGTTGTGGGTCTTCGAAGACCGATGCAAAGCACCTCAGTTACTACAAAATATTATGAAATAATGTAGTTGGTTTTGTTTAGCTTTCTATTTTTGTGAATCTGAAGATTCACCTACTGTACTTCCAATGTGGACATAAGATATCCATATTGGGAATCGGGAGTAGTTTTATTAAATCTTTTAATAAATAAATAAATAAATAAAACTTTTTAAAGCAATATATGATTTTAAACATTTTGTGTGTCGCTGTAAATGCAATGCACTTCATATTATGTGTGAAATATTGAATCTCAGCGCCGTATATAAATTTTATGATACTTCAAATCATTCAGCATAATTAAAATATGTTACAAACAATCCCCCCTTCATTATTGTATAATGGAATTCTTTTGCGTCCCCGTAAATGAATAATAACTATTATTTTCACTGCATATTTTAGTGCACTTTGCGAATCCATATAAATTTGAATTTGTTTGACCGGGTGTAACACCTTTAAATTTTATTTGAAACGATTTTTTCCCATATTCCATAATGTATCAGAAAACTTTTGACTATCCCTGTAAATAAACTATTCATGGTAGAAACTTCATTTTCAATAGGGTTCGTGCTAGGCTAAACATCAATAACATACAAAAATTTCATAGCAATCCGAGTATATTTATGGGAGTTAGAACGCGGGCAGACGGCCAGACAAACCGAATGCATAAACACTTTTCAACTTTGTTGGAAAGTGTCAAAAACTAGATCAGATTTGTATAGTTTGAAGATTTGTATAATTTGGTCGATCTATACTAATAAAATAACAAATCGCTCTGTCTGCGTGTGTGTGTGTGTGTGTGTGTGTGTGTGTGTGTGTGTGTCTGCGATGGCTAGCAAAATCTATGGGACGTACGAAGCTCAAAATTTTTATGAGAGTAGCCCAATATCTCTCCTGATGCACCTGAGCTTCAGAATTTCGAAATTCTATTTATTAACTGAGTAATTAATTAAATTCCAAAGATCACTCTCATAAAAAATCGCCTTTTTTCTTCTTTTTTTTCTCTTCATTTAGTTATGGTTGGTTGGTTGCATAAAATTTTCGCATAAATAATTTAAAAAGCTGGAACAGACCTTTAAAATTCATAGACTGGCAAACTGTCAGTTTAAATAATGATTTTTTATCACAGCGGTTGCAAACCATGGAGGAAAAAGATAGGTGGTGGTGAAGTAAACCGAAAAAAGAGTTGCAATATTAAACCATTTATCGCTCAAATATTAATGTCCCAAACAAAAGCATGTGGAAGGGATTTTGTATTAATAAGACGAATTGAAAGAATTGAATAACAGCTGAAGCGTATTTTATGAAGAAATAGTAATTTTTTAAAATGGTCTTTTTTCTATTATATTATTTATTTTTAAAAAATGTTTGCTTTTAAAATAATTGAAATTGATAAATTCGAAATAATTTAAATGTCAAAATAAAATTAAATAAAATATTGAAAACATTTGATTTGAACTAAAAATTGTATTACTAAAAGCTTTCTTTTTTTTCAGAACTTTTTAATACTTTATAACGTAGATGAAAATATGTTTTTAATTTAACAACATATTAATAACTCTATGTCAATATATAAAATATATTTATGAAAACATTCTTTTAAAATCATGCGCGAAAACTTAAATAACAAATATTAGTCTAAAATATAGATTTCAGAGTGCAGACGATTTTAAGACATTAACGAAAGAATGTTAACTTTTCAAGCAAAATCTTAAATGATGCTTCTATATTGATATTTCAAAGTGACGGCTAGGTTACATTTATGTTATATTTAAGTTACGGTAGGGTAATGTTAAGTCGCAGTTAGGTTACAGACAGATTATGGTTATGGTACAAAAGTTTACGGTTAGGAATTTGTCCACAGAGTCAACATTACGCATGCTTTGATTAAAAATATACACTTTTGTTAAATGGCTCTGAAATTATAATACTATATACCAATCTTTTATCATCGCGTATCGATTCATTCACGGTATAGTCGGATTTAAGAATGATATAATTAGTTCGAAATTCAAAATTTTTCACTTGGGATTTCTATGCGAAAAAAATAATTAGTTACGTGATTTAACAGTGATTTTTACGGGTAAATATCAACACTTTAACACGAAACTAACGCAATCGTTGGATACATGTTCCCTCCCGTGTTTCTCATTGCTCATTTTAAGTATTTCTAGAGCTTAATATTAGTTGTTGTTTTTAAAACCGATTTTTCACAAAGTCAGCTGCGACGTATTTCAGACAATGCATTTCTGCATGCTTCCAGTTATTGATAAAATCATACAAATTTCAAGTTCGTTTAATATTGTTAATACGGACCCGGGCAACGCCGGGCGGGTCAGCTAGTGGTATAATAAAGTAGCACCTGTGTGTGTCAAAAATGAAACAGCAAACTGGACAGTTGTATCGCAATAAGAAAGTTAGATAATGTAGAAAAATAAACCATAAATATTATTATTAAGATGAAAAATTACATCATTTAATACAACAGTATTTATCTTCATATCTTTACTAAAAATGTGCACAACGTTTACACTTCACGAGGAATTGGCGAAATTAATTTAACTTGGCTTGATTGTAATAGTGGGGGCCACTAAGCAACGAGATGCCCATATATAGCTATGACGTTATATTTGCATATAATTTGGCGATATATTTCGGACACTTGGCGATTAACGCTTGAGAACATCATAAACAAAAAAAAAAATTCGGGTTTGCATAGAGCGTAAGTATTAAAAATGGACCTGCGAAGTCTGTTTGCCCCCCCCCCCCCCTTCTCATATAAACACATCTTATCCGCAGTCCATATTGCAAGAGAAACTCTGATGTCTCCTCGATAAAAAAAGAAAAAAAAATAGTATCCATTTTGTGCAAGAATATTGTATTACAGAACAGAGATTAAATATGAGAGATTTAATATTGCGTTATTTTCTCCTAATTTTCCATAATCGTAATCAAAGTCCTAAATATTTGTAAAAAATGAAGTTAATCTTCCATAATCGAGCCACATAGGAGTGTTATGTGTCAATCACAAGCAATGCTAGTGATAAAAAGGTTTGGATTGCACGTTGATGGATATATTGCCGCAAAAAACACTAGTTTTAATACGCCAGCGCCACTTGATGTTTGACCCGATTATAGAAGATTAACCAAAGTATGAGCATTATCTACAAGAATTCAGTACTAAAATGAATATATAGTAAAATAGTGGTCTTAGCAATTTATGTATCAGTTTTAGTAAATTAAAAGAAAATTAAACAATCGTGAAATGCTTGAAATTCTATAATGTAGATGAAAATAATTATTGTTTAATACACAATATCGGAACATTATCCCCATACTCTCCCTAAAAAATGATTAAATAATGTGTACAAAAATTTAATTACATGTTAACCACAGTTTTTCATAGTGTAATGAAATGTAAGTAGCAGAAAAAGCACTCCAATGTAAAACAAATAAACATTTTATTCAAAATATAATGCAAGGTATGGATTAAAAATGGTACATTTTTATCATATTGCATTTACTTCATAGAATTGATGAACATTTTACATTTTTAAATAAAGACAACGTTTTCCTATATATATGACACTAAATTGAAAACGTAGGCAAAACCTACCATATGATACTGACATAGATGTCATATATGCATCACCTTGGTGCGATTTTTTTTTCTGATGCCAATTTGGCAAAAACTTCAATTGCATATATATTTTTAAATTATTTTCTATTTTAAAAAGAAAATAATAATAATTTAAAAAGTTTAATTTATGGCTATATAACAAAACAATTTACATCATTTTAAAAAAGAAAATAAAAATAAATAAACAGTTATTAATAAAACAACAGCCGGGTCAACTATGTGAAGCATAAAATCGCCATTTTGTTGCAATCGCGCCAGTGTGATGCGTAATGACATCTACACTCAATTTAGATCTTATATTGATAGATACTTCCTTTATATAGATGCTTTGGCAAAAACCGGGAGAAGGCGATAACTCACCAAATATTTTCCAATCTCAGTGAGTAGTGATGCATTAATAACACTTAAAAATAAAAACCTTTCACTAATTTTATTTCTTAAGGGTGTTCTTAAATCAAAAAGTTGACACTTTGACTTTGTGACATGTCCTTTAATTTATTTTAGTTCGGAAATGCATGAAAATAGCAGGGGTTGTTATTCAGACACTGTCTAATTACACTCAGTTTTCTGTTTTTTAAAAAACACAATAGATCTTTTATAACAAGCCTTCAAAGTTGACGTTTTTGAGCACATTTCCCGACGAAAGCAGAAAAACCGGTCGAAAAGCAGGCAAAAAACGGGTGATCACGTGATCAAAATTACTTAGAACTGGATAGGTAATTTAATTATCATAGAATGGAAAACGCCTGGTTTGGATGGCGAAAAATGGTTTTCGCCAGTCGCGTCAACCGGAACAGGGGAAATGGAACTCTTCCCGTTCACTGTGCCAGTGTCATACTCAATGGGTTCAATATTCAACAAATTATTTAATACAGCAAGCATTTACATAAAAAAGCCATAATACTTTTATTATGCAGACATAATAAGTATAATTGGAACCGATTTTTTGACACAACATTTCATACTTTTAATACATTAATAGTAGCTTTCAGGTCATAGTTGTTTATATCATACGGCAAAAAATCTCTCTTTTTTAAGCCCAAACTAGGCCAATGGTTATATTTTTGATAAGGTCTGAAGAACCTATAAATAGGAAGTATCAATTAATGCAATTCTTTATTATAAAAAAAAAAAAACTAAATATCCGAAGCCATACATAGCCAAATAATTGATGATCGTCGTGTTGACATCATCAAATATTGAGCTGAGTATAAAAAGAAAGCACTCGAAGCGTTCCAATGGATATCATCATCATCTATGGTGACTTTAAAAGAATAAAAAAGAAAATGTATTAACATAAAATTTAACTATTAACTATTTAACACTTATTAAAAAAAAGTCCTACTTGGTTATCTCGTCAGCCAATTTCGCCATATTATACAAATCGCCAAACTGATAGCCAAATTATACCTAATGACATAATTTTTATTTTAAATAACAAAAAAAAAATTATAATAATTAGTAGAATAATAATATAAAATAGAAATAAAAAGTCGAAATAAAAGTAACTTAATGACGTTTTAAAGATGCGTATCGTATTTAATGTCATTGAGTGTGACCTCTCATTGAATGTGACATCCATTATTGACATTTAATCTTATTGTTTGGCGATGGTTTTTTGGTCGACGGGATATCCAATTAGTACCCCCCAAAATAGCTATTAATTCAAATTATGAATGCACCCTAAAAAGTAACATTATTTTTCAAATGTTCAAATGCTTCTTTTCCCGTGTTAACAACTCCCGAATGTCAAACAAGTTAAATAACTTTCTAACTCTAGCCCCCTAACAGTGTTGCCTGACTCTTGCGAGAAATTCTTTGCTTGCTTCGTTACTAGAAGCTTTTTGATACCACTAATTTATAACTGTAAATTTACCTTTATTGATTGTCTGATATTTTTCGATTAAGTAAGGCAAATATTTTAATATGGAAAAAATGGTGTTTACCCCCTATTTTTTAATTATGTTGTCAATAAATAAATAAATAAATAAATAAATAAAAGCAGTTCAGGAGTTAAAAGAGCGCTTCACATTTAATTCTTATACAAACAGTAAACGAATTTGAAATCGAATAGCAAACCTACAATGATATATTAGTTTCGGTACTTCGTATCAACACCAATGCAGCAGAACATCCGCTAATGCGCCAATAAAGAGCAATCTTGTTGCAAAATAATAGCGTGAAAAAATGAGCAAAAAAATGCACTAAAAAACGCTAAGACACTAAAAAATGGCGTCAAAAATCAGCAAAAAACAAGGCAACAAAGAATCCAAAATATAACTGCGATGGCGGTAATACGTAAGTACCTAGTTTTCTAATAGACACTCAATATTTTTAATTAAAATTCTGTAAATATGCGTTTATTTTAAAATAACTAAATTCAGATAAAAATTTAATAGCAATAAACGAAAAGAATACTTTTTTCAACTACCAAACTTATTTTAATAATCTGCTTGTGCATTACGCATAATGATATATATATATACATAATAGTAATAACAATTGATTTTTTACACAATTAAACCCATTATCCAATTACTTTAAAAAAAAAAAATCGCGCAATATTATTCTGTTTCAATTGAGCTACATAAAATATACACTGAAATTTTGCTCAAATTTAAATCATTTCCTGTCCTGATTTAATTTCGCTGAAAAATTATAAAATGAAATTTGTTAATATAATGCCTACCAATTTTTTAAAATATGACTAATAGAAATTAAAGTTATTTACAATTACAAAGTAAAAACATGAAATTAAATCATAAATACACAACATAAAGGTATTCAAAATATCTTACAATTGGGCTAACTTGTCGAAAAAGGCTGGAGCTCTTTGGCGATAGAAATTACGATCCTAAGTAACTCAATAACCTCCAAACGTCAAACGAGAAAATTTTTTGTGGAATGATGAGAGTGGAATAATTTCAGTCTATTTATAGGCGGCTTTGATCATGTGACTCGTTTGGACATTCTGATTGGCTATCAGTTGTGTTACGTCATAAAATGTAACGTCACAGGCTTACAAATGATGCCAACAGAGTTGAATGGCGACAAAATTCAAATTTAAAAATACGCCAAATTACGTTAAAACAAAAAATACTATTAAAAATCATTTTTTTTCTTCACAAATGAGATTTATAGATATTCTGTTGCGTAAAATTTAATTAAATATAACACTTTTATTTTATTTTCACAAATATTTGTTTTATTAAATTATGTATGTAGATAATATATTGACTGCGTTGATGTTCAATTAAAATAACTATTTAATCGTGGTTTTTTAATACAAAACGACGAATTTAAGATTATTTCTTATGCTTAAAACGTAAAAATTCAAATTGCATTCTTTATTTGCTCTGCTTTACTGATAACTGTCGATTTCTTAGCTGGAAAAATAATCGAAGATGTAACTACATTTTTCATAGGTTGCAATTACAGATTTCGTTACTTCCTGCCTTTCGCTGTAAAAATTTTAAGTAATTTACCGGTTTTTCGCTCCATAAAGGGTTAACTTTTAAAATTTTCATTTTAAATTACTTTTAAAGCTTCAAACATTTAAAAAAATTGTGTAATTTTATCATAACTAATTTTTGACGATTGCAAATCATGTAGGCAAAATTCGATCGTAAAATGCTTAAAACTTCACAATTTTTGATATATTATAGCCTAAAATGTATTTTTTTATATATTTAATAGCTATTTTTCTGAAATTTTATGCTGGATATTTGTAAATAAACATTTAAATCTTTCCAGATTCAGAAACATTGTAGTATCTCTCGAGATTAATCGCCATGTTCGATTTCCGTTAAAACGTGAAATTTAAAATATATAATAATTTTCCTCACGGGATGCATTTCAAAAGAATGTCTAATTCATAATAAAAGTTTTTGGCAATAAAAAAGCTGCGAAAAGTAAATAAACATTTTTAATCATGACCTTTTTTTTTTTTTTTTCTTATCCCGCATATATTTTCCAGTTTATCTCTATTTCATGCTTATTAAGCTAATTTTACTCTGTACTTTTAGTAAAAATACACCTAAACGAAGTTTTGTCACGTAAAAGAACTTTTCTGCAACTCAAAAGCAAAATCTAATCAACAGAAGTTAGTTTAATATTGTGTTTCAGTCGTTTAGAGATTTTAATGTAAGCTATGAAATTTGAATTTCTTGTAGCCGCCATCTTGGATTTTATTGAACTTATTAAACTTGTATTGCTTCTGTTGTTAGGTAAATCAAATTAGATTAGCTAGTATAAAAGCTAATGTGAAATAAATTCAGTTTAAATATCTTGGTTACTATTTGAGATATCCGGAAACTTCGATAACTTATTTCGAATTGACAATAACATCGTCTATTTACAGATACTAACAGTAATGAAATCTCACAATGCAGTCGGGATTCCAGAAAATGCGAACGATAATTCTTTGCAAAAGTAAGACGAATGGTAGTTCATATTCGTTTGAAGAAACAAATTTACTTTGAAGAGCCCCAAAACATTATCCTCTTATTTCTTAACACTATTTACTGCTTATGCAATGTACGCAGAATTTCGGACTTGGAATAATATCAGTACATATTATTTCGAGAAATTATTCCTCGCCTTATTCAATAACCGATATGTATAATAAGATAAGGCAAAGTATATTTTGGGAGCTAATAGTAAACAAAAGTACACATTTCTTGACAACTATCATACTGTTGAATAAAAATAAAATGAACAAATTGAATGATTAAATGTTACAAATAATAACATTTGTCCTTATCTTTAAAAATTTGTAATAAACTAACAAACTTTGTAACAAACAGTTATTCCATTGTTCATTTGTTTTTTATAGAAAAAGGTTACACAACTGTAATTTGTCTTTGGTCTGTACATACTATGGTCAGTAATGTGGTGAAATACTCTTCATAGTAACTCACTATCACCAAAGTAATCGTTGACCTATTCAGAAGTGGCAATCTCAAAATTCTCATACATGTTAATACGTCTTGAAAAATGCAGTATAGCTATACCATTAGTCGGATGATTTACATCAAAATCGAGTCAAGGACAACTTATGTCAACTTCTAAGTCAATCTGAAGTTTGATGAAAATTCGTGCATTAGTTCTTGAAATATAGCTATTGCGGGAGTCTTAAAAAAATCTGCATAACAACTCCATTTGTCCGGTGATATAAACTAAAAATTAATGAGGATAAATTTGCGACAGGTACTAACTAAATCTGATGTTTGTGAAAAATCCATGCATTAATTCTTGAGATACAGCTATTGACAAACGCAAAAAATGCAGAATAGCAACGCCACTTGTAAATGCGATTTACACAAAAATCTAAACAACACTATAATCTATATCATGGACTAACTGAACCTCAAGTTTGATGAAAATTCGTGCATTAGTTCATGAGATAGAGCTATTGCGATAATCACGAACAATACAGCATAGCAGCGCTACCTTTTTGAGCGATTTGTACCAAAAAGTAATCAGCTCCAAATGACATCAAGGACTAACTAAAACTAAAGTTTTATGAAACTACGTGCATTAGTTCTTGAGATATGGCTATTGTGGAAATTGTAAGTAATGCAGCATAGCAGGAGCCCCTGCTGAGTGATATACACCAAATACTAATCAGATCTAGTTTATATCAAGGTCTAACAGAATTCTAAAGTTTTGTAAAATTCCATGTGTTATTTCTTAAAATAGAGTGTCCCAAAGTTTTTGTCACATACTGACAAACATTTTGTAAAAACATGTTTTTCGCTTTCTCTGAGCCCCTTAAACGCGTAAATCCGTCGAAAACTGGATATTTAAAAATTTCACGAATCCAATGCTTTCTTCTTGTAAAGATAGAAGAAAGTAAAAAAATGTCTTTGGTAAAACGAAGTTGTAAAGTTGTTTAACAAATTGAAAACAGAATCCTAACTTGGTATTTTCTAAAATTTTTATGTTGCATTCTCTTATATATATATAATAGCATATAACCCCCGTCAAAAATGACTGAATTTTGATCTGCGTCTCGTTTTCATAAGATTTCATGTAAACAGAATGAATATTTTATTAATAGGTTTATAAAGTAGAAAAACACATTTTAAGAATTAACATAGATTTCTACAAATACAAATGATGAGTTTTTTATTACTTCTTCTATCTTCAATAAAAGCAGCAACCGATTCCAAAAAATATGTTTTTACAAAATGTCTGTCTGTATGTCTCTGTGTGTGTCTGTATGTCTGTGTGTGTGTCTGTATGTCTATGTGTGTCTGTGTGTATGTTCGTATGTCGCCATTCTACCACCAAAAAGTGTATGAAGATATGCATGGAATTGAACCAATTTTTTGTATAAGTGTATGGCTATGACTAGTTGGTCCTTCCTGAATTTCAAAAAAATCCGCCGGAAGAGGGCGCTGCAATCGCGATTTTTGTTCCAATTTCAATATTGTACCGACCAAAAGTGTATGAAGTTATGCATCGAATTGAACCAATTTTTTTGTGTAAATGTTTGGCTATTGTTAGTTGGTCCTCCCTTAATTTGAAAAAAATCCGCCTGAAGGGAGCGCTGCAATAGCGATTTTTGTGCCATTTTCAATATTGCACCATCTAAAAGTGTATGAAGTTATGCCTAAAACTGACTAAATTTTTTTGTATGATTTTTTTTTGAGGGGGGGGGGTATGGCAAGTAGGTCCTCCTTGAATTTAAAAAAAAATCTGCCTATCATTCTGTTGTCCATCGGCTCGTACAGAGACGGCAACGTGTTTTTACTCCTATTAATTGACTGAAGGAGAAATTTAAGATGAAAAGAAAAGTTGTTATAATATTGAATTAAAATTATTAAAGAGTTAACATGAATAACTATTTTTTTAAATATTAAAATGCGCGTATGAGATAGAAGAAAGTTTTGAAATAGGCACATCCAACTAGTTTTTTTTTTTCTTTTACTTTCTTCTATCTTCAAAAGAAGAAAGTATTGTAATCGAATTTTTTTTTCAACGGATTTACACGTTCTAGCGGTCAGCGATTCCAAAAAACACGTTTTTACAAACTGTCTGACAGTCCGTGTGTGTGTGTCTGTGTCCGTATGTCGCCATTCTACCATCAAAAAGTGTATGAAGATATACATAGAATTGAACCAATTTTTTGTGAATGTTTTTGGCTGTGGCAAGCAGGTCCTCCTTCAATTTTGAAATATTCCGCTGAAAGGAGGCGCTGCAATCGCGATTTTTGTGCCATTTTCAATATTGTACCGATCAAAAGTGTATGAAGTTATGCATCGAATTGAACCAAATTTTTTGTGTAAGTGTATGGCTATGGCCAGTTGGTCCTCTCTGAATTTGAAAAAAAAAATCCGCCAGAAGGGGGCGCTGCAATCGCGATTTTTGTGCCATTTTCAATATTGTACCGACCAAAAGTGTATGAAGTTATGCATCGAATTGAACCAATTTATTTGGGTAAGTGTATGGCTATGGCTAGTTGGTCCTCTCTGAATTTGAAAAAAAATCCGCCAGAAGAAAGTTTAGAATAAACTTTCTTCTTAATTTAGAAAGTTTAGAAGAAATTGAAATATATGAAAATAAATTCGAGCATAATGTTCATACTTATAAAACAATGCAGATGTATCACTATTATTTCATTTGACAGTAATTCTCCGTTTTCATATAAAACTGTTGCATACAGGTTTTACGTTAAGCATGTATTTAAAGTTTGTACTGACAAATAAATACCTACGAAAGATTAATTAAACAAATTGTAGGTTCATAATTGTTTCACTTCTCAATATATTAATAGATTGTTCGATCAAACTAAAGAGGCAAGACAGATAAGGTTATTTATTGTACCTTTGATTATATCCCGTAACTTTATGAGAGATTGAGATATGTATTCTTAAAATAGAATATCAATCTAATAGATAAACTTCCACCTAAGCTAAAGGATTTGATTAATAGAAAAAATGATCAATTCCAAATTGTGATAAAGCAGATAGGTGTCTACATAATTCCATTTAACACTGAACATCAAAAAGATTTATCCTATGTTGATATGACACCTCAGAAATTGAGAGAAAGGCTAAAAAAGTATTTATGGGATATCAAATTCAATAAACCAAGGATAGCTTCGTCTAGATAGCATGAGAAAGAAAATATAGAAATAAACTTCGATAGAGCTAAAGTAATCATTCCAACATCCAACTGCTGCTTTTCCGTGACCAATAAATCCACAAAGATTTTAATAAAAAATAATAGTATATGCAATAACGTCATTTATTATAAAGTTCCAGCGATTTGGTTCAATATTCTAGGTATTTCAAGAGGATCAACATATGAAAACTTGGCTTAATCTCTCCCCACCCATTTTTCACCTCTTTCTAGAACAATAGATTGGCTTTTTTTCTAGTACATGTGTAGCTTTATTTTATTTTGTTCTTCAGCGCATGTTTCCTCTTCTAGTCATAATCTTCTTCCCCTTAAAAATGAGTGTGTGTGTATCTCGTAAGGTCTTGGGGCATATTATGCAAAATCTTTACACAAGTTTTAATATTTTATCTTTTTTTAAGTAATAAAAATGTTTTTAACTTTTAAAATAGTTAACAAATTTTCTGAATGGTATTTTTCTCCTTATTTAATCACAAAATGTCTGTCATTAAAGAAATCAAAGATTACTATTCAGAAATTGTGGTAGATATTTTGAATAAAAATAGTCCTCAACTGTAGCCAAATCATCCAATATGGCAACATGGCATACAAGTTAGAGCACGGTTAGTGCAAGTGTATTCGTACAAAGTGCATTTTTTGCTCCACACATAAACTGAAGTAAACACAGCGAAAATGACAAAGATTTGGCAGGTCACAAATAAGTTATTAGTAGGCCAGGTGTTTGATACTTCTGTTCTAAATGCATATATGCTAACAATTGTGATTTCATAATCAGATTTAAAGTCAATTTTGAGTTTAGATCTTTATATCCAAAGGTGCACAATCCATTCTTTGTGTTGCATCCTGCACTTTTATATTTGGCATACTCCTAGAGAACAAATAATTAAAGTAGAATATCAATCTAGTGACCAATAATTTTGCATTAATTGACGCACAATATTTTAGAACTTTCTGTCGAAAATCAACCAGTGCAAGTTAAAACATTTGACCAAATTGATCATGCTGGGAAATTATAATGGCTAAATAAATATGATTTATCACATACTCCAAATTTATATTGATCAACTTTTGAGAAAAGTATAGTAATAGAATTTTCAAATTCTACTAATTCTCTCTCACAAACTTAATTTTATGTTTTATTATTATTATTATTCTAAAAGACTCCTGCAAACTAAAAAAAGACTATGTTCATTTTATTTTAAAATGTTATTTAAATAATTGATGCTACTGTTATTTATTTTTTAATTATTATAATTACTAGAAGATAGCCCGTCAAAATGACGTGCTTGCATTTTTAAAGGATGACTAGCAGGGGAGACCGAGCTTAGCTCGGTCAAAATTAACTTTGTGTTCAACTCGATATAGTATTTTCACTGTATCATTAACTCTGTATTATTACTGTAAAACATGTTTATAATAGTATTATTTAGAAAAACAATCAATAAGAAAACTATGTTTTTATGCGCATGTTTATAAATTTTACTTTATTTTAAAATTTACAACAAAAGGACATCGATCTAAATCACTTTTTTAGCTCGACTCTGATTGGTTTAACCATGCATCTCGAATCCTCTTAAGAATGTACTAGCAGGGGTGACCGAGCTCAGCTCGGTCAAAATTAACTTTGTGTTCAACTCGATATAGTATTATTACTGTAAAACATGTTATTAATAATAGTATTATTTATAAAAACAATCAACTATGTTTGTATGCACATGTTCATAAATTTTACTTTATTTTAAAATTTACAATGAAAGGACATCAATCCAAATCACTTTTATAGCTCGACTCTGATTAGTTTAACTATGCATTTCGAAGACTGTTAAGAATGTATAAGAAATTTCTTCACATTCTGAAAGACAATATTTTTTGCCAGATATAACCAAATTTGGACACATTCTTTCATTTGGCGCCAAATATGTGTTTTGGTTTCGTAACCTTAATAGTCGATTTTTCGGCCAAATTTCGTCAGTATTTTGTCAAATATCGCCAACTTATTGGCTTTTGCCATAGTCTCGTGATCCTGACCCTTTTTTACCCAAATGATCCACTAATCACATATGATCAAACATGTGACTTAGCTCAATGGTCTTCAGGTAATCAAAAACAGTAGAGTATAAAATGAATCAAAATCGTTTAAGCCATTTCTTAAGTAAAATTAGCATGACAGCATTCAGCAATGAAACGATATGACCCACTAATATAATTTTGCTTAATATGCAACTCAGCTCAATAGTCTTCTCGTGACAAAAGACGTTCCATTGCAAAATTTAGGTAAAATTGACTGAGTCGTTGTTATATATAATTAGAATGACCCGAACCCATTAAGACCTAAAACGACCCACTAACTGAATTGTTACGTGCATGTGTTCTATCTCAATGGTTTTCTTTTGCCCGAAAACGATATAATAGAAAATATACTGAAAATGGTGAGAACAATTTTCTAGATAAAATTAGCATGACCCACAAATGACCCTTATATCGAAATCTCTCGAAAATGTGACTTAGTTCATTAATTTTTGCGTGCCGAAAAACGTTAAATACAAAATTTAGATAAAATCGATTGAGCCAATTTTTAGGTATAAATAGTTTGACCTTGACCCATTATGACCCAAAATGACTCATTGAGTTTTCTGAAACATCTCACCTAACCCAATGATTTTCTTGTGTCCGAAAACGATAGAATATAAAATTCAGTCAAATTCGCGCGAGACATTGTCTAGATAAAGTTAGAATAACCCAAAAGTGACCCATTGATCGAAATTTCTGGAACATGTGACATAGCCCAATGATTTTCTCGTGCCAAAAATATGCTGTATACAAAATTTCGTTAAAATCGATTCACCCATTCTTTAGATATAGCTTGACCATGACCCATCATGACCCACAAATGACCCTTATAATCGAAATCTCTCGAACATGTGACTTAGCCCATTAGTTTTCTCGTGTATAAATATTGTTACACTCAAAATTTCGTTAAACTCGATCCTGCCGTTCTTTAAATATAAATAACTTGACCCAGACCCTTTATGACCCTTTATGACCCATTAATCGAAATTTCTCGATCATGTGACCTAGCCCAATGATTTTCTCGTGCCAAAAAATGCTGTATACAAAATTTCGTTAAAACTGATCCACGTGTTCTTTAGATATAGCTTGACATGACCCGTTATGACCCATCATGACTCATAATATAATGACCCATAACCTCTTATAATCGAAATCTTTCAAACATGTGAGATAGCCCATTAATTTTCTCGTGTCAAAAAACTTACATACAAAATTTCATTAAATTTGATACTGTCGTAGTTTACATATCAATAGCTTGACCCAGACCTTTTATGACCCAAAATGACCCAGTAATCGAAGTTTCTCGAACTGAGACCTAGCCCAATAGTTTTCTCGTGCCAAAAAAATGTTGTATACAAAATTTCGTTAAAATGGATCCACCTGTTCTTTAGCTATAGCTTGACTATGACCCATTATGACCCATCATGACCCACAAATGACTCTTATAATCGAAATCTCTCGATCGTGTGAGCCCATTAGCTTTCTCGTGTCAAAAAACTATTACAGGCAAAATTTCGATGAAATTGATTCTGCGGTTCTTTAAATATAAATAGCTTGACCCAGACTCTTAATGACCCAATATGACCCATTAAAATTTTTTCTCGAGCATGTAACCTAGCCCAATGTTTTTTTCGTGCCCGAAAACCATAGAATGCAATTTTTAGTCAAAATTGCGTGAGAAAATCTCTAGATAAAAATAGCATGACCCACAATGACCCCAAAAATGACCCACTAACCGAATTTTCTCAAACATGTTACCTAACCCAATGGTCTTCTGGTAATCCAAAACGATAAAATGTAAAATTTGGTCGAAATCTTTAGAGCCGTTTTTTAGATAAAAATGGCTTGACCCATAATGACCCAAAAATGACCCAATAATCGAAATTTTTCGAACATGTGACCCAGCCCAATAGTTTTCTCGTGCCAAAAAACGATTGGATACAAAATTTCCTTAAAATCGATCCAGCCGTTCTCTAGATATAAATAGCTTGATCCTGACCTATTATGACCCAAAATGACCCAATAATCGAATTTTCTCGAACATGTGACCTAGCCCAATGGTTTTCTCGTGCCCGAAAATGGTAAAATCCAAATTTTTGCGAAAATCGTTAGAGCCGTTTTTGAGATAAAATTTACCCACACAGACACACACACACACACACACACACACAATTTTTGCTCGCATTATAGTATAAGATAAAAAAATTCTTTACATTTTGAAAGACAATATTTTTTGCTAGATATAGCCAAATTTGGAGGCATTCTTTCATTTGGCTCCAAATACGTGTTTTGGTTTTCGTAATTTTTATAGTCGATTTTTTGGCCATGTATATCGCCAATATTTTGTCAAATAACACCAAGTTATTGGCTTTTGCCATATTCTCGTGACCCTGACCCGTATTACCCAAAATGAGCCACTAATAAAATTTGATCAAGCATGTGACATAGCTCAATCGTCTTCAGGTAATCAAAAAAAAGTAGAATATAAAATTGAATCAAAATCGTTTAAGCCATTTTTTAGGTAAAATTAACTTGGCAGTATTCAGCAATGAAGCGAAATGACCCACTAATATAATTTTGTTTAACATGCGACTCAGCCCAATAGTCTTCTCGTGACAAAAAACGTTTTTCAAAATTTAGGTAAAATTGATTGAGTCGTATTTATATATAATTAGAATGAACCTCGCTCATTAAGACCCAAAATGACCCACTAATCGAATTTTTGCGAGCATGTGTCCAAGCCAAATGGTTTTCTCTTGCTCAAAAACGATATAATACAAAGTATAGTCAAAATGGTGAGTACCATTTTCTATATAAAATTAGCATGACCCATCATGACCAACAAATAACCCTTATAATAGAAAACTCTCGAAAGTGTGGCCTAGCTCATTAGTTTTAGCATGCCGAAAAACATTAGATACAAAATTTGGATAAAATCGATTGAGCCGTTTTTTAGATATATTTAGTTTGACCCTGACCTCTTATGATCCAAAATGACCCATTGATCGAATTTTCTCAAAAATCTGTCATTTTTGAGATGTCCAATGATTTTCTTGTGCCCGAAAACGATAAAATACAAAATTTAGTCAAAATTGCGCGAAACGTTGTCTAGATAAAATTAGAATTACCCAAAAGTGGCCCACTAATCGAAATTTCTCGAACATGTGACCTATCCCAATGATTTTCTCATGCCAAAAATATGTTGTATACAAAATTTCGTTAAAATCGACCCACCCATTCTTTAGATATAGCTTGACCTTGACCCATTAAGACCCACAAACGACCCTTACAATCGAAAGCTCTCGAATATGCGACTTAGTCCATTAGTTTTCTCTTTTCTAAAAATTGTTACATACAGAATTTCGTTAAAATTGATCCTGCCGCTCTTTAATTATATATAGCTTGACCCAGACCCTTTATGATCCAAAATGACCCATTAATCGAAATTTTTCGAACATGTAACCTAGTCAATGATTTTATCATGCCAAAAAAATGTTGCATACAAAATTTTATCAAAATCAATCCACCTGTTCTTTAGATATAGCTTGACCATGACCCATTATGACCCATCATGACCCACAAATGACCCTCATAGTTGAAATCTCTCAAACATGTGATTTAGCCCATTAGTTTTCTCATGTCAAAAAACTGTTACATACAAAATTTCGTTATAATCCATCACGCCGTTCTTTAAATATAAATAGCTTGACCCAGACTCTTAATGACCCAAAATGACCCATTAATCGAAATTTTTAGATCATGTAACCTAGTCCAATGATTTTATCGTGCCAAAAAAATGTTGCATACAAAATTTCGTTAAAATCGATCCACCTGTTCTTTAGATATAGCTTGACCATGACCCATTATGACCCATCATGACCCACAAATGACCCTCATAGTCGAAATCTCTCAAACATGTGATTTAGCCCATTAGTTTTTTCATGTCAAAAAACTGTTACATACAAAATTTCGTTATAATCCATCACGCCGTTCTTTAAATATAAATAGCTTGACCCAGACTCTTAATGACCCAAAATGACCCATTAATCAAAATTTTTCGATCATGTAACCTAGTCCAATGATTTTATCGTGCCAAAAAAATGTTGCATACAAAATTTCGTTAAAATCGATCCACCTGTTCTTTAGATATAGCTTGACCATGACCCATTATGACCCATCATGACCCAAAAATGACCCTCATAGTCAAAATCTCTCAAACATGTGATTTAGCCCATTAGTTTTCTCATGTCAAAAAACCGTTACATACAAAATTTCGTTATAATCCATCACGCCGTCTTTTAAATATAAATAGCTTGACCCAGACCCTTAATGACCCAATATGACCCATTAAAATTTTTTCTCGAACATGTAACCTAGCCCAATGTTTTTCTTGTGCCCGAAAACCATAGAATGCAATTTTTAATCAAAATTGCGTGAGAAAATCTCTAGATAAAAATAGCATGACCCACAATGACCCCAAAAATGACCCACTAACCGAATTTTCTCGAACATGTTACCTAACGCAATGGTCTTCTTGTAATCCAAAGTGATACAATATAAAATTTGGTCGAAATCGTTAGAGCCGTTTTTTAGATAAAAATGGCTTGACCCATAATGACCCAAAAATGACCCACTAATCGAAATTTTTCGAACATGTGACCCAGCCCAATAGTTTTCTCGTACCAAAAAACGATTGGGTACAAAATTTCTTTAAAATCGATCCAGCCGCTCTATAGATATAAATATCTTTATCCTGACCCATTATGACCCAAAATGACCCAGTAATCGAATTTTCCTGAACATGGGACCTAGCCCAATGGTCTTCTCGTGCCCGAAAATGGTAAAATCCAAATTTTTGCGAAAATCGTTAGAGCCGTTTTTGAGATAAAATTTACCCACACACACACACACAATTTTTGCTCGCATTATAGTATGAGATAAAATATTACAACTGTGGTCAATCATAGCCACTTTTTGATTTTGATAAATACAGCGATTAAACTTGGAAAGGGAAAAATCTAACCAAAAAAAAAAAAAAAAAAAAAAAATTCAACAGAAATCTGCATTTAAAACTATAGCAAAATTCTCTGGTAGATGGGAGTGGGGATTATAATGAAATTTAAAACGCATCCGCGGTTTGCTTAAATAAAAAGTTTTAATTAAATAGTGTTTTTGAAATCGTGAAAAGATTTCAAAGCGAAGTAAAATGTAGTGACGTCATTTACAGCTACCACTGTAAATCTGACCATTGAGAACGCTCCATTACGACTATGGAACGGTTTCATTGGTCAGAAAATAGATTGCCTTTAAAATCGGAGGAAACTTTTCATAATGTTTTTTATAGATTTGAAATTCTCAAGAGTCATTCACGACTGTAAAGAAAAAAAAATTAAAGCAACCCGAATATAAAAATTTTAGCAATATTGCATTTAAAACGCACCTTCGCTTTCCTTTAATAAAAAGTTTTAATTTACACTGTAAAAAATTTGACTCATTTGCCACAGCGTCACTCCACCGCCTTTATAGAAAACGGTTACTTTACTGTGTTATGGAGTATTCTCATTGGTCATGAAAGAGATATTCTATAAAAACTGTGGAGTGCCGCTGCAGCAAATGGGTCAAATTTTTAACAGTGTACTTTTTGAAATCGTGGAAAGATTTCAAAGGGAAGTAAAATGTAGTGACGTCATTTATAGCTCCCACTGTAAATCTGACCAATGAGAACGCTCCATTACGACTATGAAACGTTTTCATTGGTGAATGAGTTTCTTTTTCTCGCGGATAGATGGACCCCGGAATTGTTATACACGGAGGGGTTTTATATATGTAATTTTTTATAATTAGCTTAAAAAGAGATATTTATTTATTTACTCTCTTATGTAAGTTTTACGACAGGGAAATTTAATATCAATAAGTACCTTTAACATTTTTAGGAAACTATCAATTACAGAATTTTTAATCTTTTATCACCGATTTTTTAAAGCAGAAATTTTTACCTAACTGAATTGCAAAGATGCTCAAGATTAAATAAGGCAAAACTTTCAAGAAAAGTTTACTGGTGAGAATAATGAAGGATTCTGAATACCTTAAGCAACACATATACTGTTTGCTCGTCCCCAATGAATTAAAAAACCTCATATAATTTTTATACCTTTTACTTTTGATATTTAAGAAATTATAAAAATACACACATAAAATAAACAAGTAAATATGGTGTGCATCAAGTTCAAACTTCAAATAGTTAGAAATCCATAAGCTATATAAGTCAAAGTAATTAATTTTAGGATGATTATTGTACTTCTTCGAATAATTCTGCCCAATCCACATGTGGTTTATTGCTGTTGAACTGCACAATAAAGAAAATTACACGGGAAAAGTAGAGTTTGTTTGTCTCAACTAAATAAGAATGAGAATTAATACCATTTAATTGTTATTATTTCAATAGCGGTAGAACTGTTAAAATTAAGTTTCAAAATAAATACAAAATGCTAAATGGTACATATATTACAAAACAGTGATTTCATATTTAAAATATAATTAAAAACTACAATTCATATTGCTTTTTGCGAACCTCTTCTGGATAAAGAGTGATGTTACAGGCCAGTTTTGGGTATGAACGCGTTCACTGAACGAAAACTCACGAGTTTCGCTCACTATTTGTAAACTTTGAACTGAACTTCATTCATTATTTAATAAACGAGCGTGAACTGAACGAAAACTCAAAAAATAGGCGAGTTTGAACTAAATTTACGTTGAAACTCAATTTTTTTCATAATTTATTTAAAAAATTTCCAGAGCTTAGTACGTCTTTTTCCCCTTTCAAATGCCATTTGGAGACCTACACTGTACAGTAGAACCCCGATAATTCGGATTAAATGGGACCAGGCCCAATCCGGACGGTCGAAAATCTGGATTATCCGGGGAATGTGAGCAAATGAAATAAAATAAGACATGTTCACAGAAAATTACCTTTTTACTGAACATATTCAATATTTACAGACAGTAAAAATGTTTACTTTGTAAATATAAAATTTATCATATTCTGCTGTGCCAGTTTTGCGGGCCGCATGGTCACACATATCCTTAAGCTTAAGTAGTTTGTTGAATGTCGTCTCCACATGACGTTCAAAATTAATCATTAATTGTTCAAAATGGGAAGTTGCTTCATTATAGTTTATAACTTCAAGTTGATCATCATTGATAATGGTTTTGTCTGAATCATCTTCATTTTTTCAGTTGAGCACAAAGTGATTATTAAATTATCTGTAAGCAAGGCATACTCTTCATAATTTTCTGCTTCCAACCAATTGCTAATGTCGCTGATATCAACATCTGAGCAACCATCAATATTTTAAAACAAGTTAACAAAATCTTACAATCACAGTAATTTCTCGTTCATTCCTCTTTCTATTTTGATTTTCCCCAAGTGATTTGTTGAAGGGTTTTGGCAACAAGACAAGGAAACAGTCCCAAGAAACCTATGGACTATCTGACAAAGATCGGAAAGTGATCCTTATCAGTCAGTGTGTCTATAAGGACTATTATACTTTGCTTTCTTCGAATGCTCTGAGTAAAACTTTATTAAGCAGTGAACTTTTGATAACATTTCTAAATGGATTAAATAGAAAACTGTGAAAATTGGAATTGCCAAAGCTTAATCCCTTTAACTGGTTTGCCCGAACGCTGTTCGGGCAAAACGAATTTGCTTATTTCATCATTTAAAGATTTTGACACCACTATTATTTTTAAGAAAATTTTCATACTATAGAAAGGCGGAAATGTTTAGACTAAATTTTAGGAATATTTTATTTAAATAATAGTGGTGTGAGTCCGCTATTTTCAATTTATTCAATGAAAAAGAATTAACCAGTTAAGGGGTTAAAGGATGCCTAGTTGTTCCTTTCATAGATAACATTAAAGGGTTTAAATAAGAAAGCTTGAAGTATTCGTCCGAAAAGATTTCAGAAAATTACTTTTTTATTCAGAATATGAGGCTGAAATAAATTTATGTTATGGAAATTTGCCGATCACTTCTCAAACTTGGAAAAAAAATCGACCAAACCGATCCGAATTATTCGGAGATTCGGATTAAAGGGGTCCGAATTAGCGAGATTCTACTATATTTAATTAATATTGCATTCATTGGTTTAATCTTTTGGATCGCATTTAATATACTTGAATCTTTCTTTAAATATACAAAAGTTTATGCCTTTTAAAACCTTTATTAGCCTCCATTGTATGGAAACTGGACCATGGAGGATAATAAATGTTTTTAATTAAAAGAGAGGTAGTTCCAAATTAAGAAAATAAATTGATAAAATGAAATGGCATCAACACGAGTTTTACCATAATTGTTCAAAACCGATAAAAAATGGAGGAAAGGGAAAATAACGAAGTGAAATCAGAAGAATTTATCTGTGAAGAGGAAAAAGTTCAGAATAATAATTCAAAGTATGATGAAGAAAATGATAAAAAAGAAAAGCTAGATTCGAGGTTGCAAGAAATAACGATAGCATATTTAAAGAACCTCGAAGAGTTTTGGGAAGAAATACAGTGGAATAATTATTTATATGGCGCGAAAGAGATGGATTGCGTTCAGCTCCCTGTTGTTAATGCTTATCTTTCAGAATGGAAGGATGAAGAAAACTTCAATGAAGTGTTAATATTTAAAAAGTGTCGTACATGTTTAAAAATTATTGACATGCTTTATTCTGCTCTTGCCATTTGCGCACATGCTGCGGAGTATCAATGGGATTTCTGGAGAGAGGGCATCATTAATTTACAAAAAACTGTTTTTGAGAAGCTCGATTATCTGTCATATATGTTGATAAAAAATGGTGAGAAATATATAAATCCTAAAAGTGAAAACATAGAGTATGGAACAAAAGATAATGACGATGACTGCTTAATAACGATTTGTTTGTGGGCTAATTTGTACGCAGCGGTTCGAAAACAAGGAATGAGTAAATTCGGTTTCAGTTTCATTTTACCTATAGATATCGTTCAGGAAAACTGCGTAGTGCGCATTTTGCATACGCAATTTAACCAAGTATCTTTTCAAAAATCAATAATCGAAGGTATAATAGAAAAGAATAGTAAATCTGTAAATATTGATGTTTCTGAGGATGAAAAATTCTCAGAAGACGCAAAGGAAATTTTGAAAACAACAGAAGAAACATTTAAAATAACAGAAGATGATAAAGAAATGGTAACTGTTGAAAACCAAAGTTATCTGAATGATGAAGCTGAGAATGAAAATCTTAATGAAGTGGAAAAAATCACGTCTACAAAGAAAGATGTTGAAATACTTCATTCTAAGAGTGGAAATTTTAATGAAGAGGAAAAAATAACATCCACAGAAAAAGAGAATGAAATACTTCAAAATATTAAAAGAAAGTTGCATGCACCTGAAGAAGAAACTCAAGTAATAACGAAAGAACACTTAAGTAAGATGCAATTTCCTGGATTTGATCCATTTCTTTTGCCTCCTTTAGTGGAACCTGACATGCAAATTGTTGATCCGAATGAATATTTTATTGTTGGCGGTGATTTTCATTTTGATCTGTATACAGTGCCACAGGCCACAGCTAAATGTTCAGATAGGAAATATCACGTATATTCACAAGGAGAAACCCAAGTTGCGAAGAATTCAATATAAAAGAAAAATTATCCCTCCAAGAAAACTCGATGATGACACGCCATATATAGTTACTGTATATGAGAAAAGAAGGTTTCAATATGAACTTGATAATGCTCTATTTGTCCAGTTTCAATTACCGAAGAAAGTTACGTACTGGGGTATCCCCGAACCAGCTCGATTCTTTCCGGAAAAAAACGGGTATTCCAAAAGCTGTGTATTTTGTGCAGACTATAAAAAAGATTCTAGTCAAATGTCCTTCAGAACGAATCAGTTCGGAACATTTGTGATGTTACAAAAGAAGTATCTAAATTTGCCATACAAAAAATGGATGTTGAAAGTAAATGGTGATGTTATGCTTTCTTTAAGTGGCTCCAAATTTGAAATTGATATACGAATTTCTATTCATGGTTATGCTGTAACATTCTTGCATCCCGACGACGATTCAATACTATCAGAAGTTGAATCAACTTGGATGACCTCTGATTTATTCATTCAGAAGTTAATGGCGGCAGGAATAAATATAGTATTAGGTGAGAACGCCAGTAAATTTGCAGACATCTCAAAAAAAGAGGAATCACTTGAAGACAATGTTTATGACTGCATGGCGCTTTTGTTGTGCCCCAATGTTACTTTTTATGTCTGTCTCAAAATGCACTTCTGCAGAAGACGAAATAGTTCTCGAATATTCTATTGAAAAAAAAGAAATAAGAAGAGTTATTATTAGAAATAACGAAGTTATTGATTATGGAAACGAAGTGAAAAGAATAAAAAAGGCCAAAAATGCTTTATGAAGAATTAAAGATTTTGAAACACAAGATGAAAGTATAAAACTTGAAAAAAAATAGTGAAGAGCAAATTATTGAAAGGGATGTTGTTGAAGCTGCAGCAAAAATAGAAGAAGTAAAACAAGAAAATAATAGTAAAAAAAAAAGACTAAACAGAAAGTAGAAGTTGAAGAAGAATCTAATTTCTCTAATTTGTATGATTATGTCTACTATGAAATGGATGAAACAAAAAACAAGCTTTGATGAATACAAATGCTTGTCTTATTGAAAATGTACGAACATTACTAAAACTGTGTCGACCTATTAGTTCAATGTAAAAGTTGTTTCAGTCATAGTATTTAAAAAAATATTCAAATTAGATCTTCAGTGAATGAAATTTCTGTTAAAACCTTCTAAAAAATATCGTTATAATATGTATCGAACGAATCTTACTATGAATACAGCTATTCATTATCTAGACTATTTTATCATAATAACAACCTTATGTTATAAACGTTAATTTGATAATGGCATCTTATTCATAATGTTAAAAGTATTTTTTAAAGGTCGAATTTTAATATTCAATTATTAGTATGTATTATGAGATTAAGAAATCTACTGCGAAATTACATTGAAATTTTATCCGGCTGCCTCAGAACTTTCCATATGATGTATAGGCTCTTTTGTGCAGCATAAGAAAACCAACAAAAATACTGAAGATCATATTTTCTGGTGTGCTGCACAAGCGAGAAGGAATGTCTGCAAACTGAACATAACATTAATAGTCCGGGAGGCGGCAGCACAGGCAATCACTTCATCGAGTTCACGGATGAAAATCTAAAAATAGTTAAATCTCGATTCGCATATTAAAACGAAATTGGTCTGCCAAGACATATTTTGGTGGAAAACAACTAGAAAACTCGATTTTCGCGGTTGATTCAAAAGTTTACCATTATGTTTTCCAGCTTCCATATTTTTAAATGCAGGAAAAAGCATAATCAGTGATGTAGTGGAGGGTATACGACGTATACCTTCTGGATTTTTTAAAAAGAACACTGTACACCCTCTGTTTCTCAAGAAAGTTATAATATATACACACTCTAGGATATACCCTCTACGTTGAGCGTATACCCTCTGCTTAGAGCGTATACCCTCTCAGTTATTTTTACAATTACAACTCTGAGCACAATGGTAAATCTACGAGTCAACCGCTAAAATCGGACATAAGATGATAACAAACCTGACCTGCAGAGATTTTTAGATGTTTTCCATCAAGATAGCATTTGGCAGACCGATTATGTTTTAATATTCGAATCAAGATTTAACTAATCCTAGATTTTCACCCGTGAACTCGGTGAGGTAATTTTGTGTGCTGTCGCTTCCCGGTCTATATAGATCAACTATTTGCTGATATACTATATTATTCCTAAAGTTTTGTTATCAGGTTTGCAGCGAATTGTCTTATTCGCTGCAAACGGGAATATAATTTAGCGCAATTTTAATCTTTTTCTCGTGTATATATATATAAGGCAAACATTTGCAACGGAATTTTAAAAATATTTGCCCTAATTTTTATGTAATAACAGCTATTTGCATAATTAATACAATAAATCATCTTTACAATTGGTTCCAGAACTGGTTCAGAAAATGAAAGCAACTTTATAAAAAATATCTGCGATCAAAATCGAAAAAGTAATCAGGGAGCGATCTTGAGTGGGACCTCAGCTATCCAATAAAAAAATCATATTTAAAAATGTCAAAATGCGAAAGCGTTATTAGAAAAATGCCTTCCCGTAGGAATAGCATTAGCTCATGAGTGTAGGGACAGGACGGGAAAGGTCCCATATCCTGCCGGAACGCTTAATATCTTCGTATTAGACCAGAAGGCGGCAGCACAGACAATCACCTCATCGAGTTTACGGATGAAAGTCTAGGCGTAATTAAATCTCGATTTGCATATTAAAACGCAATCAGTCTGCCAAGTCATATCTCTGTAGAAAATACCTAAAACCCCCGATTTTAGCGGTTGACTCGTAGGTTTATCATTGTGCGTTCCTGCCTCCAAAACGATGAAAACATGGAGGATTGGGAGCAGGAAAACATAATGGTAAACCTACGAGTCAACCACTAAAATTAGGTATTTTCTACAGAGGTTTTAGGTATTTTCTACAGAGATACGACTTGGCAGACTGATTGCGTTTTAATATGGGAATCCAGATTTAATTCATTGTAGATTTTCATCTGTGAACTCGATGAGGTGATTATCTGCGCTGCTGGCTCTTGGCCTATTTATGAATTTAAAAAAAATTCTGCAAATCTTATGATTTACGGAAAAAGATATTAAACGAAATTCTATATCACAACCAGGCCATTAAATTACAGAGGGAAAAAAATCTATAAATGTGTATGTATGTGACAGAAACAACACGCAATATATTTTTTAAAATTCTTTTTTTTTTTATTAACAACGTTTAGCTATTATTTGTAATCAGGACTAGAAAAAACACTATCGATAAAAATGCATAAGACATCTCCGGAAATATCACCATCTTCCTTCTCTTATTTTTTCAGCTCGTTCAGGAGTGTAGAGCTTTCCGATAATAATTCTGAAACAAACAAACAAACAAAAGTTAATTTTTACAATTAACCAGGGTAATTTATATTTTTACTTACTGCTAGAGGTCCGCACGGGCCCGGGCTTGGCCCGTGGCCCGTATACGGCCCGGCGGAATCGTTACAAATTTTCTAACGGGCCGGGCCGGCAAAATAATTGAACGGGCCATACGGGCCGTTTTGAAGATTTAAGCAGAAACGATAAAATATGATCTATTTTCAACGCAAATGGTTTTAACGAGAATAAATATAAATGTGCGTCACGAGCCATACTAGTTGACAGCATCAATATAAAAATGTAACTTGTACAGTGTGAGATCGGCATCAGACAGTTTAATTGTGTGTAACCCGTTTTAATATTTTTTTAGCTGACTCATACCTGGCCGAGATCAAGCTTGCATTATTTTTCTACATATAGACTTGCCGGATCGAAACAAGACTTAATTGTTCTCAAGATCTGTAGGGCAGACAACATGATTTGTAAAATTATTAACAGCGATAAAGAATTTATGTTAGATTAATCTTTGGATATATACTTCTTGATGGTTTTTAAATTAATTTCTCAATAACGTGAAAGTTTGACACATTTTCAGATTAATTTTTAATTGTAAAAATATAAAAGTGAAAAGCTGGACTATTGAAGGCATTTGGAATCGAATAGCATTTTTCATTTTTGTTGAATAAAATACTTGCATAACCTTGTTCAGATACAATAGTTTCTCAAATGGTTGCAGGTTTTTCTTCTTTCCCATGCTATCGCTTCCGGAAATTCTATTGAAAACGCTAACTATAACAATAATTTATTTCGTTTCAGTATTCTTAAATTGCTTGTATCAAAAAACGGATAATGCCATTTGATTATATAGTTTCTGAATAAAGATACCTGCTATGCGTTTCTGAGAAAAAAATGAATTTAGAAATGTATCAGAAAGGCGCATATTTGAATTAACGAATGAATTTGGATTTAAAATCTTTAATAAAATGATATAGAAATATTTTTATAAATTTTCTTTTATTAAACAGCCTCAAAATTTACGATGTTTTTAACTTTCTTTCTTTTTTCTTTTATTCTAAGCCATATAAATTTTTGGATGAATCTTTATTTGATTGTTGAAAGCCTAAGAATCTTAGTATGCTAATGTGTATTTCCTGTAAAATATACTGTAAAACCATTCCATAGATATGTATTCAGTATTCTTTAAAAAAATCTTAATTATGTGAAAAAATCTGAATTTTTTAGAAATCGTAGAAATTGTAACGGGCCAAAACGGGCCGGGCCGGGTCTAAAATATAAAAATTTAAACGGGCCGGGCCCGGGCCGAACTTTTGAATTTACAACGGGCCGGGTTGGGCCGAAAATGTTTTCCTACGTGCCGGGCCGGGCCCGGGCCTGGAAATTTCGGCCCGTGCAGACCTCTACTTACTGCTGCGTATTTTATTCTGATTTCTTCTTAGTACTATTTATATGCATGTGACAGAGACATATGATAAAAATAATAATAATAATAATATATCAAATTATAACAATCATTTGGAAAATGAAATTCTAATCAATTTGACATGTTAGACTCAGATCCCGATGACGAAAGTTTACCGGATCCCGATTCGAGTTTATCCAACGCTAATGGTTTAATAATAATAAGCTCCACGCAGCTGCGGTCGTTCGGTAGCTTCAAAGCCTCAAGCCCACCCTTCTCACTTTTCGGTATCTTTAAGTTAACCAATTTGCCCTTTAAATATGTCCGATTTCAATTTTTTTTCCAACATGGCTTCCGCTAGAGGCTCGGCTATTCGGGAAATGGGTGGGGATCTTTGAACTTACCTTCCGCTGGAGAGTCGCAAAAAAAAAAAAAAAAAAAAAAAAAAAAAAAAAAAAAAAAAAAAAAAACTATCACGGACGTTAACAAGTTGGAAATTGCACGTGAAGCGTAGCAAATTAGGTGCGTTCGTACGATAACGAAGTTTTAAAAATATTACTTTCATATATCAATCTCATAAAATTGTAAATAGTGAATTACAATTGAAACGCTCATCATACAATGTTCTCCCTATACCCTTACATAATGGAATACTTTTGTGTGGCCTTGTAAATCAATAGCAAATGTTCTTTGCACCACAAATTATGTAAGATGTATATTATAATATGTACTTTATAGTTACATATAAATTTTATTAAGTTCGCATGAGTGTAACACGATTAAAATGCATTTGAAACATTTTTACCCATTGACCGTAATGTAACGTAATACTTTTGATTATCCCTGTAATTGATCTATGCATCCGATTTTCATAAAATTTGAAATAACTCGACAAAATTATGTAATAATTATGTATTTTAAATTTCAAACGTATAGAATATAATTGAAACTTTTTCCCCATTGACCATAATGTAATTGAATACTTTTGATTGCCCCTGTAATTGATCTATGCACACGACTATCAAAAAATTTGAAATAACTCGACAGAATTATGTAATAATTGCGTATTTTAAATTTCAAACGATTAAAATGCATTTGAAACTTTTTTCCCCATTGACCGTAATGTAATGGAATACTTTTGATTGCCCCTGTAATTGATCTATGCATCCGATTTTCATAAAATTTGAAATAACTCGACAAAATTATGTAATAATTATGTATTTTAAATTTCAAACGTATAGAATATAATTGAAACTTTTTCCCCATTGACCATAATGTAATTGAATACTTTTGATTGCCCCTGTAATTGATCTATGCACACGACTATCAAAAAATTTGAAATAACTCGACAGAACTATGTAATAATTGCGTATTTTAAATTTCAAACGATTAAAATGCATTTGAAACTTTTTTCCCCATTGACCGTAATGTAATGGAATACTTTTGATTGCCCCTGTAATTGATCTATGCATCCGATTTTCATAAAATTTGAAATAACTCGACAAAATTATGTAATAATTATGTATTTTAAATTTCAAACGTATAGAATATAATTGAAACTTTTTCCCCATTGACCATAATGTAATTGAATACTTTTGATTGCCCCTGTAATTGATCTATGCACACGACTATCAAAAAATTTGAAATAACTCGACAGAACTATGTAATAATTGCGTATTTTAAATTTCAAACGATTAAAATGCATTTGAAACTTTTTTCCCCATTGACCGTAATGTAATGGAATACTTTTGATTGCCCCTGTAATTGATCTATGCATCCGATTTTCATAAAATTTGAAATAACTCGACAAAATTATGTAATAATTATGTATTTTAAATTTCAAACGTATAGAATATAATTGAAACTTTTTCCCCATTGACCATAATGTAATTGAATACTTTTGATTGCCCCTGTAATTGATCTATGCACACGACTATCAAAAAATTTGAAATAACTCGACAGAACTATGTAATAATTGCGTATTTTAAATTTCAAACGATTAAAATGCATTTGAAACTTTTTTCCCCATTGACCGTAATGTAATGGAATACTTTTGATTGCCCCTGTAATTGATCTATGCATCCGATTTTCATAAAATTTGAAATAACTCGACAAAATTATGTAATAATTATGTATTTTAAATTTCAAACGTATAGAATATAATTGAAACTTTTTCCCCATTGACCATAATGTAATTGAATACTTTTGATTGCCCCTGTAATTGATCTATGCACACGACTATCAAAAAATTTGAAATAACTCGACAGAACTATGTAATAATTGCGTATTTTAAATTTCAAACGATTAAAATGCATTTGAAACTTTTTTCCCCATTGACCGTAATGTAATGGAATACTTTTGATTGCCCCTGTAATTGATCTATGCATCCGATTTTCATAAAATTTGAAATAACTCGACAAAATTATGTAATAATTATGTATTTTAAATTTCAAACGTATAGAATATAATTGAAACTTTTTCCCCATTGACCATAATGTAATTGAATACTTTTGATTGCCCCTGTAATTGATCTATGCACACGACTATCAAAAAATTTGAAATAACTCGACAGAATTATGTAATAATTGCGTATTTTAAATTTCAAACGATTAAAATGCATTTGAAACTTTTTTCCCCATTGACCGTAATGTAATGGAATACTTTTGATTGCCCCTGTAATTGATCTATGCATCCGATTTTCATAAAATTTGAAATAACTCGACAAAATTATGTAATAATTATGTATTTTAAATTTCAAACGTATAGAATATAATTGAAACTTTTTCCCCATTGACCATAATGTAATTGAATACTTTTGATTGCCCCTGTAATTGATCTATGCACACGACTATCAAAAAATTTGAAATAACTCGACAGAATTATGTAATAATTGCGTATTTTAAATTTCAAACGATTAAAATGCATTTGAAACTTTTTTCCCCATTGACCGTAATGTAATGGAATACTTTTGATTGCCCCTGTAATTGATCTATGCATCCGATTTTCATAAAATTTGAAATAACTCGACAAAATTATGTAATAATTATGTATTTTAAATTTCAAACGTATAGAATATAATTGAAACTTTTTCCCCATTGACCATAATGTAATTGAATACTTTTGATTGCCCCTGTAATTGATCTATGCACACGACTATCAAAAAATTTGAAATAACTCGACAGAATTATGTAATAATTGCGTATTTTAAATTTCAAACGATTAAAATGCATTTGAAACTTTTTTCCCCATTGACCGTAATGTAATGGAATACTTTTGATTGCCCCTGTAATTGATCTATGCATCCGATTTTCATAAAATTTGAAATAACTCGACAAAATTATGTAATAATTGCGTATTTTAAATTTCAAACGATTAAAATGCATTTGAAACTTTTTTCCCCATTGACCGTAATGTAATGGAATACTTTTGATTGCCCCTGTAATTGATCTATGCATCCGATTTTCATAAAATTTGAAATAACTCGACAAAATTATGTAATAATTATGTATTTTAAATTTCAAACGTATAGAATATAATTGAAACTTTTTCCCCATTGACCATAATGTAATTGAATACTTTTGATTGCCCCTGTAATTGATCTATGCACACGACTATCAAAAAATTTGAAATAACTCGACAGAACTATGTAATAATTGCGTATTTTAAATTTCAAACGATTAAAATGCATTTGAAACTTTTTTCCCCATTGACCGTAATGTAATGGAATACTTTTGATTGCCCCTGTAATTGATCTATGCATCCGATTTTCATAAAATTTGAAATAACTCGACAAAATTATGTAATAATTATGTATTTTAAACTTCAAACATATAGAATATAATTGAAACTTTTTCCCCATTGACCATAATGTAATTGAATACTTTTGATTGCCCCTGTAATTGATCTATGCACACGACTATCAAAAAATTTGAAATAACTCGACAGAATTATGTAATAATTGCGTATTTTAAATTTCAAACGATTAAAATGCATTTGAAACTTTTTTCCCCATTGACCGTAATGTAATGGAATACTTTTGATTGCCCCTGTAATTGATCTATGCATCCGATTTTCATAAAATTTGAAATAACTCGACAAAATTATGTAATAATTATGTATTTTAAATTTCAAACGTATAGAATATAATTGAAACTTTTTCCCCATTGACCATAATATAATTGAATACTTTTGATTGCCCCTGTAATTGATCTATGCACACGACTATCAAAAAATTTGAAATAACTCGACAGAATTATGTAATAATTGCGTATTTTAAATTTCAAACGATTAAAATGCATTTGAAACTTTTTTCCCCATTGACCGTAATGTAATGGAATACTTTTGATTGCCCCTGTAATTGATCTATGCATCCGATTTTCATAAAATTTGAAATAACTCGACAAAATTATGTAATAATTATGTATTTTAAATTTCAAACGTATAGAAAATAATTGAAACTTTTTTCCCATTGACCATAATGTAATTGAATACTTTTGATTGCCCCTGTAATTGATCTATGCACACGACTATCAAAAAATTTGAAATAACTCGACAGAATTATGTAATAATTGCGTATTTTAAATTTCAAACGATTAAAATGCATTTGAAACTTTTTTCCCCATTGACCGTAATGTAATGGAATACTTTTGATTGCCCCTGTAATTGATCTATGCATCCGATTTTCATAAAATTTGAAATAACTCGACAAAATTATGTAATAATTATGTATTTTAAATTTCAAACGTATAGAATATAATTGAAACTTTTTCCCCATTGACCATAATGTAATTGAATACTTTTGATTGCCCCTGTAATTGATCTATGCACACGACTATCAAAAAATTTGAAATAACTCGACAGAACTATGTAATAATTGCGTATTTTAAATTTCAAACGATTAAAATGCATTTGAAACTTTTTTCCCCATTGACCGTAATGTAATGGAATACTTTTGATTGCCCCTGTAATTGATCTATGCATCCGATTTTCATAAAATTTGAAATAACTCGACAAAATTATGTAATAATTATGTATTTTAAATTTCAAACGTATAGAATATAATTGAAACTTTTTTCCCATTGACCATAATGTAATTGAATACTTTTGATTGCCCCTGTAATTGATCTATGCACACGACTATCAAAAAATTTGAAATAACTCGACAGAATTATGTATTAATTGCGTATTTTAAATTTCAAACGATTAAAATGCATTTGAAACTTTTTTCCCCATTGACCGTAATGTAATGGAATACTTTTGATTGCCCCTGTAATTGATCTATGCATCCGATTTTCATAAAATTTGAAATAACTCGACAAAATTATGTAATAATTATGTATTTTAAATTTCAAACGTATAGAATATAATTGAAACTTTTTCCCCATTGACCATAATGTAATTGAATACTTTTGATTGCCCCTGTAATTGATCTATGCACACGACTATCAAAAAATTTGAAATAACTCGACAGAACTATGTAATAATTGCGTATTTTAAATTTCAAACGATTAAAATGCATTTGAAACTTTTTTCCCCATTGACCGTAATGTAATGGAATACTTTTGATTGCCCCTGTAATTGATCTATGCATCCGATTTTCATAAAATTTGAAATAACTCGACAAAATTATGTAATAATTATGTATTTTAAATTTCAAACGTATAGAATATAATTGAAACTTTTTCCCCATTGACCATAATGTAATTGAATACTTTTGATTGCCCCTGTAATTGATCTATGCACACGACTATCAAAAAATTTGAAATAACTCGACAGAATTATGTAATAATTGCGTATTTTAAATTTCAAACGATTAAAATGCATTTGAAACTTTTTTCCCCATTGACCGTAATGTAATGGAATACTTTTGATTGCCCCTGTAATTGATCTATGCATCCGATTTTCATAAAATTTGAAATAACTCGACAAAATTATGTAATAATTATGTATTTTAAATTTCAAACGTATAGAATATAATTGAAACTTTTTCCCCATTGACCATAATGTAATTGAATACTTTTGATTGCCCCTGTAATTGATCTATGCACACGACTATCAAAAAATTTGAAATAACTCGACAGAATTATGTAATAATTGCGTATTTTAAATTTCAAACGATTAAAATGCATTTGAAACTTTTTTCCCCATTGACCGTAATGTAATGGAATACTTTTGATTGCCCCTGTAATTGATCTATGCATCCGATTTTCATAAAATTTGAAATAACTCGACAAAATTATGTAATAATTATGTATTTTAAATTTCAAACGTATAGAATATAATTGAAACTTTTTCCCCATTGACCATAATGTAATTGAATACTTTTGATTGCCCCTGTAATTGATCTATGCACACGACTATCAAAAAATTTGAAATAACTCGACAGAACTATGTAATAATTGCGTATTTTAAATTTCAAACGATTAAAATGCATTTGAAACTTTTTTCCCCATTGACCGTAATGTAATGGAATACTTTTGATTGCCCCTGTAATTGATCTATGCATCCGATTTTCATAAAATTTGAAATAACTCGACAAAATTATGTAATAATTATGTATTTTAAATTTCAAACGTATAGAATATAATTGAAACTTTTTCCCCATTGACCATAATGTAATTGAATACTTTTGATTGCCCCTGTAATTGATCTATGCACACGACTATCAAAAAATTTGAAATAACTCGACAGAACTATGTAATAATTGCGTATTTTAAATTTCAAACGATTAAAATGCATTTGAAACTTTTTTCCCCATTGACCGTAATGTAATGGAATACTTTTGATTGCCCCTGTAATTGATCTATGCATCCGATTTTCATAAAATTTGAAATAACTCGACAAAATTATGTAATAATTATGTATTTTAAATTTCAAACGTATAGAATATAATTGAAACTTTTTCCCCATTGACCATAATGTAATTGAATACTTTTGATTGCCCCTGTAATTGATCTATGCACACGACTATCAAAAAATTTGAAATAACTCGACAGAACTATGTAATAATTGCGTATTTTAAATTTCAAACGATTAAAATGCATTTGAAACTTTTTTCCCCATTGACCGTAATGTAATGGAATACTTTTGATTGCCCCTGTAATTGATCTATGCATCCGATTTTCATAAAATTTGAAATAACTCGACAAAATTATGTAATAATTATGTATTTTAAATTTCAAACGTATAGAATATAATTGAAACTTTTTCCCCATTGACCATAATGTAATTGAATACTTTTGATTGCCCCTGTAATTGATCTATGCACACGACTATCAAAAAATTTGAAATAACTCGACAGAACTATGTAATAATTGCGTATTTTAAATTTCAAACGATTAAAATGCATTTGAAACTTTTTTCCCCATTGACCGTAATGTAATGGAATACTTTTGATTGCCCCTGTAATTGATCTATGCATCCGATTTTCATAAAATTTGAAATAACTCGACAAAATTATGTAATAATTATGTATTTTAAATTTCAAACGTATAGAATATAATTGAAACTTTTTCCCCATTGACCATAATGTAATTGAATACTTTTGATTGCCCCTGTAATTGATCTATGCACACGACTATCAAAAAATTTGAAATAACTCGACAGAACTATGTAATAATTGCGTATTTTAAATTTCAAACGATTAAAATGCATTTGAAACTTTTTTCCCCATTGACCGTAATGTAATGGAATACTTTTGATTGCCCCTGTAATTGATCTATGCATCCGATTTTCATAAAATTTGAAATAACTCGACAAAATTATGTAATAATTGCGTATTTTAAATTTCAAACGATTAAAATGCATTTGAAACTTTTTTCCCCATTGACCGTAATGTAATGGAATACTTTTGATTGCCCCTGTAATTGATCTATGCATCCGATTTTCATAAAATTTGAAATAACTCGACAAAATTATGTAATAATTATGTATTTTAAATTTCAAACGTATAGAATATAATTGAAACTTTTTCCCCATTGACCATAATGTAATTGAATACTTTTGATTGCCCCTGTAATTGATCTATGCACACGACTATCAAAAAATTTGAAATAACTCGACAGAACTATGTAATAATTGCGTATTTTAAATTTCAAACGATTAAAATGCATTTGAAACTTTTTTCCCCATTGACCGTAATGTAATGGAATACTTTTGATTGCCCCTGTAATTGATCTATGCATCCGATTTTCATAAAATTTGAAATAACTCGACAAAATTATGTAATAATTATGTATTTTAAATTTCAAACGTATAGAATATAATTGAAACTTTTTCCCCATTGACCATAATGTAATTGAATACTTTTGATTGCCCCTGTAATTGATCTATGCACACGACTATCAAAAAATTTGAAATAACTCGACAGAATTATGTAATAATTGCGTATTTTAAATTTCAAACGATTAAAATGCATTTGAAACTTTTTTCCCCATTGACCGTAATGTAATGGAATACTTTTGATTGCCCCTGTAATTGATCTATGCATCCGATTTTCATAAAATTTGAAATAACTCGACAAAATTATGTAATAATTATGTATTTTAAATTTCAAACGTATAGAATATAATTGAAACTTTTTCCCCATTGACCATAATGTAATTGAATACTTTTGATTGCCCCTGTAATTGATCTATGCACACGACTATCAAAAAATTTGAAATAACTCGACAGAATTATGTAATAATTGCGTATTTTAAATTTCAAACGATTAAAATGCATTTGAAACTTTTTTCCCCATTGACCGTAATGTAATGGAATACTTTTGATTGCCCCTGTAATTGATCTATGCATCCGATTTTCATAAAATTTGAAATAACTCGACAAAATTATGTAATAATTATGTATTTTAAATTTCAAACGTATAGAATATAATTGAAACTTTTTCCCCATTGACCATAATGTAATTGAATACTTTTGATTGCCCCTGTAATTGATCTATGCACACGACTATCAAAAAATTTGAAATAACTCGACAGAATTATGTAATAATTGCGTATTTTAAATTTCAAACGATTAAAATGCATTTGAAACTTTTTTCCCCATTGACCGTAATGTAATGGAATACTTTTGATTGCCCCTGTAATTGATCTATGCATCCGATTTTCATAAAATTTGAAATAACTCGACAAAATTATGTAATAATTGCGTATTTTAAATTTCAAACGATTAAAATGCATTTGAAACTTTTTTCCCCATTGACCGTAATGTAATGGAATACTTTTGATTGCCCCTGTAATTGATCTATGCATCCGATTTTCATAAAATTTGAAATAACTCGACAAAATTATGTAATAATTATGTATTTTAAATTTCAAACGTATAGAATATAATTGAAACTTTTTCCCCATTGACCATAATGTAATTGAATACTTTTGATTGCCCCTGTAATTGATCTATGCACACGACTATCAAAAAATTTGAAATAACTCGACAGAACTATGTAATAATTGCGTATTTTAAATTTCAAACGATTAAAATGCATTTGAAACTTTTTTCCCCATTGACCGTAATGTAATGGAATACTTTTGATTGCCCCTGTAATTGATCTATGCATCCGATTTTCATAAAATTTGAAATAACTCGACAAAATTATGTAATAATTATGTATTTTAAATTTCAAACGTATAGAATATAATTGAAACTTTTTCCCCATTGACCATAATGTAATTGAATACTTTTGATTGCCCCTGTAATTGATCTATGCACACGACTATCAAAAAATTTGAAATAACTCGACAGAATTATGTAATAATTGCGTATTTTAAATTTCAAACGATTAAAATGCATTTGAAACTTTTTTCCCCATTGACCGTAATGTAATGGAATACTTTTGATTGCCCCTGTAATTGATCTATGCATCCGATTTTCATAAAATTTGAAATAACTCGACAAAATTATGTAATAATTATGTATTTTAAATTTCAAACGTATAGAATATAATTGAAACTTTTTCCCCATTGACCATAATGTAATTGAATACTTTTGATTGCCCCTGTAATTGATCTATGCACACGACTATCAAAAAATTTGAAATAACTCGACAGAACTATGTAATAATTGCGTATTTTAAATTTCAAACGATTAAAATGCATTTGAAACTTTTTTCCCCATTGACCGTAATGTAATGGAATACTTTTGATTGCCCCTGTAATTGATCTATGCATCCGATTTTCATAAAATTTGAAATAACTCGACAAAATTATGTAATAATTATGTATTTTAAATTTCAAACGTATAGAATATAATTGAAACTTTTTTCCCATTGACCATAATGTAATTGAATACTTTTGATTGCCCCTGTAATTGATCTATGCACACGACTATCAAAAAATTTGAAATAACTCGACAGAATTATGTAATAATTGCGTATTTTAAATTTCAAACGATTAAAATGCATTTGAAACTTTTTTCCCCATTGACCGTAATGTAATGGAATACTTTTGATTGCCCCTGTAATTGATCTATGCATCCGATTTTCATAAAATTTGAAATAACTCGACAAAATTATGTAATAATTATGTATTTTAAATTTCAAACGTATAGAATATAATTGAAACTTTTTCCCCATTGACCATAATGTAATTGAATACTTTTGATTGCCCCTGTAATTGATCTATGCACACGACTATCAAAAAATTTGAAATAACTCGACAGAATTATGTAATAATTGCGTATTTTAAATTTCAAACGATTAAAATGCATTTGAAACTTTTTTCCCCATTGACCATAATGTAATTGAATACTTTTGATTGCCCCTGTAATTGATCTATGCACACGACTATCAAAAAATTTGAAATAACTCGACAGAATTATGTAATAATTGCGTATTTTAAATTTCAAACGATTAAAATGCATTTGAAACTTTTTTCCCCATTGACCGTAATGTAATGGAATACTTTTGATTGCCCCTGTAATTGATCTATGCATCCGATTTTCATAAAATTTGAAATAACTCGACAAAATTATGTAATAATTATGTATTTTAAATTTCAAACGTATAGAATATAATTGAAACTTTTTCCCCATTGACCATAATGTAATTGAATACTTTTGATTGCCCCTGTAATTGATCTATGCACACGACTATCAAAAAATTTGAAATAACTCGACAGAACTATGTAATAATTGCGTATTTTAAATTTCAAACGATTAAAATGCATTTGAAACTTTTTTCCCCATTGACCGTAATGTAATGGAATACTTTTGATTGCCCCTGTAATTGATCTATGCATCCGATTTTCATAAAATTTGAAATAACTCGACAAAATTATGTAATAATTATGTATTTTAAATTTCAAACGTATAGAATATAATTGAAACTTTTTCCCCATTGACCATAATGTAATTGAATACTTTTGATTGCCCCTGTAATTGATCTATGCACACGACTATCAAAAAATTTGAAATAACTCGACAGAATTATGTAATAATTGCGTATTTTAAATTTCAAACGATTAAAATGCATTTGAAACTTTTTTCCCCATTGACCGTAATGTAATGGAATACTTTTGATTGCCCCTGTAATTGATCTATGCATCCGATTTTCATAAAATTTGAAATAACTCGACAAAATTATGTAATAATTATGTATTTTAAATTTCAAACGTATAGAATATAATTGAAACTTTTTCCCCATTGACCATAATGTAATGGAATACTTTTGATTGCCCCTGTAATTGATCTATGCATCCGATTTTCATAAAATTTGAAATAACTCGACAAAATTATGTAATAATTATGTATTTTAAATTTCAAACGTATAGAATATAATTGAAACTTTTTCCCCATTGACCATAATGTAATTGAATACTTTTGATTGCCCCTGTAATTGATCTATGCACACGACTATCAAAAAATTTGAAATAACTCGACAGAACTATGTAATAATTGCGTATTTTAAATTTCAAACGATTAAAATGCATTTGAAACTTTTTTCCCCATTGACCGTAATGTAATGGAATACTTTTGATTGCCCCTGTAATTGATCTATGCATCCGATTTTCATAAAATTTGAAATAACTCGACAAAATTATGTAATAATTATGTATTTTAAATTTCAAACGTATAGAATATAATTGAAACTTTTTCCCCATTGACCATAATGTAATTGAATACTTTTGATTGCCCCTGTAATTGATCTATGCACACGACTATCAAAAAATTTGAAATAACTCGACAGAATTATGTAATAATTGCGTATTTTAAATTTCAAACGATTAAAATGCATTTGAAACTTTTTTCCCCATTGACCGTAATGTAATGGAATACTTTTGATTGCCCCTGTAATTGATCTATGCATCCGATTTTCATAAAATTTGAAATAACTCGACAAAATTATGTAATAATTATGTATTTTAAATTTCAAACGTATAGAATATAATTGAAACTTTTTCCCCATTGACCATAATGTAATTGAATACTTTTGATTGCCCCTGTAATTGATCTATGCACACGACTATCAAAAAATTTGAAATAACTCGACAGAACTATGTAATAATTGCGTATTTTAAATTTCAAACGATTAAAATGCATTTGAAACTTTTTTCCCCATTGACCGTAATGTAATGGAATACTTTTGATTGCCCCTGTAATTGATCTATGCATCCGATTTTCATAAAATTTGAAATAACTCGACAAAATTATGTAATAATTATGTATTTTAAATTTCAAACGTATAGAATATAATTGAAACTTTTTTCCCATTGACCATAATGTAATTGAATACTTTTGATTGCCCCTGTAATTGATCTATGCACACGACTATCAAAAAATTTGAAATAACTCGACAGAATTATGTAATAATTGCGTATTTTAAATTTCAAACGATTAAAATGCATTTGAAACTTTTTTCCCCATTGACCGTAATGTAATGGAATACTTTTGATTGCCCCTGTAATTGATCTATGCATCCGATTTTCATAAAATTTGAAATAACTCGACAAAATTATGTAATAATTATGTATTTTAAATTTCAAACGTATAGAATATAATTGAAACTTTTTCCCCATTGACCATAATGTAATTGAATACTTTTGATTGCCCCTGTAATTGATCTATGCACACGACTATCAAAAAATTTGAAATAACTCGACAGAATTATGTAATAATTGCGTATTTTAAATTTCAAACGATTAAAATGCATTTGAAACTTTTTTCCCCATTGACCATAATGTAATTGAATACTTTTGATTGCCCCTGTAATTGATCTATGCACACGACTATCAAAAAATTTGAAATAACTCGACAGAATTATGTAATAATTGCGTATTTTAAATTTCAAACGATTAAAATGCATTTGAAACTTTTTTCCCCATTGACCGTAATGTAATGGAATACTTTTGATTGCCCCTGTAATTGATCTATGCATCCGATTTTCATAAAATTTGAAATAACTCGACAAAATTATGTAATAATTATGTATTTTAAATTTCAAACGTATAGAATATAATTGAAACTTTTTCCCCATTGACCATAATGTAATTGAATACTTTTGATTGCCCCTGTAATTGATCTATGCACACGACTATCAAAAAATTTGAAATAACTCGACAGAACTATGTAATAATTGCGTATTTTAAATTTCAAACGATTAAAATGCATTTGAAACTTTTTTCCCCATTGACCGTAATGTAATGGAATACTTTTGATTGCCCCTGTAATTGATCTATGCATCCGATTTTCATAAAATTTGAAATAACTCGACAAAATTATGTAATAATTATGTATTTTAAATTTCAAACGTATAGAATATAATTGAAACTTTTTCCCCATTGACCATAATGTAATTGAATACTTTTGATTGCCCCTGTAATTGATCTATGCACACGACTATCAAAAAATTTGAAATAACTCGACAGAACTATGTAATAATTGCGTATTTTAAATTTCAAACGATTAAAATGCATTTGAAACTTTTTTCCCCATTGACCGTAATGTAATGGAATACTTTTGATTGCCCCTGTAATTGACCTATGCATCCGAGTTTCATAAAAATTGAAATGACTCGACAAAATTATGTAATAATTATGTATTTTAAATTTCAAACGATTCGGTTGGGTAGTTTTTGCGTTGTTATATGCGGACAGACGGGCGGACAGACAGACGGACGGACAGACAGACGGACTGAACGACCACTATAGGTGCTACGTATTATATAATTACGAACGCACCTAAAAAGGATAAAAAATAAAGTAAAATGAAGACACAACGACGTCCATTCTAGGCCGAAAACAATAACTATTTTCCAAATGATAATAATCCTTTCTTGAAAATTACTTTTAAAACATAAGAAAAAACAATAAATTTCGATACAGTTTTCAAACAAGTTCCATTTGAAAGTAATTTTAATTCCCAGTTCGATGGTGTAAAAATTAAAATTATACGTTTGCTTCTAAATAGTTAAATTTGTGAAAAAATATAAATGTATTATTTTGATCGTTGCGCTCTCAATATGACGTCAGCGTTATTAGGAACATATTTTTTTTTTTCCTTTTAATTCCGATTTCCAAGCATAATAGGAAACAATAACTCCCTACTAAAAGAGAAAGTGTCCTAAATTTTGTGCATGTGCAGCTTTTATAATAACGCATACTGTTTGTCAAATATTTTTTAGGTTTCAATAAGGATTATTATTATTATTATTATTATTATTATTATTATTATTATTACTATTTTACAATATTGTGTAAGAAAATTTTTTAATTAAATGAAAAAAAAAAATAGATATCAATGAGATTGAATTAAATACAGGGAAGTTTAAGGGCGTTTTTCCATTTTTCTATTAAGTGAATGAAATACATTCAACAATAGCGTTTCACTTCGATTTTCGAGACACTACTCTCTGAAATGGGTGATCTTAGTAGTGCAATTAGTTGCAAATATGGACACATTCCATTTAAAAGAAAATAAAAACGCTGTTCGAGTCTGACGTACGTAAAAAAAAAAAAAAAAAAATAATAACATCGTTAACTTTTAGCGTATTTTACTTGCAAAAAATATCCCTTAAAGTTCCGAGCTAAAGCGAGTGAAAAAATGATTTAAAGAATTAAGTTTAAATCATAAATGTGTAGTCAATGTAAAAAAAAAAAAATAAATAAATAAAATAAAATAAAATAAAATAGCAGCAACGCAAAAACAATTAAACGCCAAAAAGCCGCAGAGAAAAGCAAAAATAACCAAGTATTCTTTCAATGGTTTTTCTTTCCGTTTATGTTTTTAAAAAAATTTGCCCCCCCCCCCCCACATTTAAAAAAATTGTAATTTAGCAAATTTCTTGGAAAATTTCTTTGGAAAATAATATTTTCAAAGACTATATTTTAGACTTTTAAATTATTTCTATATTTAAACTAGTTGGATGTGCCAATCCCAAAACTTTCTTCTATCTCATACATACATTTTAATATTAAAAAAAAAAATAGTTACTCATTTTAATGCTTTAATAATTTTAATTCAATACCTTACCAACTTTGATTTTCATCTTAAATTTCTGCTTCAATCAATTAATCGGAGTAAAAACGAATTTCCGTCTCTGCACGAGTCGATGGACAATAGAATGATAGGCAGATTTTTTTTTTTTTTTTTTTTTTTTTTTCAAATTCAGGGAGGACCTACTTGCCTTACCAAAAAATAATCATATACAAAATGTTTAGTTCAGTTCTAGAACTAACTTCATACACTTTTATGTGGTGCAATATTGAAAATGGCATAAAATTCGGTACTGCAGCGCCCCCTTCCGGTGGATTTTTTTTCAGATTCAGGGCGAATCCAACTAGCCATAGCCATACACTTACACAAAAAATTTCGTTCAATTCGATGCATAACTTCATGTACTTTTGGTCGGTACAATATAGAAAATGGCACAAAAATCGCGATTGCAGCGCCCCCTTTTTTTGAAATTCAGGGAGGACCAACCAGCCATAGTCATACAGAAACAAAAAAAATTTGGTTCAATTCGATACATAACTTCATATACTTTTGGTCGGTACAATATTGAAAATGGCACATAAATCGCGATTGCAGCGCCCCCTTCTGGCGGATTTTTTTCAAATTCAGGGAGGACTAACTAGCCATAGTCATATACTTACACAAAAAATTACGTTCAATTCGATGCATAACTTCATGTACTTTCGGTCGGTACAATATTGAAAATGGCACATAAATCGCGATTGCAGCGCCCCCTTCCGGCGGATTTTTTTCAAATTCAAGAGGACTAACTAGCCATAGTCATACACATACAGAAAAAAAATTGGTTCAATTCGATGCTTATGCATCGAATTGAACCAATTTTTTTCATATACTTTTGGTCGGTACAATATTGATATTGGCAGAAAAATCGCAATTGCGGCGGCCCCTTCCGGCGGATTTTTTTCAAATTCAGGTAGGATCAACTAGCCATACACAAAAAATTTGGTTCAATTCAATGCATAACTTCATATACTTTTGGTCGGTACAATATTAAAAATGGCACAAAAATGGCGATTGCAGCGCCCCCTTCCGGCGGAATATTTCAAAACTGAAGGAGGACCTGCTTGCCACAGCCAAAAACATTCACGGAAAATTTGGTTCAATTCTATGCATAACTTCATACACTTTTTGATGGTAGAATGGCGACATACAGACACACAGACACACACATAGACACACGGACAGACAGACATTTTGTAAAAACATGTTTTTTGGAATCTCTGACCCCTAAAACGTGTAAATCCGTCTAAAACCGGAAGTCGAAAAAAATTTCGATTACAATACTTTCTTCTATTGAAGATAGAAGAAAGTAAAAACAATAATAACATCATTTTTATGATGATCACAATGTAGCTTACGTAATAACAGAGTCCTATTAATATGTCTGCACATTTAGAGTCAGGTTAATATTTCTGGGCCAGTTATAAAAAAATATTAAATGTAATTTGAGTTTAACAATTTTCGGTAATGCAAATTTTTAAATTTCTAAAAATTGCACTTTTTTAATTTCTAGGCCGTCATATACAGAAAAAAATTTACTTTTAAATGCAACTTGTTTGAAACTTGTGTCTAAATTTGTCATTGAGTTATTAATTTTTTTGTAGTTTTTAATACTTTTTTTGTCACGTGGCAACAGAAGTATTTCATTTCTAGACATTAAGCATGGACCAATCAGAAAACGAATAAAATAAAACACAGAAGGACAGAAGTATTCCAATTTTTGACATTAAACATGGACCAATCAGAAAACGAATAAAATGAAATAAGTTGCAGAATTCAACGAATGAAAACATTCAGATACATTTCAGATTTCCCAATTCTCTACCGAGGACAAAACTATTTTCTATATAGTAAAAAAAAAAAAAAAAAAAAAAAAAAAAAGTATATTTAAGCACTTAAAATAAACTTTTAAATAAATCATTAAAGAACAAATTATTAAAAAATCTTACATTTGCAACAAAATAAGGAAATGTCTGTGATATAACACTCGCTTGCAAGCGTTAAAAAGCGCTATCGAGATTGTCTGTAGTCCAAAACCCTTGTACAGCAGTGCTGCCAAAACACATGGTGTATACGAAATAACGACAAAAACCCCTATGTTTAGCTACTCTAAAATAAATTAAAACCATCGGTGGCTTTTTTTCTACTTTTTTTTTAACCCCTTGGGGACGAGCGACACGTATACGTGCCGCAAAAAGGCCACTTTTTTATCCCCACCAATAAAATTTTACTGTGGAATTTGTTTTATTTAATTCATAGGTTCCCAACCTTTTTTGGACAACCGCCCCCTTTACAAAAGAAAAAAATGCCAACGCCCCCTCTTCTATAATAGTTAATTATACATAATGTTTACACATAATATTGTTATGTATTATCAATATTTTGTCTGTTTATCTCTATCTATTAAGAATCCCAAAGTAGAAGTTAAGTAAAACGACCATTAAATGTAGTAAAAAATTGTTTATTAAAAATTGAAAAATAAATATAAAACCATGATAAAAAGTTAATTGAATCCAATTGATTTTTTAAATCATCAGATTTTAAAATATTCACCTTTTATATATAAACATTTTAATAACAATTTTAATTTTTCTTAAGAAAGGTGTTATAGTAAAAATAAAATACATTGATATGTTTCGGAACCGTCAAATAAGTTCCATAGTCATAATATAAATAAAACAAAATTTCAAAATATTTCTCGGACAATACAAATGACACGCGACAATGAGATATAAATAACAAAAAACACGCGCTCTATTGCAACAAATTAAATTAAAATATAGACCATGATCTAATTTTAGTTTTTTATTTTTAATTAAGTTTTAGAGCATGGTCTATATTTTAATTTAATTTTTTGCAATAGAGCGCGTGTTTTTTGTTATTTATATCTCATTGTCGCGTGTCATTTGTATTGTCCGAGAAATATTTTGAAATTTTGTTTTATTTATATTATGACTATGGAACTTATTTGACGGTTCCGAAACATATCAATGTATTTTATTTTTACTATAACACCTTTCTTAAGAAAAATTAAAATTGTTATTAAAATTTTTAAATATAAAACCAATAAGAATTTTAAAAAAAATAATGAAATGGTTGAGGTTGATGGAGTTTTAACAATCTGCTCATGTCTGATTACAATTTCGTTATCTTTCCAACAGGCGCGCGTATATGAGCGTTACACTAGAGATGAATTTCGTTTTATGTTATTTAAACCTAAGAGCACTTCAAACACATGACCTTAACTGTTTTTTTCTCTCCATTTAACTTACTTGCAGTTAAATTTTACAATATACATTTTATAATAGCATATCTAGGAAACAGGGGTGCCCAGAGAGGGGTTTGGTGACGCAAGATGCGTCATACAATTTAGTTTTGGGGGGGAATTTGAGAAAAAGTACATTTTGCAGGGGAGGGGGGATTTTTAAATTCTTAATATTTCAATTTTTTACTGCTAAAAATAAATCTTGATTTATTTAACATCATTTTTAAATTTTTTCATCATTTAATTTCCAAAAATGTTCCTGAGTTTTCTTTCTTTAAATTCTAGATAAGAGCAATAATAACTCAACTCGCTATCTTTTGAATGTGCAGTAGATTTTAAGTAGAATATATATTTACAATTGACATTCTGTCAATTTTATGTTAAAGTACAAAGTATATGTGGGGAAGGGAGGGGGGTGTCAATGTTAAAGTATAAAAAATTTTGGGGGAAGGGGATTTGCGTCATTGGGTTTGGGGGAGATGGTCACCACTGCTAGGAAATATGCGTGACTTTCCATGTTCGTATGATGAGCGAGCCTGCTGGAAGGTTAACATCAGTCACAAACTGCCAGGTTCAAATACATCTATTCCTTTTCTTAGACAGTAAATTAGCTATTGCACGGAACCCACTATCGGCCAAATCTGATGAACGAAAAGCAATTAAAATTTTATGATCTCTCGGTCACAATCCAGATTAGAGAGCTTTATTGGTTATTGAAGTTAGAACTTTATTATCCATTTCTGAATTTTCGCCGGGTGGGCCGGGCCCACCCCAGACAACTCAGTGCCCCCCCCCCCCCTAGAATTTTAAACTCTTGTGGTAATGTTAGAAGGTAAAAATTTTATTTTTTCGAGAGATTACACATGTCTCAAAGTGGGACGCTAAACTGTTTTTTTTTTTTTTAAACATTTGTTTTAAGTCTATTTTTCAGATTTAGTCTCTTTTCTCGCTTTTTTACAATTATTTCTTACTCATCGATCGCCCCCAACAGCACATGGTAACAGCATCAGCTGTTAAAGAAAACCGGTCACTCCTTTTGAAAGAGGATGGAATTCATTTGTACTATTGGAAATCAGCCACAGGCTAAAAGGAATGGTCATTACCTGTCACTGTCTCGGGTTTTTCAATACTGCACCATTGGGGTCTTAATTAGTTACATCTATTTCTTGTTCTTTTTTTGTAAACGGGGCTGGACACTCAAATACCAGGAAAAACAAATGCTCGCATGCTCTGAAGGGCAAATTTAATTCCTCAAACATTCTGTTGGTTTCTGTAGTGCTAAGGTATTTTTTCTTTTATTGTGCGTTTCGCTATGACTGATATTAAATCCTCTTCAGAGAAGAAAATTATGAAAAAGGTGGATGTATGAGATCATTTTTTAAAATCTTCAAATTCCCTCAAGCACTCACCAAATCCAGGTATGTTTGGAAAATATACAGTAAAACCTCTAAATAACGGACACCTTGGGAACTCAGAAATTTTTAAAGATAAAAAAACCAACGATTATAAATGCACAAATAAAGTAAGAAAAGGTAGCAAACAGCCGTATCGAATCTACTATGGAGATTCTTCATCAGTGCAAAACTCAGCGAGCTAGAAAAAGCAAAACTGAGCTAAAGTTTAACTGAGCTAAAGCTAGCTCAGTTTTGCTTTTTCTAGCTCGCTGAGTTTTGCACTGATGATGAATCTCTATAGTAGATTCGATACGGCTGTTTGCTACCTTTTCTTACTTTATTTGTGCATTTATAATCGTTGGTTTTTTTATCTTTAAACATTTTTGCACAAAGGCTTTATTTGCTATTTTAACTCAGAAATTGTCCGCTATTCGGAGGTGTCCGCTATTGGGAAAACCTCAGAGATACAAAAATATTTCATTAATTGACATTTATATGTCCTAAAACCTATTATATGATTAATGAGAAATTAAAATTATTTTTAAGCAATAAAACTTGAATAAAATTGTGCACACCTTTAACTGCCGTTTATTCTTATAAAAAAGTATGTTACAAAAGTTACTTTTGTTTGTCATTTGTTTTTCAATGTGACGTTATTCGGACGTTCAATATGACGTTTCGGATGGCGATGGGGAATACACTTTTTCATCCTTAAAAGCATAAAATTTTTCAATGAGGTGGGGGGGGGATAGAAATTGAATGCTTTGTTAGATGAATTCAACACTGAACGTGAAGGACAAATTTCCTCAGCCCACCCTCTACTTTTATCTGTGATCACAGAATTTGTGACACATTTCCAGGGTCGTGCAAAGAAAAAACTGCACTCGGGGCAAAGTTTCAATTTGTCGCCCCATCCCAACTCGACACTTAACCCTCAAAAATGACATTGGTAGTATAAATTTGGCGCCCTTTTATATTTCTGCCCCCGGAGTTTCGCACGGCGCTGCACATTGTCCTGATAAATTTAGGGTATTTTTAATTTTTTTTTTAATTTATTTTTCTCCTTAAAAAATAATTTTTCATCCTTTATCGCCGAAAATAGTGTCCGCTATTTGGAATGTCCGTTATTCAGAGGTTAAACATACAAAAATTTAGGTTTTGGGAGTGGGGATTGGAAAACTGTCCGTTAAATAGAGGTGTCCGCTATTCGGGGGTGTCCGTTATGGAGGTTTTACTGTACTATAATTCATTTATATTTATGTTTCTGGAAAGATATTAACTTAAACGTTATATAATTTTCGTATATTATCCTTTTGTTAAGTTTGTTCTCAAATCCAAAGGGACTACTTTCAAACAATTTTTAGGTGCGTTCGTAATTATGTAAATACGTAAGCTACATATAGCTGTCCTTCAGTCTGTTTGTCCGTCCGTCGATCCGTCCGCATATAACAACGCAGAAATTACCCAACCGAATCGTTTGAAATTTAAAATGTATAATTATTACATAATTTTGTCGTGTCATTTCAAATTTTATGAAAATCCGATGCATAGATCAATTACAGGGACAATCAAAAGTATTCCGTGACATTACGGTCACTGGGGAAAAAAGTTTCAAATGCATTTTAATCGTTTGAAATTTAAAATATATAATTATTGCATAATTTTGTCGCGTTATTTCAAATTTTATGAAAATCGGATGGATAGATTAATTACAGGTATAATCAAAAGTATTTCGTTACATTACGGTCAATGGGGGGGAAGTTTCGAATGCATTTTAATGATGTTACACTCATTCGAACATAATAAAATTGATATGCATCTATGAAGTACATATTATAATATACATTTTGCATAATCTGTGGTGCAAAGAACATCTGTTATTGATTTACAAGGCCAGACAAAAGTATTCTATTACATAATGGTATAGGAGAACATTGGTGCGCATTTTAATTGTAATTAACTATTTAAAATTTTATGAGATCGATATATATTGCTGAAGAATGTTACAAGTTATTTTCTGTATAAAAGAAAGCAGATAGTATTTACAGGGACACACAAAAGATTTTGTCTACTATACCGTATCCGAAATACTGTGTACAGATGCGGATTTACTACCTCCCGGGCCCCTAGGCTAGATTTTTGTGGACCACCCCCCTCTCCCTCCCCGTTTAAAGCAATACATTTTTGTATTTTTTGGCATAAAAAAATAAGAAGTACCTTTAGTGCAGGAAAACATTTAAATTTCATAAAATTAAAAATGCCGAAATTCGGTAAGTTTTGGTCATTAAAAAAGGAGGAATTTTTAAATTTCCTTCTTATACGTAGAACAATATTTTACTAAATATTGTTCTTTGCTGATTCCTTGCTCGCATTTTAAAATTTTCGAATTTTTTTTTTTTTTTTTTTTTTTTTTTTATCATAGGATAGTTTAGAACGACCTATAATCGGGCTAGTTTTTACATTTTCAAATTTTTGTTACAGTCTTTTTGTACGATGATAGTTTCGCTTTCAGAACCAGTTCAAACCGGTTCTGAAAGTTAATTTTTTTTTAAGTCAAAATTTCATTCAAAAATATTAAATTGCGAGCGAGAAATCTTCAAAGAACTGCCTCTAGGATTAACATAAGTTTTCCCAAGTTCTTCATGTTCCCACGCACTATAATATTAATACTACGGTAGAATTTTTTTTTTAACATCTTGTTTGCATTTTAATATTTTTAAACGAGTTTTGCATTGGATAGATGAAGTCATTCCCTACAAATGCCCTTTTTTTTTTACTTTTTTTTATTTAGTTGAAGATATTATTATTATTATTATTTTGACGTGACAACGTCTTGTAAATTGGTTTGCCGGGAGACACTTCAAGAAACTGCGTTACGTTACGTTACGCTCCGCTCACGATACGCGCTCACTTTTCTCTTAACTTTTTCCGGTCACTTGTGGGACCATTTTCTGAACGTGAATGTGAATTCGCTGCAAGGAAGGGGCGGTGCTTAATAGGAATTTTAGATAGTATCAAACTAAGACGAAATACGTTATGTATTAGTTATTAGTATAAAGTACAAAGAAAATAAGTGTAGTTTATTTCGTAATTCGGTGGTATATTATGGAAAACTAATGATATGTGATTAGTGAAAGCCATTTTACTTTAGTTATATTCTGCTCGTTGAAAAATTCTTTAATATGCTGTTTACAAAATTCAACATTTGACATCAATAAACATGAAGTAAAATGTGTTTAACAAACACAGTGTATTGCAAGTTATTGTATGTATATTTGTATATAAATACGTATGTATGTGTAAAGGTAAAAATAAAATTTTGTTAATATGAAATTCAGTGCGAGATTCTTTGTATAAATTAATGTTTTAAATATAATTCTTTGTATAAATAAATGTTTTAAATTGTTACTATTATTTCATCCTTCTTCCTACTATACGAATGAATATTCACATTAAAATTATTTTACAACTCAAAGTCGTTGTCACGTAAAACTTTCGCCCGTATACCGACTTTACAGGCAACCAATTTTTTTTAATTAGGATACTTCTAATTTCTAAACAGGTTTCGAAAGTAAAAGAATCTTCAATAAAAAAAACTCTGCAAACAAAATAGAAAAAAAAAATTAAAAACGAATTTTCTAGAGATGATATGAAGAAAAAAACCTGAAAGAAAATCGTAACACCGGGGACCCTTTTCCTTCTGGGCCCCTAGGCTTCAACCTTCTCAGCCTAATGGGTAATCCGCCTCTGACTGTGTACTGTTACATGAAGATCTAAATAATTTTAAGTGCGTCCGTAATTATATAAATTATCGTCCGTAATTATCGTCGTTCAGTCTGTCAGTCAGTCTGTCCATCCGTCTTTACAATTTATGCTACAAAAAATATTTATTATTAATTTACACGGCCATTCAAAAATATTCCTCTACATAATGATATACGAGGCTTTATTATAATATATATGTTTTAATTACATTCAACAATTTCACTTTTATGAATATCGTATACGTTGCTGAGGTGTAATAAAAGTTGTATGTCCATGTATATTTAAAGGAACACACACACACACACCAAAAAAAAAAAAAAAAAAAAAAAAAAACAGATTTCGACCACTATACTATATCCGAAGTACTGTCTACTATGACAGGAAGATCTGAATATTTTTAAAACTTCGTTATCGTACGAACGCACCTCATTTGCTACGCTTCACGTGCAGTTTCCAATTGTTTTATTAAATCTTTTTTAAAAAACCCACGAAATACGCAAGTGGGTAAACGGAAAAAAAAGTTACCGGAAAAAAGTGACATAAACACCAAAAGCGGAAAAAAGTGACTCGGAAAAAAAGTTACAGGAAAAAAAAAGGGACAAGGGAAAAAAATTACCGGAAAAAAGTGACAACGAATTGATTTTGGGGATTTATTGGTTAAGTATATGGGGGATCGGGGGAGGGGAGGCTCTTAATTTAGGTAAATATGTTTTCCATGCTGAATTAACTGTTTTGGTTAAATTTTTGGACATATGATTACCACCCCCACCCCATCCGCCCTAAATTAGATAAACGGGTTTTTATGCAGAATTATACATGTGTCTTTTTTTGGATATAGGTTCTTTCTGATAAGGATTATACACAGTATATAATGCCTGAAGAGTTTTGGGAGTTTAATGAAAAAAGGAGACAGGGGAAACCTCTCTTAAATTAAATTAATAGTTTTTTTTACGCAGAATTATCCGATCTGCTTGGAATTTTGGACATTGATTCATTATGATAAGATGTATCTCTGATTATTTATGGGGTTCTTTTGCTTATTATAAAAGGGGGACGGGTAATTATCTCTCCCTCAAATTAGATAAATCGGTTTTTAGTCAGAATTATCTGATGTATTTAAAATTTTAAATATAGGTTTGTTCCGCTTCTGTATTGTGATCTTGTAACATCGCCTTGGCGACAAACACAGCCCACGCCAATTATACGCCAATCGGCAATTTAGTGTAACCCCTGCTCACGTGTTGTGTGACGCAGTGGATTGAGAGAAACGGTCTCTTAGCAACAAGCTCTAATGCTGCAACAAGCGGTGACTCTTAGAAAATAAACATTCCATTAAATTTACAGTCTACTTGCTTTTTCTTTTTAATTTAGTTTTTCTTTTTAATTTAGTACACCTCCATACATTTGGTCCTAGCGACCCGGAGGTATGAACGAGCCAGTGTCTTTTCTATTGAATTAAATATTGAATTTATCAAATTTCGTCAACAAGATGAATAATGTCGGAAAGTGAAATAACATCGTTAAACAGAAGGCGAGGGAATATCAAGGCCCAAGTCACTAGAATATTTAACGCAACGGATGGAAAAACATTTAATTTATCCGAATGGAAAGCCCACCTGGACTTACTGTCGAAAACAGAAGAAAAGTTTGAAGCTCTTAAACTAGAGTATTACAGAATAATAGAGGAAGAAAAGTTGGAAGAAACGGAAAAAATCCTCTCGCAACTGGACGAAGATATTCTAAAACTAGAGGTAAGCTTAAAATCCTCTATTAATGCTTATTATGAAAATACCGATTCAAATAAAAAATCCATTGAACAGGACCAAGCTAAAACATCTAGCATTAAGCTACCTAGGGTCATATTGCCGGTTTTTAGTGGCAGAATTAAAGAATGGTTCCGTATTTAAAAGTACATTTAATGAGCTTATTAATGATAATTCAAATTTAAAAGATAATGAAAAATTATTTTATTTGCGTTCTGCTTTGACTGGTGAAGCGAGGAGTTTGCTTACACCAGATGAAAATTATGTTTCACTTTTCAATGCGTTAGAACAAAGATACGAGAATAAAAGAGTTATGGTAGATTGTCATATAAAGAATATTTTAAATCTTTATGTAATTAAACAGGAATCCGCTAAGGATCTCCGCATTTTATTGGATAACGTGAAGAAAAATTTAAGGGCTTTAAAGATCTTAAAGTATGATAGAGATAATTTCTCGAACGCAATTTTGCTGAATATTATTCTAAATAAACTAGATAACGAAACTCGTAAACAGTACGAACTAACATTAAAGGATAATGAAGTGCCTAATTTTGATGAATTTTTAGAATTTCTTGAATGAAGATGTCAAATCTTAAATAGTATAAGTTCTAACGTATCCTCTAAATATACTACAAAATCCTTATTCATAAAAACAAACAAACCTCAAAGTAAATGTTGCGTAATCTGTAAAACCGAAAACCACCCCTTATATCATTGTGTTAAATATAAAAACATGAAGTTAAGTGAGCGAATTAACCTTGTTAAGAAAAATAAACTTTGCTTCAATTGTTTAAGTTCAGCCCACCTCATTAATTATTGTAATTCAAAAAGCACTTGTCATGTTTGCAAGAGCGCAAGCCACCATTCATCATTACATAATTATACAACACCAGTAAACAATCCTATAAACAATCTCCCAATACATGAAACAATAAATAGCAATTTTGTTTCGGAAGATTTATCACAAAACGAAACTACTGCTCATTCATTTTTTTCGTATGAAAATGATAATAATAAATCTGTTTTAATTAGCACTGCAATAATTTATTTGACTGATGTAAATGGCATCAAAATTCCTTTCAGGGCAATATTAGATTCCGCATCGCAGAACTGTTTTTGTACATTTAAAGCAGCACAAATATTAGGCTTGAAAAAAGAGAAAATAAATATTCCTGTAAGTGGAATAAATAAATTGCCTATTTACATTAAATCTAGAATCAAATCAAAGTTGTCAAATAAAATTAATAGTACCAGTTATGATATTGAGTTATTAATCGTTCCAAACATCTGTGACTTCACGCCCTCGAAAAAGATAAACATATCAGATTTAAAAATTCCAGCAAATATTTGTTTAGCAGATAAAAAATTTAACATTCCAAGCAGTGTGAAGATAATTATCGGTGCTGAACTGTATTTTTCTCTTTTAAATGAAGAAAAAATAAAGTTAGGCAATAATTTATATTTGCAATCAAGTATTTTTGGATATTTAGTATCTGGGTGTATTTATGACAAAACAGTAAATAATAATAATACTAATTATTGTTTCTTAACAAAAAATCTTGAATTACTTAATGACACTTTGAAGTCTTTCTGGGAAATTGAAGAAGTACAAAATTTAAAACCCTGTAACAGTGAAGAATTAGAATATTGTAATGATCACTTCGATAAAACGCACTTCAGAAAACCAGATGGTAGGTTTGTGGTCACGATGCCGTTTAAACCACAGGTTTTAGAACCCGATTTGGGAAATTCCAAAAATCTTGCTTTGAAAAGATTAAACTCTCTGTGGCAACGTTTAGATCGAGATCCTGTTATGAAAAACTTATACACAGAATTTATTAAAGAATATAGAGATTTAAATCACATGCATGAAATAAAAGAAAACACGAACTTTAATGATGGCTATTACTTACCACATCACGGCGTTTTACGACCCTCTAGTAAAACCACAAAACTACGCGTCGTTTTTGACGCTAGTGCCAAGTCAACCAACGGAAAATCTTTGAACGATTTATTATGTAAGGGTGGAGTTCTGCAAGATGATCTTTTTTCGATATTAATTAGATTTAGAAAGCATATTTATGCTTTTACTGCGGATATTAAACAAATGTTTAGGATGATAGAAATAAATCCATCCCAGAACAAATATTTAAAAATTTTGTGGAAAGACAGTATGTCATCCCCGGTTAAGGTATTTCAGCTAACAACAGTTTCGTATGGAACATCTTGTGCTCCCTACTTAGCCACCAAAGTATTACAACAATTAGCTCTAGATGAGAAAAAGGAATTTCCGTTAGCATCGAAAATTGTTTTGAAGGACTTTTATATGGATGATTGCCTATCGGGCTCATCCAATTTAGAAGAATTCAGATTAATGAAATCGCAATTAACAGAACTCCTCCTAAAGGGAGGGATGGTTTTACACAAATGGTGTACCAATGAGGTCCAATCTACTGATAATCACATGTTTCCCCTGGGCAGAAATTCTGAAGAAATAACTGTTAAAACATTAGGGATGTTGTGGAACAGTTTCAATGATACGTTTAGGTATAAAGTTAATATCAACATAAAGAGTGATTTCACAAAAAGAGATGTACTTTCGCAAATTGCCCGCATTTATGATCCTCTCGGTCTCTTAGGGCCAGTGATTTCTAAAGCAAAAATATTCATGCAGGAGCTATGGCTTCTTAAAATAGAGTGGAATGAAAAGCTGCCCTCTCATGTTGCCAAACAATGGGAAACCTTCCTCGAAAGTCTTAAAGAACTGGAATCCATTGAAGTGCCAAGATGCTTCCTAGCTGTGAACCAATCAGTGGTGCTAAATGGTTTCGCAGATGCGTCTTCCAAGGCTTATGGCGTAGTGATATACATGCAAACATCTAGTTCTAGTGAAACCATCAGTCACTTATTATGTAATAAATCCCGCGTGTGTCCAACCAAAGTAATAACAGTGCCACGTCTCGAACTGTCAGCATGTCTTCTTCTGGCTAAACTCACTAACAAGGTCTTAAATTCATTAGACAAACAAGTAGCTTCAGTTAATTTGTTTTCTGATTCAACTATTGCTTTAGCTTGGATAGACACTGCTCCTCATCTCCTGAAAACGTTTGTGGGAAACCGCGTTGTGCAAATTAAGGAACAAACTAAGAACTTTCCATGGTTTCATATTCCGTCAGAACACAATCCAGCTGACTTGATATCAAGAGGTGCAAGTGTGGAAAACCTGTCTTCTAACCAGTTGTGGTGGCATGGCCCGCCTCTTTCAATTCTTGAAGAAACAATAGCAAAAACTGACTCTAATATAAGTGACATTAAAGATGAACATTATTCTAGTGAGCTTAAAGCTCCCAGCAACTTGACATTCGCTACTCATACTGACTCTAATTTCTGTGATAATTTAATTAATCTTAGCAATAATTTCAAAAAATTAATTAGAATTTTAGTTTATATTTTCAGATTCATACATAAATGTAAAAAAGCAACATCTGCAACCGGCCCTCTGTTGCTGGAGGAATTAAGAAAGGCAGAGGTTTATTTAATAAAAAATGAACAGGCAAAGTATTCCAAACATGAAATTTCGGCCCTCCAAGCGAGATCTTCGGTTCATCGCGCAAGTAAGTTAAAATTCTTAAATCCCTTTTTAGATGGAGATAGCTTATTGAGGGTGGGAGGAAGATTAGCAAAATCAAATTTGAATTTTGATCATAAACACCCCATTATACTTCCGGCGAGCTGTCGCTTGACGAAAATAATTTTTCAATATTATCATAAACGAGATTTTCATGTAGGACCCCAAGCTCTTTTGAACACAGTGCGTCAAAAATATTGGCCGCTTGGTGGCAGAAATATTGCGCGTAAAATTGTACATGAGTGTTTACAATGCTTTAAAATTAAACCTATAACAGCTAGTCCTGCCAGGAATGCTAGTTTTGCTTAAGGACTCACAATTACCCATTTGCACTTGGTCACTAAGCCGCATTAATAAGGTTTTCCCAGGCGCGGACGGGATAGTCAGGGTAGTTGAAGTTCGTACCGCTAAGGGTAATTTTAAACGACCTATTTCAAAAATAAGTATATTACCCATTGAGGACAACATCATAGATCCTAAACTTTAAATGTGCTTTATTATGTATTAATTTTTCATGTATTATTTGTGTTTATTTATTTTATTTATTTATTTTTGCTTATAATCTGTATCATGTTGTGTTATTACTTGTATTGCATATGTATCTTGAAATATAAAAATATTTCAACGCCGGGCGGGATGTTCCACTTCTGTATTGTGATCTTGTAACATCGCCTTGGCGACAAACACAGCCCACGCCAATTATACGCCAATCGGCAATTTAGTGTAACCCCTGCTCACGTGTTGTGTGACGCAGTGGATTGAGAGAAACGGTCTCTTAGCAACAAGCTCTAATGCTGCAACAAGCGGTGACTCTTAGAAAATAAACATTCCATTAAATTTACAGTCTACTTGCTTTTTCTTTTTAATTTAGTTTTTCTTTTTAATTTAGTACACCTCCATACAAGGTTCTTTCTCATAAGGTAAATCCCTGAATAGTTTTAAGGGTTTAATGACTAAGTATAAAGGGGGGGGGGATCCCTCTTAAGTTAAATAAATGCCTTTTTACGCAGAATTATCCGATTTACCTCGAATTTTAGGCATAGGTTTATTATGATAAGACGTATTTCTGATTAGTTATGGGGGTTCTTTTGCTTATTAAAAAGAGGGGGGGGGAAGCAATTATTCCCCCCAAATTAGATAAATAGGTTTTTATTTAGAATTATCCGATGTATTTCATATTTTAAATATAGGTTCTTTCTGATAAGGTGAATTCCTCAATAGTTTCAAGGATTTAATGGCTAAGTATAAAGGGAGAAACAGAGGAAAGCCCCTTAAATAAATGGCTTTTTATGTAGAATTATCCGATTTGCTTCAAATTTTGGATTTACGTTCATTATGATAAGGCGTATCCCTGATTAGTTATGAGATTCTTTTGCTAAGTATAGATGGGGGAACGGGCGATTATTGAAAGAAGCTTGCTTTCCCTATTTGACGGAGGGGGATGTCCGGTATATATCGCGGGCGGTTAGTCTCTTAGGAAATTTGACGATCAGGGGATTTCACGGTAAAGGTTTGCAGCAAAAATGCCCAAGTAAAATAAAAAAGCGAGTTCATTGCAACTGAACGCAAATAACAAATAAGAAGAAATTTTCTTTATTTTTTAATTTAATGATTGAAAACAATTATGCCAGAAAACATAACACATTTTACCCTTTTCCTTATAATTATTAATTACAATTTCATTTTGCATTTAAAACTGGTTTATTTATTTATTTTTTTACTTGCGAAAAAAAAAAAATAATATGCTAAATTATTTGTTGTAATTGTCATTTTAATTTACGCCGAATGTTTATCATTTAAAACTGGATTTTTACTAATTAATGTCCCATATTACACATCACAAAATATAATATAAAACATTTAAAAAATATATGTTAGAAAATTTGAATGTACAAACTATGTTGCATGTCACGAACGAATGAACTAGTGAATTCATTAATTTGTAGTAATAATAACAGTTTTTTATTACTAGCTTATGTTAGTAATTAGAAAGTTAATTGTTTAAAAATCTGTAGTTCTTGATAGATCTTCAGTGTTTGAACGCTTAAAAAAATTAAAAAACAAATTTAAATTAAAAAAGAAAAAAAAAAGAGATTTTAATAAAAACAGGATATTTTTTTCTTTGTTAGGATATTTATAGAATACTAAAAAATGCTATGCAGAAACATAAACCATAGTTTTAAATGCAAACAGCTATTGAGGATATATAAACAAACCCTTAAAACTATTCAGGGATTCATTTTATGAGAAAGAACCTATATCCAAAATTTGAAATACATCAGATAATCTATATATTTAAAACACCTGGCTTTTTTTTAGTCATCAGCCCTGAGTTTTCTACTGGCCCGATTTTGATCATTATTTTTTTAAATGAAAGCTGTTCATCTGTAGATGTGCCCATTCTGGCTAATTTTTAATTTATTTCCATTTTTATATTTTATTTTTAATTTAAAAAGCTTTTTCGTGACATTTCCTCAAAACAGTGGCAACAGGTTAAGCTTTCCTCACTATAATAGAAAATTATTTTTCTTTATTACTTTCCACCAATCAGAAGAATGTAACTGATGTCATATTAGAAAAAAAAAGAATAAGAAAAAAGAATAAAACTTGTGATTTGCCGGTATTACGATCTTTCTATTTTACATAATATCAAAAATTAATTACAATCATTTCGTTGTATTAAGTTATTGTTTAAAATAAAAATAAATAAAACGTTTTCTACATTTCAATAACTAACACAAAATTTTTATTCTTTTTAATAACAAAGATATCATTTTTCTTTTCGTTGTCATGGCAATAAAACTAATTATGACAAGTTCATGGAGACTACAAACTAATAAATTAAATTTATCGCAAGTGCTATAAATGTGTATTGGGTTGGTTATGCAGTTTTAGTAACTCCCTGTTTCTCTAATAATTTAAATGTTTTGTTGATATTACAAATACGAGGTGGAACCCGTCGAAATTCTATGAAAGAAAATATTTAAAAAAGAACAGTTTCATTGACTTATAATAAATCTAGAAAATTAGTTACAGTAAAAAATACATTTTATATTGGTCAGTCTAACTCTCAAACAATATTATTTTAAGCTAATATTAATAAAATATTATAAAACACAATTATCCAAATTATTAAACGAAATATAACCTAAATTCACTGGATTTTTTAACAGACTTTTTAAAATAGTATACGCATTTTAATTTCCATTTTTTTTTTCAATTTTAAGGGAAAATGCAGTGATTCTGTTGTCACAATTACAAAATTGGTACTAAACAAAGAACAAAACAAAGCATAGTTCAAAACTGCATTAAGTTTTCGATTCTTTGGTCAGAATTTAAAATATTTAAATTGTTAAAAAATATGCGATTAAGACCAGAAGAATCTGAATTTTTGGAATTTTTGCTTAAAAAATGTAATGGAGAAATTCTTGCATGAATGAAGAATTCTCTGGAGACTCAAATAAAGTATGTTTACCACCGTCTATTATGTAGCAGAAAATGACATCGTATCCCAAATTTTTCGAAAGGGATTTTCATTTTCAGATAGTATCACCAAATTGGCTAAAGTTTAATTCCAGCTCCGAAAAATGATCATTGAAATTAATCATAAAGTTATTAACCTTATACCTCGCACATCCAGAACATACATGAGTAGAAATAACTTAATAACTGAAAGTGAAAAAGAAATCCTTTAATTTCCAACGGAATTTTTAAATAGCTTAGAATTAAGTGGATTGCCTCCACACATTCTCACATTAAAAATCGAAGCAATTCTAATATTACTAAGAAATTTAAGTCCTCACGAAAGTCTTTTAAAAGGGACCAGGTAAATTGTACGATACATGTAAGATAATTTTTTGGATCTAGCAGTTACTACTGGCGAGGGAGTTGCAAAAAAAGTTTTGATTCCTAGAATGGATTTAATGCCATCAGATACAACTCTTCCCTTTTCATTTAGAAGGTTTTCATTATTCGTGTTGCGTTTTGCATGACAATTAATAAAGCACAAGGGCAAACAATGGATTCTGTTGATATTTATTTACCTGAACCAGTATTTAACCACGGCATATGTTGCGATGTCTCGAGTATGTTAATTTAAAAATTTGAAAGTGCAAAGAGTTCCAAAAAGCAACACAACAACTAATGTCGTATGTAAAGAAATACTTTAACTCGCAAAGAAAAGTTAAATCTTAACTCAAAAAGAAAATAAAAAACCTATCATTGAACCAATATGAAAACTGATTTTCTATTTATTATAGATAAAACTGAATAAAAATTATATTTTCTTCTAAGTACACTTTTCTTTTATGCCATTCATTTTTATTATTCATAAGCTTTAAATGTAATATACTTATCTAATATATATTCTTTTCCGTCGAATTTCGACGGGTGCAGCTAGTTGTGCATAAAAAACAATTTATCTAATTTAAGGGGGGAATAATCGCCCGTCCTCTCACCTTTTAATTAGCAAAAGAACCCCATAACTAATCAGGGATACCCCTTATCATAATGAACCTACATTCAAATTTTTAAGCAAATCGGATAATTCTGCGTAAAAAGCCATTTATTTAATTTAAGAGAGGTTATTCTTCGTTCCCCCTCTATACTTTACCATTAAACTCCCAAAATGTTTCAGGCATTATATACTGCGACGATGTACTGACAACTTTAATCTGGGCAGAAGATAGATAGCGAAGTCCCATAGTGAAAAGGTATACAGGGATGAAAGTATCTTCATTCAAAAGCTGAGAAGAATAGCTGCAATTGACTTCAAGGAACATGTATAGAAAATGATTTCACTAGTCTAGTGGCAATGAGCTGAAGGATGGAATTATTGAGCGTAGAGAGGGAAGGAAGGTAGTTGGAAGAGAGACGTGTGCTGGTAATGCACTAGAGAATACATAAATGTAAGGTGGCTTAGACGTGCTAAGCTACGCGACGTGCTAATATTGGAGTGTGGCTCCTAAGTAGTTGTATTGTCGTTTTATTTATTTTTTTTATTAATTGATCTATAGTTCTAATAAAGAACTTGAGGAACTAAAAATGTGTTATTGATGAACTTAACAAATAAACCAACTGAATAAAGAGAAACTGAGAACACGACACCACAATACTATATATAAGCCTTATCAGAAAGAATCTATATCCAAAATTTGACACACGTTGGATAATTCTGCTTAAAAACCCATCCATCTTATTTAAAACAGAGGGTAATCGTCCATTCCCAAAACTAATCAAACAAGCGCATTTTCAGTATGAACGTATATCCAAAAATTGAACCAAAACAGTTAATTTAGCATGAAAAACCCATTTACCTAAATTAAGAACTTCCCCCCGACCCCGCTTTCATACTTAACTAATAAATCCCCAAAATCAATAATAAATCCCCAAAATCAATAATAAATCCCCAAAATCAATTTCTTGTCACTCTTTTTTTTTCCGGTAGCTTTTTTTCCTTGTCCCTTTTTCCGGCAACATTTTTCCCGTGTCACTTTTTTTTCGCTTTTTTAGTTTATGTCATTTTTTCCGCTAACTTTTTTTCCTAGATTCCGGATTAAAAAGCTATGTAAGCGAGAAATGTTCTTCATTCTTTGATAAGATTTTTCAGAAGACGATTCTCACAGTGGATGATTTGAAACGAATTTACGACGTCGTAGCTACAAAAAGGAGGCAAAATGGTTGTCATGCAATCAAAATTGCTTATAACTCATTAACTAGTTTATTTATTTATTTTAAAAAATAGCGACTCTGTTGTTTATCAGCAACTCTATCTCCCCCTCCCCCCAGAGTCGAATTTTTTCTGCGCCACTGCATTATAAGAAATTTTTTCTCCCTCTCTCCCAGCCACTGTTTTGAATCGAAAACTTGATGTATAAAGCCACTATCAGATTCACCAACATTTCGAAAGATGTTTCAGTGAACACTTGATTTCCTCCAACTTTTCGCGAAATATCCTCCCAACACCCAGTGTGATAGCAAACAGCAATGTCCCACAACTTTTATCTGCAGTTCCAGAAAAGTCTCCGCTAGCCGAGACTTTTCATCGAACATCGAGCATTTCAACGATAAGCGATTGATAGGAATAGGCGATAAATATTAACGGCTGGTATTATTAGTACTGCTTTTCCTCCGATTTTTTTTCCAAGGCAATTGTAACCTTTTTCTCTCTTTGAACGGAAAAAATTTCTGTTTAAAATCAGCTGAAAAGTTTGTTGCTCGTAAAGTTTGTGTATCTTATAGTCTCTAAAGACAGAAGAAAGTTTAGTTTCTTTGATAGATTACACGTTTTCAGGAATGTATTAACAAGTGATCTTTCCTTTGAGTATTATCAGTTCTAACAAAACTATTTTTACTTTCTTCTATCTTTACGGAAGAAAATATTGGATTCGTGAAAATTTTCGAAATCCAGTTATTGACGGATTTATCCGTTTTAGAGATCAAAGATCCCTAGTTTTTAGTAAGAACAAGTTTTTACAAAATATCTCTCTGTGTATATGTGAATCTGTGACTCTGCCTATATGTGATATAAATTTTGTGGACGGTCTATCTCAAGAACTAATGCACGGAATGTAATAAAAATTTATATTCAGTTAGTCCCTGATACAAATTGATACTGATTAGTTTTTGTTGCAAATCACTCAACAGATGGCGCTTCTTTTTGCGCTGCTTTTTTTTTTTTTTTTTTTTTTTTACGATTAACGCAACAGCTATATCTGAAGAACTAAGGCACGGATATCAACCAAACTTCAGATTTAGTCAGTACTTAACATGAATTGATATTGTATTCGTTTCTGTGTAAATCGCTCAACAGATGGCACTGGTATGTTGCATTTTTCACGATTTTTGCAATAGCTTTATCTCAAGAAGTATCGCACGGAATTTAATTAAAAATTATAATCAGGTAGTTCTTGATATAGACTGATAGTGATTAGTTTTTGATGCAAATCGCTCGACAGGTGCGCTGCTATGGTGCATTTTTTTACGATTTACGCAACAGCTATATATCTATAACTAATACACGGATTTTCTTTAAACTTCAGATTCAGTTAATTCTCAACATGAATCGATGTTGTTTGCATTTTGGTGTAAATTGCTCACCAGGTGGCACTGCTATGTTGCATTTATCTTGTTTTGCGCAATAGCTCTATCTCAGGTTCTCAGGTGCACGAATTTTCATCAAACTTTAGATTCAGTAAATCCGAGAAATGAACTAGTTTTCTTCATGTTTTGTTGTCAATCTCCTAATATGTGGCGCTGCAATGCTGAATTTTTCACAATTTCTGCAATAGCGCTATTTCAAGAACTAATCAGCGAATTTTACCAAACTTCAGACTCAGGTATAGCTTGATAAATATTGTTGCTGTTTATGGTTTGGTATAAATCGCCCAACAGGCGGGGCTTTTATGTTGCATTTTTTCACATTTCCGCAATAGTCTTATTTTAAGAACTAATGCAAGGAATTTCTTGTCATTAAAATCTTTACAATGATCATAAATTGCTATTTAATTTTGGCACTGAGATAGCAAATTTTGACGCATTAAGAATGTATTCGAAAAAAAAAATTTTCTCTCTCAGCAGCTCAAAATTTTCCTAGACATTTTCAGATTCATTTTTTAAAATAAAAACATGAAAATTGCTATGAGATAATTTTTGAAGATTCATGTTATAAGATGCCCTATGACTTCATCTTTCACTGAATTCATTAGAATTTGATTTATCGACAACTATTTTCTCAGCATGACCCTTTTTTTCGTTCCCAGATCTCCCGCTTTGGAAAATTCGGTTCAAAAAACAAACTTTGACTGCGTTTTTTGTAATATTTTTTGCATTTATCAAAAAATCGCAGTCATGGACCTAATATAGTTTCTAAATAAGAGAATTTCCCAGTTTGGTGCGATTGAGAGCAAAAGTGAATCTTAAAATAAATCAGAAAAAGAAAGTTTTTGGATTGCCACATCCGACTAGTTAATATTGTTGTTTGGAAATTATCAAACATTTTGCTAAAAGACAACATTGTTACACTATTATTGTTTTCTAAACAATAATATTTTTTACAATTATTGTTTAAAAATTATCAAATAGATGGGGCCGTGCCCCCCCCCCCCCTAGAAAAATTCTCTAGTTACACCTATGGCAAATTTTGACATAATTTTACAGAAACAGTTTTATTGCTTTTTGAAGATATCAATGTATGCTATTCTGGCATACAATCTATGATTGCAACTCCAGAGGATTTTATTTGGACTGCACTTCTGCTAATCCATAAAGAACTATTGAGAATGTCTGCTGTCAGTTTTTTTGTGCAAAGTTCTAAATGATGCATTATTAGCTTACTTTTGACCTGGGATTTGCACATTGTTCCATGGCTTGCACATAAGGATGGTGGAACTGCTGTTAACTCATATTTTCCGATATATTCTTTGAAATTTATATCAGGACGCGAACGGCAAAAAAAGACAAGACAGTTAAACTACTTTTTATCATCCTTTATTTCTATAACCCCTTCTGCATTCGCAACTTTTACTTTGCAACAACAGAGCTTTGCAACTTTATCATTGTTTTACACAATTTTAATTTTCTTTGAGAAAAAATAACCTCAAAAATTCTTTGTTCTATTAATAATACGTTCATTAATTTTTTTTTTTGTATTCTTGTGAACTAATGCATAGCATTCTCGAACCATTAATATTTATGTAAATACAGTCGAGCCTCTATATAACGAAATCCATCGTTCCAGTAAAAAATTCGTTATATAGAGAAATTCGATGTATAGAGAATGATGTTAAAAATAGTATTTAATGTGTGAAATTTGAAAAAATATTATTTTTGATCTTTTTAATTAAGAATTTGAAATGTTTAAAAGTATATAGTAACCTAACATTTTATTTCTTACTTATTTAAGCAGTTTCAAAAAAGAGAAAAGACATTTATTTGAAAGCTTAATGAAAATCAAATAAGGAAGACTTACATAAATTTCAGAGGAAGAAATCTGTAATTTTTTGTTGTTTTGATTTTAAAATTACAATTGTTACGCTCTCAAAAAAAATTCTCAAATTTTAGCAAGGAATGAAAAATTGTAGTTGATATTTTCCTCCATTTGAAGGTCTCTTTTATGTGCTCTCATTGATTCCTCTCTTATATGTGTAACAATTCAATTGACTGTGTTTTGAGAAGGATGTTGAAAGGTGTGTGAGAGGTGGGATGAACTTGTTAGATTTAAAGAATAAGGAGAGAAGTAATATTTATAAATAAAAAAAAACCTCTCCACTGAACGATAAATCAAAAATAAGTGATGGAAAATTGATTCCATATGATTTCGAAGCTTTTTTAAAACTGAATAAATTAAGATCAATTTATGAAAAAATTCGTTATATGGAGATAGATATTTCGCTATATAGAGTCTGTTTTTAATGTAATCATGCGAAAAGGGGACCATTCTTATAGAGGTCTGCACGGGCCGAAATTTCCAGGCCCGGGCCCGGCCCGAAAGTAAAAATTTCGGCCCGGGCCCGGCCCGGCCCGAAAGTTAAAAGTTCGGCCCGAGCCCGGCCCGGCCCGAGCAAAGAAAATAATGGCCCGACCCGGCCGGCCCGAAAGTTAAAATTTCGGCCCGAGCTCGGTCCGGTCCGGAAAAAATTTTAAATTTCGGCCCGAACCCGGCCCGGCTCGAGTGAATTTCTATAGAACAATGATGTATTCATTTTGCATGGATAAAAGAAACTTTCAGTTTTCAGTAAAAAAAAAAAAATCCGTCATAATCATGTTTTTTTTGTGTGTGTTTAATTCTGTTTTAAAACGCCTAGTAATCTACGATTCTTTAAAAGGAATAAATTCTAATGTTTAATTGTAGAATAATGACGGCTTAAAAGTATATGCTTTTTTTGCAGAAATTTTTGGACAAAGCCAAATATTACCGATTTATAAAAAGTCGAGAAAAGTATTTTCACATAGGAAGATTCAATAGGAACTGATTATTTTGGTCCATGAAAACTAGGAAGAATGGAATCAGTCTCGGAAAGAAAGTCTTCTTCGAAAAGAAAAAAAAAAGTTAGGCCCGGCCCGATACTCCAGCAAAAAAATTAAGGCCCGAGCACAGCCCGGCCCGAAAAGATTAGTGACTAGGCCCGGCCCGGCCCGGCCCGGCCCGGCCCGAAAGGATTAGTGACTAGGCCCGGCCCGAGTCTTTAGAAGTAAGGCCCGAGCCCGGCCCGGCCCGAATGCCATTATTGGAAATCGGCCCGAGCCCGGCCCGTGCAGACCTCTACATTCTTATTAAAAATTCGTTATATGGAGAAATTCGATGTATGGAGTTTCGTTATATAGAGATTCGACTGTATTTTTTTTAAGGGTGCATTCGAAAAAATGCTTTTCCACCTTCAGCAGCTCGAAATTTTCCGATACAATTTCAGACACATTCTTAAAAATAGAAACATGAAATTTGTTGAGGGGATTTTTGAAGGGATGTATAAGGTGCCGTGTGATGTCTTTTTACGCTCAATTCATTAGAATTTGATTTATAAGCAATTAACTTCTCAGGAAGACCCTTTTTTTCGTTCCCAGATTTCCGACTTCGGAAAAATCGGTTCAAATTGCCGTTTTTGATTGCTTTTTTTGCAATATTTTGTGCACTTATCAAAGAATTGACCTTCACGGCACCTTGTGCACTTTCTAAATAAGAGAATCATTGAATTTCATGTGTTTGAGAGCAAAAGTGAATTCAAAAATAAATCGGAAAACAAGCAGTTTGAATCGAAATACACCCTTAAATGGAATTTTTATCTGTCCCCTTTCAATCCTTTCTCCCCTCCACATTCGCGGGTCCCGGATGCATTTTCAGAAAGAATCACGTTTTGAGCACGAGCCTTGGCGAGTTGGCGAAAGCGAGAACGTTCAGCTAGCTGCATCACCAAACAGAAAATAAACTAAGTTCAAATGTGCCATAAAACATATGATTAGTAGAATTATATTTATTACAAGAGAATCTTTACTACTGTTTTTAATTAACTTCTTGATTTCTTCGAACATAGCGAGTTAAGGAAATAATATTTTTGAATTGTGAAAAAAAAAAAAAAAAAAAAAAAAAAAAAAAAAAAACTTTAGATGTTCTGTGAAATTTAAAGCATTTTAATCTGAAAAGGCTCTTTGTTTTAAAATATGTTTTAATCTTAGACAACGGTGAATAACATTTCCTCATATTGTAGTCTTTGTTTGATAACATTTACGGAAAATCAAATGAACAATAAGCGCGATCTTTTTGCAGAAGGAAGGGTTGTTATTCGCTAGGCGTTTGACGTCGCAAACAAGAAAGGGTGCGTAGCATTGACTTCATCTCCGCGCCAATCGTTGTTTTGGCGATAAGGTGCTCAAAACGTGATTCTTTCTGAAAATGCGTCCCGGATATGAACCGTTTCTTTTCTCATTCTATAAAAATTTTAAATACTAATATTTATACATATATTTTTTTAAACAGTTTTTTTTTTCATGCCGCTTTCAAAGCTTTCCCCTTCTCTTCCCTACCCTCCCCAATCGCGAGTCCCGAATGTCCACTGATGTTTTTCTCATTCTATAAAAGTTTTAAATAGTAATATTTATATGGAAATTTTTTTCCTTCTCCATTTAATCCTTTTCCCTCCCCCTCCCAATCGCGGGTCTCGGATGTCCACAAATGTTTTTCCCATTCTATAAAAGTTTTAAACATTAATATTTATACATATTTTTTCTTATTTATTGTGAAATTGAATTTTTTTCCTCGCCATTTTCGACTTTTTCCCCTCCTCTGAGAGCAGAAAAACACAATGATAAACCTACGAGTCAACCATTGGTGATATTAATTTTTGGCTTATGCGCCACTTCACTTCCGGCACACATGGATCAATAGGTTCCCTATTTCTACTTTTGTATAAAATAAATGAATTTTACCTCGTGGTTGATACCTTAGGGTTTTGTTGGGAGATCGGCTCTTGGATTATTAATTTTGAGACACAGCTATCGCGAAAATAGGAAAGGTTCAGCGTAAGCAAGAGTTAATTGTTGATTTTCATGAGCACCTAATGAAGTACCACTTTATGTCAAGGTGTATTAGAATGTGAAGTTTGATGACATTTTGCGAATTAGTTCTTGCGATATCTCTATCGCTAAAATCATGTAAATCTTGAAAAATGCAATATAGCACCGCCGCTTATTGAGTAGTTTGCATCTTAACCTAATCTTCAACAACATATGTTTATGCTGAGCTTTATCTGAAGTTTGATAAAAAAAAATGTCTATTAGCTTTTGAAATAAAGTTATTACAAAAATCGTAAAAAAAACAGCATAATAGCGTCACCTAGTGGGCAATTAATACCCTAACCTAACCAGAAACAATTTATGTCAATTTCCAACCGAATCTGAAGTTTGAAGAAATTCGTGTATTAGGTAGTACTTGAGAAAGAGCTATTGCGATATTCTTCCCTAATAGCATGCATGGTCACAGTGACGCCACAGTGACATCACTGTGAGTCACTTTCGTCACATCACATCTGTGACCAAAATGCCACCACTCATTGACGTCACATTGTGACTGAGATGTGACTTTCTTAAAAATCTTTAGAAATTTATAAATAACCTTCAAAACATGCTATTTACTTTAAAAAACATGTTTCTGCTAATTTAAAAATCGTCGCTTTTGTCACAGTTTCGTCACAATGTTAATGTCAAATTAGTCACAAATGACACATTTTTCACAAATTTGTCACATTGTGACTACTTTGTGAAACGTCACAAAAGAGCTCTAAAACGGCCATAACGACTTCACATTTTAGTCATTGTGACTTCACATCGACAATCGATGGTCACAAAGTCACAATGCGATTTCACAACGACGTTGCAGTGACGTGACCATGCTTTACGGGTTGTAAACAGCAGCACAGCAGCGTCTGTAGGGTAATTTACATAAAAAACTAATCAGCATCAAATTATTTAAAGGTAAATTTTATTTTGAATTTAAAATTTTATTGAAATATGGCCTGGCCAGATAGAAGTATGCCCTCTGTACCTGCACAATGCATCGTATGCGTAAGCGCGTTAGTTGAAAAGGAACTGGAGATTAAAAAAAAAATATATTTTAGGCTTCGGTTTTTTTTTTTTTTTTTTTTTCCAAACGTTGTTTGTCTGGGCTCCGGAGTGCAGTAATTATAAAATCCGATGTATTTCGACTACTATTTAACACTTTAATTGCCAATCACGCAATATCGCTTGATGAAAGTTCTCAGTAAAAGGGCGATCACGCGTAATCGCGTGGACGTCAGTATCAAGTTTCTAAGCCGAATAGTGACCGCTGGTCACTGCGAAACGGCGCGTAATGTTTATATTGGACAATAGAAGAGGAGATCGACTTTCGGGGGGGGGGGGGGTGAGGATGATTAATTCAAATTTTCAGCTTGGCAATGAACGCGGTAAATATTCTTTAAAAACAAAGAATTACCGGAGCTGCAATTAAGCAAATTAAGCACTGATAAAAATTTATTCACACAAAAATATGCTTTAAGGGTGTTCTCAACTACTCCGCTCAACTAGCGGCAAGCGTTTTGACACATTTACAAATTCATTTTTTAACGGAAAGATATAAAATTGGATTGCCTGTCTATGGAAGCGATTTGGAATCGATCTTATTTTTCCATTTTGTGATAATTAAATTACCTATCGAGTTGTAAGCAATTTCGACCACGTGATCATTCGTTTTTCTCCTGCTTTTCGACCGGTTTTTCTGCTTTCGTCGGGAAATGTGCTCAAAAGTATCAACTTTGAAGGCTTGTTATGAAAAATCTATTGTGTTTTTTAAAAAAAAATAATAAAATTGAGTGCAATTAGATAGTTTCTGAATAACAACACATCTTATTTTCATGCATTTCCGAACAAAAATAAATTAAAGCATATGTCACAAAGTTGCCCCTTTTCATTTACAAACACCCTTAAGAAACTGAACAATTTATAGTATTGAAATGGAATTTTGCACCAAAAGACGAAATGCGTGCCTAAATGCCGAATTTTTTATGGCCAAATAAAAATCAAGACTTTCTTTTTATTTTCATTGTAAATTCCTAATATTTTACATTGCGATTTTAATGCATTACAGCACATCACCATTTTAACTAGAATTTGCCGCCGTTGTTCAAGTTGTAGACATACAAAGTGTTATTTTGTACATTTGTTTCGTTGAATTGATCGCCCGTGTCACCTTTTCAAAAAGGATCTGGAGCTGCCACTGACCTTATCCTGTTGATCAATGTCGCTTGATTCGGCGAAACCGCGAGAATACGCTGTGCGACGTTCCCCCGTCGCGCTCTTTTGGCAAGGATAACCCAATTATCCGGCCGTGAATGGGGCGTCCCGGGCGAGCCTGACACTTCGCGTGACATCCGAGTTGAATGCAGCGCTGATTGGAGGGGCGTGATCAAAGAGCAGTGGCTGCCGGCGGCAAATTGAGTTAACGTCGCCCTGGCCGCCCTTCGTTTTTCTCCGCATTGTTTGTTGCTAATGGAGGGTTGCTTGGAATTCAGTGAGCAGTCACTCGCCAATTTCGTGTCTTTGCGGGCCAAGATAGCGACGTTCGAAATCATCATTGCTAGCAACAGAAGCATTTTTTAAGTTCGGCAGGATAAGGCAATTGGCCTTTTTTAAAAATCAATCTTTCTTTTTCTTTTTTTCTATTTTTAATTGAATGTTTAAATTTGGTTTACCTATATATTAATAAACTACATAAATAAGTTAAAATAATACAAATATTCCTTTAAAAAAGTATGAAAAATAAATGCAAGAAAAAACACTTAATTTAAGAAGGACAAAAAAATCTAGGTTCAGTAATAGTCCGAGAGCCGACAGCACAAAAACCTAAGATATCGAGCACCCCCCCCTTTTTTTATGGAAATACCCTCTAATTAATATATTTTTCAATAGGAACAACCTTTCTGACTCTGTTGATTTGCTTCAAAAATTATTTATTTTCACAAAAAGTTCATGTGGTGCCCGTGGGGCTCTTCGAAGTACTGACTGAGAATGGCTAATCTAAAGAAAGGATTTGCTGTAATAATGCCCTTAGAAGCGATGCAAATATAATAGCCCAAGGGACGACCGCACAAAACTCTAAATCATCGAGCACAAGAAAAAATCCTTTATATTATGGAAGAGTAGTCATAGGGGAATCAAATGGTCGATGTCTGCCAGAAGCGAAGGGGTGGATAAGCCAAAAATTAATACCACTAGTGGTTTACTCGTAGGTTTAACAATGTGTTTTCTTGTACCCAGTTTTTCGTGTTTTCATACTTTTGATTGTCGGTCCGATGAGCAATGGGAAGCAACCTATTAGCCCACCTACCCCGAACCGCACACGTTGACCTCATCGACGCAGAGACTCAAGGGACTCTGTGCGGTCCGAAGCGTGTTCGGGTCTTTTTTCCCTTGTTTTTTTTCTAGTGACAGTACGCCTCTTTATTAGGTGTATTTGGACTCTGTCCGCACGAGCTACCGGACCCGCTCCAATGGGACAGCCCATGAAGCATTTTTTTTTTTCTTTTTTTTGGGGTACGGTAGAAAGGCGGGATCTCGTCACCACCAGCAGCGATTCGACTGCCTTGCATTTCGGCCCGAAAATTCTCTCTTCTCTGGAACTACTTAGTATTTCGGCCATTTTAGTTTTGGTTATTTATTTTTCTAAATCTCCCTCAAAATTGTCCCCCCTGTTGTCTGCTAAGGACATGCCACCGTCTCGGCTCAAACATTTTTGTCCCAGCCCCATTTCACTTGGCACGGCAAGTGGGGGTGATGTGCGGTGCCAAACTCAGTACTTTCAAAAAGGCAATAAACTACTAAGTCCAGCAACCGTTAGCCACAATCAGCCGACCTCGGCACTTGTCTGCGTCGATCGCCCCCACTCTGCCAGCTAAAATTCCATCATGTACGCTAATGGCACCTGGTGCATGTAAAATCCGTCGTGGGTGCAAAGTCCTCCAGGTTACCTATGAATTATACCTCTGGAGGTGCCTTGCCAGGTGAAGGTCTCGTCATCTGATCAAGGCTCTAAATTACGAGACCTTGCGAAGTCATGTGCAGTTCATCATTTATTGCCGCTTTGCGACAATTAGGCGGTCGTCCGCCCCGATACAAGGTATCTAACCCGTTAAGCTGAGATTATTAACTCGGCAGGTAGGGGCCTGGTCATCGGTTAGAAAGAAAGAAAGAACCTACGAGTGAGCTATAGTTGAATATATATATGTCATACAATATATTTTGTATATTAGATTGGAGGAGGAGGAGCCTCTGTCTCGTTAGTATTACTTTATAAGTTTACTTAAACATGAAATAAAGAGATAAGAAAATTGTTCGCTTACCTCATTTATGGTCAGGGGCGTAAATCCCGGGGGGGTATGGGGGGTGCGGCACCCCCCCCTCGAGAAAATCAGTCGGGAAATTTTGCATTTGATCGGTAAAACAATACATTTAATTGAAAAAAAAAATGGTATTTATCTATAAAAACTTATAAATTGGACAAACAAAAAAAATTCAGTCGGGAAATGTGCATTTAGTCGGGAAAATGTTATTTACTATAAAGACTTAGAAATTGGAAAAACGAAAAAATCAGTCGGAAAAATTGCCGTTCGATAGGAAATATATATGTTTAGTTCGAAAAATGGTATCTACTTATAAAAACTTACAAATTGGGAAAATGTTCGTTTAGTCGGGAAAAAAGTTAGTTACTTTGAGGACTTACAAATTGGAAAATTGATAAAATCAGTCGGTAAAATTGCCGTTCAATAGGGAATATCTATGTTTCGTCGGAAAAATGGTATCTACCTATAAGTATTTACAAATTAGAAAAAATGTTCGTTTAATCGGGAAAAGGTTATATACTATCAGGACTTACAAATTGGAAAATTGAAAAAATCAGTCGGAAAAATTCCCGTTCGATAGGAAAAATGTATGTTTAGTCGGGAAATTGGTATCTACCAATAAGGACTTACAAATTGAAAAAGTGAAAAAGTCAGTTGGAAAAATTCCCGTTCTTTCGGAAAAATGTACGTTTAGTCGAATATACATATATATATATATATATATTAAATTATAAAGATTTATTAATTAAAGAAATTTTTTATTGTAGCTTTTAATTAGAAGAAAAGGAAAAAAACAATTTTGAATAAAGAAAATTACATAAATTTGTTAAAAGTCAGAAATATATCAGATTTTCTTTTTTTGATAAAACTATGCAATTGGTTTGTCGAACACTGTGAACTCAAAAACCTCGATATGACGAAAAAATACTTAGATACATACCCAAGCGATGTTAATATTATATGAAACCTTGATATTTTGATTAAAAAGCTTGATATTCCAATTTTTTCATACACTTTGACTTCAAAGTATCAGGATTCTGCTGTAATGTCAGAATTTTTTTTACTTTGGTGTGGAAGTTTTAATATATGCTGATTTAAGTGATGAAACTTGTACTTTTTCTCTAACTTTAAATTTAAATAGAAATTTGTATCACTGAATTTAGGTGATATCCGAGAAAATTCAAAAATGAATTGCAAATATTTAGTGCGTTTCCTCGTCAGTCTGGATATTTTCCAAGCTACAAGAATTTAACTTTTAATCGAATATAATTATGGTTTTATTTTTACTATTAACTATTTTTTAATATGAATTTGTTTACTTTACGTAATTTTAATGAAAATTGAAAACACCCAAATACTTTGAATTTTTACTGCGAATTAATCTGGATATTTTTCAAACTTAATGACTTTACTTCTATCGGAAATAATTCGTTCATTTTCTTTTTCCTTAATCAATTGTATTAGATTTTTTTTTCATATTATTATAACTACATTTTGTCTAGTCGAAAAAAACAGAAATGACACCAAATTTTTACGCAGAGTTAAATTATGTCATTAGAAAGAGTTAAACTTAAATTAAAAAAAAAAAAAAATTAGAAAACGTACTATTGACAAATTTGTCGTCTTTAAAATAGTCTTCGAGAAATCAAATTTCGATTTTACTCATAAAAGAAACGCTAAAATGATTTTCAACTGATTGCTAAATATTAAAGAGATAGAATTTTGTTTTCTCTTCCAGGCAATGCTTTGGCATTGGCACACTCCAGATAACTACTAGAATTCTTACCATGTATCATTTACAAAACAAAACTATGTTTGCGCTACGATGGTCATTCCTACGAATCCCTTATAACCAATCTTCTTAATATCTAAATCTTATTTTAAAGCAAAATTTGAAATCTTCAGCACGAAAACTGAACCTTCATAACGATTTTAAATTCTACCAGGACAATGACCCCAAGCACACTGCTCTGAACGTTAGACTCTGGCTGCTATATAACTGTCCTGAAATAATAAGAACACCACCACAATCTCCAGATTTAAATCCCATAGAGAATATTTGGCAAGAATTCGCAAACACACCATTTCTTCAAAACAACAACTAAAATCGGTGCTTCAAGAAGAATGGGGTAAAATCACTCCAGAAATCACAAAAAAATTAGTCGAATCCATCCCAAAAAAATTAAATCATGTTTTAAAAGTAAAAGGAAATCCAACAAAATATTAAAACCTTTTAAAAAGTAAAATCTTTGGATAAATATTTGATGGTAAAGTAAGTGTCCCATCACTTATGTGAGCCATTTTTTGCTCCGTTCTGAACAATTGTATTTTTACTAAATTAATATTTTGACAAAATGTATGTTATGTAATAATTGTTACTAACTTTAAATATGAAACACACCCAAAAAATTTTTGCACATGTTTGTTTATTTATTTTATTGCAGTTTCTTTTTATAAAGCACAAGTGTCCCATCACTTTTGAGAGACACTGTATGTGTGTGTATATACACATACATACGTATGTATAAAATAGTCGGTATTTTATTTTTCGTAGCACTCAGAAATTTTCCTTCTTGGAGTCGGAAATTTATGAGTCTACACCCCCCCCCCCCCCTACACAAAAAGGATGGTTTACGCCCCTGTTTATGGTCCCCACAGATCATTCAAGGCACGAGCAGACGCTATAAATCCATATTCGAAGAGCGTAGTAGAAGCTGCGGTAATATACTAAAAAATATTATTAGCGGTGTATTGTGTATTATTTCAGAGTCATATCAAGGTGAATATCTTTCTTTTGGATTTAATATTTAATATAGTAAACACACATTATAAAATTCTCTGGGCTATACATAATTAGATAGGAGAGGTAAAAAGGCATCTCTCACATCAAACTGCATAGTGGAATATAGAAAAGTCAAAGGGATACAAAGTTCATGAAACATCTACAGTTCTTTAATTGTCCGAAAAGGAAAGAACAATGCAAACCGCAGAGTGGAGAAATTTGGGCTTGGTAGAAATGAAATAAAATAAAAAGTCTCTTGACTAAAGTGTCTGAATTCTTGTTTCGATGATTCGTATATCCAATATGAGCCACTAGTGGTATTAATTTTTGGATTATGCACCACTTCACTTCCGGCAGACATGGATCATTAGATTCCCCTATTACTACTCTTCCATGAAATAAAAAGTTTTTTCTTGTGCTCGATTACTTAGGGTTTTGCGCGGTCGGCTCTTAGAATTCAGTTATCAACATTTTCGCAATTCTGAACCCCCCTCTCCTTCTTCAGATACCATTCGTTATCATCTCTCGAACACACCCCTCCTCCGGTAACGATATCGTTATCAAAGCGTTATTTTGTTTTCTGATTTTTAGAATTTGTTTGTTTGGAGGGTGATACAGAACTGGTTACATTTATTTTTCGCACGCTTTATGGTCGAAGTCAATAAAATATCACTATTTATCTAATAACACTTAAAAGACAGACAATTACTATTTAAAAGTATTTTATAATAGATTTTTCTTACACAATGCATTCAACGTTAATAATGTCTTGTTGCACTTTCCGAGAACGGAGGAGGGGTGAGGGGTAGATGGAAATTCTTATCAATAAAATTAGTGGACAATATTTTTTCTCTTTTATTTATTAATTTAACTCAAGCTTCATTTCAAATATACTTCGCATATGATTGCTTGAACCGTGATTACATATATGCATACACATATGAAGAAGAACAGGAATGTCAAACATTGGGGTATTTCATATTATAAAATTAAATATATATATATATATATATATATATATATTTTTTTTTATAATTTAGTGATTTGATTTTAATAATAACTTTGTATTTTCATAAAAACAGATAAGAGACCGAAAAAAATGCATTTAGTATGTCTGCAAAACTGTAAAAGGGCTTCAAAACTAAATTAGATTTTTGAACAGAATTTCATTTGTATTTTCGGAACAGAAATTCCTTTAGTGACCTTGGAATCTTTTCCAGGGGAAGCCAAAATGTTTTAAGGGGACTGAGCCCTCTCTAGCACCTCCTTAGCCACGACCCTGAATTAGAGGTCTGCACGGGCCCGGGCTTGGCCCGTGGCTCGTACCCGGCCCGGCCCGCGGGGCGGGCCGGCAGAATCGTTTCGAATTTTCTAACGGGCCGGGCAGGCAGATTTAGAATAGTTTTTTCAACGGGCCGGGCCCACAAACAACATAAACGGGCCGGGCCGGGCCGGGCTGGCAAAAAAATTGAACGGGCCAGACGGGCCGGGCCGATAAAAAAATTTTCGGGCCTACCGGCCCGTTCTGAAGATTTAGGCACAAACGATAAAATATGAGCTATTTTCAACGAAAATGGTTTTCACGAAAATAAGTATAAATGTAGCCATAGTTTGACAGCATCAATATAAAAATGCACAGTGTATCGGCATCGGAGAATTACATTATGTGTAACCCGTTTTAATATTTTTTAGCTGACATATGCCGGTCCGAGATCACGCTTGCATTATTTTTCTACATATAGACTGGCCGGACCGGTACTAGACTTAATTATTGGCAGAAAACATGATTTTTAAAATTATTAACAGCGATAAAGAACTTATGTTAACTTAGTCTTCGGATATATACTTCTTGATGATTTTAAAATTAATTTTTCAATAATGCGAAAGTTTGACACATTTTCTGATTAATTTTAAATTGTAAAAGTATAAAAGTGATAAGCCTAACTATTGAAGGGATTTGGAATCGAATAGCGTTTTTCATTTTTGGTAAACAAAATATTTGTATAACCTTGTTGAGATATAATAGTTTCTCAAATGATTGCAGGTTTTTCTCCCTTCCCTTGCTATTGCTTCCGGAAATTCTATTCAAAACGCTAATTATGACAGTATTTTATTTGTTTGCAGTATTCTTAAATTGCTTGTATTAAAAAATGGATAACGCCATCGATTATATAGTTTCTGAATAAAGATATCTGCTAATCTTATGCGTTTCTGAAAAAAAAATGAATTTAGAAATGTATCAGAAAGAAGCTTCTTTGAATTTAAGGATATCTGCTAATCTTATGCGTTTCTGAAAAAAAAAAAAAATAAAAAATAAAAAATAAAATGAATTTAGAAATGTATCAGAAAGGAGCTTCTTTGAAATTAAGGATGAATTTGGATTTGAAATCTATAATAAAATGATATAGATATATATTTATAAATCTTCTTTTATTAAACAGCTTCAAAATTAACGATGTTTTTAGCTTTCTTTCTTTTTTCTTTTATTCTAAACCATATTAATTTTTAATGAATCTTTATTCGAATGTTGAAAGCCTAAGAATCTAAGTAATCATTAATGTTGTTAATGTGTATTTGCTGTAAAATAATTCCATTAGATGTATATGCAGTATTCTTTAAAGGAATCTAGTTATATGATAAAAATCTGAATTTTTTAGAAATCATATAAATTGTAACGGGCCAAAACGGGCCGGGCCTGTTTTCGCTGATTTTTGCACGGGCCGGGCCCGGGCCTGGAAATTCCGGCCCGTGCAGACCTCTACCCTGAACTTATACCTAACCTTAAATTAAACTAAACTAAAACCTCCTTAGCTAAGACCCTGAATATATACCTAACCTTAAATTAAACTAAACAAAACGTTAAAGATAAATAACCTTATACTTTAAAATCTATGCAAATTTTAAAAGTCGCCAAACTGGCGCTTTTGCACTGAGCTTGGCTCGCCTGATCCACAACATTGAGTTGAATAGGTTGATATTTGGGAGGAACTTCTTTGGCAGGAATTCAAATTTATTCTTATTATTTTGCTCTCGCGCATCCTTTTAGAATCGAATTATGTCCTGAATCGAACGTGATACGGATGTTTTCTCGCTCACGTAGAAATCCCCTTTTTGAATTAGGGGTGGGCTGCAAATAAGGCACAAAATATTTGAAAATCAAATCTTTTGCCTATGCCTTGTTCAGTTAAGAGGAAGAAATTTGATGAAATTAAAATGCAAGCTTCCTGCCGTCGAAAAGCAAAAACTTTGAAGAGTTCGCTTCTCGTAATTTGTTTTGAATTAAACCAATTTTAGAGCGGTTGTCTCCTCATAAGGACACGAATGTGACATTTAAGTGCCCTGGGCACAAACTAGATACGTGAGCGCGGATTCTACGAATCTCCGTTTAGAGGGGTGGTGGTGGTGGGGGGGGGGGGCAGTCTTGGCTCTTTTTTTTTGGGGGGGGAGGGGGACACATCTCGTAAGGGGTCTCAGGAGTCTCACTTTTTACTTGGTGTACAATTTAGCAACACGTCACCTTTAATTTTTTTTTCTTACTCCATAAATCTTAAATTTATAAAATTTTTAATATATGGAAATTAATATGTCTTCAAATAATTTTTTTAATATTCTGTATTGATTTTTTAAAAAATATTTGTGTTTTTTTATTTACCTTTAGTTTTGATGAAAAATTAAAAATAATTTTTTGACTTGCATCCACTACGCACAAGATTGTAAGAAAACGGGCTTAAGAGCCTCCAAAAGTATTGACAATGATGTAAAATTAATGTAACTTGAACTTATACTTCATTTTTAAGCAATTTATTTATTTATTAATTTTAATTTGTCAATTTTCAACAAAAAATATTTTTTTGTTTTTTGTTTTTTGAAAATTTTATAATCTAAATTTAAATTTTAAATAAATAAATAATTAAATTGTTTAAAAATGAAGTATACGTTCAAGGTACATTAATTTTATATCCTTTTAAATACTTTTCGGGGGCTCTTAAACCAATAGTTTTGTTACAATTTTGCGCGCAATGGATGCAAGTCAAAAAATTATTTTAAATTTCTTCATCAAAATTAAATACAGTGAAACCTCCAAATAAGGGACACTCCGAATAAGGGACACCTCTATTTAAGGGACAAAACTTCTGGTCCCAGTCCCTTGATATAGGACGTGTAATGCATTTACCTCTGAATAAGGGACACTCGATTTAAGGGACACTTGAAAATGAGATTAAAGGGGCTGGTTTTTGCATTTTATGCAATGAAGTAGTCTGTGGTGAAAATTAAAATACATATTTTTGTGAACTTATCAAATAAATAGACAGTCATGTTGATACAGAGTATTCGACATCAGTGCGTTTATCCGCATTGAAAGTATTGCTGAAAATTGTGAGGATTATTCTGAAAGTGGAGAATAAAAGAAAATTGTGAAACAAAAACAATTCGCGTTTGTAATGACCGAAAGATGGCGTTGTATAGACCTGATAATCGTTTGTTTACGTAGTGCTTGCTGTTTGTTCCATGCTGTAGCATAGCGAAACCCGTTTAAAGAGCTATTTAAAGTGCAGTTTTTTATCTTTTTTATTTAATTATGGGAGATAAATAACAAATACCGACAATTTTAGAACTTCTAGATGCTGGAAAATTTAGTAATTGCTTTAGAGAAGCTGAAGCAATTATTGATTCAAAGAGATTAGTAATCTGCGGCATTAAACAATGCAAAGAAGAACAAATAGAGATTGTAGGCTCGTGTTTACAAACAAGCCAAACAAAAGGAAATCCTCATATTATTTCAGGTTTGCTAGTAAAGGAAAACAAAAATTTGAAAATAAAAATTTTTCTTGCTTTTGCAAAGCTGGAGCAAGCGAATCATGCAAGCATTGTGTTGCTGTCATGTTATTTTGCCATGAGTAAGTCAAATGTAATTTTTATATTATAGATCTAAACTTTGTGTATAAAATTTTGATTTTAGATAATTTTAATACAAAGAACCCAACGTTGCATGCGTTATAGAACTGTTTATTTATTTATTATAGAACTGTTTATTTATTTATCGGCCTTTTAAACACTGATTTCAGTGGAAGATGCTCACGGTATCAGTTCTATTTCGTTTCAGACTTTGTCCGCGAGAGGGCGTCTATTTCATTTCAAACACGAATACAGATGCTTTAAGGCTGTACTCAAATAAAAAAAAGCAACTTTTAAGACTAGTCGTTGGGGGCCACCGTAATACTTACCCATCATGGGTATGTATATGAAAATAAAACATGTGAAAACTATTTATACAATGCATTGCAATTCATAAACAAAATTTAAATATTGTTAATATGCGTAGTAATGCTCTATTAAAGAACTGCTGATTACCGATATCGACAAATTATATAAAACGCCAAACTACTCAAGTAGTACCGAACTGCGTAAAAGAAACATCCTTATAACTCCAAAAATAATAACTCTATTAACTAACAATTAACTGCATCGGATTAAGCGTCTCATTTCCAATTAAAATATACCTCTGAATTGAAATTTGAGTGAAATACAGGGACATGAAAAATCGAAGAATGTGGAAAACAGGATTACAAATATCTCGACAACTAATAATCCGATTGACTTCGTTCTATATGCAAAATGCGTGTTATTTTATTGCCTTTTACGTCCATTCCTTAGAACAAAAAAATTCGAAAATTTTTATATACCTTTCATCAGAACGAATTTTTTGAGAGTCCGAAAAAAATAGTTCCGGATAATCGAGGTTGCTGATATTAAATAGGGTTCGTCCCACTCTTACATACTAACTACATACAAAATTTCAAGTCTCTATCTCAATTCGTTCGGGAGATAGAGCGTTTACAGACAGACAGACAGACGGACGGCAAAAATTTTTTTCTAAAAATATGTTTTTCGGAATCTCCACTATCTAAAACGTGTAAATCCGTCAAAAAAAATTTTTCGATTTTCAAAACGATTGCAAGACTTACCCTATGCTACGTATGATGGGTAAGTAATATAAGTTTTAATTTATTTTTATTCAGAAATACCTGGAAACTAGGTAGTGTTGTTGTTCAGAAAATATGTAATCGACCAGTTTTTTCTTTTTACTTACCCATCATATGTAGTATAGGGTAAGTCTTGCAATCGTTTTGAAAATCGAAAAATTTTTTTTGACGGATTTACACGTTTTAGATAGTGGAGATTCCGAAAAACATATTTTTAGAAAAAAAATTTTGCCGTCTGTCTGTCTGTCTCTCTGTCAGTCTGTCTGTCTGTAAACGCTCTATCTCCCGAACAAATTGAGATAGAGACTTGAAATTTTGTATGTTGTTAGTATGTAAGAATGGGACGAACCCTATTTAATATCAGCAACCTCGATTATCCGGAACTATTTTTTTCGGACTCTCGAAAAATTCGTTCTGATGAAAGGTATATAAAAATTTTCGAATTTTTTTGTTCTAAGGAATGGACGTAAAAGGCATTAAAATAACACACATTTTGCATATAGAACAAAGTTGATCGGATTATTAGTTGCCGAGATATTTGTAATCTTGTTTTTCACATTCTTCGATTTTTCATGACCCTGTATTTCATTCAAATTTCAATTCAGAAGTACATTTTAATTGGAAATGAGACGCTTAATCCGACGCAGTTAATTGTTAGTTAATAGAATTATTATTTTTGGAGTTATAAGGATGTTTCTTTTACGCAGTTCGGTACTACCTGAGTAGTTTGGCGTTTTATATAATTTGTCGAAATTGGTACATCAGCAGTTCTTTAATATAGCATTACTATGCATATTAACAATATTTAAATTTTGTTTATGAATTGCAATGCATTGTATAAATAGTTTCACATGTTTTATTTTCATATACATATCCATGATGGGTAGGTATTACGGTGGCCCCCAACGACTAGTTTGTAAATGTGATAGATTTTTCAGAAAATATAATCAAAGTGGGCGTTTTGAATCGAATTTCCACGCAAAAGAAGAATAACTCCTCAAGAAAGGGTAAAAAATGTCTTTGTCACGTGATCAAAATCGTTTATAACTCAATAGATAATTTACTTAACGAAAAATTGAAAACACAGTTCAATTCCAAATCGCTTCCAGAGTCAAGCGTTCCATTTTAATTGTGTCAAAACATTTTCCACTTGCTGAGCAGATCAGTTGAGATTTGTTGCCTTAAAATACACAAAACAATTGAATACTTTTTTTTTTTTTTTTTTTTTTTTTTTTTGGTAAATACTGCTGGTAATGAAGAACTAAAATTTAGAAGTATGATAAATGAACACTTGAAAGGTTTGTACTGAAAAATTGAAATTTGCTCTTGGCTGATTACTTCAAATAAAATTCTTTCAAAATTTTTATACTTTTTACATGTACACAATTTGCAAAACAACAAATCAATCATTCTACAAATCATTTAATGATTTAGTAATTAATTGAAAACTTTAATTGGTTAACTCTCTTTTCTTTCTTTCTTTTTTTTTTTTTTTTTTTTTTTTTTTGTCTAATTAACGTAATTTATACATTTAGGGTACATTTAAATTTCACCTTTAATGCTTTGTTATTTTTATATTCTTCTTAACGATTAATTAAAAATAATACAAAAACTCCGAATAAGGGACACCTCTATTTAAGGGACAAAAGTTCCGGTCCCACAGGTGTCTCTTTTTTGGAGGTTTCACTGTATAAATAAAATAAAGTAAATTTTCAGTATAGACTAATGAAAAAAAAATTAATAGAAGAGTTATTAAGTTCTCTGTATTAAAATTTTATGCATTTATGTTTTATAGGAACAGAGAAAAAATAAATAAATGTGACATGTTGCTAAATTGCACTACCAGGTAAAAAGTAAGATTCCCGGGACCCCTTAATAAACAATGTATATATTGAGGGCTGTTCCTTTATCCAAGATGGCTACTTTTCTGATACTTTTGAAAAGTCACTTTCATTCGTAAATACATAATAATAATAATAATAATAATAATAATAATAATAATAATAATAATAATAATAATAATAATAATAATTGTAAAAATCTAAAATTTACACATTTTAATTAGATACCCTGATATCGAAGAATGTCCCATTATATATATAAAACCCCTCCGTGTATAACAATTCCGGGGTCACCCTTTTCCACGAGAAAAAGAAACTCATTCACCAATGAAAACGTTTCATAGTCGTAATGGAGCATTCTCATTGGTCAGATTTACAGATGGAGCTGTAAATGATGTCACTACATTTTACTTCACTTTGAAATCTTTCCACGATTTCAAAAAGTATATTTAATTAAAACTTTTTATTAAAGGAAAGCGAAGGTGCGTTTTAAATGCAATATTGTTCAAATTTTTATATTCGGGTTGCTTTAATTTTTTTTTTCTTTACAGCCGTGAATGACTCTTGAGAATTTCAAATCTATAAAAAAACATTGTGAAAAGTTACCTCCGATTTTAAAGGCAATCTATTTTCTGACCAATGAAACCGTTCCATAGTCGTAAAGGAGCGCTCTCAATGGTCAGATTTACAGTGGGAGCTGTAAATGACGTCCCTACATTTTACTTCGCTTTGAAATCTTTTCACGATTTCAAAAACAATATTTAATTAAAATTTTTTATTTAAGCAAACCGCGGGTGCGTTTTAAATTTCATTATAATCCCCACCCCCATCTACCAGATAGTTTTGCTATAGTTTTAAATGCAGATTTCTGTTGAAATTTTCTTTCTTTCTTTTTTTTCTTTCTTTTTCTTTTTCTTTTCTTTTTCTTTTTTTTTTCTTTTTTTTTTTTTGGTTCGATTTTTTTTTCCAAGTTTCTTTCTCTCTCTCTCCAAGCTGTATTTATCAAAATTGTTTCAGCCTAAAGTGGCTATGATTGACCACAGTTGTTGTAATTTTTTATCATCCTTTAAAAATGCAAACACGTAATTTTGACGAGCTATCTTCTAGTTTCTTATAAAGAGAAAGATTTATTTATAAATTGAGCATTTTAACCCTTTCGGCTCCGATTTTTTTTCTCCATTTTGTGAAAAAAAAATATTTTTATTTTAATAACTTTAAACGCATCTATCCAAATAGATTTACTAAAATTTAAAGATTATCTCATTGCCTGAAATGCAACGAATACATTTATGTTGTACACTATTCAATGTTTTTTAATACGAAAATAGGCTAAGGAAGATTTTTAGAGACGTTTGTAAAATAACGTATTACAACAGGATTTGGGAGGACAGTATAACTTTCTAATGTTTTTCGAGTTTTATCACGTTTAATTGGTTCAGAAAAGTAACTTTTATTTTAAATTTATAAAGAATGAAACATGAGTATAAAATCAAGGAATTGCCAATGGTGCAAAGAAAATTCAATAAATTATTATTTTTATTATTATTACTGAATGTTAAAATCTAAATGAAGTCATGATAAGAAAGGCATGGTGATATACTATCATTTCTAGATGTCGAAAGTAACTAACAAGGAAGGTCTCCATTCTGGGCATACTCAGAATTTTATGAAAAAAATACTAATTGAAGTACTTATGTATGTAATAAAGGATCAGTCAAAATTAGCGGCGGAATCACAGAAGAAAATGTGTAAAGAAATAAAATATTTTCAAATATTTGGCGTGAAAAGACGAAAGAGTCACTCGATTTGGCGAGCTGCCCTTTTCCTCGCCAAAAGCAAACGATTATAATGCAACTCAAAACTATTGGATATTTAGAATGCGTGTAAATAGTATTTAATGAATTTAAACATAAACAATGAGAGACTTTAATATACAGTAAAACCTCCATAACGGACACTCCCGAATAGCGGACACCTCTATTTAGCGGACAGTTTTCTAATCCCCACTCCCAAAACCTAAAATTTTGTATGTTTAACCTCTGAATAACGGACATTCCGAATAGCGGACAGTAAGTTTGGCCATAAAGGATGAAAAAATTATTTTTTATCGAGAAAAACAAATGAAAAATTAAAAAGTTTCTAAATTTATCAAGGTAATGCGTCACAAATTTTGTGATCACAATACGGGATGGGCTGGGAATCCAAGTTCTCATCCAAAGCATTTGAAATTCGACAATGTTACAACTGTGTTTTCTCCCCAAAACATAATTTCAGTGTGCCAGCCATTTGATAAAGGCGTAATGTACAATTTTAAAGCCTGGTATATAAAGCTTTTATTATGCTAAATTTTTTTTAAAGTTAGATTCTATGAATTGAATATACTTGAAAACTGCCTAAAATTAGTTAATGCTGTCGATGCTACAGTTTGGATTTCATTCAACCTTTACAATTAAAAAAAAAATACAAATGAAGAATTAAGTGAAATAGATGAATTAATGAAATATATCAGGAGTGAAGAAACTGCCAAAATTTTCATTAATATTGATGATTAGTTACTTACTAGAGAAGAATGAATTTCTGTATGCGATTATATTGCTTTAAAATGTTCGACAAAAACTGACTTTTAGTAATGATTAAAGAGATGCTGAAACTAAAGATGTTTCCTGCCATATCGAGAATTTCGAAAGAAGCAGCAAAATACAATAAACAGTTACACAGTTTTTTTTTTTTTTTTTTTTTTAACATTAAAAACAAGTTTTATTTTCCGAACTCTTTGATATTTTTATCAGTTAAAATAGACTTCTATAAAACCAAAACAGATAAACTGTAACAGATTTTTTTCGTAAAAATGTAATAAACAGTGGATAAATGTATGCAAAGTTTTATTTCAGTTTTATTGCTTAAAAGAATACTTTTTATTTCTGATTAATCATACAATAGAGGTTTTTGGACATATAAAAGTCAATTAATGAACAGTAAGCTTTTCTCAGCAAATTTTTAATCTCTTAGGTTTTCCCAATAGCGGACACCTCCGAATAGCGGACAATTTCCGAGTTCCCGAGGTGTCCGTTGTTTAGAGGTTTTACTGTATTATATACACATATATACATATTGTATTACATATAGATATTATTTGTTGAAATAGTTATTTAATTAATCAATGGAAAAAAATGTTTTCATAGATGAAAATAAAAAGAAAAATTATCTTTGTATATTTAAGCGTATTAAAAAAAAATAAAAGCCAGTGGTTTCCATAGCAACAAAATCTAATCGACACTTCTCAATTGGACTTTGAGCTTGAAACAAATTTAATTAATTTAATTTGTGAATTTCGCTTTAAATCTCAAATTTTGATGATTAAATTAGAATATAAATACATGTAAATATCGATATAACAAAATTATACTTTAAACAAACTAAAACTGACAAAACTAAAGTTATTTAAATTAAATTTATCAAAACAAGTTCAACATGACGCTTTTTTTTTCTTAAAGCGTATTTGACATAAAGTATTTTTTTCAATTTGCATTTCAACGTCAACTGGCGATAAATCGCCAAATAACGAAATTTTCATTATATATATATATATATTTTTTTTTTTTTTTTTTTTTTTTTTTTTTTTTTTTTACGGTTACTGAATGGAAGTTCCGCCGAAATTTTTTTTTATGAACGTATATATCCACACGAGAAGAACATTCTGTAATTTTTTCAGATTTTTCGGGGTATGCCCATATGGAGACCTTCCTTGTAAGTAATTGTTAAGAAAAAATAATATTCGGTGAAAAGACATGTACTATTAATAATACACCAGATCCGAAAGAATTAAGTCAATTCTTAGGTATTTGACTGGTACAAAAATGTTGTCATGCTTGAGGGAGCAACAGGCTGTCGCGACTGGAAATTCAGTTTAAAATCCCACATTTTACGAAGATTTCCTGAAAGATTCTTGGCCTTTATCGAAAAATGGAAAACTCTGATCAATCGCATATTTTCTGAATGAATAAGTGCGTTTTCAAATGAATTTAAGATTAAAATTGACTTCATGGATGTGTCGGAAATTACTTACTTTGGATTTAGGAAGAATTTTAAAGAGTCAGAAACATTCCCGTTGTTGAGTAAGCGGTTAATTTGAAAGAATTTAATGCATATTTCATTTTTTAAATGCCTCTTAGAAATTCTGTCTCTTCCTATTTTAGGAGGGGGTCATGACTCTCGTGTCCTCCCCTTTTGGATTCGCTACTGCCCACCTTGTTTCAAAATGGAGGCCATTTGAATTTTTTTTTAATTTTTAAATTTAAAATGAGGTACAAAAAATTTAGATACTGAAAAGGATTTTTTTCTTATGTGTTTGACCTTGATACAAAGAATTCGGAGCATTTTTTGTTTGTTCTGTATTTTAAACAATGGCTGAATTGTAGTACTTTGAAATTCTTGTGTTGCTGACATTTTGAAATGATCTGATTTTTGCTATGCGGTAGTATACCCAATTATGAACCGATTTGACTATAACTTGGTGTGTACATAGAACAAACTAATGTCTTGACCGAGTTCGTTGGTTAACTTCATCCATCATCTCGTTTTAAAATAGGGGCAATTTAAAATGGTTAAAAAACTTTTAAATTTATAATAATATACAAAAAAAAAAAAAAAAAAAAAAAAGAAAAGAAGAAATAAAAAATGGTTTTTATCTGAAGTGTTTGATTTTAATACGAGGATTATGGAGCATTTTTTGTTTTGTCTTTATCTTAAGAAATGGCTTATGTATAACAGTTTGAACTTCTAAAGTAGGTGTCATCCGCCATATTCTTTTAAAATGGCAGGCACTTCATTATATCTCTGAATTTGGCGATCAAATATAAATCGCTTTACATAAAACCAGCTTGTATAAAGTTGATTATTTTCTCGACATTTCCATTCATATTCAGTATTGGCAAAAAGAAATATTGAATCGCACTAATTTGAACCTTGTGTGGTAATATAATATAACTTGATTTATTTTATTTTTATTTATTTATTTATTTTTTTAAACTAAGGAATATGAAAGTTACTTCTTCCTCCCGGTATTTGCCGGAGGACTTTTATTAATTATTACTGCATAGAAACAACTGATTTTTAATCAGTGCTTTGTTACAAACTCGTACACTGTAAAATTATTTTATGCAAAAGTTCGGTTCATTACATTGTTGGTTTGATATTGTTTCTTGATTTTTGACGCGTGCACGTAAAAAGGTTCGTCGTGCCAGGTCTAGGGGCAATAATTAAGGAGATAGTCTATTGTTTCGATTTTTCTTAATCATACTGCATATATTTAGATATAGATATAAATTGATTTTTAACTATATAGTTGTTCTCCTCGGTAGACAATTGGGAAATCTGAAGTATATCTGAGCCTTTTTATTGGTTGAATTCCGCAACTTATTTTATTTGATTCGTTTTCTGATTGGTTCATGTTTAATGTCCAAAAATGGAATACTTCTGTTTTTTTATTTTATTCGTTTTCTCATTGGTCCATGATTAATGTCTAGAAATGGAATACTTCTGTTGCCACAATGAAAAAAAAAAAAAAAAAGAAAAAAGATTAAATACTACAAAAAAAGAAAAAAAAAATTTATAACTCAAAAACAAATTTAGACACAGGTTTCAAACAAGTTCCATTTAAAAGTAATTTTTTTTTCTTTATACGACGGTGTAAAAATTGAAATTGTGCGATGTTCAGAAGTTAAAAAAATTACAGTACGAAAATTGTTAAACTAAAATTTCATTTAATATTTGTTTATGATTGGTCCAGGAATATTAACGTGACTCTAAATGTCCAGGCATATTAATATGACTGTTATTATGTAAGCTACGCTTTGATCATCATAAAAATGATGTTATTGTTTTTTTTTTAAATATAGAAATCATTTATAAGTCTAAAATTATAATCTTTAAGAAAATTATTTTCCAAATACTCGCTCTAATTTGTTAAGTTACAATTCTTTTTTTTATTAATAATAATTTAGTTGAGGGCATGACAAACACGTTTAACGCATCTGGTGTAAAGTGTGGCCCCACAATCTGGCATTTTTGGTGTTAAATATTATAACTTACCAATATATTTTAATATTTTTAAGTGCGTTCGTAATTATGTAAATACGTAGCACCTGTAGTTGTCGTTTAGTCTGTCCGTCTGTCCGTCCGCATATAGGGTCATTCCATGTCAACTGGCCTAGAGGCTCCTACTCGACCCCCTTCGATTTTTATGAAATTGATACAGAATATACATGTGGGTATATGATGAACATTTGGAAACTGTTTAGTGCAAAAAGTTGTATAGTTGGAGAACCAGGGGTCTATTTGTACCAATCACTATTTCATGGTTGTAGAAAAAACGGCCAAATCATGAAGTTTGGCATCATATTGCTCATGATATATGAAACCTTACTTATTGAAAATATGTGATCTAGTACAACTTTTTATGCTAAAAAATGTAATTGAAGTATTAAAAATCACAAATCAAAACTATCGTGATTACTAGGCCTCAAAGTAGGTCGTACGGCCAATCTGGTTGCATTTTACCCTTACTTTAACATGCTGTAACTACTGCAAATATTATTTTAAAAAATTGTCGCTTTACAAACTTATTACCTATGGATATATCGTAAATCCGCTGTAGTTGTTTTTTGATTGCTTAAATATTCATTAAATTATTGATGTTCAAAATCTAATAAAAAATTAAAAGCGTCGATTTTGCCTCATATTCAAAAGTGTATATCTCAAAAGGGACACTTCTGATTTGGTTACAATTAGTACCACTGGAAAAAACATATTTTAATTTATAAAAAAAACTTTATTTCATTTTGGGCCTCTTAGATACAGATGGAAAATAATAAAATTCAAAAACCTGTTCTACGAGATAATCCAGATACATACAAGAAAGGTATATATTACGACAGGGTTTTTCAACATATTTTGCACCATTCTTTTTTATTACAACGATTAATGCATATAATAATTATCACTTTTCCTGGTCACAGTTACTTCCCATTTACCTTAATGAATGATTTGTAACCGCATTGCCAATGAGTTATATCCAATAACTAGACAAGACTAGTTCCTGGTTGGGTATTGCATGTTTTAAATTTTGAATGCGGGTACCTAACGGGATCCATAGATTATTATAAACCATAGGTTCCCAACGGGGGCGGTACCGCCCCCCAGTGGGCGCTGGAGTCTTCCAGGGGGGCGGTAGCTAGTCTAGAGGAAAATGGGGGGCGTTAGGGCAGTCGAGGGGGGCGGTCATGGCATACCTATTTATTTAGGATTTAATATAATGAAAATATTTGATCTCCTATACCTTGCCTAGTCCGAGACAAAAACCTTAACTGCACCTTTAAAATGAAGTCCATACAGACGAACCTAAATCTGAGAGGGGGGGGGGGGGGTTAAATTTATTTTACTAATGTCAAAAAAAAAAAAAAAAAAAAAAAAAAAAAAAATCCGTGGAATTCGAAGAAGGGCTATGACTTGAATTAAAAATCGTTACGAATTCAAAAATTGTGGTGTAAAAAATTCGCGAAAATTGGCAGGCTAAAAGTTTTAAACGTAATTATTTTTTTATTAATCTGCATTTCGAAAAATTCTAAAATATGATGATATATGCCTGAACAAAGACTTTTAAACGAACACGTGATTTGAATCAGTTTAAGAAATTTGTTTAATCTTGATGACAGTGATAAAAATCTTTATATCTATAAATTTATAAACTTATATAGGGAATAATTTTATGTTTCAAAATATCTTAATCGAAGAAGAAATGCCAGCAGTACAATATTGAGTATTTGGAATATGGATCTAGGCACTCTCCTACAAACCAATCGTTACCTATGTGCTTAGTTTGCCAAGAATTTTTTTTCAAATGAAGCTATGAAGCCTTCTACGCTACAAGAGCATTTGAAGCTATGAAGCCTTCTACGCTACAAGAGCATTTGAATAAATGCGTGCTGGCAGAAAAGACAAAGATATGCCCTATTTTTTACTTTATTCTATCTTTACAAGAAGAAAGTATTAGTTTCGTAAAAATTTTCGCGTTCCGGATTTTGACGTTTTAGGGGTCAGAGATTCCAAAAACATGTTTTTACCAAATGTGTGTTTGTGAGTCTGTCTGTTAGCTTATCTGTCTGTAATTTGACATAATGTGCTCTATCTCAATAACTAATGCACAGAACTTATTAAAAATCTATATTCAGGAATTCTCTGTTATAAATTGATGCTGATTAGTTTTTAGTGTAAATAACTCAACAGGTGGCGCTGCTATGCTGCTTATTTCACGACTACCGCTACGGTTTTATCTCAAGAACTACTTCACAGATTTCCACCAAACTTCTGATTTGATTATTCCTTGACATGAATAGATACTGTTTATATTTTGTTGAAAATCGCTCCACAGGTGGCGTTGTTATGCTGTCTTTTTAACGATTTCTGTAACACCTGTATCTAAAGAATTAGTGCAAGGATTTTCATCAAACTTCAGATCCAGTTTTGCCTTGATAAATGTTACTGCTGATTATGTTTCGGTTCAAATTGCATAACAGGGGACGCTTTTTTTCCTGCATTTTTCTCGATAGTCACAGTAGTCCTATTTCAAGAACTAATGCACGGAATTTCATACCATTAGAATCCTTACGATGGATATGAATTACTATTTCATTTTGATACTGTGACAGCGAATTTTGAAGCATTAACTGCATGAGAAGAAAGTTTTGGGATTGCCACATTTGACCAGTTCAAAGACTGTAAAAAAATTAAACAGTCAACTATATCAAACCTTTTTAAGAAGATGACGGACTATGAGCCTCATTTATCATTATAATTTTAGAAACAAAAGCGTTAAAATTGTACACGATCGGAGAGAAATTAATCTTGCTTGTAATCAGAGAGATAATTAAATCTGTTCTTCATAAAAAACCTTATGATATCAACAGAAAAAATCCTGAGTAATAATTTGTTACAAAGAGGAATAGATGGCTAAAAGCATTGAAATATCATTATGCTGTTACCTAAAAACCTACAAATTTTCCATTCAACTCCATGGATCAGCGTTACCAAATAACAAACACTCATAAAAGAAAAAAAATCTAGAGTTATTATTAGTTAAAAATTTGGAAACTGTTATAAAGAGAGAACCGATATTTAATACCACGAAGTTTGTCCAAGAGAAATAATTTTTTTTTTCATAATATTTTGTCAATTCCTACTGATGTTGCTCGAACAATGATGGGACATCAGGAAGGTTTCATATTAACACATTTGAAACAAGCAGCACTAAATGTACTCTCTGTACATTCCGTTACCCATCATTAGCAATGGGTTTTAGAAAATTGGAATGAACACCTGTATACGACGCTTCATTACATTATAAGAGCAGTCAATAGGAACAGAAGCAATTTATTGAATGATAGGATATTTTGCCAACTTTATGGTGAAAATCATTTCACAACAAAGAGAAACAATTGTTTTACTTTGTAGTGCAGTTGTCACTATCACTTTGCATCAGATTTGCAAATGAATTCAGTCGGCTGCAGTTGCATACAGAAGTTCATTGTCCCTGAAAAGGTATTTGTCTGATCGTTTTTCGAAATATTTCATTTAGTATTACACTTAACTAAAAACAGAAGTGTAAAAATGCGCTAAAACCTGATTGCATTGAAAAGTGACATCAAATATGTGACAGACCAGTTTAGAATCTTTAATTAAATAATTTTAAATACTTATATTAAGGTATAAGATGATTGCAAGAGTTGATTGGTGAGTTGAATTTAATTAAAACAAAAACCCCATAGCTGCTTCTGTGGGTAAACTTCTTTTGCTCAAAGGAAATATAAGTAGAATTGATTGCAGCCAATTTACCACATTATTCGCAGTCTGTTAAAACTAGAATATTTACTTACTTACTGTCAACAATTGGACGTTCTTCATGAAGTTTTCTCAAAGTGATTCCAAGATATATACATGATTATACTGAGTTGGTTTTTAGATTCTTTCGCAAATGCAGCTACAGCAGTATCATCATATTTGGAGGAGGAAATCACGGAATTCGCAGCAAACAAGAACTATAAGTAAAATTCAGAAATGGACACCAAGAGTTCGAACTTCAAAAATCTATAGGTCTCTAATCTGGTTTGTGAGGGAGAGTACATAAAATTTTAATAGCTTTATTTTCATTAGGTTTGGCTGAAAGGGGGTTCCATGCAGTGTCTAATTTACTGTCTAAGAAAATGAACATGCATCTTTAAACCTGAAAATTTGTGACTGATGTTGAAAAAATTGGAATCTGATATGAAAAAATTGTTAAAACTCCAATAGACTCAAGAATTTTGTTATTTTTTAAAAATTCTTGTTGCTTTTTTTTTTTTTTAATTTTATTAAACAATTTTTTTACTACATTTGATGATCGTTTTAATTAACTTCTACTTTGATTAATAGATAAAATATAGATAATTAACAATAATATTTTAACATTTTGTATAATTAACAATTATGGAAGAGGGGGCGTTGGCATTTTTTTTCTCTTGTAAAGGGGGCGGTGGACCAGAAAAGGTTGGGAACCTATGTTATAGACTAAATGTTTTGATTATTTCAATCTCCCATTATGTTGAATCCTGATCCCCAATCTATAAAAAGCATTACTCATTGGTTCAGTTTATCAAATTTCTTATTGATTGCGATTGCAACAGCTTTCGGTAAATTGTATTGCTGACTAATTTTTGTTTTTATTGGAAATGGAACAGTAATTATATGCTCTTCCGGAATCCAACATAGGTCTTGTCTAGTGGGCTAATAAAATGTTTTCGAAGGTCCATGAGGGTGCATAAAATTTATTAAGACATCGTTGCTGAGATTTTCAATACCAATTCTTCAATACAATCTTCAATTGTCATCTGCTTCGTTTCTAACGTGTCATGATCTGTGTGAACCCATTGTTTAAATTCAATGGCGTCTTCTGGATTACTATCTTCGAAAATGCTTTCCAAAAAAATTTTTAAATCATCTGTTCCAGGGCATTCTTCGCAGCGATGAAGCATACAATCTTAAAAATTCAAGTCACAAGTTGTTTTACTTATAAGGAATTTATAATCTACATCACTTGGGCAGTTTGCTAGCATCAACTTCACATTTTCATGCATTTTACACACAGATTGGGAATGTGAACCTGCTGCAACGGCAGTCACACACCATTTTGGTTTTAACTCGCAAAATTTGGAGAATCCGAATTCCGCTCCATTACTACTTCGATAGACTGCAAAAATTTCTTTCAAATTGCTTAGTAATAGATGTTTCTGCATCTGAACTTTCCTTCCATCTATCCGAGCAGAAATGAAATCTTTTATTCCTGGACATATTAGATTAAATTCTTCATCTTGAAAAAAATTTAATAATCTTTCTTTTGTGTTTTCTGGCAACTTCTTATCAAACTTTGCTCTAGGTAAAGCCCTTATCCCGATGACTGCTTTTAATTTTCGCGCTGCTTTTACCATTCTTTCTGAAACTTCAAACTCTTCCATAACTTCTTTTATTGTCCAACTTTGAGGTGCCATTGTTAATATTTGTATTTGTTCTGGACGTTTTGACAACTGTAACTTCTCCTTCAATTCTTTAATTAGCTATTTGTAGTCTAAACAGTCTAGGCATTGGTTGCATGTAGTAGGTTGTCTTAATTTACATGGATCTATACCAGCAACAATAGCTATTTTCTTTGAAATCACATCTTCAGTTTCACTTATCTTTCGCTTTGCATAGCTTTTAATATTTCTTGTTGATGTTCGTTGAAATCTTAAAGGAGATAAATCAATAGCTGTTACACTTTTGTTCAACGTTTCTGTTACATCTATTTCATTTTGCTCCAACTCGCTTGAAGAAGAGGACCATGTTGTTCTTGTTTCTTCGAATTCGTTTCTGCATGATCTACATATTTTTTGGTCTGGTTTGACATTTTTCTTAGTTTCCTATAATTTCTTATTCTATTAAATGATTATAACTTTTTAAATTGATGGACCGCAAAGATTTTCGTACGCAATGATTATCTTTAGTGAAAGGATCACAGCATGTTCGCTGAAGAAACTCAAATTTATGCAAAAGCAATGTTTCGTGATGAAAGCATATTTGAGAATTTTCTTCAAGATGCAATAAACTTCGGCAATTAATTAACTCATGTTCTTCAAAGGAAAATTCTTTAAAAAGCTTAAAATCTTTATGTACACAATAAGTTGTCAAATGGCACTGAGAATTATTAGCACAGCCAATGCTGCATTGACTCTGATCATAATCATGAGAATCCATAGAGCTAAAATCTTGATACAGAATATTTTAACAGTAATGTAAAGCATAAACTGAAAGAGAAAAGGAATATTTTTGTATAAATCTTGTTAAACATGCAATACCCAACCAGGAGCTAGTCTTGCCTGGTTATTGGATATAATTCATTGGCAATGCGGTTAAAAATCACTCATAATGGTAAAGGGGAAGTAACTGTGACCAGAAAAAATGATAATTATTGTATGCATTAATCGTTGTAATAAAAAAGAATGGTGCAAAATAAATTGAAAGACCCTGTCGTAATATATACCTTTCTTGTATGTATCTGAATTATCTCGTAGAACCGGTTTTTGAATTTTATTATTTTCCATCTGTATCTAAGAGGCCCAAAATAAAATAAAGTTTTTTTTATAAATTAAGATATGCTTTTTCCAGTGGTACTTATAGTAAACAAATCAGAAGTGTCCCTTTTTAGATATACGCTTTTGAATATGAGGCAAAATCGAAGATTTTAATTTTTTATTAAATTTTGAACATCAATAATTTAATGAATATTTAAGCAATCAAAAAACAACTACAGCGGTTTTACGATATATCCATAGGTAATAAGTTTGCAAAGCGACAATTTTTTAAAATAATATTTGCAGTAGTTACAGCATGTTAAAGTAAGGGTAAAATGCAACCAGATTGGCCGTACGGCCTACTTTTAGGCCTAGTAATCACGATAGTTTTGATTTGTGATTTTTAATACTGCAATTTCATTTTTTAGCATAAAAAGTTGTACTAGATCACCTATTTTCAATAAGTAAGGTTTCATATATCATGAGCAATATGATGGCAAACTTCATGATTTGACCGTTTTTTCTACAAGCATGAAATAGTGATTGGTACAAATGGACCCCTGGTTCTCCAACTATGACACTTTTTGCACTAAACATTTTTCAAATGTTCATCATATACCTACATGTATATTCTGCATCAATTTCATAAAAATCGAAGGGAGTCGAGCGGGAACCATGCCAAAATTTAGGACACTTGACATGGAATGACCCTATAGCAACGCAAAAACTATCCAACCGAATCTTTTGAAATTTAAAATATATAATTATTACATAATTTTATCGAGTCATTTCAAATTTTATGAGAATTGGATGGATAAATCAATTACAGGGACGATCAAAAGTATTCCGTTACATTACAGTCAATGGAAAAAAAGTTTCAAAAGCATTTTAATAATATTACACTCATTCGAACATAATAATATTGATATATCATAAAGTGCATATTATAATATAGATTTTGCAGAATCTGTTGTGCAAAGAACATTTGTTATTGATTTACAAGGCCACACAAAAGCATTCCATTATATAATGAGATAGAGAGAACATTGTTTGGTGCACATTTTAATTGTAATTAACTATTTACAATTTTATGAGATTGATATATGAGAGTGATATTTTTAAAACTTCATTATCGTATGAACGCACCTCGTTTGCTACGCTTCACGTGCAATTTCCAACTTGTTTTTATTTAAAATTAAAACTTTGAAATTTAGATTTAGGCCCTAGATACATGACTAATCAGGTTCTGGTTATGCTCTATTTCAGTGGAAACCAGAACCTGATGATAGAAAAAGCACGAGAAGTAATGTGGTTTCTTTCCAAAAATTTTTAAACGACTGGAAATCGTAATAAATTAAATTTTAATTAGTATCAGATATGAATGTATACATAACACCTATAGTCGTTCAGTCTGTCCGCATATAACAACGCAAAAACTACCCAACCAAATTATTTGATATCTGAAATGTATAACTATTACACAATTTTTTTCGAGTCATTTCAAATTTTATGAAAACCGGATGTTTAGTTTAATTACAGGGACAATCAAAGGTATTCTGTTACATTACGATTAATGGGAAAAAGTAGTTTCAAGTGCATTTTAATGGTGTTACACTCTTTCAAACATAACGAAATTGATATGCATCTATGACGTATATACTTTAAAAGATATATTCTGTACAATCTGTGGTTCAAAAAATACCTGTTATTCATTTAAAGGACCACACAAAAATATTCAATTACATAATGGTATAGAGGGAAGGGTTGTTTGGGGTGCGTTTGAATTATAGTAAATTATTTCATATTTTATAAAATTGATATATGTTTCGGAAGTTTACTGCAAGTTACTTCCTGTATAATAGAAAGCAGATAGTATATTTACAGGGGATACATAAATGATTTCGAACACTATACTGTATCCGAAATACTGCATACTATTACACCAAGTCTAAATATTTTTAAACTTCGTTATATTACGAATTCACCGTATTTGCTACGTTTGACGGGCAAATTCCGACTTTTTTTTATGCCTTGGTACACTTTTCTAAAATTCTATTTCAGGTAAACAGTCGAAACTTTACAAAATTGTGTAACCAACTTGTTTCTTTAAAGATATCTAACATTATAGGTCTGAGTGAAAAAAAAATTAAATAATGAAAAATATGTTCTTAAAATTTTTACGATTTTCAAAATTTTTTAATAAAATATTTTTAATTTTATTCCTTTTAAAACAAAACGTAAATGCTTTTTAGCTCACAGGCTATTTATTGCCTGAGAGCTTATGTGCCCGCCCGTTCTGTATGTACGTGCGTAACGCGATAACTCATGATAAAAGTATCCTATCCACTTGAAATTTTGTATAGGTATATCCTGATAAGGCGCTTCCCTGATTAGTTTTTGGAGTTCATTCGATAAGTATAAGGGGGAACGGGGGGCTCATGCCCCTCCCCTTTATTGATATAAATGGGTTTTTCATTCAGAATTATCAGTTTTCGTTCAAAATTTAGGTATAAGATCATTCTAATGAAGCGCCTCAGTGATTGGTATTAGGTATTCATTGTATAAGTATAAACAGAGCGAACGAGGGTTCTAATGCCTCTCCCCTTAATTGATATAAATGGGTTTTACATGCAGAATAATCAGATTTCGTTCAAATCTCTGAATAGTTTTGGAAGTTTAATGGTTAAGTATAAAAGTGGGGATAACTCCTCTTAAATTATATAAATGGGTTTTTATTAAGAATTTTCCGATTTGCTTTGAATTTTGGATATGGATTTTTTATATGATAAAGAATGTCCCTGATCAGTTTAGAGGATTCAATGATTAAGTATAACTAGTTGGATGTGTCAATCCCGAAACTTTCTTCTAACTCATAAGTACATTTTAATAAAAAAAAAAAAAAAAAAAAAAAAAAAACGTGGTGACTCCAAAGTTACCCACTATCGAATTTCCTCGAAGTGGGACCTAGCCTAATGAGATTCTGGTATCCGAAAAGCCTAAAACGCAAAATTTAATTAATATTCTGAGAAAATGAGTTTAGTAGTGCCCCATGTTGGGTAATTTATACTAAAACCTAATAAGCATCTATTGATGGACAGAATCTGAAATTTGATGGAATTTCGTCCATTAGTTCTTGAGATATATTTATAACAAAAAATTTGCAAAACGTAGCACAGCAATACCATATCTTGAACAATTTATGCCAAAACGTAAAAAAAGCGTCTAATTATGTTATGGTGTAAAAGAATCTGAAGTTTGATGAAATTCTGTGCATTAGTTCTTGAGATATAGCTAAAAAAAACCGTGTAAAATATAGCACAGCAGCGCCACCTATAGGGCAGTTCACACCAAAACCTTATCAGCGGCTATGTATCTCAAGGTATCGCGGAATCTGAAGTTTGGTGAAATTCTGTGCATTAGTTCTTGGGATATAGCTATCATGAAAATCATGAAAACGTGGCATAGTAGCGCCACCTGCTGGCCAATTTACACCAAAACTTAATCAGCGTCTATGTATATCAAGGGGTCACAGAATCTGAAGTTTGGTGAAATTCTGTGCATTAGTTTTTGAGATATAGCAATCTTGAAAATCATAAAAAACGTAGTATAGCAGCGCCATCTGCAGGCCAATTTTCACCAGAAACCAATAGGCACTAATTCATATCATGGTCTAACTGAATATAAAATTTTATTAAATTTCGAGCATTAGTTCTTGAGACAGAGCGCCCACAAATTTTTTGTCACATACAGACTCACAGACAGACGGACAGACTCACAGACAGACATTTCTAAAAATAGTCAAAACGTGTTCAGGACCTTCTAAAACGTATAAATCCGTCTAAAACCGGAAGTCGAAAATTTTCATGAATCCAATACTTTCTTCTTGTAAAGATAGAAGAAAGTAAAAAGGGGAAAGAAGGAGCTGTTCCCCCTCCTTAATTTTTTTTTTTTTTTTACTTTCTTCTATCTTTACAAGAAGAAAGTATTGGATTCATGAAAATTTTCGACTTCCGGTTTTCGACGGATTTATACGTTTTAGAAGGTCCTGATCACGTTTTGACTATTTTTAGAAAATGTCTGTCTGTGAGTCTGTCCGTCTGTCTGTCTGTCTGTCTGTCTGTCTGTCTGTCTGTGTGTCTGTCTGTCTGTATGTGACAAAAAATTTGTGGGCGCTCTATCTCAAGAACTAATGCTCGAAAATTAATAAAATTTTATATTCAGTTAGACCTTGATATGAATTAGTGCCTATTGGTTTTTGGTGAAAATTGGCCTGCAGGTGGCGCTGCTATACTACGTTTTTCATGATTTTCAAGATTGCTATATCTCAAGAACTAATGCACAGAATTTCACCAAACTTCAGATTCTGTGACCCCTTGATACATACAGACGCTGATTGAGTTTTGGTGTAAATTGGCCGGCAGGTGGCGCTGCTATGTTACGTTTTTCATGATTTTCATGATAGCTATATCTCAAGAACCAATGCACAGAATTTCACCAAACTTCAAATTCCGCGATACCTTGAGATACATAGCCGCTGATAAGGTTTTGGTGTGAACTGCCCTATAGGTGACGCTGCTATGCTACATTTTGCACGATTTTTGTGATAGCTATATCTCAAGAACTAATGCAGAGAACTTCATCAAATTTTAGATTCTGTTACACTAGAATGTATAACATAATTAGACGCTGATTACATTTTGGTATTAACCTTGCAACAGGTGATGCAGCTATGCTGCATTTTGCACGATTTTTCCGATAGCTATATCTCAACAACCAATGCACAGAATTTCATCAAACTTCAGATTTTGTTACAAAATGACATATAACATAATTACACGATGATTACGTTTTGTTATAAATCCTTCAACTGATGGTGCTGCTGTGCTATATTTTACACGGTTTTTTTTAAACTAGCTATATCTCAAGAACTAATGCACAGAATTTCATCAAACTTCAGAATCTTTTACACCATAACATAATTAGACGCTTTTTACTTTTTGGCATAAATTGTCCAATATATGGTGTTGCTGTGATACGTTTTGCAAATTTTTTGTTATAACTATATCTCAAGAACTAATGGACGAAATTCCATCAAATTTCAGATTCTGTTAGGTCTTGACATAAATAGATGTTTATTAGGTTTTAGTATAAATTACCCAACATGAGGCACTACTAAGCTCATTTTCTCAGAAAATTAATTAAATTTTGCATTTTAGGCTTTTCGGATACCAGAATCTCATTAGGCTAGGTCAAATGTTCGAGGAAATTCGGTAGTGGGTAACTTTGGAGTCACCACGTTTTTTTTTTTTTTTTTTTTTTTTTTTTAATATTAAAATGTACTTATGAGATAGAAGAAAGTTTTGGGATTGACACATCCAACTAGTTTTTTTTTCCGAACGGAATTAACCCTTGAAAACATAAGGCTGTAATGTACAATTAGTATGCGTAGCCTGTGAGCTCAATGCCATCAGTTTAACTGGGCAATATTCTTTTTATTATTTTTCTCAAATAGTATGTTTTCTGACACAACGAAAAATTTTAAGGTGATTTATTTAATAGTTTTTTACTTAGAAAAGTATACCAAACAGATATACTGTTCAAAAATACGTAAAAAGTTATCGATTCTTGAAATTGTGTATATACTTACTGTTTAAAAAAAGAAAAATTATTTCTATCTTTAAGTAAAATACATGCACTTCAAACGCGTGAAACGCCTTTACAACACTAACTAAGCATAAAAATCAACATTTATAACTAAAATAGTTTTTCGATTGTGTTGTGAATGCGTTGCGAATGTGTTGTGCGAAGTAAAAAGATTGTGCAAAAAGTGCTGTTAAAAATTACTGGAGGAGAATATGTGTTTTCAAAACATATTTCAAAACATTCATTTTTAAAACTGTATAATTATAAAGGCACCATGTAGAAAATATTTTGAAAGTACAGTCGAGTCTCCCTATAACGAAACTCCATACATCGAATTTCTCCATATAACGAATTTTTTGTTGGAACGGTCCCCTTTTCGCATGATTACATAGTCTCTATATAGCGAAATATCTATCTCCATATAACGAATTTTTGCATAAATTGGCCTTAATTTATTCAATTTTAAAAAAGATTTGAAATCATATGAAATCAATTTTCCATCACTTATTTTTAATTTATCGTTCAGTGCTGAGTTTTTTTTTATATTACTTATTGCCTTGTTCTTTAAATCCAACGAATTCATCCAACCTCCCACACACCATTCAACATCCTTCTCAAAAAGAGTTAATTAGATTGTTACACATGTAAGAAAGGAATCAATGAGAGGCACATTAGAGAGGCCTTCAAATGGAGGGAAATGTTAACTACAATTTTTCATTCCTTTCTAAAATCTGAGCTTTTTTTTTTTTTTTTTTTTTTTTTTTTTTTTTTTTTTTTTTTGGAGAGCGTAACAATTTTAAAATCAAAACAACAAAAAGTTACAGATTTCTTCGTCTGAAATTAATGCAAGTCTTCCTTATTTGATTTTCATTAAGCTTTCAAATAAATGTCTGTTCTGTTTTTTTGAAACTGCTTAAATAATTAAGAAATAGAATGTTAGGTTAATATTTACTTTTAAACATTTCAAATTCTAAATTAAAAACATAAAAAATAATATTTGTTCAAAATTTGCACATTAAATAAGATTTTTAACATCATTTTCTATACATCGAATTTTTCTATATAACGAATTTTTTACTGGAATGATGGATTTCGTTATATAGAGACTCTACTGTATTTTACACGTGTTGTTTTATATCTCTCTAAATTGTGTGGTATTTACAATGTGTTGTTGATTTGTTGACGAAGTATTGTGAGGCACAACACTCTTTTAAGAAACTATTTTCATCAACGCTATTTGGGCCGTTTTCACCAGTCGCTTACATTTCAGAATTTTATTTTTATTTTTCAAACCTAATAATTTCTTTTAAAAGTGGAGACAGGTGTTAAAGTAAATGTTTAAAGTACAGTCGATTCTCGTTAATTCGAAATCGGATAATTCGAATCTTCGCTTAATTCGAACTAAACACGTAGTCCCGAAATTTTCAATGACAGAATAACGTTTAAAATATTCATTAATTCGAACTCATTTTCCCTTGACTTCGTTTAATTCGAACTAACAAGAATTCCGATTTTGCATTTTTCTTTTCTTTTTCACGGATTTCAGATCATTTGAATAACTTTCTTTCTTTGATTTTTGTGAAAAATGTTTCGAACGAGTATACATATAATCCCATGCATTTGATATTCACTTTCTTAGTGTCCATCTGTCCATCAGTGACGCTTTAAAATTTTCTTCCATTGTGCTTCTTTCTAATCTTTTAATTAGTTTATGTATTTATACATTGTAATTTAATATTAAGTCATATTATAATAATAACAGACGAAAAAATTAAAAAAAAAAACCCTATAACGTTAATTCCTTTGTAATAGTACCATATTAAGTATATTTTCATTTCATATTTTCCATAATTTGAACTTCGGATAATTCGAACATTTCTTGTGGTCCCGACGAGTTCGAATTAACGAGAGCCGACTGTATATGAAAAAAAAAAAAAAATTGGTTGTGCATTTTGACCCATAATATAATATGTAAATGCTATTTAAAGTTGGCTTGTAAGGCAAATCGTCAAGTCCGTTACCATACAAAATTACTGAAAATACTCAGCTTTAAATTTACTAAATTTCCTAAAATCAACTTACTTTGAATTGAAGTGACTTATGTCCCTAAATTTCCAAACAAGATACTTATCAATAATACTCAAATTATAGTCGACTCTCGTTAATTCGAACTCGTCGGGACCGCAATAAATGTTCGAATTATCCGAAGTTCGAATTACGGAAATTATGAAATGAAAACATTCTCAATATTACAAAGTAATTAATGTTATAGTGTTTCTTAAACTTATTTCGTCTGTTATCATTAGAATATGACTTAATATTAAATAAGAGTGTATAAATACATAAACTAATTAAAATATTAGAAACAAGCACGATGGAAAAAAAAATTTAAAGCGTCACTGATGGACAGACGGGGCACTAAGAAAGTGTATATCAAACGAATTGGATTATATGTATACTCGTTCGGAACAATTTTCACAAAAATTAAAGTAAGAAAGTCATTCAAATGGTCTGAAATCCGTACGAAAGAAAAGAAAAACTAAAAATCGGAATTCTCGTTAGTTCGAATTAAACGAAGTCAAGAGGAAATGAGTTCGAATTAATGGAAAATTTTTAACGTTATTTTGCCATTGAAAGTTTTGGGGCTTCATGGTTAGTTCGAATTAAGCGAAGACTCGAATTATCCGATTTCGAATTAACGAGAGTCGACTGTAAATTGAAATGAGAAACAGTTTTAGCCACAAGATTATAATCACATAGAAATTATACAAGAACTTTTTCTAACAATTACAGTATATATTGATGTAAATTGTTAAATTTTAAGGAAGTTGCATATTTGTTTCTTAGTTGAATAAAAAATGAAAGTAGAATGGTGAAAAAATGATAATCATAAAAAAAAAACCCGAGCGGTAACAGACTTGACACTATGTTGAAAATGGCTGATTTACAACACCATACACTATTTTTAGAACCCATTTCTAGATAGCAATACTTTTGCAATATGTTAAAAACACATTTCAAGAGACCAACACTTTTGAAATACATTAAGAACACAATCACAACACAAAACACGCTTCACAACACATTAATGTGCTGTGAATTTGGGGACAAAAAGTGTTTCGGAATGCGTTTATTTTTGTGTTTGAGAATTGGCAGTGTGATGTTGAATTAGAAATGAAAAAAATAAAAAGACTGTAAACATTTTTCATTTTTTTATTCGGAAAACATATTTTTACATGAATGTCAACATGCAGATAAAATTAACCAGAGATTTTTTCCCCTATATAATTCCATATATCACATATATTCACATTTCTTTTTTTAAATACAAAACAGATAAATAAAATTTAACCACAAGAGCAAAACTGCGACCATGCCGACGAAAGGGTTTTGTTTTTATACTTGTGAAGGTTGTTAAATCGTGTGTTAAATGGCGATTATAGTTTCGAAATCAGTAAGTTTATTTATAATTTTTTTCTCATACAGTAAATAAATATGTTATACGTCTTAGTTTATAGACATCTTAAAAATGAATTTTTTTTTTTTTTTTAATTGTCCAATGTGTTTTAGTCTAATTCTTATGTAAGTTTGATAACGTCAGAAATACACGACACTGTGTATAATGAATGGAGTGATATATATTTTCTGTTTTTTCTTTTCTTTTTGATTCATTTGTCGATCTTGTTGCATAATACAGTAGAACCTCGATTAACCGAAACTTTCCGTTAACCGAAGTCGGTTTCTTCTGCACTTTTTTTTTCACTTTGTACTATCATCCAAAATTTTCTCTTAACAAACATGCATTTTTAAGAGTTTTTTCCCCCACATTCCTTTTGTGTGCAAGCCGTCCTTTCCAAACTATGAGCGCAGATAAATAATTTTAGAATTCCCTTTTTTAGAATTCTCTCTCGCAAGCTCTACTCTCAGTGTGAGTGTATGCTTCGCCACTTTCAACGTCCCTCCTCTAAACAAAAACACACCCCATTTCGAAATTTGGAAAATTATACTGCCGAGTCTGAAAACAATCGAGTGTTATTGCACCTTCTGATTGCAAACAAGTGCAAAGAACCTAACCCCTTTTGTCATCTCAAGAACAGAGAAATTTTCATTGCAGCACAACTTGAAAAGGGGGGGAGTCCCTTATCCTTTGTGGACAATTATATTCCAGAAAAGGGAAAAGGAAGAAAGGAAGAAAAAACCCGGTTGCTATTCTCTTTCTACCGCTACTAGGACGATCTTTTAGGTATGGTCACTTTTGGCAGCTGACCAGAATTCCTGTTTGTTCTCTTTTTCTGCTGTTACAGTTCCGATCAGAATTTTCTTGAGTGCTTTGATATAGAGCTTACACATTGTTTTTTTTTTTTTTTTTTATACTCAAGTTTTTTTTTTTATCATGGCTTCAATTAAGAGAAAAAGAATCGTATTAACCATATAGGAAAAATATGATATAGTTACGCGACTATAATCCAGAGAAGAAGTGACAAAACTTACAAAGGAATTTCACGTTGGCGTGTCAACTCCTTTGTGACTGTCAGTGAGATGAACTGTCAATGAGACTGTCATCAACTATCAGTGAAATGAAAAGAAACTCGGAAAAAATAACAAAATTTTTAAAAAGTTAGTAAAAGTAAAAAGTTTTTACTTCAGAAATAAATTTATTTTCATATATAATTTTAATTTAGTATTTAGCAGTTAAAATAAGTCAATGACGATACTACATATTAAACTAGATGATTATTGATGAATTCTCGATTATCCGAAGTAGGGTCGGTCCCAATTATTTCGGATAATCGAGGTTCTACTGTAATACCTTTCCAACATTATTTAATTATCTCCATAAAAATTCGAAATCATTAGAGACGCCTAGATTTTGAAATTTCTGAGTATTTAATTTGATTTGATATTTTCGTAGAAGTTTCGAACTTGGCAAGATTTTTGATACCCATTTCCATTGGCATTCTGCAGTTCTGCTCAATATACTTTTTTAAAACTAACAAATTCGGTGGGACAAAGTAAGATCGGAGCCGACATTCATCCTGCCTCGTGATCAAAATAATCTGTAACAAATTCAGAGGTTGTAGATGGTGAATTTTAAATGTTGGCTGTAACGTTTCACAGTCAACATATTGCACAGTACATAATCCAGAACATTACAGTTCAAGGTCGAAACATTATAATATGTTATATATTACAATAATATTTAATCTCGTCCATTTGTGTTTGTTTGTTTGCTAAAAATTATTACTGGTTTATTTAGCTGAAGTGGGGCACGATAATCTCAGCATTAAAATGTCAAAATTCACTGCCCTATTACGTTTATGAAGAAGGGTTATATGAAAGTTGTTTATATCTTGAACAAAAGCATCAATGATAGCATTATTATTAATGAAGTACTCTGCTCAAATACTTATCCTTTGAAAGGAGGTATTAAGCAGATCTGTAATTTTGGTTCAATACAGCAGTTCTAATAAATTTGACATTTTGACAGTAAAACCTCTATGTTTAGAAGTTAACATAGGGTCTGGACCTAAAGACACATCATAAATTGGAGCCCCTGCTAAAATTTCTTTGCCAGTTGCATAGCATTTTATTCATTTATACTTATTTAATTATTTGGGACTTTCCAGCACTTGTACGTAGTTTAGAGGATTATTAAGTACCACTGCAGGGTTGCCAGCTTTTTTTTTTCTTATTTTTTCTATCACTTGTTCTTTACACAGTTAAACTACTTTGAAGATTGCTAGCAATCGAACACCTAGATATTGTAACGAAAAAATGGTGGGAAAAACATTATGAAAAATGTCAGCACTGGCATCTTGCAATAATTTTATTGCTTACCGAATCATACACTTGGAAAATAAACCTTACATCATAATATAATAAGGGCAGTTTAAAAATTAACTAATGCGATTTGGAGCCCCTGACGTTCCTATACCTAGGCTCTGGCATTGCAGGCTAGCTGCTATCAGATTCACCAACTTTTCAAGAAATATTTGAGCCAACACTTGATTTTCTCCAACTTTATGCAAAATATTCTCTTAACACTCAGTGTGATAGCAAACAAAATTATTCCCTTACTTTTTTCCGCAGTTCCAAAAAAGTCTCCGTTGACGGGGACTTTCCCCCCCAACTTTCAACATTTCAACTTCAACCAATCAGAGATAAGTGATTGATACGGATAGGCGATACATATTAGCGGCTGGTACTAGTAGTCGACTTTAGCCAAGACCGACGAAAATAATTGCGCCGGTGTTGCTTTAGACACAACATTTGTAACTTTTTTCTCCCTTTGACTGGAAAAAATTGGACTTAAAATCGGCTGAAAAGTTTGTCGATCTGATAGCAGCTTGGGAAAATCAGGGCCTGCCTGAAATGTGCATATAACACATTTTCTGGTTCGTCTTATAATTTCTATATATTATTTTATTTCAATTTATTTTTGTTGTTTTTTTTTTTTTTTTTTGTCCATGGCAGAAGTCGGCTCGGTATTTAATTGATCGGCCTAAAAGTCAGGCGGCCTGGAACATGTCGCACAGCAGCCTCTCGATGGGCACAGAGCCGATGGTTTTGCGGAAGAAAATCTCTTCAATGACCGCAGGACTGATGCGCCGTATCTGCGATAAGACTAAAAGCAACCGTCCAAACCTAACCTTGGACGGTGGATGCCTGGTCAGCACGTACTCGTGGAGCATCAGTTGCGTCTGGTCTTGGAGCATCTCCACTTGCAAGGGATCTCGCAAACCGCTCGTTTCTGTAATAATAACGTTAAAAGTAAGTTATAAATTACCAAATATAAACTTTTTAAAATTATAAATACAAAGTAAACTTAATACATAAATATCCAGGAGCATTAAAATGCATTAAGTTTAAAATGAACCAGGGTCATAATAACAACTTGAAATTTACCTAAAATAAGTGTTGAAATATTTTATACTTTTAAACAAGAATCTTTTCAATCGAGCCTGTAGTTGAGGGCCTTATAGATCAAGATGAATTACTTCCCATATCAGGTACCTTCCTACCAAACATTTGTTAGTTGTGCATGCAGAAATCCTTTCAAAACAAATTATCTTATTATTATAGATTCTTTTTTTTTAATCTACTAAATTAATAATTTATTATTTTAAATTTAATTTATACATTGATTTTATATTAACGAAAGGGAGAACTAATTTACAAAGTAGATATCATCTGAGTAATGAAGCACAAACAATGCAAATATTTATCAAAAAGATAAACTTTATGCTTTTCTCTAACCGTTTGTACGCTTGTGTTGGCTGGTGTATAATTGCGAATTATAAACCATTCTTTTTCTCTAACTAATTTGTATTCCACCCCGTATTACAGTTAGAATAATTAATTATTAAATTACGAATGTGCCAATTGATGCTAAAACTGTGCTAGTATGCCAAAGGTGTATTTCTGGGTAATGGACTTTTTGTTTTGTATAATTAGAATATTTCTATCAAAATTTTTTACGTTTAGAAAGGATTTTATTATGTTCTAATAAAAAAATAACAAACGATACTATACCTGGTCTGAAGAGAGCCAGTGCTTTCAGGCAAGAGAATTCGGTGGGATCTACTTGTTGGGATGCCAACTGGGACATGACGCTCTTCATCTGATGTAGCTGACTGGCCACCAGGGGGCGACGTTCTGGACTCGTCATATTGGCGAAGGACAGAAAACCTAAAGAAAAAGAAAACAATATAACAGTTCAGTATTTAAACCCAAAGTTTGTAAAAATTACAAGCTTCCGCAATGGAATCGTGTCTAATGTTGTTATGCATTCCCTAATAGCATTAAATGTTTGGAACAACAGTGAAAAATTGTTGGAAAATGATTGTTTCACGTCAGCTTACTTTAAGAAACGCTCGCTTTACTGTACCATTGATTAACGAATCCTTTTCCAAAAAAAGCGGAGAGTGTTCCAACAGATTTTGCAACGAATCTTGTTCAGATACGACCCAAATTAGAAAAGTCCCTGTACCTACCATTTTTGAACATTACCGTACCCCATCATTCCCAACTCAACCATTTTTCAATTGTTTCCACAAATAACGAATAATGATCCGACAGTATGCGTACTGTTTTGGTTTGGTTTAAACCAAAATTTCGGACTGGCGATTATTTGTTAGTTATAACCGAGACCTTTATACTCTGCATACGATCTATAATACAGGGTGAGCAAAAAGTCCGTAAAAACTTTAAAAATTCATAAAAACCGAAAAAATAACCGAAATGAAAAACGGTTTGCAGGGTTAGTATCTATAGGTCACGGGGATTTTTTTAAGACATGAAAAAAATAATTAAAAAAACAGCCAATAGGTGGCGCTGACGTACCCAAATCAAAGAAAAGATACCCAAATAAAGAACAGAATGTTTCCTCAAACCGCCGAACAAGCTTTATGAGGCCTGCCGCTGTTAAAGGCCCGTCCTCAAATCCTTTTGAAATCGGAATTTACGCAAAGCAATAGTCGCTGATTCCTTGTTCATGTAAAATAACTTCACCAACAAAGCTTTGTCCTTCGCAGTGAGCATCCTTGATCAAGTTCACGGCTCACAACGGTGAACTAGTGGTGGATTAGGAGCGCAAGCTCTTATAACCGGTTCATTTGCATATTTCCTCGGAAATCGCAAGTACCAGCGCCATCTGTCGGCTGTTTTTTGAATTATTTTTTATTTCTGGCTTAAAAAAATCCCCGTGACCTATGGATGCTAACCCTGCAAACCGTTTTTTATTTCGGTTATTTTTTCGGTTTTTATGAATTTTTAAAGTTTTTACGGACTTTTTACTCTCCCTGTATATCTCCTAGGGAAAACTTGTCGGAAGTGCAGCTATGTGATGTTAACGATTGATAAGGTCACCTACAAGAAAAACGAGGCTAATGAAAAAGACAGGCTACCGCGATGCATATATCTTTTAACAGACCGCTGAAGTCACTAGATGCTCGAATGCACCAATGCAGTTGTACGAAAAGAGCCTCACATCACTCTAGCGGTCTGTAAAAAAGAAAAAAAAATTGTGGAATGCCTGATCGCGGTAGCCCTCCTTTTTTGCTGGTATCGCAAAAAAAAGGTCAAAAGAAGCAGACGAGAGCGAGTGACGTGTATGACGTGTCCAATGATGCTTCGGTTATGAGAAATTTTATTGGCTAATAAACCATTTGCTATCGACAGTTGACAGTTTCAATTATCAGCAAAATCGTGAGAATACATGGTGCAAAAGGATTCTGATTAGGAAGATCTTATAGATGGTAAGGTCTAAGGTCTCTATTATGAAGCGAAATTCATTCTACGTCGGAAGATGGTAGTACAGATAAACACTTCATCGAGTTCACTGTTGAAATTTTAGACTATGTTAAAACTAGATTTGCTTATTAAAATGCAATTGGTCGGCCAAATCACCTTTCTGCAGAAAATACCTAAAATCCGATTTTAGTGGCTGACTCGTAAGTTTACTATTGTGTTTTCCTGCAGACATGAAGGACGAGGAGCAGGAAATTATAATGGTAATTCTACGAGTTAGCCACTAAAATCTGGTTTTTAGGTGTTTTCCACGAAGTTAAGATTTGGAAGACCAATTGCATTTTAGTGTGCAAATCAAATTTTAACTAATTCTAAAATTTCAGCCGTAAACTCGATAAGGTGATTATCTGTGCTGCCGCTTCCCAGTCTATTTTTGAGTACATTTTGAATTCCTTTTGATCAGGGATTCATATAAGATTTTCTTTTATTAAGTTCTCTGTTGTTGTTTTTTTAAATTTGTTTCTTTAAACAAAAATTGTAATAAAATATTGAATACATAGTTAACCGAATTAATTTTAGATACCCTCAGCTAAAACTTTTCTTTTTGTGGACTTTTTTCTTTGCAAATTACGCATTTCAAGTCTGAACAATGATAACAAGTTGGAAATTGCACGTGAAGCGTAGCAAATGAGGTGCGTTCGTACGAAAACGAAGTTTTTAAAATATTACTCTCATATATCAATCTCATAAAATTGTAAAAAGTGAATTACAATTAAAACGCTCATCAAACAATGTTCTCCCTATGCCATTATACAATGGAATACTTTTGTGTGGCCTTGTAAATCAATAACAAATATTCTTTGCACCACAAATTATGTAAAATGTATATTATAATATGTACTTTATAGTTGCATATAAATTTTATTAAGTTCGAATGAGTGTAACACCTTTAAAATGCATTTGAAACATTTTTCCCCATTGACCGTAATGTAACGGAATAATTTTGATTGTCCCTGTAATTGATCTATGCATCTGATTTTCATAAAATTTGAAATAACTCGACAAAATTATGTAATAATTATGTATTTTAAATTTCAAACGTATAAAATACATTTGAAACTTTTTTCCCATTGACAATAATGTAATTGAATACTTTTGATTGCCCTTGTAATTGATCTATGCACCCGATTATCAAAAAATTTGAAATAACTCGACAAAATTATGTAATAATTATGTATTTTAAATTTCAAACGATTCGGTTGGGTAGTTTTTGCGTTGTTATATACGGACGGACGGACGGACAGACAGACGGACGGACTGAACGACCACTATAGGTGCTACTTATTTACATAATTACGAACGCACCTATAAAAAGTTAATGGAGTGTTTACTCGTGCGCGCAATTTTATGTTAAGGATCCTTTTCATGAAATGGAATTTCGTGTGAAACAACCATTTTTGTCACATCACATTTTGTAAAGCAGTCTATGGAATTACATGGAATTTTTTGAAGGAGGCCTCAAAAAGGATCCAACTTTTGCTTAGATTGATATCTCTGTGGATTATAACTTAACAATGTGTTTCGTGAAAACCACGGTACGGTACACTTTTGACTGGCCAGAGAAAATCAACGAAACAAGATGGAAAAGTAAAATCTTCATCAAAAGAAAAAGTCTCCAAGTTTTATACCTGTTCAATGCAATTTGAAACAAAGACTGTTTTTGAGCATCCAAAAAAGTCTGATTTTGACAAATCAGATTCTATTATTATATGATAACAATAAATTAACTAGTACATTTAAAAATAGAACATACAATCAAATTATTGGTTGTATGATCATGCAGTTTAAACTAAAATGTTTTCCATATTGCAAAATCTTGTTTCAAAATAATTTAAAAAAATAGTTCCAATTTTGCAGATAGATGACGATATTACCTTAGAGAAAATGTAATAAAATTTTAAACCAAGAAGTTACAGAATATTTATTTAGTGTAATTCATTACATTATCATACTTCAACGCGTACCTCTTTCGTAACTCAAATCATATATAACGATCCTCAAATTTAATTTATGTGTTCGCTAACATTTTCTTCATAAAAGGCTGGATTACATGCACAGTTGTTAAAGTATAACTGTAAATTGCATAAAATAAATGCACCGTAATTGCTAGAGACAAAAGAAATACTCTATAACTGCTTGATTTGATTTTTGATGCTTTTTACGTTTGTTTCTTTCTTAAACCCTTGGGGGGGGGAGGGGCGCGGTGGTATATCTATGAAGCCACTTAATTTAAATTCACAAACGCTACATTGGTACCGGAATTTCGGTAAAAATTTCGGTTTATTGAATTTCTGCAAAATAGCTTTTTCTTAGTTACAAATAAAGTCGTTTTCAAATTTCGGTGTCAGTCATAAATTTCAACACTTAAGCAATGAATTAGCTCTGCGCCGCAAAGGGTTAATTGAGGAATGGAGTTGATAATGGATCTCTTTGTTCTCTTCACCGATTCTTGAAGCATTCATCTCCGAGATTTCATCGCCAAAAGGGTGTTTTTTTTTTGTTTTTTGTTTTTGGCGGTGATCACTTTTTTGCAATTTTCTGCTTTCATTCTCATAATAAAAGAAACGTAACACAGACGAATTAGGTCTTGGTGGCTGGAGAAATCCGTGAGAGAAATCGGCTTGGCGCGCATGCTTCCCATCATCACGTGATGGTGGGGAGGTGGTCAATGCTTCAAGAAAAGGTTGCTATTTCTGAGTCCAGTTATGTGAGAAGTCTATGGTTTCTTTGGGTATAGCGCCATCTACCTGCAAAATGTAGAACTAATTTTTCATTTGATGAAACAACTTTTTTCCCCTTATGATTAGTATTTCAGTCCGAATTGCTCACGCATACACCAATTGAGTTTGTATTAAATTTTAAAATACATCGGTTTTTTTTATAGTGTATGAGTGAGCATGCATGTTAGATGTTACCTTCCTGCAGAGGAAATCCCCACTGGGCAGCGCTGAGGACGAACACGTCACTCCAGGCTTCTTCCAGCAAGATGGCCTGATCACGGAAGCTTAGCTGCAGGAAGGAAGGAACTCCCCTCATCCAGCGAACGGCGAAAAACAAGAGCTTGGCTGCCGATTCCTGGGCCGTGTCCAGGGGACTTGGCGGTGGGAAGGGCCCCAGATAATGATGCCCTGCAAAAGCGGCCCTGTTTGTGGAGTCCAAGGCGGGGTCTAACGGTGGGTGGTACCGGTAAATGGGTGCTGGCAGTGGTATCACTCTGGTGGCAGTAGTGGTCGGGCTGCTGTTTCTGACAGGACATGAATCATCACTCGATTCTTCCGGTGGAGATTGCTTGATTTCGACGGTGGGCTGGGGTGGTTTTAGATCTGTAAAGAGGAGCCTTACTTGAAACAATCCACCTATTGAAATATCCTTTTTACAAAATTAATAACTATTTAAGAAAATACAATGTGCTTTACAATACACTGTTAAAAATCTTGTCTTATTAGTTTGAACCAAATTTTGGTGCTTCAATATCTGCCACCGTAAGATGGTGAAATCTTGAACCAATATTTGGAGCTCCTGTTGAAGCATAGATCGAATAGTTGGAACGAAGTTGAAATAGAAAGCTTCTAAAGTTGAAGAATTGTATTTCATAAATGTTGAACGATGAAAAGCATTAAATGGTAATCGCAGTAACATTTGATGGTTCAAACGCAGAAAAGGATTCAATTGAAAAATCGTTTCTAGCAGATGTCGCTGCAATCGATTATCGTCTTTCAGCATCGTTCAACATTTGTGGTATACAAATTTTTAGAATCACTAGAATTGTCGGTTTCTACACTGCATCTTCTAAACTTGCAATACAAGTACAGCATGGAATGGTTTTGTGTCATTTTCTCCTATATTTTTTTCTAAAACCAAACACTTATTTTTACATAAAAATATTGAAACAAAGTACATCATTTATGGGCAACCCCTTGTGAAACACATTTGGACACATTTAAGATGTTGTAACAAAGTTTCACTGCTTAATAAAACGAAATAAAACATCCAACAAAATATCTTGAAAAATGTAAAACACAATTGAAAGCCCAATTACAGAAATTACCATCCAAGTCGGATAAGTGTCCAAATACTTTTATGCAGCTCAGGGTATGATTGTATTTTGTATAGCACATGAAGCAATATCTACCTTATACTTGAAATAATGTATGTGAAATAATGTATGTGAAATAGCGATTTGAAACGATGCTATTTTATTTGCTGAAAAAGAAGGAAAAAATAACAAAATTACGCAAGGAATTCAGCTGCTAAGTCAAAAATTGATATAAAATAACCGATTAGCAGAATATCTTCTAAATACTTTTTAATAGACCCGTTTATCTTTTTAATTTTGTGATGCAAGAAGTAAAAAGAAGTTAAAAAAAATTCTGAAAAGTATATTTGTGGAGAAATGCTAACACTATAAAAGGGTACATATGTCTTTTCTCTGGAAATATACAATAAGTCAATTACCCCTGAATCCAAAAAGCATCCCTTACCATCAGGAACCTCAAAAACTAATATGTATTGAGATTTAATGAAGTATTTATTAAAAACAGAGTTTCTTTTTCTGCCACGGATTTTCAGAAACGCTTCTGAGTCAATTTTACATTGCATTAATTAGTCTGTCATTCCGGAATATCATGTTTGGATGCTATACAAAACGATAAACAATTTCAGTTGTACAACCGAAATTATACATGCAGATATAACAAAATTATTTTAATTCTAATGTTAACGTTAATGCTGTTAATTTATTGTGTATGTCAATAAAACTTACACCTACACCTAAAAGACGTTACATTATGACCACACTGCATTTATAACAATGAGATCGTCCAGAAACAAAAAAACTACTGCTCATGCGCACCTAACATTGGAATGTGTAAAGCGTCTAAACTTTATATTATAAAACAAAATGTGATTAGCGACATAATCATTATCAAGGTCAAATCATTATGACTGGGCGACTAAAAACGTCGATATCGGAATCGGCGCGTTTGATGGGTTGTTAACGTACAGTTGTTGTGAGCGCTTATAGAAAATAGTCTATGGAGGGTGAAACGACAAGTCTCTGGCCAGCGATGTGTCACTCGCGGCGTATTGATTCGTGAGGGAGGCGGAGATTGTTAAGCATTTTTCGTCGTGACCAAAGAATTGCAACAGCGGGAATCACCAATAGCTACAACATCGGAGACCCAGACAGTGTCTCCCAACGCACGGTGCCACGTGCACTATTACGTATGGGCCTACATAATCGGCGGCCTAAGGACATTCCTGCACTGACAGCACGTCGTCACCAGCCACTTGCAATGGGCCTATGAACATCGTCATTGGACCAATAGAAGAATGGAAAAAAGTTGCATGGTCCGACGAATGATGTTTTCTTGTTCATCACATCGATGGGCGCGTGCGAATACGACGATTTCCAGCCTATTAAAACCTGGCTCCCGGATGCGCAGTTGGTCGGAGATAAGCTTGTGAAGGCTATATTATCGATGTTTTTATGGTGTACATTAGGACCCATGATCCTCATACAACAATCCCTGACGTTTGTGCTCTACCCAAACATTGTTGATGACCAGATGTAGTTATTCATGACAACAATGCTTCCGATGGGATATTGCTTTTACCAACAAGCTAATGCGCCATGTCATGCGGGTCGAATCGCCAGGGAGTGGTCAGGAGCATTCTAGTGAGTATAAATTCATGTACTGGCCTCCAAATTCATCTGACATGAATGCAATAGAACATTTGTTGAAGAGCCGTTAATTCCCAAATCGGTTCAGTCCAAACTTTTATGTATTATATAGAAAAATGGACAAGTATGTATTCTTTAATATTCAAATATAGTAAAACATCTGAATAATATAAACCTCATTGAACAGATTCCTGATTAGGGTCCGGTTGTTCTTATTTTGATTTTTTAGCACTGCTTCGAATCTACATCACTTTCACCTGTTCCAATCAGATTGCTGAGCTCGGCTGAGCCAATTAGGGAATTACCGGCGCGTCATTTGTTGTTCCACTTGGAAATCCAGATTCGTGCTGACACGCTACCACCTTGCAATCTGCGAGAATTGCAGGATCAGTTGGTGCGCGCTTGATAGCAGATATATCCTATTACCTATAAGAACTTTGCCGAGTTGAAACAATAGTCCAAGAGCCGACCGCACAAAACCCTAAGTCATCGAGAACAAGATAAAACCCTTTATGTTATGGAAGAGTAGTCATAGGGGGGGGGGGGTCTATTCATCTTTGTATGCCTGAAGTGAAGTGGTGCATAAGCCATCAATTAATACCACTAGTGGCTCACTCGTAGGTCTATCATTGTGTCTGCAGTACAATCAAAAGTATGAAAACACGGAAAACTGGGTACAGGAAAACCCATTGCTAAACCTACGTGTAAACCACTAGTGGTATTCATTTTTGTGTTATATGCACCGCTTCGCTTCCGGCAGACATGGAACATTAGATTCCCCTATTACTACTCTTCCATAATATAAAGGATTTTTTTCTTATGCTCGATGACATAGGGTTTTGTGCAGGTCGGCTCTTGGACTACAAGGTCGAGTGTTTGCAGTTTGCGGACGAAACGTGGTCCTATGTCGTTAAAAACAGGTGGTCATAATGTAATGGCTCATCCGTGTACTTGTTGAACATGAAAACGTTTGATTGATAATGGAGAGCATATGAAAACCCCATATTGCGGTTAGACAAAAAGGATTACCACATTATTAGAAGTACCCGGAAACGTTTCCGAAAATCAAATGGAACAAAATAAACTGTTTTTTTTTCTTTTTTTTTTTTTTTTTTTAATAAATGTTTCTTTACATCACGAATATATAGTGGTTTCTTAGGTTTCTAAAAATAAAAAACGTTTTCCAGAAACGTTGGTATCTTGGATGAGGTTATTGTAGTATTTTCGTTCGTTAGTTAAACCATATTTTCCTAAATTTGTTCAATTTAGGAATGACGCCATGAGATAATATAATAACATAGAAATGACTGGACAATTTCCGACTTGTTTATTTGAAAATCGCAAGTCAAGTGTAGCAAATGAGACGTACTATAACGAAGTTTTAATAATATTTAGTTCATATTGTATAAGTTCTAAGGAGCAATAATATTGTCCAATATAGATAAATTACAGTTATGCAGTCTTTTTTTTTTTTTTTTTTTTTTTTTTTTAAAGTAACGGTCAAATAACTGGCCATTTTGCGGCAAATTAATATAACAGTGCGCGTAAGATTAGTCGGAACATGCTACTTGACGTAGGAACGCGAAAACAAAAACAAATCATTCAGCGACATCTAATAACGGCTTCAGATTGTAGAACCAATTTACTGCCGTACCATTTATTGAATGATAGAAACAACACTAATAGTCCAGGGGCCGGCAGCTCAAGAACCTAAGGTATCAAGCCTAAGAAAAAAACACTTTATTTCATGGAATAGTAGAAATAGGGGAATCTAATGATCCATGTTGCCGAAAATGAAGTAGTGCATAAGCCAAATATTAATACCACACCAGTGGTTGACTCGCAGGTTTATCATTCTGTTTGTCCTACAATCAAAAGTATGAAAACATTTGGGACTAGGAACAGTAAAACACAATTATAAACCTATGAGTCAACTTACTAATGGTATTAATTTTTAGATTACGCACCACTTCATTTCTGGCAGATAGGGATCATTAGATAGCCCTATTTCTGCTCTTCCACAAAATGAAGGTTTTTTTTTTTTTTTTTTTTTTTTTTTTTTTTTTTTTTCATGTGATACCTTAGATTTTTGTGCGTCGGCTCTTGAACTGTTTTTAATTCAAAATTAACAGAGGCTAAAAATAAATAAAAAGCATCCCGCGTGTATTCGAAACGTTTGCAACGTATAGGTTACAATCAACGCCAGCAAGGAGATGATTGTTGACATGCAATACAAAAAGATAGATTTTAATATATGTATTTTTCATTTTTTCTAAGTAGATTTTTCAAGGAAAACAAATACAGTCGACTCTCGTTAAATCGAAATCGGATAATTCGAATCTTCGCTTATTTCGAATTAAACGAAGTCCCGAAATTTTCAGTGGCAGAATAACGTTAAAAACTTTCACTAATTCGAACTCGTTTTCTCTTGTCTTCGTTTAATTCGAACTAACGAGGATTCCGATTTTTCATTTTTCTTTTTTTTCTCACGGATTTCAGATAATTTGAATAACTTTCTTTCTTTGATTTTTGTGAAAATTGTTCCCAACGAGTATGCATATAATCCCATGCATTTGATGTCCACTTTCTTAGTGCCCCGTCTGTCCATCAGTGGCACCTCAAATTTTTCTTTTATTGTGCTCGTTTCTAACCATTTAATTAGTTTATGTATTTATACATTCTAATTTATTATTAAATCATATTCTAATGATAACAGACAAAATATATTTAAAAAGCAATATAACATTAATAGTAATACAGTCGAACCTCGATTTAACGAATTGATCGGGACCCACAAGTTCGTTCGTTAAATCGAAGCAATTCATTAAATCCAATATCAAATTTCGTAAAAAATACGGTATAAATATATCAATGCAAAATACTTTTGGATATTCAGATATGAAAAAAGAATGATAATTGTTCAATATGAGCTTAAAAGTTAAGTTAAGTTAGGATATCAACTTTAAAATTATCTAACTTCTTTGATGTGACTTGCTTTTAAAACTTAATATATAATACATACATACTCATTGGCACTTTGGAAAAACGTCCTTGATAGTGCTTTGTTTTGACTTTCCAAAATTCTTTGTCGATATTTTCTAACTCCTTTAGAAAATACTTGGATTAAGGTGCGAAAGATTCAAAATTTTATGTGAGAAAAATTTAAAATTTTAATTTTATGTGCAAATGTGATTTTTTTTCAGCGACTGTTGTTCGTTAAATCAAAGCTAAATATACGTTAAATCAGAGCATTTTAACACTCTTTTTGTCGGGACAGAAAAAATATTCGTTAAATCGAACAATTCGTTAAATCAAAGTACGTTAAATCGAGGTTCGACTGTAGTACCAATATAAGCATGTTTTCATTTCATATTTTCCGTAATTCGAATTTCGGATAATTCGAACATTTCTTGTGGTCCCGACGAGTTCGAATTAACGAGAGTCGACTGTATCTATTTATTTATTTTTATAAAATCATCAAATCAGTGACAACAGATCAAAGTTGGGAATCCCTGGCATAAATTTGCAAATCTTATGTTGACCGGAAGGTGGTTGCCCGGATCTTCACCTCATTGAGTTGACGGCTGAAATTCAAGGATTAAACAGAATCGATTAGCATATTAAAATACAGCTGGTCTGCCAAATCATATCTTGGTTTTCCTGAAGATATGATTTGATATCTCTGACCATATGACTTGAAATGATATGATCAAGATAATTTGCACCTGAAAATCCGATTTTAATGGTTGATTATGGTAAAATACAATGTAATGGCTTAACATTGTATTTTATTGCACCCAGAAGATATCAAAATATGAGGGGCTGGAAGCAGGAAAACACAATGATAAGCCTACCAGTTAACCAATTTAAATCAAGTTTGGAGATATTCTCCACCAAGATATGGCTTGGCAGACCAGTTACATTTTAATATACGAATCGAATTTTAACTACTGTATATACCGTATAAGTTAAAAACATTTATGTAAAATGTGGAAATTGAAAATGGGGTCGCCATATATACGAATTTAAAATAATAATAATAATAATAAATAAAAATAAAAAATAATGATGATAATAATAATAAATAAAAATAATAAGTTTTTCACAGATGATCCGCAAATGTGCAATTTTTTTTAAGTAATCACATGTGGGTCTACGTTGGAAAGAGAGATAAAAGCAGACGATAATAACTTTTCTGTAATAAAAAAAAAAAAAAAATATATCGATGATAATGTTCTTGTAATTGTTCTGCACCCATTTTTTCTTGTGATAGAATTCCCTTCAATACAGAGGAGGCATTTCTTTCAACATTTTAATCCCCTTTTTCAAAAAGAGTTCAGCTTCAGCATACTTGTAGATATATCTTCTAAAACTCCTACAATACAAATAGATTCTGTATTTTTGAAGAAGCTGGTTACCCTTGTTAGGCTTGGATAATTTTGGATTTTTTTTCTTTTTAAGCATCATTAAATTGATGGGAGTAGGTGTTAAAATAGTTTAAACTTCTTCAGTTTTACAGATTTATAGTTTTAAAACATTAATTAAAAAAAGACTAATTACAGAACGTATACAAAAGTTTACTAATTTATTGATTTTTTTTTTAAATCCTCGATTACAAATAATTTTTTATTGCTACTAAATAGAAATGTGGTTCAACTTATACACAAAAATTCATTTTTTTTTTTGCTTAAGAATTGGAGGGTGGGGAATCGACTCACACGGATATATAAGGTAACCCTGGATTTTCAACAGTGAACCCAATGAGGTCATGATTCGTGCAGCCACATCTTTGTTATATTGGGAGGTGGCAGCACAGACAATCATCTCATTGAGTACACGGATGAAAATCTGGCATAAGTTAAATCTCGATTCGCATGTTACAACGCAATTGGTCTGCCAAGTCATATCTCGGTGGAAAACACCAAAAAACTTTATTTTAGCTGTTGACTCATAGGCATAGCATTATGTTTTCCTGCTCCCAATACTCCACGTTTTTTTACTTTTAGCTGCAGGAGAGCACAATGGTAAACGTATGGGTCGACCGCTAAAATCGGGTTTTTAGTTGTTTCCCAACAAGATATGACTTGGCAGACCGATTGCGTTGTAACATGCGAATCGAGATTTAACTAATCCTAAATTTTCATCCGTGAACTCGACGAGGTGATTGTCTGTGATGCCGCCTCCCGGCCTACATCTATCATCTCTCTCGATCTTGAATGAATTATATGTTTAGTTACCATTAACAGATCTTGAGGTCGGTGGTTCTTCTTCAGACCTGCGGTACTGTGGGTGTTGTAGAGCGACTGCAGGTACGAGTCTCGGCGGCGGGTCTTGGGGCGGGCCGATCGGGTACGGCCCGAGCGTCGTTCTGGGGAAACAGGAATCGGAAGTACTGCTGACCACCAGCCTGGAACGTCTCTTGGGCTGAGACCTAGAGGCGCGTTCGTGCTGAACCGCTGAAAGAAGGGAAAAAGTGGACGATTTGAAAATCAAGTTATGAAACGATGTTGACACACGATGTTGGGTGCACAGGAAAGTCCCTTCAAGAGGCTATTTCATTTAAATGAAAAGACCCGTTCGCTATGGTAGAAAGATATCTCATTTGCATTTTAATATTTTTGAATGATTCGTTTTGCATTGCATTGCTGATCTCGATCTGTGTGCAGGCCGTTTTTTACTTTTTTGGATTTTGTTTACAAGTATTTTTTATGGGGGCGCTTTCACTTTCAGAACCGATTTGGAAAGCGAAAGAATTCTGATAAAAATATCTGCAACCAAAATCGAAAAAGTAAAAAAACGGACAGCATTCGGATCAATATCCCAATGCAAAAAAAAGAAAAAAAAAAAAAAAAAAAAAAAAAAAAAAAAAAAAAGATCATTTAAAAACATTGAAATGCAACCAAGCTATCTTTATAAATTTCTTCCATAGGATTAGCATTAGCGAACGGGTCTTTTCATGTGATTGAAGTAGCCCATTAATCTAAAACTTTTGCAAATGGAGAGAACTACAGCTATGAAAGTGATGAAATAATTTAGTAAAGTGATTACATCCGATCTAATACAAACAACAACACCACCCCCAGTAGCTAGATTTAGAATATAGCCATTACAAATCGAAAACGAAAAGAGATAGAGCAAAATATCCAGTTCAGTTAGAAAGTTTTTGAGTATCATTTAATTAGTACAAAACGACATTCGGTTTTCACGAATGAGAAAAATTGCTGCCTGTATACCCAAAAATGTCCGAAATCGATGCACTCCATTTTGTGTAAACATTTGACAGGAATAGCCAGAAGTATGAAAAAATGCGCACAAAGTATTGCTTAAATACGTACTTACGTGAATACTTTTTGATAATATCACACAAAAAGCCAAAAAAGAAATTTTAAAATAAAAACTCTCGCACATTTGAATTAAAATTATCCTCTGCCAAGGAAAAGTTTATGCTGAAACCTGTTTATAGGAAGCGAGTGCCACCTTTTAAATTAAAATTTTAAATGCATTGGAAATTAAATTTTAGAGACGTTTCAGCACAGTCGAGCGTCGCAATTTGGAACTGCACACTGCTACATTTCAGAAATATGGATATGCAGAGTAGAATCGTTGCGCATCAATTTTGGAGTATACAGGCGAAGGTTTATTTTAACCGCGTGAATAAAATGCCAATTCAAATTCATTAATTGATGATCTAAAACTTTCTGACTGAAAATTTTACTCTATTCCTTTTCGTTTTCGATTTGCAGTGGCTATCTTCCAAAATTCGCCACTAGAAGCGCTTCTGTCTTTTTCATTAAATCGGGAATAGTCGCTTTACCTCACTTGCGTAATTGTAGCTCTCTCCGTTCGTAAATATTTTCAGGTTAAAATGACTTTTTTATGCACTCTGTATATAGAAATTAAAAGAAAATCATTAAGAATATACATGAGTTATGCCACACATTAACCCATTCGGGTCCGATTTTTTTTTTTTTTTTTTTTTTTTTTTTTTTTTTTTTTTCGTTCCAAAAAAAATTTTTTTGTTTAAACATGAAAAAATATTGCTCTGAAAGGCAAAAATTAAGTTTTATTAAAATCTATACTAATAAAATCCGTGCGCCTCTGTCTGTCTGTCTGTCTGCTTGAAGCCGATTACAGTTCGCAACGCGGGCGAGTTGGAAGTCGCGAGAGGTGTCTTTCGATTGTAAAAATTCCGGGGAAGTCATTTCGGGCATTTTCGAGACCGTGGGACCAAAATTTAAAAAGTTATGAATTAAAAACCCCTTGGGAATCGGAACGGAAAATATCTCAATTCCCAAACGGTGTTCCGAAGCAGAACACTGCGCCACCTTGCGGTGAAGAACCTGAACTTTTCCCCTTTGGCTAAAAGAAGAAACAGCCGAAAACCGCTTTTTCTACCGGCGCTAATTGCGTTTTTTTTGCGCGTTTTTTCTTAAACCATCATGCAGACAGTTTTTAAAGTAGAAAAAAACTGATTACATATTCAGAATCTGCATAAAAATCTGCTTCTGATGAACTAAAAAATACGGAAAAATGTCTTATGGGCGCGTAGTGCCCACCGTGCGAAACTAAATATTTTTAACGGGACTATGGGCGCGAAGAGACCATAGCTCCGATCCACAATCTTTTTTTTTTTTTTTTTCAAGTGCACGTGGCCCACAGTGAGAAATCACATATTTTTAACGGGACCATGGCTCTTTAATTTACTTTTTTTTGTGCTTGAGGATTCGAACACCAAGACTTGCTTATTAAATGAATTTTTTTGCTTATTATATACTGCTTAATACCGAGGTTCGTTTGGAAAAAGTGGCCCAGCTAGCGGGCGTAGCTCGCTAGTATTATAATTATTTACAGAATTTCATTATGTACTATTAATAGTACAGTGGTCTTCCGAGGAAGAAGTTTTCATATTATCAGTACAATATGCTGAAAAAGATAAATGTAGTACAACTTCAAATCGAAATTTTGAAAAATATATGGAAAATAAAAACGATATAGATATAAATATATGCAATTCGCATTATATAATTCGCAAATAGTTGACGCTCAACTTACATTTCAAAACAGAAAAAACCGAGTAAAAATCGCAAAAAATAAAAATAAAATTTTCATTTGTTGGTATATTCTGGTGACCTCTCTTATTTGGCATGAAAAGTTTTGAAGCACATTTTGTCCCCATGGAAGCTTAAGTAGACGTTGCATTTTTCACAAAAAAGATGTTGCTCTAAAGTTACACCCACCTAATTTCCACCTTTGTTGCACCTTGCTTCTTTCTGTCATATGGGCAATATTATCATACCTTACATCCTCAATTGGGCGAAGTGATGGTTTTAACTTTTTTTTAAAAAATAAGGAATAGCCATAATGGGTGAAATACATGGACAACCACCTTTCACGGAGATTGTAGTTTGGTTTTTGAAACCCAGCGCTTTCAACTGATTTTCGACTGTTATTATTACTTTTTAAACAAATTATAGGCTAATAATATTGCATAACAGTATTATCGGACAAAAAGAATGAAAAATATTGTTATAAAACAGAAATATTCAAATTAAGTTTCTACTAATTTCATAAATACAATGTGCATATTTTAGTAAAATTATTTCCTTTAAAGACCACTGTACTACTAATAGTACACATATTCAAGGATTGATAAATCATAATTTTTCAATGGTTTTGATTATAAAAATTACATCAAACACTAGCTACAATAACCTATTTTACGAAAATAATTTCAAATAATAATTCTAATTATTTATAATATCAATAATGAGAGCAAATTCAAAAAAATTCTCTGCTTGACGTGCATTCGAAGTTTTATCCATCTTGAATGGGTGTTCCTGGACCTGTAGGGCTGTCTTATAGTGAAATAAAAAAGAATATTGCCCAGTTAAACTGATGGCATTGAGCTCACAGGCTACGCATACTAATTGTACATTACAGCCTTGTATTTTCGTTAATTCCGTTCGAAAAAAAAAAAAAAAAAATTAAGAAGCGGAAACAGCTCTCCCCTTTCTCCTTTTTTATACTTAATCATTGAACTTCCTAAACTATCAAGTACATGCTTTATCGTATTAAAAACCTATATCCAAAATTCAGAGCAAATCGGATAATTCTTAATAAAAACCCATTTAGCATTTATATAATTTAAGAGGAGTTATTCTCCTCTTTTATACTTAACCATTAAACTTCCAAAACTATTCAGAGATTTGAACGAAATCTGACAATTCTGATTGAAAAATCCATTTATACAAGTTAAGGGGAGGGGCATTAGAACCCCAGTTCCCCCTGTTTATACTTATTCAATGAACACCTAATAACAGCCACGGAATCGCCTCATCAGAACCATCCTATATCTAAATTTTGAACGAAAACTGTTAATTCTGCATGAAAATCCCGTTTATATCAATTAAGGGGAGGGGCATGAGCACCGTTCCCCCTGTTTATACTTATTCAATGAACACGTAATGACAGTCACGGAATCGCCTCATCAGAATGATCCTATATCTAAATTTTGAACGAAAACTGTTAATTCTGCATGAAAATCCCGTTTATATCAATTAAGGGGGGGGGGGGCATGAGCCCCCCGTTTCCCCTGTTTATACTTATTCAATGAACACCTAATGACAGTCACGGAATCGCCTCATCAGAATGATCCTATATCTAAATTTTGAACGAAAACTCTTAATTCTGCATGAAAATCTCGTTTATATCAATTAAGGGGAGGGTCATGAGCCCCCCGTTCCCCCTCTTATACATATCGAATGAACTCCAAAAACTAATCAGGGAAGCGCCTTATCAGGATATACCTATATACAAAATTTCAAGTGGATCCGATATTTTTATCATGAGTTATCGCGTTACGCACGAACATACGAACGTACATACAGAACGGACGGGCACATAAGCTCTCAGGCTATGATAGCCTGTGAGCTAAAAACTAAATACACGCTTTCAAGAGGAGTCTTTAAAATAGAACAAGAGAAACTTTGAAAACAATTACTAAATACAGGAAAAATATATTAGTTGAAAGATGAATTACTTTTAAAATAGCACCCGAAAGGGTTAAGAAGGGAAGTCCACAAACTGTGATGAGAGTAAGAAGGGCTTATATGCTGTAACACGACATTTAAAATACGAAAATATCTAAGTGCTGTTTGCAATCCCAGCCATACAGTTTATTTAAAAAAATGTATTTTTTACTCCGGTAATACTTCGTACATTTTCCTTTTCCCTTAGAATTTCTTTTCACCAGTTCGAAGGGAAAGCACGCAAGCTCTTGACGATTTGATAGTTCACCGGCCGGCGCGGCGCGGGATGAAAAATATAGGAACCCAGTTGGATATGCCAATCCAAAAACTTTCTTCTATCTTATAGAGATTAATATTTCATAAAGTAGTTACAGAAGTTAATACTTCAATATTACTCTTCCAAAATTAGGGTAGTCAGACCAATAAGTGAACTGTCTCCAGCAGTGTTGAATCTAGGGGGTGGCCCGGGGGGGACATCTCCCCAGAGCAATGAAATGTCGCCCTGGAAAATTTAAAGGTGTTCTTAACTGATTCGCTCAACAAGCGAAAAACGTTTTGACACATTTACAAATTCATTTTTTAACAGAAAGTTATAACATTTTAATGCCTGACTATGAAAGCGATTTCAAATCGAACTTAGTTTTCCATTTTTTTTTTAAATCAATAAATTATCCATGTTGTTCTAAGCTATTTCGATCATGTGATCACCCGTTTTTCTACTGCTTTTCGACCGGTTTTTCTGCTTTCGTCGGGAAATGTGCTCAAAAACGTCCACTTTGAAATCTTGTTATGAAAGATCAATTGTGTTTTTTAAGAACAGAAAACTGAGTGCAATTAGACAGTTTCTGAATAACAACACCTGCTATTTTTATGCATTTCCGAACAAAAATAAATTAAAGCCTATGTCACAAAGTTGCCTTTTTTGATTTAAGAACAGCCTTAAGATTTTGGGTTTTTAATGGTCAAAAAGTGTACTTTCCCTTCCGGAACTCTATAATGTCCGCCCCCCCCCCCCCGGAACCTCAGAAGTACCTCTCGAAGAAGAGTGTCTGAATTCAACACTGGTCTCCAGTGAGTGAACAATTGGAAAATATTTAATAAAATAAGGTTTAAAAACCTTCTCACAGGGTGGGGTTACAACATTGCCTTAATTCTATTCAATAGGAAGCTGTCGCATTCGGGATTGGCTAGTGAAGTCACATTACTTCAACACAGCTGTACTGAACCTTTTCTTTCTCGCGGGAAGCAAACTTAAGTTTCGAACTTTGGGGGGGGGGGGGGAGGGGGGGTCGCAATACACTTATAAAAAGGTTTTAAAAAAATAACATAAGTAGTCTAAGAATGCAATAAATAATATGCAAAAAGAACTATTGACTAACAAGGAAGGTATCCATACTGGGCATACTCAGAATTTTTTGAAAAAATTACTGATTAAACTTACTCATGTATGTAATAAACGACCAGTCAAATTTATCGGCGGAATTACAGAAGAAACTCAGTAAAAAAATAAAATACTTTTGAGTATTTGGCGCGAAAAGATGAAAGCTTCACACGATTTGGCGAGCAGCATTTTCCCTCGCCAAAAGCAAACGATTTTAATGCACCTGAAAATTTCTTGTCAGTTAAATTTAAGACGTGTAAATGGTATTTAATGAATTTAAATTTCAATAATGAGAGAGTTTGACATATAGATGTATTTTATGTTATCTATTTCTGTTGCTTTTGCTGCAGTTATTTAATGTTATCACATTAAAAATAATTTCTTATATAAAAAATACTTTTATATTGGAAAGTATTTTTTCAAATATTTAAGCGTATAACAAAATAAAGGCCAGATGAAGAATGCTGCAATAACGCATTTCAATATTGGAAAAGTTTTTGTTTCCATAGCAACAAAATTGAATCGACAGAGCTCAATTAGATTGGAATGAATTTTGAGATTGAAACAATTTTAATTAATTTAAATTTTGTTTTAATTCATAAAAATTTACAGTTAATTTTATTTTTAAATACATTATGACAAATATGGCAAATATAGTTAAAACAAACTAAAGCTAACAAAACTAACGTTATATAAATAAAATTTCTTTAAACAAGTTCAAGATGAAACACTTTTACCTTAAAAAGAATTTGACATAAAAAAGTGTTTTTTGAAATTTTATTTTGTCGCCAACCGATGATAAATCGCCAAATAAAAGAAATGTTCATTATTTTTTTTACGAACGTTCTAACGGGGTTCCGCCAAATTTTTTTTTACAAATATATATATACAGCTGAGAAGAACATTCTGTAATTTTTTCAGAATTTTCTGAGTATGCCCGTATGGAGACCTTCCTTGTAAGGAAACGGTTTTTAACACAATTTTCAGTTAAAATCAGTCCTATAAAATTATCTATTTCGTTCTATAGAGGAAACCTCTATAATCAGGTGAACACAATTATGAAAGATTCGCCTTTTAAAAACGTTATATTGGACATATTTCGGTGAAACTTACATTGTTAGATAATTTTTAAACGATGTTTTTAGTATGTTCAAGGGCTGATCCAGCTTTCCATTTAGAGGGAAGTTATTGCTTTTTTTTCTCGGGGAGGGGGAGGTCACATCCCTTAATAAGCATTTTTTATATTGAAGGGTTGATCCCATATCCAAAATGGCTACTTTTTTTATTCTTTTGAGAAGTCGTTTTCATTCGTATAAATAAATACAAATCAATTGCATTAATATTCGTAAAACTATATAATTTACACTTATTATTAGATATCTAGAAACTGAAAAATTCCCATTTTCATGTAAAAGCAAAGAATCATTCTGAAATTGAGCATTTTAAACCAATTTTTAGGACCGGGCAGTTACAAAAATAACGTCATGAGGAAGCAATTGGCTATTTCGATCTGAAACTCAGTTTTAAACCCCATATTTTACACGAATTTCCCAAAAGATCCCTTGTCTTTATCAGGCAATGGAAAACGCTAATAAATGACATTTGCTCTAATTAAGTGAACTTGCAAATATCGTGCATCTAAGATTGAAAATGACTTTCGGGATGCGTCGGAAATGACCTGCTTTGGATTTAAGTAGAGCATTAAAGAATTAGAAAAATTCTCATTTTTGAGCAAGCGGTAAATTTCTAAAAATTTAATATGCATTTCATTAAAAAAATTACTTAAGATATTTTCTTCGTCTTGTGTGAAGGCAGGGGGGGGGGGCGAAATAATATCACCCCTTTGAACTTTCCCCTTGGATCCGCTAGTGAGTTTGTTGCATATCATTCTATATTTGGTTAGTTATAGAATTGTATGTGAGGGGTGGAGAGAGAAAGTTTTAAAACCAAGCGAAACTGATTATTAAATTAAATATCAACCTTTTTAAGTTTTACTAGTAGTAGATGTATTTTGATGTGACTTTTATTATTAGTTATGTATTTTTTCAGTGATGGTTTTAGTATATTAAATAATTAAATACAGTGCTGTAATTGGGCGGGAACGCCGTTCCCAGAAATATTTGTTTTGTTGCTGAAAAAATTAATAAAATAAAGTATCGTGCACAAGTATAAAACTTTTCTCTTTTTTTCAAGCGAAATGATAATGATTGTTATTTATTATAACAATAATTATCAAAGTTTATTGATACTGGAAATGCGCCTAGAGAAATAAGTTCTATTTTCGAGTCTGTGAAAACTATATCCAATTCATCTCTATGAAAAACATTGACCGATACGAGAAATTCATTTTTTATTGAAAAAGCTAGTTCACTTATATTCATAAGCCGTGTAGGACTTCCCTTAAGGGTGTTCTCACCTGCTCTGCTCAGCAAGCGCAAAACGTTTTGACACATTTACAAATTCATTTTTTAACAGAAACATATAAAATTGGAAGGCCTGACGGTGTTGGAAGCTGTTTCCAATCGAACTAAATTTTCCATTTTATGATAATAAAATTACCTACCGAATTATAAGCTATTTTGATCACGCGATTTTCTCCCTTTAATCGTCTGTTTTTTTTTTTTTTTTTTTTTTTTTTTTTTTTTTTTTTTTGAAAATGTAGTTCAAAACATCAACTTTGATGGCTTGTTCTAAAATATCTATTGAATTTGTAAAAAGAAAAAAAAATTGAGCATGATTAGACAGTTTCTGAACAACAACATCCGCTAGTTTCATGCATTTCCGAACAAAAATAAACTAAAACTTGTGTCACGAAGTTGCCCTTTTTGATTTAAACACCCTTAAAATAATTTTGTCTTGAACCAAATGTGAAATGTTGGCTGTGATTGGCAGATGAGAGAGTTTGTTGTAAATCAAGGTGCATTGAAAAAGCCTCTCATTATCGTTCTTTATAAAAACTTGATGAGGGATGTAGTGGAAGGTATACGGGGGTATATACCGTATACCTACTGGATTTTTTAATGAACACCGTATACCCTTTGTTTCTTAAGAAAGCTAATAGTATCTAAACTCTAAGGTATACCTTCTGTCTTGAGCGTATCTCCTCTACTTAGAGCGTATACCATCTGTTATTTTTACGACTACACCCCTGAACAGAATAGGACAGATTTACCAGTTATATGGATTCATTTCTGTTATTTCAATTAAATTTTTACCCATAATGGAAAATGTTGCTAAGAGATTGATATAATTAATTTAGAAAATGCCACACAAGTTTCTAAAAGGGGGGAATATAATAATTAAAACTGTTATTTAAAAAAAATAGTTTTTGGCTGATTGTTTTAAATTGACATTTTGCTTAGCAAAAATCCAATAGCACCAACTTCTATTTTATGAGATAGTGAGTGTTGGGTTCCTTGATATTAACTGGAATGTTTTGATGCATTCTAATGTTTAATATTTACTCATAAATACATATAGTAGATAAAATATAACTTTAGTAAACAATCACACAATTTCTATACTCGTCAAGCGAGCATCTCTCCCATGAACCTGGATAGAACCTCTATCTAGGAACCTCTCTATCTAGGTTCATGATCTCCCCATCCAAATCATAACAACGATACAGTTGATGGGTTACCGTTAACTGTTGGTCAAGTAAAAGTTAAATTATATTTTTTCACTAAACATAAATATATTGCAATGAGATAGTGATTTCCCACAAATATATATGCATTTTTTTCCAGTTACAGCACAGCACTGATTAAATATTGTTTAACGCTACTTAGTTGTAGAATTATGGAGAAAATACACTATAATCAGCTGATTCCGTTTCCTAAGGATAGATCAACCTTTTAAAAAATTCGACTGTATAAATATTCATGAGACTTGCATTTTTAATTAGATAAGGTTTCAGGGATAATATTTCATCATATATCCCATACTACATGCTTTGGTTAAGAAATGCATTGTAAAACGATGTCGATATCGAAAAGCCGACTGCATGTGTATTCCCAATGCATACCATTCCTAACAGATTCTTGTAGTGCTGCCATCTATTGTAATTAAATAAAATTACTTTGCGTCTCGATTTAGAAAGATACGAAAATACTTCAACCAATTTCATTCTTATCCAAAGCAGATAAAATCTTATTTTACATGAACATAAGATCTTTTATAACCGAATAGAAATCTTCAAGACATTTTTAAAAATGAATATCATAGAAAACGAAAAATATTTCACAATGACAATGTTTTTAATTTATTTAAAACTACGAGACTATTTTAAAAAATATATACTTTAAGTGCTTATACTTATATAAACATTTATGTATCAATAAAATTTATACTAAAATCAATAAAAATATTTCTTATTATTACAAAGAAAACTAGAATTTTATTGATACTTTCTCAAAATATAATATTTAATTTTTTTTTCACTCATATTTATGCATTCTGTATTTTTATTATTATTTATTATTAGGCATAACTTGTGAAATGTTGCATTGAATCCTGTGATGTAGTTTTGAATTTTAATGACAAAATTATTAAACTGGAAATAATTTAATTTGATAAATAAAAGAAGGAACTACACTATTTAAAAGAAAACAATTTTACAGCTTAAAGAAGACGTTAAGTTCTGTTATACTTGAGAAGCATAATATAAATTTATTTATAAGCTAGAAATTTAAAATTCTTTATAAATTGCATTGCATTATGAACTTCTTAAAATACTTTTTTCGTGTAATATTAAAAGACTGCTAATTTTGTAATTTCTTTTTTATATTTTTTCATTTCCCCAAATTTTTAAAAGGCGAAAATTTTATTACAAATTAAAAAAGTCGTGTTCATTTTTTTCCTTTAATTTTAAGTGTAAATGTTTTAGTTAGTTTTGTATATATTATCCGAGAGTAGTATACTTGTGAAATATAACAATCGAATTTTATTTAATAAGATCCATTATCGGGAAAAATAATTTAAAATTTAAGTTATCAAATATAAGAAAAGTCTTGAATAATCATCATGCTTTTTTAAATAAGCACACAACTATAAAAATAATTTTCAAACTTATCTTAATTATTTTTAAATGTAATAAAGATTTAAATATATGCATATATATTAACGGAAAGATTCTATTTATCATTATTATATATTTATCAATTGATTGGATTACTTCAATCAATTATCTAGATTTATAGGCTTTGCTTTCTTAATATTATGTAACTCTTAATTATTTCATTATTTGAATTCTGATGTTTATTTAATGGCTGTTTTATAATTTCGTTTATCTTTCGCTATTTTGCAAATTTTGAATAAAGTAATTATGATTCTATAGTGAAATAGCATTAGCCTCCCATTTTTCAAAAAATAGAACTTTAATTTTGCTTTATATTTTCATTTGTATTAAAGTAAAGCCTTCATAAGACAAACAATTTTCACGCAAAGCATGTAAACAGATAACAGATAAAATCTTATTTTATATAAACATAAATTCTTTTACAATTGAATATGATGTTGTTTTCCGTACTTTAGAACTAAAATTAAAAGAAAAAAAGTAAACGCTCGTAGTCGGCAGGATTCGAACCTGCGCGGGAAGATCCCAATGGATTTCTAGTCCATCGCCTTAACCACTCGGCCACGACTACACATTCAGTAGGAGCTTAATATTCAACAAGTTCATGTAGCTTTCGTTATGTAATACTTCTTGTATAAGATTAGTTCACATTGAAAGATTTTTATTCACATATATATTTAAACATACCAGATTAAAAAATATAAACATAACATTGAATCTCGTTGGAGAATATATATAATAATAATAATAATGTTAAAAATAAAACATATGATACAAGCGGAGATTTTGCTATTTTAAAATCTTTCAGCCTTTTTTTTTTAAATTACTTTAAAAAAAAAGTAATTTTTTTTTTTTTTTTTTTTAAAGGCTTCTTTTTTTAATTTTTTTTTAAAATTTTCTTTATACACGCACACAAAGATATTATTTTGCATAATGTTGTGTTTAATGACCTACAAGAAATTAGATTTATAATATTAAAGTGTGCGTTTCGGTGCTCGTGCTTTTCGAAATATGTTATTTTTTTCTGCTCTGGCCAAATAGGATCCAGAAAAAATGGTTATGGCCGAAAAGACCCCAGTTTTTTTCTTTCTTTCTTTCGTTTTATTTTTTATTTTAAGAGGGTGTAAAAAGTGACGGGGTGTCAAAAAAAAAAAAAAAAAAAAAATAATAATAATAATAATAATAATAATGATAATAATAATAATTAAAGAGTTTTAATATAAAAATTTCATTTTATCATATACTCAAGAAATAATAACCAGAAACGTTTTAAAAAAAATATTTGAAACAGAGTTATTTATTTTGATATTTTATCAGAATAACTAGAAAGAGGGACAAAAAACTATGAGATATTTTAGAATTTCAGAATTTTCATTTTGGAGAAGGGAGAGTAGGGGTGAAAATAGTTGAACATATACCTAATTAGTAGCAGGGATCGATTTACAAATTTGGGGCCCTGGGCACAGATGTTTACGGGGCCCCCTTGCACCGATACTTACATGGGGATTGACTGAAAAATGATAAAAGATAGTTACTAAAGTAACCATGACTGACTTTATAAGCTTTATAAGCCATTAAAAAATTAAATATGATAACCAATAACTTATTTTTAAACAAGTATTTCATAATTATGAAATTTAAATGAGTGGACATTTTATAATAAATTGTGTGCTGATTATCTTTTCCTATGCAAGATATTCAACAGTCTATATATGCAAATATTAATAATAATTTTTGACAACATTAAGCTACAATTATTTAAAATATTAGGGGGTCTGCAGCCTGCAGCTATGCTAACCAAACTCCAATCATCTGACGATAATAGGAAAAGGATTAAACAAAAAATAAACATACAATATATTTTTAAAATGATAAACATAAACGAAAATATTCACTGTAATAAAGTAATAAATGGATGTTTGAGACAAAATGTACAGTGTTATAAAAATACAATACGAACACAATGGAATGATAGATTGAAATGTAAAATTTCATTGGATATTAAAAACTACATCAAATTTCGGATAACAATTGAAAAATCTTTAGCAGAATTTGGGGGCCTCTGATGTCCTGGGCCCGTGCCCTGAATGCACTGCCGTAAATCTGTCACTGATTAGTAGAGTTTCTTCGTACTGTTCTAATATCTTACAATTTTTAAAGAATAAAAATTAAGGAGCCCTGTTTCAGAACTGTCTTAAACTTTCTACGACAAGACTCATTAAAAGCAAAATTTCTATGCAAAGTGATATTTTTTAACAGTAGAAATCAATGAAAACTTTATTTATAACACAATTAGTAAAAAAAAAAAAAAAAAAAAAAAAAAAAAAAATGCAAGGGAGAACAAATTTTATTAAACTATGTCATATACCAGGGATAACCAGTTGTGGCGCGCTGCACACCATTAAAGTTTTATAGTAAATATTGTCTTACATCATAATCGAATCTCTTCGGTTCAAGAAGTCAACTTGAAAAAAAAAAACAGTAACTTTAAAATCAGTGGCACAGTTCTAGGGGGGGAGGGTTGAATTTCTGACAAAGGTGCTTGCCGGTTATTTGAATCGCCAGTTAATAGAATCTGCACTAATTAGAATATTCACTGTATAATACTTAAACTCAACGAACATTTGTGTGGCAGAAAATCATCATTCTTTTAGCATAATACGGCTCAGAAAATTGATTTAGTTCAAATAACCAATTTTTACTTAACTAATCCATATAATATGCACTTTCGGAGTTTTAAGTAGAATTTTCGCCATTTAATTGAATCACTTTATTAAATAAAATTTGATTCAATAAAGCGACGGATACCCCAAAATACGCAAAAACGTTTAAAAATTAAGTTTGGTTTTGATTCATATAAGCAGCAATTATAGCGATCTTTCTTAGATCAGAAAAGGGTTTTAACCTCACCCCCCCCCCCCCTTGGCTGGGCCACTGTTTAAAATATTAGTAGTATCCGGCCACCCATATGTTATATCTACTTTATATATAATGGTTTTACATGTTTTTAATCTACAAGTAAAATAATAAATAAATAAATAAATAAATTCCTTGAATTAGAATTAGAGGAATTATTTAGTATAGTTACAGCAATTTATAATAAAGTAGATGACCACCCGGATTTATACAATTTCCGTCAAAAAATAACCCATAACTCCCGAAAATTCTAAAACTCACAATAGGATAACGCCACAAAATTTAAAAATAACTGCACAAATTTCGAATAAACTTCAAAAAGAGAAGAAAATTTCCATATTGATCTAGAAATTCGAAACACGATCCCCTTTTACCAATGAGAAAAAATCACAGTAAATTGCGAAAAATTACTAAAATATGAAGAATAAGGGGAAAAAATTTACTACATTGGACTAAAAGATTAACCTCTTCAGTCCCTGAGTACCCAAATGGGTACATCAGTTTTGTCCCATTTTATTAATGATACTCAAATATAAATGAAATTTCGATATAAGAATAATATATTTCGAAATCTAAGATTCGAGCTAATGAAAATAAAACAAAAATCTCGCTCTGAAGTCAAACGAGACAAGAAATAATTCAGTAATAATTAAAAATACTGTAATAATCGCCAGTAGCGAAGAGGTTAAAATAGGGTTTCTTTTACGAATTTCGAAAATTCATTGAGAAACGCAGAATAAAAAAAATCGCACCAAGTTTCGCGAAAAATTTCGAAAATTTCTTCATGCAATTTAAATAAACTTTAATGAATATTGGGTAAAAGATTAAAACCGGTTCCTTATTAGATAAACACATTGAAGTAATGATATAAAATATAATTTGAAACTGATGTTCCATTTGTATTTATGTAACTAAGCAAAATTTTTCAAACTAAACAAGAATTCGATATGCCTTTTAAAGTTTACAAATGAAAATCGTATTTATATACAATGGAGCCTGCTAAAGTGACCGCTTTTGGAAAATTTTATTTGTACTCAATAAAATAATATGAGAGTTGCCTGGCAATGTGACCATTTATTTTTATGAATGCCGAAAAATTTCAAATTAAAAGATTAAAGTGGTCTTTTCTAAAATTTTATTTTAATTCATTAAAAAAGTTCAGGATTTTATCTCCTATAGTGACTATTTGCTTAATGTATAAAGTAACCACTTTCTCCTTTATTGTAATGATATTTGTATTTGTCTAACGTGATTTTTAACGAAAAGTTTATTGCTGTCGGTATAAAAACGTTATCATTATGCAATTACATGAAAATAAAAATGCGTATAAATTGCTGTATCCTTGTAGTTATGTGCTGTTTAAATCAATCAATGAGGAATTTTAATTGTGTTCAAAAGAAAAAACGTGAGTTTTAAGTAAAGTATCGTCTATATAGTATATTTTAAATTAGTAATTCAGTTATTATAGTTGCTAATTAATTAGTTCATTACTTAATATAATGCACTTTTCTTTTGTTTATATTTTGTTTTATTTTTTTATGTCACAAAATTTTTAATGCGCTATTTTAAAAGACATTCCATAAAGTGACCATCTCTATACAGGGTGAGTCATAAATATCGAAACAATAGGCTATCTCCTGAAATATTGCCCCTAGACCCATACTTCCAATTGCAAAGTTTCATAAAAAAAGGTGAATTTTTTGATAAGGTAAGTTGCAGCTCCATGAGGGGTCTATTTTAAAAAATACGAAAATTAAATTTTTATACGGCCCCCAGAGGATAAAACATCCAATTAGAAAATTTTTCCTTATTCATTCCTGAAGTGAACAAAAAAATTTTCATCTTGATATCTTCAAAACTCAGAAAGTTATGGCAATTTTAATAAATCGTGAGGTTTCAAGGGATCAGACACAAATTGAAATGCGTGTAATTGAAGAAACAATGTTGCTGTAATGGGTCCAGAAAACCATTTTTTTTATATAAAGTTAGAAATTTGAATGTTTTGTGATGGTTAACCATTTAATTTGTAAGCATTATCACATCATAAGACTTCTTAATATTTTATTTTCAAAAAAAAAAAAAAAAAAAAAAAAAAAAAGACTAAATTAAAATTGTTATAACTCAAAATATTATTTGTCGCGTTGAATATTTTTCTTTTGATTAAACGAAAATGTCTAATTTTTTATTTTAATTCAGCATTTTAAATGATATTTATTTAAAAAAAAATAAAAGTATTTAAAATAGCAATATTTAAAAAAAAGTAATTTTTGTAAACAAATCATATTTTTAAAAGTAAATTTTCTGAGCTGAAAAGTTACCGTAACCGACGGTTATTGACGTATGTCAGTTAAAAAATGAGGAATACTGAAATAAAAACATTTGATGCAGCAAAGTGCATTTAGTTTTAAGATGGGCAAAGATGGGCTCCTAACGTTTAAATGCTGTATAGTTTCGATTTCAGATTTTGTTTAAGTTTTGCCATTTTCACCTTCTTTAATTGCTGTTTAAATGCGTCAGTTGATTTAAACTTTATTTTTTTATCACGTCGATTTCAAATTTTTTCATTGTGCCGTGACTCACAGACAGACATTTCATAAAAACATGTTTTTCGGTATCTCTGAGCCTAAAACGCGTGAATCCGTCGAAAACCGGAAGTCGAAAATTTTCATGAATCCAATACTTTCTTCTTGTAAAGATAGAAGAAAGCAAGAATAGGTTTAAAACCTTCATAAATTTTGAAACTGAATACAGTAAAACCTCTAAATAACGGACACCTCAGGAACGCAGAAACTGTCCGCTATTCGGAGGTGTCCGCTATTGGGAAAATCAAAGATATTCAAAAAGTGCTAAGAAACTTTTAACATTTCATTAATTGACTTTTATGTACCCTAAAACCTCTTTTATATGATTAATCAGAAATTAAAATTATTTTTTAAGCAATGGGGCTGAATGAAACTGTACACACCTTTACCCACTGTTCATTAAATGCTTCTGAAAAACACTGTTACAAAAGTTAACTTGTGCTTGCGATTACATGTAATTTGTTTTTTAAAGTGACATTATTGGACATTATAGAGTCCCGTCGGGGGGGGGGGGGATTGCACCTTTTGGCTGTTAAAAGCATAAAATCTCAATTGTCCGAGGGGATATTTCAATGCTCTGGAAGATGTCCCTCCTTGGCAACCCCTTCAATTCAACTCTGAACGTGGGGGGGGGGGGATTTTCCCCAGCTCATTTATCACAAAATTCCCTGATAAATTTAGAGGTCTTTTTACTTTTTTTCATTTTTTTGTCCATAAAAAATACTTTTTCATCCTTTATCGGCTTAAATAGTGTCCACTATTCTGAATGTTCGTTATTCAGAGGTTAAACATACACAAATTTAGGTTTTGAGAATGGGGATTGGAAAATAGTCCGTTAAACAGAGGTGGCTGCTATTCGGGAGTGTCCGTTATAGCGGTTTAACTGTAGTATAAAGTAGATTTTTGAAAATAATTTATTAAAATATATTTCCATTGATACCGCTAATAGAAGAGTCATTTTCGCTATTACTATATTTACTAAACTTATTGCCTGCGCCAATAAGTTTTTAAGACACTTTTAATGAGAGTTTAATTAATATCACTTAATTTTATAACACTTTTAATATTTGTTTAATAAGACGGTCCGTTCAATGAGTCGTGCCAGTTACGAAGTTGGCGGCAAGGTCGAAATATTGCAGACATCTAGCATATTTCATCGAAGTTTAAAGAAAAAACCTATACGCTTTTATTTTATATCTAAAAGTTTAAGCGTTGTCTTGGATCGACATTTAACAACACGTAAATTTATGGTCGATCCCTTAATTGTACTTCAAATGAACTGATTTTGCTGCGCTCAGAGGCATGCTTAAGTGGTGTAAGTCAGGAATTTCGAAAAATTTTGGATATTAATATCTTTCGGGGATTTGCAGATATCGAGATGAAATTTTTTTTGTTCAATTCAGGAAGGGATAAAGAAATTTTTTCTAATTGGAAGTTTTATCCTCTGGGGGCCGTATAAAAATTTAATTTTCGTATTTTTTAAAACAGACCCCCCATGGAGTTGCAACTTATTTTATCAAAAAATTCATATTTTTTTATGAATTTTTGCAATTGGAAGTATGGGTCTAGGGGTAATATTTAAGGAGATAGCCTATTGTTTCGATATTTATGACTCACCCTGTATAATGACCATTTTAGCCAGTCCTTATAAGGTGGTCACATTAGACAGGTTCCACTGTATATATTTTAAGAATAAATTTACTAATGTGAAAAAAAATGCTGCAAGTTACAAATAAATAAATAAAATAAAATAAAAAATAAAATAAAAAGTAAAAATAAAAAAAAAGTTTTAAAAAAAACCCCACTAAAGATCCAAAAATTTCAGAGGGTTTATTTATTTATTTATTTATTTATTTTTGTGGTTATTACAACCAGAATCCATTTACGAATATCAAATAGTCGGCGCTAAACTCTCTAGCAAAAACTCCTGTTGAAAATCGTAGATGACAAAACGAACTACATGACGTCAAATGCAGGCCAAGCAAATTGCTTTTACAAATGTTAGAATTCGCTGTGGATCCTGAAAAAATGCTAAATCGAAATTCGTATTTATATATATTTGTAAAGAACAAATTTACTGCTGTAAAAAAAGTTGCAAAAAATAGTAATAATAATATTAATAATAAAACATTAAAAATCCAAAAATTTCAGGGTGGAGATTTTTTTACGGTAAATATTACAATCCGAATTCAACCAGGAATGACAAAACGAACTATACGACGCTAAATGTTGGCCAAGCAGATTGTTTTTACAAATGTTAGAATTCGCTGCGAATCCCGAAGAAACGCTAAAGATCACAAAAATTTCAACAATGACGAATGACAAAATTTAACACGCCGTGGAACGCGTAAGAACGTTAAATATCTTGATGAAAAGCACTAGAATATCAAAATTTTCAAATGAGAAAATTTACTGTACTAAGCTAAAAATTGAAACCAGTTTACTTTTTTGAATGTCTGAAAATCGCTGACGAGAAATTTTACGAAGTTTGCGAGAAAGTTTAAACCAAATTCATATTATGCTAAAAATTTGAAACAAAATTCTTTTTTATAAACGTAAAAAAATCGTCGTATTAACCAAAAAATCTTTAAAAATCAAAAATCGCGGAGGAACAATTCTAAACATATAGAAACATTTTAAAGATTGGTTCTATTTTTAATTAGTAAATGTGCCAGCAGTGTTGAATTCAGACACTTATCTCCGGGAGAGACTTCTGTGGCTCCGGGGGGGGGGGATACAAAAGAGTTCTGGGGATAGAATTACACTTTTTACCATTGAAAACACTAAATCTCAAATTTTCCGGGGGGGGGGGCATTTGATAGCTCCGGGGGAGAATGTCCCCCCGGGCCACTTCCTGGATTATTCATAGAGTAAATCTACTGATCTCGAGCTTCAACGTCAGTTCTGGTGTTACACATCAGGTTTGTGTTATGAATGATTCTAAATACATTTTACATGTATTTAGAATCATTCAATCAATATATTTGTTTATTTCATATTAGTATTTATTCAATTAATATTTCAAGTAGGATGCACCGAATAACCAGCTTCTGCCGGATATCTTATTTATTCAATACTGAAACCATATTTTCAGTCCGGACGAATACTTTAATATCCGGTTTGCCGGACAGTGACTCATTTTTCGGTGCGTTCGTAATAATGTAAATACGTATAACACCTATAGTCATCGTTCATTCCGTTCGTCCACGAGTAACAAGCAAAAATTACTCAACCGAACCGTTTAAAATTTAAAATATACAATTGTTGCATAATTTTGTCGCTTCATTTCAAATTTAATGAAAATTGGATGTATAGTTCAATTTCAGGGACAATCAAAAGTACTCTGTTATATTATGGCCAATGGGAAAAGAATTGTTTCACATGCATTTTAGTGATGTTACACACTCTTTCGAACATAATAAAATTGATATGCATCTATGAAGGATGTAATAAAATATACATTCTGTACAATCTATAGTAAAAGGAATATTTGTTATTCATTTACAAGGCCACACAAAAGTATTCCATTGCATAATGGTATCGGGGAAACATTGTTTGGTTAAATCTTTTAATTAAAATATTTCACATTTCATGAAATTAATATACGTTGTTGAGGTTTACTACAAGTTACTTCCTGTATACTAGTAAGCAGATATTATTTACAGGGATACACAAAAAATTTCGGCTACTATATATTGTATCCAAAGTACTGTATAACGATTACGCCAACATCTGAATATTTTTAAAATTTCGTTATAGTACGAGCGCACCATATTTGCTACGTTTGACGTGCAATTTCCAACTTGTCTAAATTATATTTTTAACAATATCAGAAGCAGTTAGTGCGAATTCACATATTTTCACAAAAATGAAATTATAAGATTAAATATAAATAAAAATATAATATTTAAAATATGACAACAAAATATTTATTTTAAATTTTATTAAAGGGAAATTATAATATAGGAACATTAGGCACTCAGTAAATTGTCAGGTTGTTAATCTACTACTCTTTTTATCACAAATATTTCCTACAGAGAATAAATGTTCATTCCTTTGGTATTTTTCTTTCGCTTTTAACATCTGTGAAGTAAAAATGATTTCATTGAATCTTTCTTTACTATTTTCTTTATGGATGAAAAAAACCCAAAATTAATATGCATTAAAATAATACTGATTACGAAAAGAGCTGTGCAGCTTTCTTGAGAAGTTCGCTGTTCTCTTTGTTCTATAGCTTGCAATGATGAACCTCTTTATCCTGTTAGAAGACCTTTTAAAAACATTAAATTGTTCTAGCGTCCCAATTACCAATACAATCTCAGTAAAATCGTCCGTTTTTTTTTACAATGTTGGCACTAAATAAAAGAAAAAAATATATGTTATCAATTACCTACCGATCACCCTACTGTTTAATATATTTATAAATGACTAACTTGAGCCCCGGAGCCACCATTTTCCTATTACTACGCCACTGTGCGGAAGGGAAACGAATTTAAAAATAGAAAAAGTCACTCATGTGACTTAAAGCATCACTGCCTGATGACGGTATAGTTTTAAAACAAGTATAGATCGATTTGCGAAAATCCCGTTAATCTCTCAACCCCCCCCCCCCATCCCCCGGATCACTTTTATTGAACGATAGACCCTCTCCTGCCCCCCTTATCTGATTGAGTGTGTGATTGGTGCTAAGTGCGAAACCTGGTCTTCGTTCTCAATCCGGCGCGTGAATCGCAGCATATGGCCCTGGATTTGTCATTCAATACGACACTTTTCCACGGGCGCGCGCCCCAGCCCTGGCTTTTTGCCCCCGATCCGAGCGAAGGAGAAAGGGTTGCCGAAGTGTGCTCATTATCGCCCGAAGAAGGGCATGGGAAGTGATATTTGTGGGGGATAGTTTAAGTAAGGAAAGAAATCCATTATAAAGGACATGGTACGTTTTTTTGAAAAATGGGTTTAAAATCTAATTTCTTTATAGATGATTTGACGGAGTACTTTCACCAGAGATAATAACTATACCTAGTGATTAAGGCGCAATACTAGTCACAGAAAAAGACCGGGATGATAATGTAAAGTCTATGGAGGCGTTCTTTTCAAATATCTCGCTCCCATTTTAACATTTTTACATGATTTTTTTTTTCATAGGATAGCTAACGATGATCCAAAACCGGCCTAGTTTTTACTTTTTCAATTTTGGTTTCAGTTAAAAAAAAAAAATACTTTAAATTTTAAAACCGGTTTAAACCGGTTCTGAAATTGAAACTATCATAATATAAAGAATATATCGAAGCAAAATCGAAAAAGTAAAAACAAGGCCGGTTGTAGATCGTCCTCAGTTATTCTATGTAAAAAAAAAAAAAATCACGTCAAAATATTAAAATGTGAGCGAGATATTTGAAAAGAACGCCCCCATAGACTTTACATTATCATCCCGGTCTTTTTCTGTGACCATTGTGGGGCCTTAATTTAAGCTTTCTTTGTAAAAGCAAAATTTTATTAAAATATTACTGGTGCCGTTTGCAAGTTTGGAATTAAAATTAGGTACACTGGACTGGACACACTGTGTCGGAAAGGGTTAAAAAAAAAGACAGGGTATGTATTTTGAAAAATGGGTTCAAAATCTAATTTGTTTGCAGACGATTTCACGAAGTACTTTCACCAGAAGAATAACCATTTTTTGTGATAACCTACTAATTAATTTGGTTAAAAGAAAAAGTTTTTAGCACTTTCTAACACAGTTGTAAAGTGCTTACGTATTCGGTTTGTCTATCCGTCTGTCGATCCCCTAACTCCCATAAATATACTCGGATTTTCATGCAATTGATAAAGCTTATTTGGGTTCAGTAAAGCATGTTTGATCTTGCATATGAAGTATGAACGATTAATGGTTCATTTACAGGGACACTCAAAAGAATTCGATTACATTATGGTGCATGGGGAAAAATCATTTGGAGAGTATTTCAATGACAATACGCTATTTTAAATATATTGAAACTGATATAAATAACTGAATTTCACTACGATCACGTTAAAATAGAGCATTCATAGATTTTTTTTTTTTTTTTTTTTTTATTTACAGGAACACAGAAAAGAAATCTGTTACAGTACTGTATTCAGGCTGTTTTTTACTTTTGTTAACAGATATTTTTTATGAGAATGCTTTCATCTTCGGAACCGTTTTGGAAAGCGAAAACATCCTCCTAAAAATATCTGCAACCAAAATCAAAAAACTAAAAAACGGTCTGCATTCAGTTCAATATGAGCTATCCAATGAAATATATATTTATATATATATATATATACAGTCAAGTCTCTATATAACGAAATCCACCGTTCCAGTAAAAAATTCATTATGTAGAGAAATTCGTTATGTAGAGAAATTCGATGTATAGAGAATGATGTTAAAAATCGTATTTAATGTGTGGAATTTGAACAAATATTATTTTTATCTTTTGAATTAAGAATTTGAAATGTTTAAAAGTAAATATTAACCTAACATTTTATTTCTTAATTATTTAAGCTGTTTCAAAAAAGAGAACAGTCATTTATTTGAAAGAATATAAGGAAGGCATACATTAATTTCCGACGAAGAAATCTGTAATTTTTTGTTGTTTTGATTTTAAAGTTGTTACACTCTATTAAAAAAAAAAAAAAAAAAAAAAAGGCTCAAATTTTAGCAAGGAATGAAAAATTGTAGTTAACATTTCCCTCCATTTGAATGCCTCTCTTTTGTGCCTCTTATTGATTCCTCTCTTACATGTGTATCAATCCAATTGACACTGTTTTGAAAAGAATGTGGAAAGGTGTGATGAATTCGTTGGATTTAAAGAACAAGGAGAGAAGTAATAACATTAAAAAGAAAAAAACTCAGCACTGACGATAAATAAAAAATAAGTGATGAAAAATTGATTCCATATGATTTTGAAGCTTTTTAAAATTGTATAAATTAAGACCAATTTATGAAAAAATTCGTTGTATGGAGATAGATATTTCACTATATAGAGACTGTTTTTAATGTAATCATGCGAAAAGAAGATCGTTCCTCCTAAAAATTTGTTATATAGAGAAATTCGATGTATGGAGTTTCGTTATAGAGAGACTCGACTGTATATATATATCATTTAAAAAATTGAAATGTAACCGAGATACCTTTAAAATTTCTTCCACAGGATTAGTATTAACGAACTGATCTTTACATTTGAATGAAGTAGCCTCTTAACTTAATAGAACTTTGTATTAAAAATTTAAAAATGCTTTTAATACAAATTTGTTAAGGTTCAGGGTAATTATTATATAATCTGAGTATAAATAGGTATCCAAAATTTCCATTCTATTTGCAAAATTTATTTTCTAACCTTGCGTGTAAGCTGTTGTACCAATTTTCGGCTTGTAAAGTGTGGTGACATTTTGAATTACCTGTAAATGCTATTTCTGCATCTTGAGATTTTTTAAATACATGAAATAAAAGAGCATACACATATCTCTCGTACCCCCTCCCTTTCCCCCTCAAATTTTGTTTTGAAATTATATACATTTTAAAGCATTATATGTTAAAAATGATCTTTTTTTTTATTTTTCAAAATTTAAAAGTTTTGATATTATTGAAATGCAACCGAGATATTTTTATAAATTTCTTCCAAAGGATTAGCATTAGCAAACGGGCCTTTTCGTTTGACTGAAGTAGCGCCTTAAGCTTAAGGGTGTTCTCAACTGCTCTGCTCAACAAGGGCAAAACGTCTTGACAGATTTACCAAATTCATTTTTTGACGGAAAGATATAAAATTGGAAGGCCTGACTATGGAAGCGATTTTGAATCGAACATAATTTTTTATTTTATGATAATAAAATTACCTACCAAATTATAAACTATTTCGATCACGTGATCACGCGATTTTCTTCCTCTAGTCGACTGGTTTTTCTGCTTTTGTCGGAAAATGCAGTTCAAACCAATCAACTTTGATGGCTTGTTCTAAAATATATATTGCGTATTTTTTTAAAAAACAGAAAATTGAGTGTGATCAGATAGTTTCTGAATAACAATATCTGAAAGCTTCATGCATTTCCGAACAAAAATAAACTAAAACGTATGTCATAAATTCGCCCTTTTTGATTTAAGGGTGTTCTCAACTGCTCCGCTCAACAAGCGTAAAACATTTTGATATTTACAAATACATTTTTTAACGCAAAGATATAAAATTGGAAGGCCTGACTATGGAAGCGATTTTGAATCGAACTTATTTTTCTATTTATGGTAGTTAAATTATTTATCCAGTTCTAAGCTATTTCGATCACGTGATCACCCGTTTTTCCCCTGCATTTCGACCGGTTTTTCTGCTTTCGTCGGAAAATGCGTTCAAAACGCCATTTTTGACCGCTTGTTCTGAAAGATCTATTGCATATTTTAAAAAATACACAAAATTGAGTGTGATTAGTTTCTGAATAACAATATCTGAAAGCTTCATGCATTTCCGAACAAAAATAAACTAAAACTTATGTCACAAAGTTCAGTGGCGTAGCTAAGGGGGGGCGTCCGCCCCGGGCGCCGAGGCCTAGGGGCGCCAAATTGAGAGAACTTGTTATATATCTATATTGGGGTGGGGGCGCAAAATTTCTTGCTGCCCCCGGGCGCCAAAAAACATAGCTACGCCACTGACAAAGTTGCCCTTTTTGATTTAAGGACAGGATTAAAGTCGACTAATCGCTCTCCTTGCCGACAATGTCATTCAATTAACATCATCGCCAAAATGTCGGAAAGGGAGTGAAATTGGATCAAAAAATTGAGGGCGTGACGAGCAAAGACGATCGATCGAATTGACCAATGACGGAGTTCGAACAGCTGCGCTTTTCTCCCACGGGAGAGGAGGGCAGGATTTGGCCCGGTTTGCTTGGCCTTTTGACAGGGAGCAAACGACCGCAAAAGAGGGAGAGGGGGGGGGGGGGGTGGAATCAGAAAAGCCCTGGGAATTAAAGAGAATCTTGCGAATTTTCCTACTTTGCAATGACTTATTTTTTTTATGATATTAGGAGAGCATTTTTAGGTAGAGCATTTGATATTTTCGTTTATTCATATACACACGCACAATAATAATAATAATAGCAAAAAAAAAAAAAAAAAAAAAAAAAAAAAAATGTTTTAATGTGCGGATGGAAGCAAATTTTTTTATAGAATATGTGATTAATTAACTCTTAACTGGCACTTTCTTTTCCGTTCAATAAATTGAAAATAACGGATTCTCACTACAATCTTTTAAATAAAATATTCGTAACATTTAGTCTAAACATTTCCGCTTTTAAATAGTATCAAATTATTTAAAAAAAAAAAAAAAAATTGTGGTGTCAAAAAGCTTTAAATGCAAAAGCTTTTAAGCAAATTCGTCTTGCCCGGACGACGTACGGGCAAATCAGTTAAGGGCTTAAAATGGATTAAAATCAGTGGAGAGAAAAACGCAAATAACCAGATTATTTTAGTATACAAATGTTTCTTGTAGCCCTGCTCCTATAGTCCTTTTAAATAACAGATGCGACTAACCTTGACAAGATTAAGGCCCAAACACATTTGACCACTTCTTGAAGTTCGGTATCAGCTCGCTTGTTGTGGCGACGGGGTGTTTATGATCTTAATGAGTTTTGCAGGAAAGGGACGGTTGTCCGGCAAAAGAAAAAATCTTTCTGTCACGTAGGGTGGATTGCTTACCTCCCGATTCTTTTGTTAATTCCCCTCGTTTTTATTATGAAGAAGCCGCAAATGGATCCTATACAAAAGACTTCCCCATTTTTTCCAAGAATTCAGTTGAAGGGAAGAGTATTGCAGTCTGAACGGAGCCTTAAGGACCAGACACATAGCACTAACTTCATGCGGTCAGGCTTCGCTATTTTTGATCTTTCGTTTCGGTGCTTTGATGTATAAGTTGCTCTTCTAGTGCACTGAATCTGAACTTCAAGAGAGAAATCGAACTCGAAATCAGTTGACAGCTTTACGACTGAAGATGGGGGGGAGATAAACTTTCCCTTCTTTTGTCAATTTGGTAGGGTCAGTCCCTCAAAAATCATTTAAAGAGGTTTCACCTTTGTTCCGTTCGGAAACAAAGATAGATTGATTGCTCTTTTAGTGTAATAAAAAGTAGTGCTGTTTGCCCGCAGCCTTATCCCTCACTTTCGCCAACTGAGGGAGAAATCACATTTAGTTCTATCACGCGTTTCGCGGAAACACAGTGTCACCTTGTCAAGGTCGGTCACCAATTTAAAAAAAAAAAACAACAACCGTATGCTATGTTTTGTATTTACCTGTACTTATTATAGCTTTAACAAAATTTAACTAAAAATTGGTTGTTTTAAGGGCTGCGGCTAGTGAAAAATAAACAATTGCTTATGTTGTCTCTTTTTCTTTCTTTGTTTCCTTGTATTTCTTTGTTTCCGTTTTTCTTTCTTTCTTTTTTAGAAAACTATACATCGGAATGAAAATTCGCTTGGTTTGAAAGTATAAGTATTTAATATATCAGTCTCTCAGTATAACAACATTACTTTGTTTTAAGAATTAAAAACAAAATGATAGCCTTGGAAATGTGTAACAAGGAAATGACAAAAACTGTACCCCTTCCGGCGGCTTGCAGTATACATCAGATGTTCCTCGAATGAACATGAAACAAAAATGTTTTCTGTTAGTTTAAATCAAATTTACAAAATACATTAACTATTTAAAAATATTGATTGAAAACTCAGCAGTCGAATATGAGCTAATTTCCCTTATGTAATCCATTCAGGACCTGCGCAACATCGCGCATGGGGATCAACGTCTACTACAATATTGAACTAAGTAAATTTCTTTTTAAACAATACAGTCGAGTCTCTCTACAACGAAACTCCATACATCGAATTTCTCTATATAACGAATTTTTAGTAGGAACGGTCCCCTTTTCACATGATTGCATTAAAAACAGTCTCTATATAGGGAAATATCTATCTCCATATAACGAATTTTTTCACAAATTGGTCATAAAAAAACAGTTTTAAAAAGCTTCGAAATCATATGGAATCATTTTTTCATCACTTATTTTTGATTTATCGTCAGTGCTGAGTTTTTTTTTTTTTTAATTATTATTACTTCTCTCCTTGTTCTTTAAATCCAACGAATTCATCCCACCTCTCACATACCTTTCCACATCTTTCTCAAAACAGTGTCAATTGGATTGATACACATATAAGGGAAGAATCAATGAGAGGCACATAAGAGAGGCCTTCAAATGGAGAAAAATGTGAACTACAATTTTTCATTCCTTGGTAAAATTTGAGTATTTTTTTGAGAGCGTAACAATTAAAAAAAAAAAAAAAAAAAAAAAAAAAAAAAAAAAAAAAAAACAGATTTCTTCGTCTGAAATTAATGCAACGTCTTCCTTATTTGATTTTCATTAAGCTTTCAAATAAATGTGTATTCTCTTTTTTGAAACAGCTTAAATAATTAAGAAATGAAATGTTAGGTTAATATTTACTTTTAAACATTTCAAATTCTTAATTCAAAAGATCAAAAATAATATTTGTTCAAATTTCACACATTAAATACGATTTTTACATCATTCTCTATACATCGAATTTCTCTCTATAACGAATTTTTTACTGGGACGGTGGATTTCGTTATATAGAGACTCGACTGTACTTATATGATATCATAAAATAATGCGTGATACACTGTTAAAAACATTGCTCTAGTTTGAATGGTGAAATCGCGTACCAACATTTGGAACTTCCTATTTCAACCTCGTTCCAAACTATTGGAACTATGTTTGAACATGAGCCCCAAATATTTGGTTCAAGACATTCACCATCTTACAGGGTCAGCTTTTGAGCACCAAAATTTGGTTCAAACTAGGGCAGGATTTTCAACAGTGTATAGACACTAAAATAAATAAAAAATATCTTTTTTTTTTTTTTTTTTTTTTTTTCACATTAAATGTGCGTTATAACTTTTCAAAATGTTTTCTCTCTTACAATATTTTAAATATTTATTTTTTGTGTTCATGCTTACTTTCTGAATTTCCAAACGTATGTAATATTTCCCAATAATTATTTCACACTAGCGGCCCGCCCTCGCTTTGCTTCGGGTAGAGCAAGTCGTCCAGTCCCGTGTCATTACTGATACTGCAAATTGTTACTACCACTTCATCCCATTAAATTCAACTACTAAAAATATTACCCTCCTTTTAGATAGTTTGGTAAAAAGTATCTTATATGTTAATCTAAGGTGTCAGACACCTCCATAAAAAATTTCATAAAAATCGATCCATCCGTTTTTGAGTTATAAATAGTGTAACTAACACGACTTTGTTTTATGTATATAGATTATAATCAATAGTATTCACAGCGCACGCGATGTAAGGATTTTTTAAGGTCATTTTTCTACACCTTGGGTTACATTATTGGCATTTTAGTAAGGATACCTAATTTTTTTGAAAATATAATATAGCCTATGTTCACCGGAAATAGTGTACCTTTTCAACAGTGAAAGAATTTTTCAAATCCGCCAAGCAGTTTCGGAGCCTGTTCAATTCGAACAAACAAACAATCAAATCTTTTCTATTTATAATATTAGTATAATTAATCAATAGTATTCGCAGCGGACGCGATGTAAGGTAATTTGAAGGTAATTTTTCTACACCTTGGGTTACATTATTGGTATTTTAATAAAGATCCCTATTTTTTTTTTTTTTTTTTTTTTTGGAAATATAATATAGCCTATGTTCACCGGAAATAGTGTAGCTTTTCAACGGTGAAAGAATTTTTCAAATTCGTCAAATAGTTTCGGGGCCTATTCAATTCAAACAAACAAACAAATCTTTCCTCTTTATAATATTAGTACAGATTGTAGCCTGTAAGAAATAATGTTAACACTAACTTTTTTTTTTTTTTTTTTTCACGAAGAAACATTTTAAAACAAATCTATAGCAAAGGTACTATTATTTTATACAGTGAAATATTATTTAATGTTATTAAATGTTAATTTCTTGAACATTCCTTAAGCATTTTTACATGCCTCAGAATTTTTTCAGATTATAATTACAAATACATAAAAAAAGGCACATTGGTTTGTTATTAAGCATTATTTGAAATATAATATGATTTTTTTTATTATTAATTTAAAGCTTCGTTATTTCCTATTTACCTCCAAAATAACATAACAATGCAAATTTTTCAGATAACATTTTCAAACAAAATATATATAAAACAAAACAGAAAAATTATCAAAACGATTATTATATTTTTTAAATAATAACAGATTGATACAAGAACAATTGAAAATAAATTGAAGTTATTAAATAAAATAAAGTCATCGTCATCACTGTAAAAAATAACGGACGATTTAACGGAAGTATTACTGGTAATCTAGACGCCAGTACTATTTACTGTTTTTTAACGGAAAAATTTCCGTAAATTCCGGAAAAAAGTCGGTAAAAACGGAATATTCACGGAAATTTTTCCGTTAAAAAACAGTAAATAGTACTGGCGTCTAGATTACCAGTAATACTTCCGTTAAATCGTCCGTTATTTTTTACAGTGATGAAAATTTGAAAATGGAACTCCAAAATACTTATAAGCCTGAAATTTTTTAAAAATAATTTTGGATCTGAGAGTGATTTTACGATAACACCGATACAAACAACAAATTAGTAGCAGAATAGATTGTGGACCACTGTACTCCAGCAGTGTGTAATCCACTGTTCCCCATATTGAGGTTCAATACATTCTCATAAAATTATTATTTAAAGCTTTCTTTTTATCATGTTAATTTTAATATTAAATTAAAACAAGTATCTTACCTTTATATAAAAAAAGCTATTCATCTTATTTATTTATAATCATTAATTAATAATAAAGAAAAATACGATGAGGAAAAATTTTACCATAAAGGTAAAATTTCAGCTCAAAACAACCAGTCAGGATAATATGAATCATTCTGAACTAACAATGTTTTAAAGACTAAAAGTAATCAATTCAGTGCTGTTATCAATTAACCTAAAAGAAAAGCTTTAAAATTTTAAAAGGAGTAGTCCACTGTTACTTCACTCTTCACTAAGTTAAAAATTTGGAACCTAACCGATTCAAAGTTATTAAGGTTGTGCAGCAAGCCAATTTCAAATGCATGTTTTAAAGGCGTTGAAAAAAATGTTTCTTAAGGCCCCTGTCCTCGCTCGAGGAAACGCTCGCGAGCTAATGCTATTCCTATGGGGAAGTATTTTTCTAATAACTCTTTCGCATTTTCACATTTTTGAATTTTTTTTTTTTTGCATTGCATAGCTGAGGTGCATGCTGACAGCGCACTTTTTTTACTTTTTCGATTTTGGTTGCAGATATTTTTTACAAAGTTAGTTTCACGTTCAAAACCGGTTTCGAAACTGAAAGTGCTTTTTAAAAATTATATCTGCAACCAAAATCGAAAAAGTAAAAAAGGTGCGCTGTCGGTCTATCCAATGCAAAAAAAAAAAAAAAAATCATTCAAAAATGTCAAAATGCGAAAGAGTTATTAGAAAAATGCTTCCCCATAGGAATAGCATTAGCTCGCGAGTGTTTCCTCGAGCAAGGACAGGGGCCTTGAAAAAATAATACAATAAACTTTTGAAATCTATTGGTATATCTGGAGACGAAAGAGCAGTTTTTGGAAACGGTTATAATTTGTTTTTGTGAATCCTCTTATTAGGCCAAGAAACATTTCTCCACTGTTATTTTTTTTAAAATTACAATATACAAAAAACAAGCAAGTAAAATAAATACGATATTTATTAAACATATATTAGTCAATTGCACTATAAAATATAAATACCGTATTTTCGGGTGTATAGCCCGCATCCTGTGTATAACCCGCACCCCTAAATCGAGCAGTGCAGTAAAAAAAGTTCGTGTATAACCCGCGGAGATGCATCGGTGTATAGTCCGCGGGCTATACACCATTTACGAACGTATATTTCGACCAGGGTTCGAAATCAGAAAGCCATTAGTCATAATTTTTAACACAAATTTACCAAATTTTTTCGTAATATCTACAGTAATTGGGCTAAAAAATTAAGATTATCAGTACCGTAATTTTCGGAAGAAACGTCGCGGCGTTTACGTGTTTTAAGATAAAATTTCAATCGATGTGGCGTTTACGCGCATTTTTTTTTTTCAAAAAAACGTGATATTTTTTAAAAAAATTTCCGAAAATTAAAAAAAAAAAATCGGTGATAAATTCAAAATTTCGGACATAAAATGTATACGTATCTTAGGTCATTGGTCCCCAAAAGGATCGAATCCTCGGAATCTATCCGAAATGCACCAACTCCGAAAAGGAACGATTCCTCGGACTCTATCTGAAACGAAACGACTCCGGAAAAGTTCGATTCCTAGAACTCCTTCCGAAATGAAACGACTCTGTAGAGGAACGATTCCTCGGAATCATTTCGAAAAAGACTGACTGCTCTGAATCGTTCCGAAATGACATAAATCACGCACTTTTTTTATTCTTTGCAACAGAGTAAGGTACCAACTCCAAAAAGGAACGATTCCTCGGACTCTATCTGAAATGAAACGATTCCGGAAAAGTTCGATTCGTTGAACTCCTTCCGAAATGAAACGACTCTGTAAAGGAACGATTCCTCGGAATCGTTTCGAAAAAGAACGACTGCTTTGAATCGTTCCGAAATGATATAAATCACGCACTTTTTTTTGTTCTTTGTAACAGGGTCGGTAGATTATTTTTTTTGAAAAATAAACTAAAAATGATCTTAAATTCAGAATTGTCGAGATTGGAAGGGTTCCGGATTTTGGATTTTGTACTAGTGATGGGCGATTTCGATTTTTTAAATCGATTTAATCGATACTACGGCCAACTCGATTTAATCGATACTTTAAAATTTTTAATCGATTTCTCTGAAGGTAATATAATTTTCATTTTCCTCCAAAAGTCGAAGATAAAATAGGCGGATGTGCCAATTCCAAAATTTCAGTGCATTAGTTTCTAAGATAGAAGAATTAAAGAAACCTCAGAACCCCCTCCCCCTCCTGCAAAATAGCGTTTTTTGTTGAGTGATGTTTACCAAAAATTGATCAGGATCAATTTTTATTAGGTACCAGCTGAATCTGAATTTTGATGAAAATCCATGAAAGCGCGAGATACAGCTATTGCGAAATCATAAAAAATGCAGCATGTCAGCGCCACCTGTAGGGCAATTTACACCAAGAACTAAATAACACTAATCTATGTCAGAGATTTACTGAATCTCAATTTTGATGAAAATTCGTTCTTGAAATAGTGCTATTGCATTAATCATGAATAATGCAGTATAGCAGCGCCATCTCTTAAGCGATTTCCACCAAAATATAATTAGCATCAAATAATATTAAGGACTAATTGAATCTAAATTTATATGAAAGTCCGTGCATTAGTTCTTGAGATAAGGCTAAAATGGAAACAGGGGCGTGCGAAAAGAGCACTGCGCCCGGTTCAAAGTTCCAATTTAGCCCCCCCCCCCTATTAACTTTTTCTTGTGATAGGCTAGAAGTGATGTTAGTAGTAAAAATTTGGCGCCCCCTAAATTTACGTGCTCAGAACGACCGCTTCCCTTCGCCCCCCCCCCTCTTTCACTTGGCGCTGAGTGGAAATTGTGAAAAATTCAGTATAGCAGCGCCATCTCGGAAGCTATATACATCAAAATGCAAAAAACATCAATTCATGTCAAGGACTAACTGGATCTAAAATGTGATGAAAATCCGTTCATTCGTTATTGAGATATAGCTGTTGCGCAAATCGCAAAAAATGCAGCATAGCAGCGCCACCTGTTAGGCTATATACACCAAAAATTAATTAGATTCAGTTTTTATCAAGGTCAAACTAAATCGAAAGTTTTGTGAAATTCCGTGCATTTGTTCTTGAGATAGAACGGTCAGAAATTTTTGTCGTATACAGACTCTCAGAGTGACAGACACACACACAGACAGATATTTCTTAAAAACGATGAAATCGTGTTAAAGACCTTCTAAAATATATAAATCCATCGAAAACGGGAAGTCAAAAATTTTCACGAATCTAATACTCTCTTCTTGTAAAGTTACAAAAGAAAGTAAAAATGTAAAATCGATACTGCCCGTAAGATCGATCTTTAGATTCGATTTCGATCTTTAGATTCGATGTCGATCTTTAGATTCGATGTCGATCTTCAGATTCGATGTCGATCTCTAGATTCGATTTCGATCTTTAGATTCGATTTCGATCTTTAGATTCGATTTCGATTTTTTTTTCTTTTTCTAGGCTAAATCAGTGTTGAATGCAGGTATTTTTCTGCGACTCCGGAAGAAGGCATCATGTTTTACAGCTCTGTAAGAGAGGGGGAATCGCAATTTGTGCATTAAAAAACATAAAATGTCATAACTTCTGGGGGGGGGGGTAATACCCTGCGGGCCACCCCATTAATTCGACACTAGGTTAAATCGTTATATTTTTGTTTAGAAGTCCAGTTATTTGAAGTATTAGTTTATTATCTTTTATTTTTCACGCTCGTCTCTTCTAATCCCCCTCTTCCGCGTCAGTTTTAACTTACAGGGCCGTTCAAAATATGCATACAGTTTTTAAAATGTCCAATTCTCGGTCTATTTTATTTTAGATCCACATTTTAAATCCTTGACAAAAGATAAATAAAGGGTTGCCCTTCCGCCCGTTTGGGGTTTATCTGCGCCCCGCCGAGGGGCATATTTTTTTGTTTCTTCAAAAGAAACAAAAAAAAAAATTGAGGGGGGGGCTTGCACCCTCCCCCAATATACACCTTAAAATTTCGCTCATTTAATTCTCTACCATTTTTAACTTAAAAGTTTAAGCTACATGGCACCCCCAGAGCTGTGGACCCCTCCCCCCCCCTGTCTATCACTCACCTAATTTTGCTTATTTCTTCACTTCATTTCAATCTTTAAAAGGCTATAACTTTGCTTCTATAGGAGTTACAGTGATGAGAAAAATTCTAGTATAGCTAACCATTTCTCTCCGTTCTTTTTGCTATTCCAGTTTCCCGGTTTCCCCTATAGGACCTTTTAGGGGGGGGGCAGAGGGGTTTTTTCTCATTTCTTGATACAATATGTCTATTGAAAGCTTATGCTTCATACATTACAAATCTAGCATAAGAAATTTTCTCCCATCATTTCAGGTCACGTTACGGACCCATAATGTGTTAAAATTTTAATTTTTCAAACATCTTCGAAAAAAAAAAAAAAAAAAAAAAAAAGAAAGAAAGAAAGAAAAACATAGATACATATTAGTGAAACTGGGGTACGTAATCCCTAAGCTTATTGGCCACCGAGTACTCAGCAGCGCTATTGTTTCTTTAGATTGTCATCTTTAAATTCGTAATATCTTTTGAATGGAATGTCCGATTTGAATAATTCAAAAAGTAATCTACAGATATTGTAACAGGCATTAATACAAAATGATTTATTTGGATAAGGATTAAGGTATCGATAGTATGGTCTAATTTTGGTTGGTGTATTTATAGCGTTTTAAAATGTAAGAAAGTAGTTATAGTGAGTTAACTACAATAGCTGGACATATGGTATCGCGCGGTTTTTTTTTATTATAAAGATTAATATATTCTTTAATATTCTAGAAACTTTTTTTATTCATTTAAAAGTATTTTCTGACGATTCAAAATTATATATCCTAACGATTCAAAAAATACACACGTAATTGTTCAAGGTTTCACTTCTATCGGCACTCTCAGAGTGCCACTATTTTTTTTTTTTTATGTTCGCCCGTCCTACCGCCCCCCCCCTTCCTCACCAATCTTAACTTACAGGTTCGTTCAAATTATGACTGCGATTTAAAAAAAGTCTAATCCTCGTTCTATTTTGTTATAAATCCATATTTTGAAACCTCAACAAAAGATACATTTGGGCCGGGGTCGCCCTTCTGCCCGTTTGCGATTTACCTTGCCCCCCTGGGTGGGGGGCATATTTATTGTTTCTTCCACACCATTTCATGTAACATATCGTTATAAAGCTTTTATCTCCTCGTTTTTTTCTGTTACTACCGTTCTTTCCACCTAGTTACATGCTCTTGGCACTTTTTATAGTTTCAAAGAGTGCATGTTCCCCGCAGGCCATCCCATGAATTCAACACTAAGTTAAACACTATATTTCTGTTTAGGAGCTCAGTTATTTGGGTTATTAGTAAATTAAGTTTTTTTTTTTTTTCCAAGTTCGTCCGTTCTAATCCCTCGTCTCCCCCCCCCCCTCCTTCCTCGCCAATCTTTACTAAATGGGCCGTTCAAAGTATGCGTGCAATTTTTAAAATGTCCAAAAAAATGTTCCAATTTTTAAAATGTCCAATAAAATAGAACGAGAACGTTCTATTTTATTGTAAATCCTCATTTTGAAACTTCGACAAAAGATACATTTGGGCTATTGTCGCCCTTCCGTCAAGAGTGGGGTTTACCTGCCCCCTTGGGAAAGGGGCATATTTTTTGTTCTTCCAAATTATCTCGTGTAACATTTGGTTGGCATTAGAAAAAAAAGGTTTTTCTTGTCTATACTCCTTGTTCCCCATCCTAGTTACACGCTCTTGGCACTCTTTATCCTCGGTCTAATGCCAAGTTACTCAGTGTTGTTATTAGTTGAGTTGTCTCTCAAATTTGTCAAAGTTCTTGTGTAAGTGACAACCATAAGTGACAATCATTTTAAAATTTAAAATTCTTGTTATCCGACTCTAAAATCTGCAATAGCTTAATTATATGCCTCCCTAAAGGGTGATGGGAGGGTGGGAGGCGGTAATTACGGTCCTGCTGATTGTCTAAGTTTTGGAATTAGTAATTTGGAGCTTCCCTGTGTGAACCTGAATATCGAAATATCGATTCTAGTATCGATTCTAGAACTGAGAAATCGATTCTTATTATGATCGATGTTGTTTTATACGGTATCGATTTTAATCGATTCTCAAAATTTCCAGAATCGCCCATCACTATTTTGTACTCTACAAACACAATGGCTGTTATACATCTATCAGTACAATACTTGGCTATAGTTGCGACAGTTCTTCCAAATCCAGAAATAACTGTATTTAAGCAGTAAAAAAAGGCCTTTACAAACATGGGAGAACTCTCTAAATTTCAAGGCATAGCGATAAAAATTTACAAATTTCGATGTTTTTTTCAAATTTTTTAAGGTTTAAAAATTGTTGAAGAATTATCACGATTTCCAATTTAAAAAAAAAAATCTTTGTATAACCCGCACCGTGTATAAGCCGCAGCGGCTTTTTGGGAGGATTTTTTCTTGTATAAGCCGCGGACTATACACCCGAAAATACGGTACTGGGAATGTATTTGTTAAAAATACATGCACTGTAAAAAAAACGGACGATTTAACGGAAGTATTACTGGTAATCTAGACGCCAGTACTATTTACTGTTTTTTAACGGAAAAATATCCGTAAATATTCCGTTTTTTTCAATTTTTTCCCGGAATTTACAGAAATTTTTCCGTTAAAAAACAGTAAATAGTACTGGCGTCTAGATTACCAGTAATACTTCCGTTAAATCGTCCGTTTTTTTTTTTTTTTTTTTTTTTTTTTTTTTTTTTTTTTTTAACAGTGTAGCCTTGTTCATTTGTGCATAAAAACAAGAACTTTAATACGAATTTGTACAATTACAAATAAAATAAGATATAAAATCAACGTTTCAAGCCGTCTTTTGTATCCGTCTTCAGGAAAATAGGATGGTGAAATGACTAAAAAACTCAGAGATGAATGCTTTTTGCTTGAGAGATAATACTGCTACTAAAATAGAATTGAAATCATATTTTCCTGAAGACGGATGCAGAAGACGGCTCGAAACGTTGATTTTATAGTTCATTTCATTTTTAACTGCGTACAATTTCTTATTACAGTTCTTGGTTTTGTGCACCAATGAACAAGGCTATGCCTTTTTAACAAATACATTCTCAGTACTCGAGGGGCGGCTTCATTCAAATGGAAAGATCCATTCGCTAATGCTAATTCTATGGCAGAAATTTATAAAGATATCTTGGTTGCATTTTAATATTTTTAAATTAAAATTAGTCTTTCATTATTCTTTTTTGCATTGGATAGCTGAGACTGGTCTGAATGCAAACCGTTTTTTACTTTTTTGATTTTGTTTACAGATATTTTTTATGAGGGTGATTTCACTTTCCAACCGGTTCTGAAAAAGAAAGCGTTCTCGTAAAAAACATCTGTAAACAAAATCAAAAAAGTAAAAAACGGCCTGCATTCAGATCCACCTCAGCTATCCAATGCAAAAAGACTCATTTAAAAATATTGAAATGCAACCGAGATATCTTTATAAATTTCTTCCATAGAATTAGCATTAGAAAACGGGTTGTAAGGATTTAACTGCTGTAAGAATCTAATTTGGCTAATTAAAGCTAGACAATGGACTGGTACATAGAAGTCTGGCGATTGTGGAAGCACTTAAAAGGATTAAGGTCCTTTTTTCCCTGTAGACAGCAAGTCTAGCGCGGCCTTTTTCATGTGACGTTAGCATATTAGTTACGGCTACTATTGATTAATCGCCAGACCACCCTGAGAACTAAAAGGGTTGAAATAGTTTCACTATGCCCAGACGGACGATGGCAATCTGTCGCGAAGGCGTATCCCAGCTGAACCAATAACTTTGATCTGGGAGGGGCCCGAAGGAGTTGCTCTCCTGATGGGAATGAGAGAGTTGGAGATGATTCTCGACGATGGAGCTCGCTGTAAAAGGCGTGTGGTAGTTTTTCATACAGAACCCTGAGTTCTTAGAACTGTATATTATTTTGTCATATCTTGAATAAAGTTATTTAACATGGAAAAGGATTTGCATCACTTCATCGCTACCAAACCTTTACTAAACCATATATAGTAATGCAAAATCCTCACAGGGTTTTTTTTTATTTGACTGAAGTAGCCCCTTACCGATATTTAAGGTCCACGCACATAGCACTAACTTCTTGCGCTATCTTTGATCTTTCGTGTCGGCGCTTTGATCTAAAACTGATTTTTCAGTGCACTGAATCTGAACTTCAAGAGAGGAATCTAACGCGAAATCAGTTGACAGCTGTACGACTGAAGATTGGGTAGATAAAAGTTCCCCCATCCTTTGTCAATTTGGTAGGGTCAGTCCCTCAAAAATCATTGAAAGAGGTTTCACCCTTGCTCCGTTCGGAAACAAAGATTGATTGATTGCTCTTTTAGTGTAATAAAAACTAGTGCTGTTCGCTCGCAGCCTTAAGGTCCACGCACATAGCACTAACTTCTTGCGCTATCTTTGATCTTTCGTGTCGGCGCTTTGATGTATAAATTGCACTTCTAGTGCACTGAATCTGAACTTCAAGAGAGGAATATCAGTTGACAGCTTTACGATTGAAGATGGAGTAGATAAAAGTTCCCCCATCCTTTGTCAATTTGGTAGAGTCAGTCCCTCAAAAATTATTAAAAGAGATTTTACCCTTGTTTCGTTCGGAAACAAAGATTGATTGATTGCTCTTTTAGTGTAAGAAAAACTAGTGCTGTTCGCTCGCAGCCTTACCTTCTTTCCTCATGCACACGCTGAGACACTTCTTGAGGCGGCACGCTTGGCACTGGTTCCTTCGTGCCACGTCCACCACGCACCGCCCTTGCTCCTTGCACGTGTACTCCAGATTGCGACGGACGCTGCGCTTGAAGAAGCCCCGGCAACCGTCGCACGACGGAACGCCGTAGTGGCGGCCGGAGGCGCGATCGCCGCACACGCGGCACAGCACCTCGACCTTGTTGCCGCCAGAAGACAGTGGATCACCCGAGGAAGGAGGCGGTGCCATCAATGATGCAAAAAATGATGGCAGATCTAAGAAAGGAGAGAAAGAAAACTTAAGGAGAACGAAAAATGATAGAGATATATGTAAGGACTAAAATATCGAAAAAAAAAATTCCAAAGATTTACATTAATTATAAATAGAAGTTTTCTTATACGTCCATTAAAAACATTTCAAAAATATGTATTAAAATATTTAATTGCTATAAAGGACGTCAAATACTAATAAAAACATTAAAAGATCTTAATAATTTTTACATGTTATTTGTATTTTGTTTTTCTGATGATGATTGAGTAAATTCAATCGAAACATGTAAAAATTATTAAGATCTTTTAATGTTTTTATTAGTATTTGACGTACTTTATAGCAATTAAATATTTTAATGCATATTTTTGAAATCCAAAGATTTATCCAAATAAAAATTCCATTCTAGTGGCGTTGAGGGACTGTGAATATATATTGGCATTACTTTAGTGGAGAAAGAAAGAGGGGGGGGGAGGAGGGGAGAGGATGTTGTCACTTGATATCGTAAGATATCTCTAGAGGAAGGGACGTCTTTTTCCTTATCATTTTTTATATAACCAAAATTTTCTTCTTCTTCTTCTTCTTTTTGTGTAACTTTTTGTTTACTTCAAATTGATCGGTTATCAATTTTTATGAAAATACAAGGTTATTATTAATACAGTCGAACTTCGTAAACATGAATCTCAAGGGGAATGAAAATGATGTTCATGTTATCAATATCAAAGCTTTGTATTCCTTTCGATAGGGGATTCTGAAAACAATTAATGTTAAAAATAATTGAGGTTAAGCATGTTCATGCTAACGAGGTTTGGCTGTTACCGACGAGGAAGGAGGTGGTACCATCGATGACGGAAAAGATGATGGCAGATCTAAGAAAGAAAGGGACGAAAACTTAAGGAGAATGAAAAATGGACAAGTTACCAAAAATAGAACTTTTTGTTTGTATCAAAAAATGATAACAGTATCAAAAGGCATCCCCCCCTAGATCCCTCTCTTTCTTCTGCAGAGTAACGACGTTAGTAGTAGGAAAATAAGAGTACGGGCTCATGCGGCGGCACTGCGGCACCGTGCCGCCGCAGGACGCAGCAACCGTCCCACCGCCACCGCCTCACCCAGTGCCGCCCCACCGTTCCGCCACCGTCCCCCCTGCGCCCACCATGCATCCCCCTCCACGATCGCCCCCTAGAGGAAAAAAGGAACATTCTATTATAACAATATAATAGAAACTATTCAAAAATATTAATAATTCATACTTCCCTATTCAAAAATATTATCAATCACATCTCAACTCGGAATCATAATATATGATGAAGATTAAATTTATATTTCAATTTTGAACAACAATAAGTTTAATGAGTATTATTAATTAAGCGAAACACTGGAAAATCTTAGTTTTTAACCATTTTATTTAGATTTCTTCAACTACAAGATGGGATTATCAATTTAACACAAGAAAGTTAAACATATATTTGAATTTTGCTTGATAGATATCTTAATGAGTAGTATTAATTATGTAAAAACAATAGAAAGTATCAAGTTTTATAGAAAAAGACTGATTTCTTACGATTTTTATCAACTTAAAAGATAAAACTTAAATGTACATTTCAGTTTTTAGGTGGTTATCATCTTAATGAGTATTTTTAATTAAACAAAACAGTGAAAAATATAAATTTTTATTTGATTTCTTTAGATTTTTATCAACTATATGATCAGTGTATCGACTTAAAAGTTGAAAATTAAACATACATCCTAGTTTTTCAACAGCTATAACCTTAATGAGTATCGTTAATTAAGTAAAAAAAACAATAAAAAATACCAAATTTCATAGAAAAAGACTGATTTCTTACGATTTTTATCAACTACAAGATCAATGTATCGGCTTAAAAGTTGAAAGTTAAACATGCATCCTAGTTTTTCAACAGATATAACCTTAATGAGTATTGATAATTAAGTAAAAAACAATGGAAAATATCAAGTTTTATAGAAAAAAACTGATTTCTTACGATTTTCATAAACTACAAGATCAATGCATCGACTTAAAACTTAAACATACATCCTAGTTTTTCAACAGCTATAACCTTAATGAGTATCGTTAATTAAGTAAAAAAACAATAAAAAATACCAAATTTCATTGAAAAAGACTGATTTCTTACGATTTTTATCAACTACAAGATCAATGTATCGGCTTAAAAGTTGAAAGTTAAACATGAATCATACTTTTTCAACAGCTATAACCTTAATGAGTATTGATAATTAAGTAAAACAATGGAAAATATCAAGTTTTATAGAAAAAGACTGATTTCTTACGATTTTATCAACTACACGATCAATGCAACGACTTAAAACTTAAAAGTTAAACATACATTTCAGTTTTTCAACAACTATAACCTTAATGAGTATTGATAATTAAGTAAAAAACAATGGAAAATATCGAGTTTTATAGAAAAGAATGATTTCTTACATTTTTTCAACTCAAACTTCAGAATATCAATTTGAGATAAAGAAATTTAAACGTACATTTCAGTTTTTAAGTGGTTATCACTTTAATATCGTCTTAATGAGTTTTGTTAATTAAGCAAAACAAGCAAACTAAATATGAAGTCCGAAAATTTTAAATGGCAGAATAATGTTGAAAATTTCCATTTATTCGAGCTCATTTTCTCTTGATTTCGTTTAATTCGAACCAACGAGAATTCCGATTTTTCATGTTTCCTTTTTTTTCTCATGGACTTCAGATCTTTGAAATAACCTGAACCTTGTTGCCGTTAGACAGTGGAACACCCGAGAGGGGAGGTGGTGCCATCAATGATGCAAAAAATGATGGCAGATCTAAGAAAGGAGAGAACGAAAACTTAAGGAGAATGAAAAATCATGTAGATGTATGTAAGGACTAAAATATCGAAAAAAAAATATCCAAAAATTTATTCAGATAAAATTTGTACAAAGATTTATCCAAATAAAAAAAATTATACAAAGATTTATTCAAATAAAAAAAAAATTATCCAAATAAAAATAATATACAAAGATTGATCCAAATAAAAAAATTTATACAAAGACTTATTCAAATAAAAAAATTATCCAAAGATTTATCCAAATAAAAAATTTATCCAAAGATTTATCCAAATAAAAATTTTAGCCAAAGATTTATCCAAATAAAAAATCCATACTAGTGGCGTTGAAGGGCTTTGAATATGTAACGTCTTCACTTTGCAGGAGAAAGAGTGGGGTCTATCACTTCGTATCATAAGATATCTGTAACAGAGGGGATGTCTTTTGATATCGTTATCATTTTCGATACAACCCAAATTTTCTTCTTCTTTTTGTAATTTTTTGTTTACTTCAAAATAATCGGTTATTTATCTTTATGAAAATATAAGGTTATTAAGGAAGTTAAGGTTATTAAGTTGGTAATTTTATATACCATTAAACTGTAAAAATAATGCATATGTAAAGTCGTTACTTTAGATGAGAAAGAAAGAGGGGTAGGGATGTTACTTGATATCGTAAGATAACTCTAGGGGGGGGGGGTATCTTTTGATATCGTTATCATTTTTGATACAAACAATTTTTTCTTTTACTTTTTTTTTCGTAACTTTTTATTTATTTTAAAATAGTCTTTATGAAAATACAAGGTTGTTATTAATACCATTCAATGGTTCAAAAGTTATTTTATTTTAAAATATGTAAGGACTAAAACCTTTAATGACTTTGAACCTTTAAAGAATTGCGAATATATAACGTCGTCACTTTAGAGAGGGGGGTGGGGTTGTCATTTTTATTGTAATATATCTCTAGGGTAGGGAATGTATTTTGATATCTCGCTATCATTTTTTATAGAGCCCCAATTTTTTTTTTTGTGTATGTGTAACTTTCGGTTTACTACAAAATAATCGGTTATCTATTTTTATGAAAATACAAGGTTATTATCAACTAGAAGACAGCCCGTCAAAATGACGTGTTTGCATTTTTAAAGTGATGATAAAAAATACAACTGTGGTCAATCAGCCACTGGCTTAAACAATTTTTAAAAATACAGCAGTTAAACATGGGGGGAAAAATCTATAAAAAAAGAAATTTTTAACAAAAATTTACATTTAAAACTATAACAAAACTGTCTGGTGGATGGGGGGATTGTAGTGAACAAATCGTAAATACATAAATTTTAAAAGAATAAAGTAAGGCAAAAAAATCAATTATAAAAGAATATATTGTGAAACTACAGCCAAAATATATCGAAAAATACTGAAAGAAAATAATAAAAATATCTAAAATGGATAAAAAAATTTCCTATTTTGGCCCATTTTTTAGCCAATTCTTAAAAGAAAACACTCTATAAGATCGAAAACAATGTCAACAATAAAGAGTAAACAATGAACATGTTTGGGAGATACAGGCGCTTCGCGCGCGAACTCAGGAGTTTTTACCGAGTGCTATTCAGCTGTAAGATCCACTCCACGTATTCTGTCTCCCGAGCGCGCGCGCTCGGCGTGCATAGATCCCGAATGCACCTGATCATTCTTGAGTCGTGATGTTACAAAGGAGTCATTCTAAAGATTCAATCACGGAATTTGTCATTCTTGAATGGCAACAGTATTGATTTGTATACATTTTTTGTTTGGTTTGTTTTTTTCCGTAATTGCTGGTTGTTTTATTTAGAACTTAAACATTATAATTAAATAGTTTTTGTAGGTTTTAGAGAAAATGAATAATGAATAAATCTTTCACATGTATACCTTCATAAGTTGAACAGTTAGAATATTTGTGAACAGCTTGGAATAGTTAAGCCTAACGTGGACGCAGTTGCAATAGGTTTATTTTTCTCGTGGATGGGTTGTCCCCGGAATCGTCGTACACGGAGGGGTTTTATATACAGGGTGTCCGAAAAGTCTGGAAACGGCCGAATAATTCGAGAAATACATATGAGATTGAAAAACGTAAATATACGTGTTAAATATTTTAAAATAAGCTACTCAATGATACCAAATTTGACCTTCGCAACCGACCCCCTGGGGGTCAGAGGGGGTTCAACTTTGAAATCTTAAATTATAACCCCCATTTTTTATTGCAGATTCGGATTCTACGGACAAAAATACGTAACTTTTGTATTTGATGTTTATTTCAAATCCTCGTTTATCACGGTGTATTCGAGCATATTAAATCGATACATATTTTGGCTTTTCCAACGGGATTTTCCCTAATCGAAACTGATTGGGCAGAATTTTTGACGTCAAATTCCCCGTCTTTTGCAGAAATAGCGTTTCCTGAAAATCACCCGTGGCGATTATTTCAATAGTGCTTCACTGTTAAAAATCTGACCCATTTGCTGCAGCGTCACTCCACAGCTATTATAGAATATCTCTTTTGTGACCAATGAGAGTGCTCCATAACACAGTAAAGTAATCGTTTTCTATAAAAGTGGTGGAGTGACGATGCAGCAAAAGTGTCAATTTTTTACAGTGTACTTTACTATGTTATGGAACATTCTCATTGGTCATGAAACAGATATTCTATAAAAGCTGTGAAGTGACGCTACAGCAAATGGGTCAAATTTTTAACTGTGTGTAGTACTATCGAAATAATCGGCACCGGTGATTTTCAGGAAACGCTATTCTTGCAAAAGACGAGGAATTTGATGTCATAAATTCTCCCCAATTAGTTTCGATTAGGGAAAATCCCGTTGGAAAAGCCGAGAAATGTATCGATTTAATATGGTTGAATACACCGTGATAAACGAGGATTCTAAATAAACATCAAATACAAAAGTTGCGTATTTTTGTCCGTAGAATCCGAATCTGCAATAAAAAATGGGGGTTATAATTTAAGATTTCAAAGCTGGACCCCCTCTGACCCCCAGGGGGTCGGTTACGAAGGTCAAATTTGGTATCACTGAGTAGCTTATTTAAAAATATTTAACACGTATATTTACGTTTTTCAATCTCATATGTATTTCTCGAGTTATTCGACCGTTTCCAGACTTTTCGGACACCCTGTATATAATATCCCGCGTGCAGAATCGGTGCAACGTTGCGACGCATGTCGCAGACTCTTGAGGAGGTCTGCAAACTATTTTCAACAGTAAAATTTAAAAAAAAAAAGTTTGTTAGTTTATTTACCATGTGTCATATTAATATGATCCGGGCCACATGCAGTTGATGAAGCTCCGATTTCCGTTAAGAGCGTACACTAGTCACGCGGTAAAAGCCGAGCGCTAATGATAAGTCTATGGGCGCAATCTTTTCTAATATCTCGCTCAAATTTTAATATTTTTGCATGATTTTTTTGCACAAGATAGCTGAGGGCAATCCACAACCGGGCTAGTTTTTACTTTTTCGATTTTGGTTATATATTTTTTATATTACGATATTTTCAGTTTCAGAACCGGTTTAAACCGGTTTCGAAATTTAAAGTAATTTTTTAAAGAAAATCTGAAACAAAAATTGAAAAAGTAAAAACTAGCCCGGTTGTGGATTGCCCTCAGCTATCTTGTGCAAAAAAATCATGCAAAAATATTAAAATTTGAGCGAGATATTAGAAAAGAACGCTCCCATAGACTTTACATGGTCATCCGGGTCTTTTTGAGTAATTTTTCTGTGACTATTGTGGGCTCTTAAAGTATAAATCAGAGACGATTCTACACCAAATTTTCCGAATAATTAAAGCAATAATTTTCAAAAATGAAAAAAAAATCCGTCATAAATCCGAAAATTCGACATAAAATGTGTCGCTAATTTCGACAAATGGTCGAAAAAAAAATCAATTTTGTTATTGATTTCTAGAAATACACGAATTTTGTCAAAGAATTGCAAAAAAAGAATGCAAATTTAGTCAAAAGATCGCGAAAAAAAACGCAAATTTCGACAAAGGTGAGCGGAAAAAGAAAAAAAAATGCTCTATGTGGATTTTCTTCCCCTTTTGGACAACGTAAAATTCTGAGAACAAAAGGAACTTACTTTTAAAAGTACTTTTTTTTATGTAAATCAGAAGATTTTATTTGAGTGATTGGAGTGCAAATGCGATGGATTGGCAGGAGGGCATTTGTCCTGCAGATTGTTTTTAAACTTTCTACTTGTGTTGCAGACTGCAGAAAAAAATTCTATTCTGATATCATTACCATTCAATGCCTAAAAAAGTTATTTTATTCCAAAATTATGTAAATATCCCAACGTTTGACATTCCTATTTTTCTGAAATATATTGATATAAGCTGCTTTTGCCGAAAGCCCGTGCGAAACATGCTTGAAATAAAAATTGTTGTGTTTATTAGAGGTCTGCACTGGCCCGGGCCGGGCCCGCGGAATCGTTTCGAATATTCTAACGGGCCGGGCCGGCAGATTTAGAATAGTTTTTTCAACGGGCCGGGCTGGGCCAACAAACAACATAAACGGGCCGAGCCAGGCCGGCAAAAAAATTGAACAAGCCAAATGGCCGGGCCGATAAAAAAAAATTTTCGGGACTGCCGGCCCGTTCTGAAGATTTAAGCAGAAACGATAAAATATGAGCTATTTTCAACGAAAATGGTTTTAACGAGAATAAGTATAAATGTGACCATACTAGTTTGACAGCGTCAATATAAAAATGCACAGTGTATCGGCATCGGAGAATTACATTATGTGTAAGCCGTTTTAATATTTTTTTAGCTGACTAATGCCGGTCCGAGATCACACTTGCATTATTTTTCTACATATAGAATGGCCGGACCGGTACTAGACTTAATTATTGGCAGAAAACATGATTTGTAAAATTATTAACAGCGATAAAGAACTTATGTTAGCTTAGTCTTCGGATATATACTTCTTGATGATTTTTAAATTAATTTCTCAATAATGCGAAAGTTTGACACATTTTCTGATTAATTTTAAATTTTAAAAGTATAAAAGTGATAAGCCTAACTATTGAAGGGATTTGGAATCGAATAGCGTTTTTCATTTTTGGTAAATAAAATACTTGTATAACCTTGTTGAGATATAATAGTTTCGCAAATGATTGCAGGTTTTTCTCCCTTCCCTTGCTGTTGCTTCCGGAAATTCTATTCAAAACGCTAATTATGACAGTATTTAATTTGTTTGCAGTATTCTTAAATTGCTCGTATCAAAAAATGGATAACACCATTCGATTATATAGTTTCTGAATAAAGATATCTGCTAATCTTATGCGTTTCTGAGAAGGAAAAAAATAAATTTAGAAATGTATCATAAAGCAGTTTCTTTGAATTTAAGAATGAATTTGGATTTGAAATCTATAATAAAATGATATAGAAATATATTTATAAATCTTCTTTTATTAAACAGCTTCAAAATTAACGATGTTTTTAGCTTTCTTTCTTTTTTCTTTTATTCTAAGCCATATTAATTTTTTAATGAATCTTTATTCGAATGTTGAAAGCCTAAGAATCTAAGTAATCATTTATGTTGTTAATGTGTATTTGCTGTAAAATATACTGTAAAATCATTCCATAGATATGTATGCAATATTCTTTAAAGGAATCTTAGTTATAAGATAAAAATCTGAATTTTTTAGAAATCGTAGAAATTGTAACGGGCCAAAACGGGTCGGGCCTTTTTTCGCTGATTTTTGTACGGGCCGAGTCAGGCCTAAAACATAAAAATTTAAACGGCGCGGGCCTGGAAATTCCGGGCCCGTGCAGACCTCTAGTGTTTATATAAGTAAAGGGAAAAGAAAGGATGTTAGCCACCTGTTTTGTTAACAAGAAGTGCTTCTTGCGCCTTCATCCATGGTGGTAGCAAGTGCAAGAAAACAATATTACTGTTGAATGCATTATGTAACAAAAAACTATTACAAAGTACTTTTAAAAAATGATTATTTATTTTAAGTGTTATTAGATATAAAATTATTTCATACATAATGGTGATATTTTATTAATTCTTCGCCCCATTATAATCTGTAAAGAATGGAAATAATAAGTGCATAACCTATCTATAATAGCACTGCAAACATATAAAAAAGAGTTAAAAAAAATTGTCACTGTTAGTGAAATTAATAAGGAAAATGAAGAATCGAATAATGATAACATATGATATCGTAAGAGGGATGGGGTGGCGGAGAAAATTAACTCGGTTAAAATTACCAAAATTTTAATAACTTTATATATACAGGGGGATCGGAAAATAACTGCCCAAATTTTAAAAGGTGGTAGGGGAAAACTAAACAAGCATTTTTCATCATAGAGTGTGTGTCAGGAATTGGTACGTTTAAGCGCTGGTGATGAAGAAAATTGTGAAAGGTTCAATGAAAGATAGCGTATAAACGCCAAATGACGCGTTTATATGCATCATTTTAAGACACACATTCTATGACAAAAAATACTTATTTTGTTGGTCCCCTCTAACATCCTTTAAAATTTGGCTAGTTGATTTCCGATCACTCTGTATGTACAACTCCTTACAAAGTCAATGTTACGTTTTTACATTCATACCAAACCATCAAGTTACTATTAATTATAAATTAATATAATACAAAAAAGAAGACAAAAAAATATTTTTTTTCGGTACAAGGTATTAGGTTTTGACAGAATAACAAACAACAACGAACTATGTTTTGGCGATTTTACAGAATAGGAACACATTAAAAATCCATGCTTCAGACCACAGAATAGTTCTTTTTTAGCCACCATTTTTAATTTTATAAAATTATTTTTATGGCGATTACTACAAAAAGCACCCCCCCCCATAAAAAAAAAAAAAAAAAAAAAAAAAAAAAAAAAAAAAAAAAAAAAAAAAAAGAAATAAGTAATTGCATACCTTGGGGAAAAAAAACGAAAATTTTTTGTAAAGCAATACTGGTGATAAAAGTTTTTATTTACTCTCTATTAAAAGAGATAGCTCCGATGCCTGATTACTTGCTGTAAATTTATAATATCTGTATTTTTATTTTTATTTTTTTACTTTATTTTTAGGTGCGTTCGTAATTATGTAAATACGTAGCACCTGTTTTTGTCGCTCAGTCCGTCCGTCTGTCTGTCCGCATATAACAACGCAAAAAGCACCCAACCGAATCGTTTGAAATTTAAAATACATAATTATAACACGATTTTGTCGAGTCATTTCAAATTTTATGAAAATCGGATGGATAGATCAATTACAGGGACAATCAAAAGGATTCCGTTACATTACAGTCAACGGGGAAAAAGTTTCAAATGCATTTTAATCGTTTGAAATTTAAAACATATAATTATTGCGTAATTTTGTAGATTCATTTCAAATGTTATGAAAATCAGATGCATAGATCATTTACAGGGACAATAAAAGGTATTCCATTACATTACGGTCAATGGAAAAAAAAGTTTCAAATGCATTTTAATAATGTTACACTCATTCGAACATAATAAAATTGGCATGAATCTATGAAGTATATACTAAAATATGCATTCTGTACAATCTGTGATGCAAAGAATATTTATTATTAAAATACAGGGCCACACAAAAGTATTCCACTATATAATGCTATACGGGGAACCATTGTTTGGGGCGTGTTTTAATTATATTCAACTATTTCACATTTTGTGAATAAGATGTACGTTAATGAAGTATAATAAAAATTACTCCCTACATGTTTACAGAAACACAAAGATTTTGACTACTATACTGTATCCGAAGTACGCTCTACTATATCAGCAAGATCTGAATATTTTTAAAACTTCGTTATCGTACCTGATTTGCTACGCTTCACGCGCAATTTCCAACTCGTTATAATTAATGAAATACACTTGTGTACCTTTGTTATATGTTAAAATTAATTTTCCATATTAGCATCGGCATACATAGATTAATAATTAATAACAGATTTATAACATAGATACATTAATAACAGACTATTGAATGTCGTTGATTCAATAATTTATTATTTTTCTCTGTAAATTCTTCCATAGGTAAATTTAGATTTTATTATGGATTTTTTTAATTACCTTTGAAAGAATATTTACAAGCCTTTCTCGTATCTGTTCTCCGTTCTTCGTGGAACTTCCACGCTAATCTGTTAAGCGACCACGAATAGCGTCAAAAGTCTTTACTTACGACCCATTTGCTTTAGACTCTAAGTAGAAACGGAAAAAAAAAAGAGAGAGAAATTGAAACCGTACAAATTTAAAAGAGAAAGTAGACAAATTAAAGACACTGAAAAACGGTTAGTGTGTGAGAGGGACTAGAAACTAGCGATCGTCCCGAATATATTTCTGTGAAACAAGTTCCTAAATAAAATTACATTCGTATTGTAAAGCGTTTTTGTTGGGAAGAATAAAGATAAATTATAGTTATGTAATCGTTTCTTTAAAAACCATTGAATGCCAGTGATGGCAGATTTTGAGATATGCTTTTTTATCCTGATTGCACATTTGAACTATCAAGGCCACATGTACTAAAAAAAAGAGGAAGAGATAATAATAATAATAAATTCTTTTATAAATATATATTTTTTAACAAAATGAACATCGCAATATTTTTAATATGTTCTTTATGAAGAAGATATATATATACATATACATATATATAATACCATTAAAAGAAGACAAGATTCACCAATGGATTTTATCAATAAAACAATAAACCAAAACGAAGAATTAGAATTGAATTGAATTATAATAAAATAAAAAATAGTGTAACGAGTAAATCTGAAAAAATAAATAAATAAAATGAATGCAAATAGAATTTGTAGCTCCAAAAGCAGAATCTTCAGGCCCCAAATGCTCTGGAACTACAAATGAAGAGTGCGGTTTCATCCACGTATTAGCCATGTAATAGCAAAATAATACGTATTTGGGGCTACCAACACACAAAAACCAAATTATTAAACAAGGAACAAAGATATTTTACAAAAAGGAGTTGAAAGTAAGTAAAAATAATAGTTATCCATAACGAACAAAAATGATAAAGCTGAATGGAAATATAATTGAACCAGAGAAAATAATTAATAATCGATATTAACATAAAATTAAATTAATAAATAATTAAAATTTGAATCGAGATAACATTCATATTAACATGTAACTTAAAATACCATTTTGTTACTTTAATCAGTAACATTTATTGTGACTTTACATGGTAAAAACTCATTATCTTAATATAGGATAATAAAAATTAAAAAATAAAATAAAATAAAATAAAATAAAAATTTAAAAAAATAAAATAAAATAAAATAAAATAAAATAAAATAAAATAAAAATAAGTAAAAATTAAAAAAAAAAAATAATAATAGTAATGATATTATTAATAATAATACCAAAAATTATATCAATAACATTAAAATAAATTTGATAATTAAAATATAGCTATTTAACTATAGATATAACTAGACAAATATCCATATATTGGTGTCAATTAAACAGTTTAAAAATATGTTAAAATAAATAACCCACTCTCAATTTTTTTTTTAATAATTAACCTTTGCGTTTTTATCCAGACAACACCAACCTCCTCCGTACTCTAACATCTACCCACCCAACCATCCTATATATATATATATTTATAACTTTTTAACATTTTTAATTTTTTATTATTATTTTTATGTTTTATAATTTTTTTTATACATTTTTTACGCAAAGAATTAATTATAAGATCATGTAATATCTAATTATAAATTAAAGAATATATGAATTTTTTAGGATAACCATTATTTATAGCATCATATACAAGCTTTTTAATATTAGTATTAATTAAATGGGAAGAACATAGACATTTTATTCTATATAAATGGTTAAGTATTATATTACGATATACAGAATTATGAAGACATGATTTAAAATTAGTAAAGGTATTAACTTTAAAATTAAATTCTTTCCTTTTGTCATAAATATCAGTTATAAATTTGTTCTCTTTTAATATAATTTTAATATCTAAGAAATTGATTGTATTATTAAAAAGTAGGTTTTTTGAAAGTTCTAGATTAGAAGGATAATCAACAGGGAATTGAGATATACAGGTGTTATCAGTATCAATTAAAATTACATCATCTATATATCGATATAAATGTATTTTATTATTTAAATAATGACGTTCATAGTAATATAAGTATAAGTCAGATAATACCCTAGATGTACTACCACCTTGTGGTATACCAACATTTTGAATATATATATTGTTATCATGCATGGTAAAATTATTATAGATAATGAAATTGGTTAAGGTATGAAAATAATCAGAATCGATATTATGTGATATATCTAACTCGTGTTGATATTTTTTAAAAAGCTCATTTATGATATTATGTAAATCCGATAAATCGATATTATTAAATAGATCCTTAAAATCATAAGTAGTGATATTTTTTATACATTTGAGATTTTTCATAATATGGACCAGTTCATAACTATTTTTTATGCAATGTGTATTATCACTTTTTTTTGTAATATTATATATTTGATTAAGTATTACTAATAGAAGTTTATTAGCAGCATTATTGTAAGTATTGCAACCAATTGTAATGGTTCTGAATTTAACAGGATGCTTATGAAATTTGGGTATAAGGACTAGATAAGAATATTTAAAGTTAGTAGGGTTAATGTCTAATAGTTTATAGAATCCTTTAATTTTACGATTATTGGCAAGTAAGTTATCATTAATTTTTTGGAATGTGTTATTATTAGATATATTAGATTTAAGCTGTTGATGATAATAAGATTTGTATATATATATATATATATATATATATATACATACATATAATACCATTAAAAGTAGACAAGATTCACCAGTGGATTTTATCAATAAAACAATATATATATATATATATATATAAATACTTTTATAAATACATCCAAAGTTATTCAGACAATACCAATAAAAGAACCAATGAAACCAGTATTTTTACATTCATATTATTAAAAACAGTTGAAGTTTGAAGAGAAATAGAAGGCAGATTACCAAATTACTAAGAAATATGTGGATAAATGGACATTATATAACCAGAGTAATTCATATATTACCATACAATAAACCAATGAAACCAATATTTTTACAATCATCTTATTGAAAACAGTTGAAGTTTGAAGTGAAATAGAAGGCAGATTACTAAAATAGTGAAAAATAAATGGATAAAAAGGCAGTAGAAGGCTTTTCCATTAAACTACGTCATCAGGGGTGTATAGTTTAACAAAAAAGCAAAAACATCCAACCAGTTTCTGTTATGAGTCGTGCTGAAAGCTAAGAATTCGACTCACAATACACCCGACTGGCTGGAAGCTATTCAGATGACAAATTAGTAGAAAGATACACATAGAAGAAAATAAAATCAATATGACAAAATAACAATAATAAATTATTCCATAAAAAAAGATATATATACTAAGATATTTACCATTACCCATATCCTAGCAAGATTTGTAGTGCAATCAGATGCAAACTACATGTGACTTACTAACAGTCACGGTTATGGTCATAGTATAAATCACATAGATAATAAAATAAAGTTGTAACAATAATTATAAAAATTAGTAAAACATATATTATACTATATAATTCATAATATATTTAGAAAAAAAATAGATGCTACTATTAGAAATTATTTTTAATCAATTATTAATATTACTATATTAATTAATTAACTAGAATATATTACTACAACTTCTAGCGGAAAATTATTTTAGTGCTGCCATCTAAAGGATTAATATATTAATTAAATTATATGCTTATGGTGCTGCCCTCTATTATAGGAAAAAAATAAATTATTTATTAGCTAAGAATTTCCAAGAATAATTTCTATTCTATTATTTTACAAATAATTTCTTTAAGACAAATACAATAGACAACCACAGCTTATCTCAATAACTTGATCATTTTTAAGTTATGCATATTAGTTTTTAGGTAAACATAAACTTTAATACTATGTGTAAAGTTTTTTTTTAAATTAAATATATAATAATTAACCATTGCGTATTATCCAGACAACACCGCCCTCCTCCGTAATGTAACATCTAACCCACCCAACCATCCTATAATTCATATTATTTTATTTTATTTTATTTTATTATTATTTTTTTTTTTATTTTTTTTTTGTATTATTTTTATTTTTTATAGTTTTTTTAAACATTTTGTTACGCAATGTGTTAATTATTTTTAAGATCATGTAATAACTTATTATATATTAAAGACTATAGGATGAAGAGAAAATAGACAGTTAATACTAAATAAATGTTTATACAGATAATATTTTTTTAACCAAATGTAAAGGATAACCATATCTTATAGCAGTTTCTTGTACAGTTTTTAAATTATGCATTTTAAAATTATGTGAACAAATATTTTTAATTCTATGGGCAAAATTAAGTAATATATTGACATAGACAGATTTATGTAGGCAAGAATTATAATGAGTAAAGAGGTTTACTTTAAAAGGAAAGTCATTACGTTTGTCATAAATATCAAATAGAATTTTATTATCAGAAAGCGTAATATTAAGATCAAGAAAGTTAATTGTATTATTATGCATATCATTATAACTGTATTTTAAATTTTTGTGGTATTTGATTGGTAGCGAATAGTTAGATGACTTTTTAAAATATAAAATTATTATATCATCAAGATACCTGTATAGAAAACAATTAACAATAGAAGTATTACGTTCATAATAATGTAAGTAGAGATCAGCACAGATGGATGATACAATCCCACCTTGTGGAAGACCAACTATTTGTTTGAATATTGTATTATTAAATAATATATAATTATGATAAAGAATAAATTTGGTTAAAGATTTGAAGTAAGATAAAGATACATGTATGTTTAGAGAATTCCTATATTCCTTGAATAATAAATTTATGATCCTGAACATATCTGCAATATCAATTGTATTAAATAAATCATTAAAGTCATATGTTTTGATGTACTTAATGCTTTGTAAATTTTTGATATTATTTACAAGATGTAAACTATTTTTTATACTATAGAATTTATTATTAGTTTTTGCAATATCTAGCATTTTTGTAAGTATTGTTAATAATTCTTTACCTGCATTATTGTTATAAGTATTACACCCAATAGTTATAGTACGAAACTTTATAGGAATTTTATGGAATTTTGGAATAACCACAATGTAAGGATAGTTATAATTATGATTTTTTAATTTTAGTAATTTATAATATTGAGCTATATGTCTATTTTTAATAATAGTATCAATATCTGTTTTAATGAAATTTGAACTAGAATTTATTGCTTGATTTAATAATGTAGAGTAATAATGTTTACATATGAAAGCATAGTTGTTAGGAGATTTATCGACATATGTTATGATAAATTTATTTTGTAAGTTTTTTATTTCATCATTTAATTGTTTAAAATTTAAATTGAAGGTATCGATATTCCTATAAAGTTCAATATTTAATTTATCTAAAACATTAAGTTTCCATTCAGTGAAGTATTCCAGAGGCTTATTGTAGTCTATCGAAATTTTATAAATAAAAAGATCTAAATCTAAATTAAACTGTTTAATGATTGATTTGATATTAGTACATGAAGGAACACGATATTTAGTACCATTAGCCATTAAATTTCTTAAAGAATCATTTTCAACGATATTAATATCCCCAGTAATAATGTGACCATGATCTTGATTTACGAAGTTACTATAACATGGATCATTAAAATAACATGGATAATTAGTATTATTGGTTAAAAATTTAGAAAATTTATTGTAGTTAAATATCTTACGTCCAAGTGTAACATTATATTTGAAGGATTTATGTATAGAAAAATTTTTTATAGGGAAATTATTATTTTTATCATTAATAATGTTGTGTAGATTAATTTTATTAAGTACATTATTGGTAAAAGTAATAATGAGTTGAGTATTATTAGTTTTTTTATATGTATTTTTAGAAATTTTAACATTAAGAAAATTAATTCTATAGTACAATAAATCAAAGTAAATATCACTAAAATGTGAAGTTAAATCAATAGATAGAAATACTTTATAATATAAATTTAGATGTTTCTTTTTTATTGAAAAAATGTGTTTCCTAATATCCATCCATTGATACGAGTTATTATATTCAGATTCCAACTTAATTATTTGTTGTTTGATCTCATTTCTAGAAATATATAGAATATTAGTCTTATTTTTACCTCTAGTTGTACGTGTAGTTTTTTTAATAGCAGAACGATTTAATTTTGCATACGTACTACTATAATGTTCATAATTATTAGTATTAGTAAAGACAATGTTAGTACGATTGAATAATTTAGAATTTAGACCATAAGGGTATAAAGAATTACGAGATTTAATATAAATTGATTCATAAAGTAATCTATCATTTAGATTTTTATGCATACTTAGGATTTTGATGGTTATATTTTGAAAGTCATGGTGCCTGAAATGTATATGTTCAACATTAATAGAGTTGTTTTTTAAAATATCCTGTCTATGTTGATTGATTCTTCTATGCAAAGGATTACATGTTTGACCTATATATTCTAACTTACAGATGTTGCAATTAATTGAGTATATTACGTTGTATGCCTTACAAAATAGCACATTGTTTTTAGAACTGGAATCATTATCAATTTGTTGTGTATCTGCATGAGGGCAAGTTAAGCATTTGGGAGATAAGCACTTTTTAAATTTAAGTTTAATCGAGGGACAATATGACAGGTAACTGTTTGACGATCCAAAGAAATCCCTATCTATTTCTTTGTACCGAGCATTAGACATCTTACATTTTGAAGAGCCTAAATTGCCAGTCGCTAAATTTGTTTTGTAACTATTCATCATAAGAAAGATTATTTATATCCAATAGGACAAAATATATTACATAAAAATTAGTATAAGAACAATTTATAATACTATATAAATTTAAGCTAAAAAAAGAAATTGACATAATATATATATCAGTTGAAATCTTGGCTATTAGATTAAAAAATGATAATTGACAAAATATATCTTGAATAAAAATAATATATATATCATTTAATTCCCTAAATAATTTATATCTCTAATAAAGATAAAATAAAGGTAATTAAATTAAAAAAATAATTTTCAATAATAATAAAGTGAAAGTACTTGATTACATAAATAATAATTATATATACAATATTTACAAGAAAAGAAAAAAATCCCAAACTCAAATCCAAAAGTAGTCTCATAGTAAATAAATTATGCAGTACACATAAACATAATATCCTATAAATAAAGCCCCCATGTTTAATTACATTTCAACTAAATTCCAATATGGTAAAATCCGAAGTTATAACAATGGTAGATATTTCCAAAAAGTATTAAAGAAGCAGCAAGAATAACAAATTGAAGAAATACATCATTTCATGCGCTGTGCATCATCAAAGTAATGTATTTTAAAATTTTTAAAAATAGGTTAATTTATGCCAAAATGGGCCTAAAGTGAAAAATCCACTAAAAGCTGCAAGAATCCATGTTATCTTATGATAACATAAATGACATAAAAGACTAAAAGACTAAACTATCCTTTAATGATTGTGCTTATGCATCTTATCATTATGGAAGTTGAATATATAAATACTTTTATAAATACATCCAAAGTTATTCAGACAATACCAATAAAAGAACCAATGAAACCAGTATTTTTACATTCATATTATTAAAAACAGTTGAAGTTTGAAGAGAAATAGAAGGCAGATTACCAAATTACTAAGAAATATGTGGATAAATGGACATTATATAACCAGAGTAATTCATATATTACCATACAATAAACCAATGAAACCAATATTTTTACAATCATCTTATTGAAAACAGTTGAAGATTGAAGTGAAATAGAAGGCAGATTACTAAAATAGTGAAAAATAAATGGATAAAAAGGCAGTAGAAGGCTTTTCCATTAAACTACGTCATCAGGGGTGTATAGTTTAACAAAAAAGCAAAAACATCCAACCAGTTTCTGTTATGAGTCGTGCTGAAAGCTAAGAATTCGACTCACAATACACCCGACTGGCTGGAAGCTATTCAGATGACAAATTAGTAGAAAGATACACATAGAAGAAAATAAAATCAATATGACAAAATAACAATAATAAATTATTCCATAAAAAAAGATATATATACTAAGATATTTACCATTACCCATATCCTAGCAAGATTTGTAGTGCAATCAGATACAAACTACATGTGACTTACTAACAGTCACGGTTATGGTCATAGTATAAATCACATAGATAATAAAATAAAGTTGTAACAATAATTATAAAAATTAGTAAAACATATATTATACTATATAATTCATAATATATTTAGAAAAAAATAGATGCTACTATTAGAAATTATTTTTAATCAATTATTAATATTACTATATTAATTAATTAACTAGAATATATTACTACAACTTCTAGCGGAAAATTATTTTAGTGCTGCCATCTAAAGGATTAATATATTAATTAAATTATATGCTTATGGTGCTGCCCTCTATTATAGGAAAAAAATAAATTATTTATTAGCTAAGAATTTCCAAGAATAATTTCTATTCTATTATTTTACAAATAATTTCTTTAAGACAAATACAATAGACAACCACAGCTTATCTCAATAACTTGATCATTTTTAAGTTATGCATATTAGTTTTTAGGTAAACATAAACTTTAATACTATGTGTAAAGTTTTTTTTTTTTTTAATTAAATATATAATAATTAACCATTGCGTATTATCCAAACAACACCGCCCTCCTCCGTAATGTAACATCTAACCCACCCAACCATCCTATAATTCATATTATTTTATTTTATTTTATTTTATTATTATTTTTTTTTTTTGTATTTTTTTTTGTATTATTTTTATTTTTTATAGTTTTTTTAAACATTTTGTTACGCAATGTGTTAATTATTTTTAAGATCATGTAATAACTTATTATATATTAAAGACTATAGGATGAAGAGAAAATAGACAGTTAATACTAAATAAATGTTTATACAGATAATATTTTTTTTTAACCAAATGTAAAGGATAACCATATCTTATAGCAGTTTCTTGTACAGTTTTTAAATTATGCATTTTAAAATTATGTGAACAAATATTTTTAATTCTATGGGCAAAATTAAGTAATATATTGACATAGACAGATTTATGTAGGCAAGAATTATAATGAGTAAAGAGGTTTACTTTAAAAGGAAAGTCATTACGTTTGTCATAAATATCAAATAGAATTTTATTATCAGAAAGCGTAATATTAAGATCAAGAAAGTTAATTGTATTATTATGCATATCATTATAACTGTATTTTAAATTTTTGTGGTATTTGATTGGTAGCGAATAGTTAGATGACTTTTTAAAATATAAAATTATTATATCATCAAGATACCTCTATAGAAAACAATTAACAATAGAAGTATTACGTTCATAATAATGTAAGTAGAGATCAGCACAGATGGATGATACAATCCCACCTTGTGGAAGACCAACTATTTGTTTGAATATTGTATTATTAAATAATATATAATTATGATAAAGAATAAATTTGGTTAAAGATTTGAAGTAAGATAAAGATACATGTATGTTTAGAGAATTCCTATATTCCTTGAATAATAAATTTATGATCCTGAACATATCTGCAATATCAATTGTATTAAATAAATCATTAAAGTCATATGTTTTGATGTACTTAATGCTTTGTAAATTTTTTGATATTATTTACAAGATGTAAACTATTTTTTATACTATAGAATTTATTATTAGTTTTTGCAATATCTAGCATTTTTGTAAGTATTGTTAATAATTCTTTACCTGCATTATTGTTATAAGTATTACACCCAATAGTTATAGTACGAAACTTTATAGGAATTTTATGGAATTTTGGAATAACCACAATGTAAGGATAGTTATAATTATGATTTTTAATTTTAGTAATTTATAATATTGAGCTATATGTCTATTTTTAATAATAGTATCAATATCTGTTTTAATGAAATTTGAACTAGAATTTATTGCTTGAATTAATAATGTAGAGTAATAATGTTTACATATGAAAGCATAGTTGTTAGGAGATTTATCGACATATGTTATGATAAATTTATTTTGTAAGTTTTTTATTTCATCATTTAATTGTTTAAAATTTAAATTGAAGGTATCGATATTCCTATAAAGTTCAATATTTAATTTATCTAAAACATTAAGTTTCCATTCAGTGAAGTATTCCAGAGGCTTATTGTAGTCTATCGAAATTTTATAAATAAAAAGATCTAAATCTAAATTAAACTGTTTAATGATTGATTTGATATTAGTACATGAAGGAACACGATATTTAGTACCATTAGCCATTAAATTTCTTAAAGAATCATTTTCAACGATATTAATATCCCCAGTAATAATGTGACCATGATCTTGATTTACGAAGTTACTATAACATGGATCATTACAATAACATGGATAATTAGTATTATTGGTTAAAAATTTAGAAAATTTATTGTAGTTAAATATCTTACGTCCAAGTGTAACATTATATATATATATATATATATATATATATATACAGGGTGTCCGAAAAGTCTGGAAACGGTCGAATAACTAGAAAAATACATATAAGATTGAAAAACGTAAATATACGTGTTAAATATTTTTAAATAAGCTACTCAGTGGTACCAAATTTGACCTTCGTAACCGACCCTCTGGGGGTCAGGGGGGTCCAACTTTGAAATCTTAAATTATAACCCCCATTTTTTATTGCAGATTCGGATTCTACGGACAAAAATACGTAACTTTTGTATTTGATGTTTTTTTCGAATCCTCGTTTATCATGGTGTAATTGAGCATATTAAATCGATACATATTTCGGCTTTTCCAACGGGATTTTCCTTAATCGAAACTAATTGGGGAGAATTTATGACATCAAATTCCTCGTCTTTTGCAATAATAGCGTTTCCTGAAAATCACCCGTGCCGATTATTTCGGTAGTGCTACACAGTTGAAAATTTGATCCATTTGCTGTAGCGTCACTCCACAGCTTTTATAGAATATCTCTTTCATGACCAATGAGAATGTTCCATAACACAGTAAAGTACACTGTAAAAAATCGACTCTTTTGCTGCATCGTCACTCCACCACTTTTATAGAAAACGATTACCTTACTGTGTTATGGAGCATTCTCATTGGTCACAAAAGAGATATTCTATAATAGCTGTGGAGTGGCGCTGCAGCAAATGGGTCAAATTTTTAACAGTGTAGCACTATTGAAATAATCGCCACGGGTGATTATCAGGAAACGTTATTCCTACAAAAGACGAGGAATTTGACGTCAAAAATTCTGCCCAATCAGTTTCGATTAGGGAAAATCCGTTTGAAAAGCGGGAATATGTATCGATTTAATATGCTCGATTACACCGTGATAAACGAAGATTTGAAATAAACATCAAATACAAAAGTTACGTATTTTTGTCCGTAGAATCCGAATCTGCAATAAAAAATGGGGGTTATAATTTAAGATTTCAAAGTTGGACCCCCTCTGACCCCCAGGGGGTCGGTTTCGAAGATCAAATTTGGTATCACAGAGTAGCTTATTTAAAAATATTTAACACATATATTTACGTTTTTCAATCTCATATGTATTTCTCGAGTTATTCGGCCGTTTCCAGATTTTTCGGACACCCTGTATATATATATATATATATATATATATATATATATATATATATATATATATATATATATATATATATTGTTTTATTGATAAAATCCACTGGTGAATCTTGTCTACTTTTAATGGTATTATATGTATATATATATATATATATATATATATTGCAGGAGGGTTATGTATAAGGTCAAAAGTTTTTTTACCGTAACTTTTGATTTTAGTTCGCATCTCAAACAATAGGTAGCGCTGACGGCGATTGAAGGCTAGGTCGACCCTTCACTCAGCATTGATCACCTGGCCTTCAATCGCTGTCAGCGCCACCTATTGTTTGAGATGCGAACTAAAATCAAAAGTTAAGGTAAAAAAACTCCTGACCTTATACATAACCCTCCTGCAATATATATATATATATATATACATATATATATAATATTATTTTAATTTTCTTCATCAGTTTTCTCTCTTCATTAGAATTCAATACTTAATGAACGATTCGGCCCTGATGACAGCTCTATAATTGCTGAGTATGTTTTGAGTTTGTTAATGGTTTTTATTGTATTTTAAGATATTTTAATGTATTTTTATATTATATGTGCGCATCTGCAAGTAATTTTAGTACATTCATTTGTGTTTTTTACATGAATGTTAATTAAATACTTGAATTTGATTTTTTTTTTTAACTTGAACTTAATTTTTAAAATCTTATTTGTTCATTTTTTTTTTTTTTTTTTTTTTTTTTCGTCCCTTTGCGTCACACTAGTGTGTCGCAGTGCTACGGTAGAAAACCACTGGAAAACACGCGCGGGAAAGTTGTTTCCGTAGAAATAGGTGTACCCTTGCCGTAAAGAGGGTTTTACAGGCATGTGGAAGTCCGATTCAAAGTTTCCTTCAACTAACTTCTTAAAAATGAAACAGAAAAGAAGTGAAAGTTTACTTGAAAGAAGTAATATTTTTTGCTATAAGCTGTTTCAATTGTTGTATTAATTTTTTCGTTCTTCGTATCCTGTATTATTCAGTAAGTTTATTACAAAAAATAAATAAATAAATAAATAAATAAATAAAATAAATAAATAAATAAATAAATAAAGTAAAATAAAATAAAATAAAATAAATATAAATAAATAAATAAATAAATAAATAAATAAATATAAAATAAATAAAAATAAAAATATTTTCATTATTAAATATCCATTATCTATAGTGATAATATAAGTAGTAATGTCTCAAAAAATTTATTTCTTTATTATAGTATTAAATAGGTTTTTATTTATTAAACAGGCTTTTATATTCAAGATAAAAAAGCTCTTTTAATCTTAATTAAGTTTTAAGCGAAGGGATCATCTTAAAAATTAAAAAAAAAATCTTATTTGTTGTTATCTGTTATGAAAAAATAACATGTTACCGAACTTTAAAAAAGTAAAATAAAATGAAATAATTATGATACTCCAATTAAAACCGGTTTTATGACGAAATATGTGAAACCGATTACTATCCAAATCAAGGTAAATTTTAACTTGAAAGCCATTTTACTCAAATCAGATATTTTTGATGTTGCACGCATCCTATTTCCAAAACCAAGTAACATAGGAACTTAAAATTGTAAATCATATTGTATCTTATATATATTTATAATCTTAAACTTTACTTATATTTCTTTAATTTATATTTCCTTATAAATTTTTATTGAATTTTATCATAGATTTTGCGTTTTATCATTTAATTGCCTGGATAAAACATTTTATCTGTAAACTTGATTAGTATTTTAAGTTGAATTAAAATCTGATATTCTATAAATGTATATATATAATATTAAATGGTATATCGAATATAGTTTTTTATAATCCTGCGCGCAACACATGCATGTCATTGAAAATCCTTAATTAGTATATCTTAACTAAACTAAATTATATATCTAAAGTTTTGTACTCTATATCATTAAAATTATTTTAAAATATGCGCATACAAAGATTTATTCTTTAAAAAATGTTTAATTTAAAAAAATATTTAAAAATCCCCCCCCCCTTTTTTTTTTTTTCCTTTTTTTTTTACGTATTGCGTTAAAATCAAGCATAATTGAGCTCAAGTAGGTGATCTCCCCTCTTAAGTAATGCTTATATTTTGGATTCAAATGATAATTCGTTTAGAAGTACGACCAAAATATTCAGATCAAACAATTGAATGTTAAATAAATTGAAAAAAAAAAAAAAGAAAAGAAAAGGGTAAAAAAAGAATCAAGTAAATTGTAAAAAATAATTTCATTACCTGCGCATTTTTCCTTCGCTACAAAAATTTTAATTGAGAACACAGAGCTTTGAGGAAAATTATTGATCATCACCATGATATTTATTTTCAAAGTAACTAGGGAACCTTATCCAGGCTTCCCTGGTCGTAGAACTTATTACACAGAGTGCAGAACACAGCTGGAAATAATTTTTAGTTAAAGACCTAAGTAGATGTTTTAGATTTAATATTTTATCTTAGATTAGTCATCAGGTAGTACAAAAAGATATTTTTTTACATAAAAAATGTCAATTATGCATTCAAATAATAAGTTTATTATTATTATTATTATTATTAAACATTGTACTACTTTTCATATCAGCCTCGTACCAGCGGTTAATTTGCAAAGAAGTTACAAAAGATTTTACTATTGATAATTTTTTTTCATTCTAATTTTTTTCATGTTTAAACGCAATGGTTAGATTACACACCTGTTAAACATGCATTTTACTTATTTTATTAGTATTATTTTCAAAGTTTAATTTTGTTATGGAAAGTTAGGTGGAAAAATATGCTGAGCTACTTATATTATTTCAAGTGAAAATATATTTATTAAATCTATTTACTAACTTGAATCAATGCGAAACAGTTTTGTGGTTTCATATTACCTATTGTTTAATCTCATCAACGATTAAATCGTTAACATTTCTTTTTACAGGTTACCAGGTAATCAGTAGTTTAACGAATTTGTAGACAATAAATACTTTTTGAAGAAAAAAAATATTATTAAATAAATACAAAAAAATTATTAATATTATTGCAAAAAAGTAATTTTTTAAAAATGTTTCCAGAAAAGAAATTTCAAAATATCAAATGCTTGTTTCTTTTTCAGGAGTTCCGTTGATGTCTGCAAATGGTTAGTTCTAGTACCCAAAATGCCAAATGGAACTAATAATATTAAAGTACAATTTCGATTTCATAACATACGTAAAGAAAAGCTTTTTTTTTTTTTTTCAAATAAATTTGCTCGTAAATTGTTGTATGAGTTAATTAATTGAACATTTTTGGAGAAGAAATGCCTCGCCCCTATGGGTTAAAACTTTAAAACGCTTTATTTATTTATTTTAATTCTTCAGTATCTTACCAACACCAATAAAGAAATATAAGGATATTTATTTATTTATTTATTTACTTTGTATGTGTATGACATTTGTTTACGAAAATGTTTAGTAACACATTTCGAAAAAATATAAATTATATTTTATTAAATATTTTTTTTAAATAACTTATAAATATATTTATAAATTATACTTTAAAATAGTTTTTAACATACTTGAAACCAAAAGTTTAATGTTTTAAATGCAATATAACAAATGATCAATTAGAAAAGAAAAAATGAGCAATTTCGTAAACATTTGACAATTTATTCACATTTTAAATGTTAGGAAGAGGGAGGGGGGGGAGAAAAATACATTAAATGAATTCGCCTAGTAACATTAATGTGTTTTATAATTATTCCTTAATCTTTCATAAGATTTTAACACGCCATAAGAACTCAAACTGGCAAAATTCCATAATAAAGCAGATATATATATATATTCAGTTAAACTTTCCACGCGACTGAACTTAATCATAAATTGAAAAGGAATTCCATTTGTCTGGTCATCTGTCCGTCTGTGTGTTCACGCTCTAACTCCCATAAATAAACTGGTTTTTCCATACCATTGATATACACGGCGTTTCATTACCAGAACGGCCACCTTGCGGGTGGTGTAAGGGGGTTAGAGATGACTCGGAATCACATAGCAATGCAGAGTCCAACATGCCGTAGTTTTGAGTTATGGTACAAACCTATGTGAGTTATGGTCCGTATGGTATTGCCTACTATTACTTTTTTAAATTCATATTTCTTGATTGGCACCACTTTTTGAAAGAGGTAAAATTCTCATTATTAAATAACATATTAATTAAGGCGAAAATAAGGGGAATTTCACAATTTGGAAGATTTTAGGAAGGCTAGAAGGAATCAAAATGAATCTCATGTATTATTTGTATCGCGTTTAATAGCAACGTGGGAAAATTACTGTAAGATTAGAGGTGCAAATTCATGTGAAAACTTTAATCAATTGTTATCGATAAGTTATTAAATACTTTAGATGAGGAAACCGCTACGCATAACACAGCAGAGTAATTGGTTAGAAACTTTAAAAATTGCTAAAGAATGTGACAATTATTTCGATGCTAAGCACAAATCGTATGCAGTTACGTATAAAAGTTTTAAGTGTAAAGAGAGTAATGTAAACAAGGTATTAGTGAGCAAATAATTTTACATCCCGAAGTCATTAATGAGTTGTCAGGGGTCAAACACGATAAGTTGTTCCTGGAATCCTAAGAATTTGAAAGTACGAAAGTTTGTTTTGAGGAATTGTGTGAAAATGAATGTAACAGTAGTGATAATTGTAAGGTTTACGCAGTAGAAACTAGATCGGAATATTTGCAAAGTCAGGAGGAATAAAAAATGGAAGTAGAGAAAAATGAGAATAGTAAAGTTACGATATGTAATTCTGATATGTTTAAACGATCCCAGTTGGGATGCAAAGATTTAGTGAGATCTTGGGACTTAGCAAAAAGTGATAAAAGGGATTTCTATATTGTAAATGATTTATTATATCATAAGGGAAAATTGCTAGGCGAGACTATAGCGCAGTTTGTAGTACTTAAGATAAGAAGGGATGAAATCTTAAAATTAGCTCATACTTCAGTGTTTGGAGGGCATCATACAGCTAAGAAAACGTTACAGAGAATCAGATATTCATTTTATTGGGCTGGTATGGCGAAGGAAACTAAACAATTTTGTGAATCATGTTTAGAGTGCCAATTAACGAGAAGGGTTAAAGTGAATGATAGAGTACCCATTACCCCGGTAGCACTTCAAGAACTTCAATTCCAAGTAGTTAATGTTGATTTAATTGAGTCTATTGATCCTAAAAGTTCCCAGGGGCATCAATATATATTAATTTTAATTGATCAGCATACCAGATGTGCAAAAGCGATGCCGTTAAAAACTTTAAATGCTAAAACGGCAGGTGATGCTTTACTTCAAATATTTACAAGGACCGGAATTCCAAATATAATCGCCTGTGATTATGGAACCAATTTCACTCCTGATTTGACTAAAGAGTTTGAGAAAAGATTAGGTGCTACTCCACGAATTTCAACTCCACAGTCTAACGGTCTGGTCGAACGGTTTAATCAGACGCTTAAATGTATGTTGCATCATACAATTAGGGAAGAAGGAAGAAATGGCATGAACAAATACCATTTATACTATGGGCATACAGAGAAGTTTTAAATTCAATAACGGGAATTACACCCTTCCAGCTGTTACATGGTAAGAGCACCAGAGGGTCCTTTGTCCGTTCTGAAATCATCTTGTGTGGGATAAAATAAGAGGGCTCAGTTAGATACTATGCCGATTCACGAGTATTTAAATAAATTTAGGGACGTTTGGAAAGAGCCGCGAATGAGGTAAAATTATCACTCGAAGTACAAGGCAGAATAGCATATCATTACAACTTAAGATCGAAAGAAAGAACATTTGATGTAGTCGACAAAGTAATATTGTTAATCTCCGATTCAACTAATAAATTATACTCTAGGTGGCAAGGTCAAGCGACTATTGTTGAAAAATGAAACCCGCATTCTTTTATTGTTGAATTAGCCAATGGGAGTCGAAAACATGTGCATCAAAATAAAATAAGAGTGTTTATCGCTAGGAGCAACAGGAGTTGTTAGAATTAAAGTTAATCGAAGTATCAAATGCCGAAAATAGTCATCCAATTGTTTACGTTGTGTTAGGCTTTGTATAGATTATCGGGCGTTAAATTCAGTTAACGCAGGTTCCCACATTTCCCATGAAAGATTCGCAAGAAATCATGTATACTGCAGGGGCAGATACATATTTATCTTCGATTGATTTATTGAAGGGCTATTGGCAAATTAAATTGGCCGAGGAATGTAAACATTTAACGGCATTTACTACGCACAATGGAATTTATCAGTGGCGAACTATGCCCTTTGGTTTGTCAAGAGCGGCTGTTACTTTCCAAAAAGATATGAATGAGGTTCTCCAAGTTCATAGGAGATATGCACAAGCATATATTGATGATGTCATTATTTTCTCCGACACTTGGGAAGAGCATTGTGAGCGTGTTAGAGCAGTCATAGAAGAACTTAAAAAAATAGAAATTTCACGATTAGACTAGATAAATATAAATTTGATGAAAAGTTAACTAAGTTTTTAGGTCATGTTATTGGAGGTGGAACACACGCACCGGATGAGGAAAAGATAGGAGTAATAAGAGATTTAAAGAGATCGAAAACTAAAAAAGAAGTTAGATCTGTTTTGGGATTAATGGAATTTTACCGATCTTATACACCAAATTTCGCTGAAATTGCCATACCTCTAACCAAGTTAACTAAAGGGAAAGTTAAAAATACTGTACCATGGGATGAAAGGGCAAAAAAGCATTCTATACCCTTAAAAATGAATTGTGTAATGTGACGCGTTTGGCTACATCTACTGTGGGTCTGAAATATCAGTTTCACACCGATGCTTCAGACCTGGCAATAGGATGTTGTCTTACTCAAAAAGGTGAAATAGGTCAGTTTAAGCCAATTGCTTTTGCAAGTCAGAAATTATCAGGGGCCCAGCGGACTTGGCCGAGTATAGAGAATCTCTTTGGATTGCAGAAGTTTGAAAAAAGGACTTGTGGGTCACCAATCGAGATCATCACTGATCATAACCCTTCAAAATTTCTAACTGAAACAACCCCAAGGTCCCTCAAAATCACTAGATGGGCCTTTGTTTTGCAACACTGGAACCTGAGGATTTCTCATCGTCCAGGAGTACATTTGAATGTTGACGAATTCCTAGATTACATAGGAAAAGCTGGGAGGAACAGGCAGAGATTACCTCAACTACGCCAATCACTAAATAATTGACAAACAGCAAATGTGTAATAATCAAGTAGTGTTTTTTTTATGTAATTGTAATTGTATTTGCATTTTGTGTTTATAAAAATGTATTAGCATATTGTATAATTTTTCTATAGTTATAACATTAATATACGGTTCATTAGAGATGTCAGTAGGTACTGTTCAAACACCTTGAAATATGAATGTAATAATAATAATGAAGAAACCTGTAAAGGAACTGTTGAACTCTTCTCGGAATTATTTTAGGTTTGGGGAAAATTAGCCCCTAAATGGCATATTTTCCGCTATGGTGGGGGGTGTCAGGTTTGGATAAGCGATTATTATCTAAAACTATTATTATGTGAGGCTATTATTTTGTTTACTGGTGTGTTAGTGTACTTTAAGCTCTAAAATAGCATTCCTTCCTCATCTGGAGTCTTAATCCATGTAGCGAGGGGACCTAGATCTGGTTGAAAGAATGTAGCATACAATAGGCGGCCTTTCGCTTGTCAAAAAAATTTTATAGGTAATACAGCCGAACAGGGACTGAAGAGAAAGATATGTCTTGAAAGAGTGACCTTTCTTTTAGAGGACGTATCCGAAAAAGAATGAACCCCGTTTGCGGATGGCTTGCTGGAGGGAGGAGTACAGAGGGTTAGTCTTGATTTGACGAGACAAGAGTGAGGTGGTTCAGAGAAAAGCTCTGGTCAAAAGGAAAGCGTGCTTTGAGCGAGGCTCTAAGAGGATAAGCCTGGGTGTGTGGCGAGATTAATAGTGATCTCTGAGTTAATTAACGTGTATAAGAGAGGTATAGAGTAGCTTAACAGTGAACAGAACGTGTGCTCTGTATTTAATTTAATGTTGAGCCGGATCACTTATATCCGAGTTTGTAATTGTAAATATTGGCTTATTTGTAAATATTGTGTAAAAAAATTATTCATTAAATTTGATTGAAAGAGTTAGTCTTATTCGCTACGTACCTCTCATGATTGTCCGATATCACGTAATTGTATCGGTGGTGACAGCATGCTAAAGAAAAGGCCTATTCTTCAAAGTTTGGTGGACTTAGAGGGGAATACGACATATATGTATATATATATAATATATATCTATATATAGATAGATAGATGTAATAATAAAAAAATTCGTCTTAATTTTAAATTAATTATTTCCAAACTCTTATGGCATTTAACTTTTCCCCTTTTCATAATATCTTAATATATTTATTTTAATTACATACCTTTAATCAACGTTCTTTATTTTATTTTATTCTAAACTAGTTGGATGTGCCAATCCCAAAAGTTTCTTCTAGCTTACACGTACATTTAATATTTAAAAAAGTAGTTACGCATGTTAATATTTTAACATTATTAATTCAATATACCAACTTTGATTTTCATTTTAAATTTCTGCTTCAGTCAATTAATCGAAGTAAAAAACGAGTTAATATGGATCATAATATTTATTAAAATCAATAGTTTTACCTTATTCTATTATCATCAAATAGCCGCCTTAGCAGGGGGAGAGTTCTCGTTTCTGCAAGAGCCGAAGGACAACAGAAATACGATAAATCGGGAAAATGATAAAAAAGCGCTACGCTATTACAATGCTCCTTTCCCATGAAATATTTCCAAATTCGAAGAAAATCTGCTGGTCATAGCCTAAAACATACACAAAAATTTTTGTTCAATTCTGTGTATAACTTTATACTCTTTTTGGTAGTACAATAATGAAAATAGCACGGAAATCGCTTTTACAGAGTCCCTTTCCAGAACATTTTTTTTTTCAAATTCAAGCAAGACCTGCTTGCCATGCCCAAAAATAATCATGTACAAAAATTTTAGCTCAATTCTATGCATAACTTTATACATATTTTGATGGTAAAATAATCAAAATGGCACTGTCATCGCGATTATAGCACCCCTTTTCGGCAGATTTTTTTTTCCACATTCAGGGAGCGCTTGCTGACCATAGCCAAACGCTTACACGAAAAATTTGGTTCAATTCTATGCATAACTTCATACACTTTTACGTGGTACAATATTGAAAATGACACAGAAATCGCTACTGCAGCGTACCCTTCAAGTGGATTTTTTTTCAAATTCAGGGAGGACACACTAGCCATAGCCAAACACTTACACAAAAAATTTGGTCCAATATTATGCATTACTTCATACACTTTTAGATGGTACAATATTGAAAATGGCACAAAAAATCGCTATTGCAGCGCCCTCTTCAGGCGGAATATTTAAAAATTGTAAGAGGACCTGTTTGCCATGGCCAAAAACATTTTTAAAAAATTTGGTTCATTTCTATGCATATCTTCATACACTTTTTGGTGGCAGAATGGCGACATATGGATACACACATAGGGACAGACAGACATTTTGTAAAAATATGCTTTTTGGAATCTCTCACCCCTAAAACGTGTAAATCCGTTTAAAAGCGGAAGTCGAAAAAATCTTCGATTACAATACTTTCTTCTATTGAAGATTGAAGAAAGTAAAAATATAAACCTGTCAAAACAATTCTTTCCCTAAAACAATCTAAAACCCCCTTTCTTTACTTAATTTTATTCTTTTATTTGTTTCATAATATATTTTTACTTTCTTCAATCTTCAATAGAAGAAAGTGTTGTAATCGAAGATTATTTTCGACTTCCGCTTTTAAACGGATTTACACATTTTAGGGGTCAAATTTTCCAAAAAGCATATTTTTACAAAATTCCTGTCTGTTTGTGAGTGTGTCCATATGTCGCCAATGTACCACAGCAAAGTGTATGACACAAAACTACACTTATGGTGCACAAATTATTAGTTCTGAAAAATAGTTTCCGTTTAAATATATAAAGGATGAAACATATTGTTATGTTTGGGAGAAGAGATGAGAACGCTTGTTTTCGTTTCATCTAAAATAGGCCACGTGATCATATTAGTGGGTAAAAAAGACATTGCATTGGATGAATGCCAGCAAAACACCCACAATAAAAGGACATGACAAAAGCTTAACTTTATAGTTCTTCGTAAAAAATCTTTTACTATGATAATATCAACTCAAAAGTAAATTGTGAAGAAAATAAATAAATAAGAAAAATGTTACCTGGAATTCTTGACAAATGAAGAAATACTCAAGACGAAGAAGAAATTAACTTGGAACACATAATTGAAGAAAAATTGAAGAATAAAAATTTTATTTATAATTATTTGTGAAGTAACGTCATGACATTATATTTTTTTTAACGTAATTTTCGTGAATGCACATTATATGTAAATAGATCATTATTCATTTCATACAAATTCTTCTCAAGGATAATACACAGGTGTAGATATTCTTTTCATACAATTTTTCTTTATATATATTCATTTTGACAAATACCGATCAATCATTTTTCTAGAGATCTGAAGAATAAATTTTCAAGAACATCAACTGTATCAACTCAATAAAAGAAGAAAACTTGAATCGTAAAGAGATTTTTTGTATTTTCTTGTGGGGATCCCATTTATGCGAAGATAATGATACTTTGCCTATGAACGATCTTCCATGAATCGAAAAAAAAAAAAAACAAGTTATAATATTTTATGCAAGAAGAATACTATTTCCATTACCTTCCGAGAAAAACATGACTTCATTGAGAACAAACAATATGGGAGTAACTGGAAAAATTTGAATAACATCGTAGAGTGCCTTTTTTTTAAAAAAGAACTGCGACAAAGCATATATGAAATTAATAGATTCTCAACAAGCTATGAGAACATTTGAACGGCCGGCAAAAAATATGGCCAAAAAGATTAGGTCGTTGCGGTAGAGGTACTTTGGCTCTTCGCAGCAAAACAACCATTCGGAAGTTTACCTTCATTCTCGCAGTGCAGCATCCACTCAACTGAACTGGCGGCACAGAGAGAGGGGAGAGGAAAGATAAAGGGTTACCGCAAACCCGGAATACGCCAAGTTGGCAAAGTTAGAATGGGGAAAGCGAGGAAAAAGAGGCCAAGCTACGTGTCAATGTATAGGGAAATATGAATTTAATAAGGAAAAAAATGATAATACACTTAAAGAAGGAAAGCCAAAGAAGGTGGCCAGGCACTTAACTGCTTAAATCACGTCACTTGCGGAATTTAATTTGATAGGCCAAAGGGAGGGCCAGATAAACGGAAGTAACCACCCATAGAACGATCGAGACATTTAGAAGCTTTTTAAACCGGAAGGAATGAATTCAAACAAGATTTTACCGTTTTAGAACATTCGATAAGCTACGTAAGGAAGAAATATTTACAGGGGAAGACATCAAAAGAAACGAAATCGAAATAATATTTAAAATGAGAACATTAATAAAAAGGAGATGATAGGAAATAAAATAGTTAATACAATTGAATTAAAATAAAAATATGTGAGGGGTTATCGAGTAACCACCACATATCTACCCGGGCCTCCCCAAAAGAAAATATTGGAGAGATGACAAAAATTCAATAATTTTTTCTTCGAGACAATATTTTCTAAAACATGTACAAAGATATAAAATAATCATACAAAATAAATGCACTAAAAATGGTTATATGAATACAAATAATTGTTTTACATGATATTAAATAATAATAATAATTACTATCATAGTAGTAGTCCTTATGCTCATACACAAAAGATAGCAAATATTAAAATACAAAAGGTAAGTTTCTTCCAGAGGTAGGTATCATGTATCAAAAATTGTTAAAGTCTATATATATATTTGCAGAAATAACAGTCTTTAACTATTAGCAGTCTCTTGTTAAGCTGTGCACTTGCAATATGATAATTAAATACTTTAGCATATGTAAAAATATTTGAGTATAAAACAACAACATGTATGTATATATTTTTCAGTTGACATCAACATGAACCATACTATAACTGTATATACAAGTGGATGGTTTCAAATGACACATGATAAATTGAATGAATTTGTAAGTTGAAAATTTGAAAAAGAAAAAATATACAAATGGTCAAGAGAGTATTTAGGCTCTCATAAAAAAATGTACATATATCAACATATAGTACCTTTTAAGCTTTTAACTAATCTTAACTGAATAATTTTAGTATCATTCAATAACAACAGTTTCAAAGAAAAAATATAACAAATTCTAAAAAGGCATATGTAAATTCGTAGAAAAAGGACAATGTTATTTTCCAATGAGAATAACAAGTTTCACAGAGAGAATGTTTATACATTCATAAAAGAATATTCTTGAACAACTTCAACATAAATTCAAAATAATTGTATAAATACTTTTAATACTACATTCAAAGTAAAAATTAAACAGAGGATATTTATACTCTGATAAAAGGAACTTATATGAATATATCAATCTAGTATGTGACTTTGATAATGTCAACTTACAAACAAAATCTATTATGTCAAAAATTTATATAAGACATTTTGAATATGTTTAATTGGCATATTCAAACCTTTTAAATAACAAGTGATCATTTTTTTTTTGTCATATATCAAGTATTTGTTTTATATAAATATATAATGACTCAACCAATATCTTTGGATCCAAAATATGATTATAGGATAACAAAAATCCTGTTTTTTTTTTTTTTTTGTTTACATCTTTAAGAACTTTCAAATACTCAGAAGCATACAAAAAAATACTTATTGTGAGTCATTCATTTTCTATAGGTCAACAATAAGAGTATAAGTATTAGTATGCATAAGTTTATCATTCATTTTCACTTTTTTTTTATGTTAAAAGAGGTTAAATGTTAGAGCATGCTTGCATTGTAAAGAGAAATTATTATATAAGTCACAATAGGGAAAATGATTTCATGAGTACTCATGTTTACCTTACATCAATTACAATTCACTTTTCTTAGTAGAATAAACATTTGTCAAAAATAATTTTAAATAATGACACAATATTTCAACAAGTATATAAAAGGACAAATTCTTTCTCAATTTAGCTCCAACTATTGAAATTAAAGACTTTGTAAGGCTAGAAGTAGCAGTATATGGCATATTTGAGAGTTTATATACTTATTACAATAATTATGGTTTAGTAATGAAAACAGTGAATATTAAAAATATTAAAACATTACATACGTTTGGAGGATGACAATCGTATTGCATCAAGGAGAAAATGACTTAAATAAAGAAGAGAAAAAAAAATATACCAGCTGCCTGCAGCTTGGAGGAAGAAAACAAACATTATACAGTCATTCTTCATACTCGAATATCAGTCGAACTAGTATTGACTAAATATGTTACAAATCAAGAATCATCCTGGAAAAAGAAAAGAAGATTAGTTCATTTTTTATACATTTTATGAGTGCGAGGGCGAAGATCATAATTTTTATATTGAGTAGACATGTTTCTAACATCATTGTGAGTGCTATCAGGAGGAGCCTGTGAATGTACCGATTTACACGAATATGAAGATGTTTGTTGGCACTTGGAAGAAGAAAGAATTTGAGGAGATGTGTTACAAGCAGCATCATGATTAGAAACTTGAGTAGGAGAGTGTTGTCTCACAGGAGTAGAAGATGCATTATCAACAGCTGTTTGATCATGTGATGCATTTTTAGAAGAAACTGAAGGATATTGTAATGCTTCATTTCTCTTTTGAAGTTTCAAGATTCTGTTAGTGTGAATCAACATTGGTGAAGCGTGACTATTATTGGAATCTTGAATTTGAATAAGTACAGGAGAAATTATTTTCTTCACCACGTATGGGCTTTGTACTTTTTTGTTAAACACAGTGGGAAATTTTACGTAAACAATGTCATTAACATTGATGTTGGCAAATTTTAATTTTTCTCTCGATTTCTGGTACACTCTTTGTTTAGAAGATTCGTTATTCTTGTAAGCTTGATAGTATATTTTCTCAATAACATCCATTAATTTATGGATTTCATAGGCAGTGTTAAGAATTTTCCAGGAAGTTTGAGTTTTGTAATTAGCATAAATGTCATTTACCTCTCTTCCAAAATGAAGAAGATTTGGAGTGAATTTTGTAGCTGGATGAGATGTAGCATTATATATGGATTGGTGAATTTTTAGAGCAGTTGGTACATCAAATCCTTGGGAAGCCATTGTATTCACAGACGATTTTATTTGAGAATTACATCGTTCACTTAATCCGTTAGCCTGGGGATGGGCTACAGAACTGTGTTTCAATTTAATGCCAAGCTTTTTATTAAAATAAGAAAACATATCACTAGTGAACTGAGAGCCATGATCAGTGAGAGTTAATTCGGGTTTTCCATGAGTAGAAATGTAGTGTAATAGAGCTTTGGTAACAGATTCAGCGCTAATGTTATTCAAGGCATATAATTCTAAATGACGAGAAAAGTGATCAATAACGGTCATGACATATTGGCGTTTCTCAATGGGCCAAGTAAATCCATAGAAACTTTTTGATTGGGAGCTGTCGGTAGTGGTGCTGGTAAATATGGAACAGTATTTTTTTTATGATTTTTGTTTACTAAACAAATTTCACAAGAGTTGACATAATTAATGGCATCAGAAACAAGGGTTTTCCAGGTAAATCTTTTCTTTAAATTAACAATAGTTTTATGAATTCCAGTATGAGTAATATGAGCAATTCTTAAGGCTTTTGTTCTAAGTGACAAAGGTAAAACAGCTTTATGTAGCTCAATATCTTCTGAAAAAAAATGTCCATTGTAGCAAAGTAAATCATTATTTGGATTAATATAATAGCCATTTAAACTTTTAGATTTTTTGTTAGCTTTAAGATCTTCATAAATTTTCTTAATTTTTGGATCTTTTTGTTGTTCAGAGAAGATGGTGTGATCAAGAATTTCTAATAATGGATCTTCATTATTATCATTATTTGGAGGTGAAGAGTCACTTTGAAGATGACATGTTTGGTGCATTTTGTCAACCAAACCACATGGAAAGTGAGGCATTTCATTATGTAAATCTTTCTGATTATCAACAATCGGTAGTGGTTCTTGTGTAGAAATAAGATCTGGATTATTATGGAGATCTTCAGTAGGAATGTGAGGTGTTCTACTCAGAAAATCTGCTAACACATTTTCTTTGCCTGGTACATGTTGGAATGTGTACGAGTATTCTGACAGTTCTAACATCCATCGAGTAGTAATATCGGCTGGTGATGTAGCTTTTTTATAATTATTAAGAGGTTTGGCGTCGGATAATAGAATAAAGGGTCGACCAAAAATATAGTATTTAAAAGCCGTTATGCCTTTGTAAATGGCATAAAGTTCCAATTTGATGACAGGGTACTGTCTTTCAGACTGAGACAAAGTTTTGGAATAATAGGAGATGGGTCTAAGTTCACCATCAAATTTCTGCATAAGAACAGCTGATATTGCTGTCTTTGATGCATCTGTATTAACATAGAAGGTTTCATTCCACTTTGGAAGATTGAGCATAGGTTTTTGAAAGAATATGTCTTGTAATTTTTTAAATGCATTTTCTTGTTCAGATTTCCAAGAAAATTTATTTTTAGGTTTGGTGACCTCGATGAGAGGAGTAATCAATTTAGCAAAATTAGGTATAATTGACCTATAAAATTAACATAAACCTATAAAACTTTTCGTTTGCCTCTTGGTTTTAGGCTTTGGAAATGAAGTAATCTTTAAAATGTTGCTTGTAATAGGAAGAATTTTATGATCTGTGAGTTGGAAGCCTAAAAAGTTAATACTAGTTTGCATAAAGGAACATTTTTCAGGAGACAGAGTAATGTTGTTAGCAATAAAAGTGTCTAAGAGCTTTGTGAGTTTCATGGTTATCTCTTCAAATGAATTAGCGCCAACCACAATATCGTCTTGGTATGCATAACACGAATCAATTTCAGATAATTGAATAACTGAATCAATTAATTGTTGAAAAGTGCTTGCAGCTGTCTTCAAGCCAAAAACGAGACGCAGGTAGGTAAAAATTCCCCATGGAGTAGTAAAACTGAGCTTATCTTGCATTTCTTTCGGTACAGCGATCTGCCAGTATGCAGAGGGCAAGTCAAGGGTAGTATAATACTTAAATTTTGATAACTGCACCAATAGATTTTGAATTCTAGGAAGAGGATATGAAGATGGGATGATAATAGAATTTAACAATCTTAAATCTAGAGCCAAACGATATTTTTGAGGCTTCGACATATCAGTTCTCTTCTTTTTAACAAGAAGCATGGGACACGCCCAAGATGAATTTGATCTTTCAATAATACCAGCATTTAGCATTTGATTAATTTGGTCAAGAGCTTCTTGCTCGAGTGCCTGTGGCACAGGAAAAGGTAGGGTTTTGACTGGATGAGAATTTAGCATTGTAAATTGAGGATTAACCAGGTCGGTATGACCTAAAGTGTCAAGAGATTTGGAAAAAGCTAGAGCTTTACTACACAATAATTTTGTTAAAGAGTCTTTTTCATGAGGAGGTTAGTGTTTTAGGTCAAAATCATTTGGAGACAGTTCTTGAACACGTTTTCTCTTAACTTCTTCAGATGGTAAAATTAAATTGCAATATTCGTTTTCAAAATCTAAATCAAAAGAGTATTCCTCAATGCCCTTTTCATCTACATTGATACATTCGCCAATAATTGAATTTTTATTTAAATGAATGTCCAGCTTTGATATATTCTGACATACAACCAAAAATAAATTATTTTGAATTGAAGAGTTGGAATGCAGTGATTCATGTAAAACAAGACCTTTATTTTTTAAAGTAGGTTTGAAAATAAAATATTCAGATGGAGGATTCAAGTACTTGACATGTAAATAAACAAAGGAATTGGGGGGGGGTTAATTCCTTATTGAGTAACTGTACCATGTTGGAATTCACCAAAATTTTATTACCAATATTTAAATGAGTTTGCTTTTCACCAACATAACTAACATCATTAGTACTTTCAGATGTAAAATTTTTGTCAGGCATATTATCATTAGTAGATAAATAGTTCACAACATTACCATAATCAGTTGGAAAATAGTTAGAAAAATAAGTAAAATTACCATCAATATAAGGATTATGAAAATTCATAGCAGTGTTAGCAACATTATTTGTAAATAAATCACTATTTTGAAAATTATAATTGTAAGGATAGTATAATTGTAAGAAATTATAATTGTTGACTAATTGTAAATTGGTGTCACCAGAATTTGCATATGCATCATCAATATAAGTACCATTACTTAGATTATTTGATATAGAATCTTCATAATAAGGCATTTTGTGTACATCTAAAGAATATGGCACATTTGAATTATCATAAGTATATTCAGAATTCATGAAGTAGCAAGTAGGAGATTTATTATGACTGTGAAAAGGGCTATGTTTATCCTTAATCAAGATAGACTTAAAGGTTGGCGATATGGTTATAGAATGTTTATTAATGAACTCAAATCCAAGTATGGCTTGAAAATTGACATTTTGTATCTTTGTAAGATAAAAGACATGATGAAAAAAGAATTTGTCGATTTTAAATGCTATTTCGATGCATCCTTTGAAAAAAACTTTAGAATTTATAGTTGAAATAGAAATATTTCTGGATAAGAATTTGTAGTGAATTCTGGATTTAATGCTATTAAAGCATTCTTGATCCAAAAGGGACAAACTTGATCCAGTATCAATTAAAGTTGAGATTTCATTATGTTGTATATTTATCAAGATGCATGGAAGAACATAAGAGTTATCAAAGGAACTACATATGACATGTCTTTCTTGTACATCATCATCAATTTCAAAAGTTTGTTTGGATGTCAAAGAATTATAGAAACATGAAGATTTGTTAAATTTAGGTGTTACAGGGGAAGTTTGGACAGCAGTGGATGATACTAAAGTGATTGAAGAGCTTTTGTCGAATTGATGTTTGTTTTTGTCACTAAAGTGTACTGACCCTGAATGAAAATTATGGGAGAGCAGGCGGTCAGTAGAACCAGTCTCCCCTATTTGTTTAAATGATAGACATTGTTTTTATTTTCAGAAGAAGAGGTGTAGATTTTCCTTCTGTGAGAATTAGACGGAAAATGAGATGAAGAATTTGGATTAGAAGAATTGATAATATTCTTAAATTTGTAGCATGTGTCCATACGATGATTGAATTTTCCACAAAACGCACATTGCACAACATCTCGTTTATGATAAAAGGATGCAGAATTTTTTTTGTGAGAAAATTTGTCGAAGGTGGGTTGATAATAAGGACGTTTCCGATATGATCTATGTTGACGAAAATTATTTTTATATTTATCTGTAGCCTCTTGTCTATTTGGAGAAGGAGAATATGTTCTAGCTTTTCTTTTAAAATTACGAGAAGCATGAGAATTGTCTTTTTGAGTGTGCGAAGGTGAGAAGGTAGTTTGAGAATTGACATAAATTTTATCCTTCGTATGTTTTATAGGAGTCTTATGGAGCACATTATTAGAAGCCATGGGATTATCATGAACTTTTTTACTATCTAAAGAATAAACTTGGTCATAACTCTCATAAGATTTTTTAGGAGGAGAATCATATATATTTTGAAGAAAAATTGCTCGTTCAAGAGCTAAATCAAAAGAGGAAATATTTTCTTCTAAAATCTTTCGCTTAATTTGTTTAGGCAAAGCCTCAAGAAAATGAGTGAATTTTAGTGAATTGAGAGCAGGAGGATCCAATTTAGGGTATGCAAGGCGAAGTTGTTTATCCAGACGAAATGCAAAATTTTTGACTGATTCATTTGAATCTAACTTTAAATTTTGCAAGGATTTGAGAGAAACAGCCTTCTTTGAGGGTAAGAAATAGTCTATAAAAGCTTTCCGAATGTCTTGAAAATTAGTGTTTTTGAACTGAGACTGTGTTTCAAGGAAGAAGAGTAAGGCACTACCTTCAAGTTTTGATTTGAAGAGAACAAAGAGTTCTTTATCAGAAAAATTATTTAACTCTTGTATATCAGATAATTGATCAAAGAAGAATTCTACAGTCTGTGGGTTGCCGTCAAACGGCTGTATTGCAATATTTAATTTTGATTTGGGAGGCATAATGAGATAATTAAAATAAGAGCTCAATAAATGACAGGTTAAATTTTCTTATAGACTGGTCACATAATAAATAATATATAAATTGACCCATTATTTAAAATATTGACGAATTTCATTTACGTTATACATCATTTTTATACGTTAAGAAGAAGAATAAATATATGACGAAGAGAAGAAAAATACCAACATATCTTTCTTAGCATCAGATCAAAAGAACATGGCCCAAAAATTTTTATGTATATATATATCATATCCCTCAAAACATATGTTCTTATATTTATGACAAGAGAACAATTTATATTAAAATAATCAATTATGTTTACCAGCACCTTCGTTAAATATTATATGATATTAGTTATAAATTATATCATGACAAGAAAAATATATTAATAAATTATGTTATATAGAATCTACTGCTCCAAAAAAAATATTATTTCAGCATAAAATCAAAATATATTATGTATTCATTTATTACACTCCGTTCAATATAAAATATTGATCACTGCATAAAGAACAGATAATGAAAATATAATTTATTTTTTTGTAGAATATATATATAGATAAAGAAAACACAATATCATCTAATAATTGTCATGTCTTGAAGAATATTAATTGATTCAAAGAGGTACATGGTGCCAGAAGAAAAATATTGGTTCACAAGGAAACACGGCACCAAAGGAGATTTACTGTTATGTTTGGGAGAAGAGATGAGAACGCTTGTTTTCGTTTCATCTAAAATAGGCCACGTGATCATATTAGTGGGTAAAAAAGACATTGCATTGGATGAATGCCAGCAAAACACCCACAATAAAAGGACATGACAAAAGCTTAACTTTATAGTTCTTCGTAAAAAATCTTTTACTATGATAATATCAACTCAAAAGTAAATTGTGAAGAGAATAAATAAATAAGAAAAATGTTACCTGGAATTCTTGACAAATGAAGAAATACTCAAGACGAAGAAGAAATTAACTTGGAACACATAATTGAAGAAAAATTGAAGAATAAAAATTTTATTTATAATTATTTGTGAAGTAACGTCATGACATTATATTTTTTTAACGTAATTTTCGTGAATGCACATTATATGTAAATAGATCATTATTCATTTCATACAAATTCTTCTCAAGGATAATACACAGGTGTAGATATTCTTTTCACACAATTTTTCTTTATATATATTCATTTTGACAAATACCGATCAATCATTTTTCTAGAGATCTGAAGAATAAATTTTCAAGAACATCAACTGTATCAACTCAATAAAAGAAGAAAACTTGAATCGTAAAGAGATTTTTTGTATTTTCTTGTGGGGATCCCATTTATGCGAAGATAATGATACTTTGCCTATGAACGATCTTCCATGAATCGAAAAAAAAAACAAGTTATAATATTTTATGCAAGAAGAATACTATTTCCATTACCTTCCGAGAAAAACATGACTTCATTGAGAACAAACAATATGGGATTAACTGGAAAAATTTGAATAACATCGTAGAGTGCCTTTTTTTAAAAAAAGAACTGCGACAAAGCATATATGAAATTAATAGATTCTCAACAAGCTATGAGAACATTTGAACGGCCGGCAAAAAATATGGCCAAAAAGATTAGGTCGTTGCGGTAGAGGTACTTTGGCTCTTCGCAGCAAAACAACCATTCGGAAGTTTACCTTCCATCTCGCAGTGCAGCATCCACTCAACTGAACTGGCGGCACAGAGAGAGGGGAGAGGAAAGATAAAGGGTTACCGCAAACCCGGAATACGCCAAGTTGGCAAAGTTAGAATGGGGAAAGCGAGGAAAAGAGGCCAAGCTACGTGTCAATGTATAGGGAAATATGAATTTAATAAGGAAAAAAATGATAATACACTTAAAGAAGGAAAGCCAAAGAAGGTGGCCAGGCACTTAACTGCTTAAATCACGTCACTTGCGGAATTTAATTTGATAGGCCAAAGGGAGGGCCAGATAAACGGAAGTAACCACCCATAGAACGATCGAGACATTTAGAAGCTTTTTAAACCGGAAGGAATGAATTCAAACAAGATTTTAGAACATTCGATAAGCTACGTAAGGAAGAAATATTTACAGGGGAAGACATCAAAAGAAACGAAATCGAAATAATATTTAAAATGAGAACATTAATAAAAAGGAGATGATAGGAAATAAAATAGTTAATAAAATTGAATTAAAATAAAAATATGTGAGGGGTTATCGAATAACCACCACACATATGTTTGAAATAAAGGAAACGTTAGCGATTTAAATATAATTAAGGAAACTTTTATTATTATCATTATTATAATTACTAAATACAGAAACATAAATGAAATCATAGTAATACTTGTATAATACATAATATAATCACTATTAGGTGTTGATACTAAGAAAAATAATTTTTTAAATAAAATAATACTCAAGACGCCAGGACCGAAAGGTTAAAAAAAAAATCTACCTTTGTGGATATAAAATGCCCAATTTTTTTCGAGAAGATAATTTTAATAAGATGTACTTTTGCTTCAATACTTGATTTGTTAAAACAGAGGATTCTGTTGAAATTAAATTTTCTCAATTATATTGTAAGCTCTTCAGATGGGGTATAGGGTAACATCCCCAGTAATTGGCATGCACCAGTGATTGGCACATCCTGCAAACATGTCCTAAAATTAGATTTTTATCCAGTCTTTTAAAAATGCAAGACCATATACCAGTTATATGCTCATTTAAGTTAAAGATTATAACTTTGATTTATGCTACCAGATGGCTATAGTGCCTAGAAAAGAGAAACAATTATGGCTTGTATCAAATTAGCCATTTTTGTTGCAAATGCTTCTTTTTTGCTTAAGGAAGGCATGCTTTTCAATTCATTATTATCTGATTTATAATATACTAGCAGGCTATGCCCGCTACGCTGGTCAATATTTCAAAATCAACCGTGGATGAAACGAACTGCTGAATTTAAATTTGTATTTTAAATAATTTGGACCTCCAGCAGCACCTTGCTCATTGCTGAAAACGATTTAGACACCATTGTGATATTAAATTATCTTAAACGTTGGATAAAAAACAGCTATTTAGAAGTAACTATTTTAGTTTATTACTAACAGTGCACATTTGGAAGCGAAATGAGACCATTATGGCAACAGGATTTAAAATTTTCCCTTATCTGAAGAAATATTAATTATTACAGTCGTTATCATGGGACAACTTCTGAAAAATTTCTTCACAACTTTTCATTATGTGAAGCCAGGAACCCAAAGCTACTCCCACCTAAAAAGTTTATACATATATGTTAAATTTTGTCCGCGCGATAAAAGGCACGATTATGCAAGAATCATCTTCAAACTCGTCAAGTACATTGAGATGGTTAATATCTCAGTGTTAATTGCAAATGAGCAAAATCGGCCCAAGGACGTGGTAATTGGGAAGGGTTCAAAAATTTGAATACCATCTTAACATGGCTTTGAGAAAACCAGCTCTTACAAAACAATGGCAGGAAAAAAATAAACATTTTTCGTTACAGCAAGTTACCAGCGATAAAAAAAAACACACACACATTAAAATTCTCACAACAACAATTTTATTATTATTGCAAAATTTCCTCCTGAAAAATGAAAACAAAATTATTTGCTTTTTCGTATTTAAGCATTTTCTCTTTAGTTGTTTAAGGTAAAATTATGTAAATTTCTATAATTTGGCGAACGATTTGGCGAAATTGGTTGACGTGATAATCAAGTAGTATCCAATTTACACTTTTCATATTTCACAAAAGATTCCTACACAGACATCATATAGGCAATAGGTTTAGCACGATTTTCGTGCAACTTCAATGTGGCAAAATCATCGTTTTAGAATACCAAAGAAATTTATATTTTATTATTTTCTATCATTTTAAACAGCAATTAACAATAAATAAAAAAGTAACTTAAGACCAAAACAACAAATATCATTTCAAAAAAGAAAATGAAAGTAAATAAACAACTTATCATTAGATAAACAACTATAGCATATGAGGCAAATAATGCCATTTTAGCGCCAGTGAGATACTTCGATGAGTATATGACCAAATCTGTGACAAAATTTCCATATTTGGAAAAAACTTTAATCGGTATTTATACTGCATTTTCCTTACTTATGTATAGCGAAAAAACTTTGACACAGATGTCATGTATGCACCACATTGGCGCAATTTTTTTCTGGCACCAATTTGGAGAACTTGGTTTTCAATTACCAATTTCATGAATATTTTTTAATTATTTTGAATTATTTGAAAAAAAAATTAAATAAAAAAGTTTAATTAATATCTATAGAACAAAATGATTTATATTATTTTAAAAAACAAAATGAAAGTTAATAAATAGTTTATTAATAAATAAACAACCATAGCCGGTTTACCATGTGAGGCATAAAATCGCCAGTTTGTTGCAATCGTGCGAATGGGGTGCGTGCATGACATCTGTGCCAAAACTTTAAAAAGTTGCAACTAAATTATTTTACAGTTTGGATGAGGAAGACATTTATACTAAAATTTAAACATATACGCATTTTTTTTTTATTTATTTATTTTTTTTTTTTTATTTTTTTATTTTTATTTTTTTTTTTTTTTTTTTTTTTTTTTTGCTTTAATTGCTATTTATATATTTACAATTAAACATAAAAAAATATCCTAAAAATGCTCCCACACATTTAAAAGAGAATGAGAAAATTTAGTAATTGTAAACATCGCTCCGGCTTATTCCTTGTTGGTATAAAATCGCATTGTTTGATGACAAAAGTAAATTCAAACACCCAAATAAACAAATAACATACAATTAACAGATAAAACCATTTTTAAAAGTAATTCTGCTATTTTGTCCTGTAAGACACATAATGATAGAATTAGATTAAAAAAATATTTTTTTAAAAAATAGAAAAATGTTATTTACGTTTTATCTAATAAAATATTTAAAATACATTTTTGTTAGCCTGCGCGAAAGAGAATAGCGAAATATTGATTGAGGAAATATTGAAGAAGAAATGGTCAATTAAAAAAGACTTGTAAATTTTATTCAGCGGGAATTTTTTATTTCAAAATTTTGAATTTATCTATAGTAATAACGCATAATTGCATAAATTTACTTTGAATTGCAAAATATTTCCTTCAGTATTACTTGGTTATACCGTCGATCAATTTCGCCAAATTATACAAATCGCCAAACTATTAGCCAGATTATATAGATTAGCATAAATTTTCATTTAAATAACGAAAAACAAATCAGCAGAGCATATATAAAAGTAGAAATAAAATGTCGAATTAAAAATCGCTTGATGACATAATTAATATTCATATTATGCTTAATGTCAAGTGAATGTAACATTTACGATCATCCATTATTGACATTTAATCTTAGAATTTTTGCGGTAGATTTTTAATCGATGGTCTTTCCTTTTTCAGCTTTTAAATTTTAAAACTGAATTTTTTCCTGTAAGTGAAATTGACGAAATGGTGCAAGAAAAATTAAATTAACAATAAAAACATTTGCAAAAAGAAATAAAAGAGTTATACTCATATCTATATAATTTAAGATTGAATATTAAAATATGCTCTAAAAATTATCTTCACTTGAAAAAAAAAAAAAAACATTATCGCGACCATTAAGAACCTAAATCAGGCATCAAGTCAGTAGTGCATTTTCGGCTTAAAAACACATTCTTTGGCGACAAAAGCAAGATGAAAATGGTATAGAAACGAATAGTAACTCACAATTTACAGTGTCTTTTACAATCAGACCTGCTTTTTTCTGCTGTAATTTATATTATCCGGAAATTCGATAAAAAAGAGAAAGAAAATAATAAAAAGGGAAATAACTATCATTCAAAATTCATTTAATCAATTTCTGAAATTCATGTTTTTATTCTAATGCCAGGGATAAGTCGCCAAAAGTTGAACCAATTGTTATATTTCGCGTTAATTTATTTTTTTAAGCATTACAAATATTTTTTTCATTTTCAAGATAAATATATTTTTATAATATTACGCCTCATTTAAGCGGTCTTTCTTTATTATTATTAATATTATCAGTAGTTATTTTCTGTTTTTATTTGCTAGATATTTGTAATATTTCTTATAGATATAGCCATTTTAATTCTTTTAGCAATTATAATTTTCGCCAAAAACAGCTACTGGCAACCCCTTTGTCAAAAATAATCGAAAAATACGAAATTTACTACGAAAAATCAGAGTTATCCCTGTAAATTTGAATCATAAACCTTCGGAAAAATATTTCCTATCGAATGATACAATCGGCAAAAAAATCCATCGGGTAGTTTTTGAAAACACTCGTTTGGAAGTTTCAGAACTTCTGCTTTATAATATATATGATTTTAAATTTTAATTGACAACAGTTTTGTTTAGTTAAAAAGGGTTATTTTAATTGTGTAAAAGTATTTTCGACACAAATATTTGGATTTCCGAATTAATGATAGATGCCAATTAATGGTACTTCAATTTTGCTAGTTCCAAGTAATTGGCACCTATTCCAATTACAAAGAATTCGCAAGTAATTTGAGATTAAACCACTTATTTTGGAAGTACTTTTAAAGTTATAGACTAATTTTGTTTATCATTTGTTTTTATTTGAAAATATGGAATATTATCAGTATATGGAATCCATTAAAGCTTCATATGACAATTACTGGGGACAGCATGACAATTACTGGGGACAGCATGACAATTACTGGGTATTAATATAAGTATATTGTATTGTTTTAAGGTATTCACATTTCAGACTAATATGCTGATTTCTTACTCTCAAAAACCTGAAATATGGCATCTTCATCTACGGTAAATTCATTTAAAGCGATTAAACCCAATGCAAAATGTAAAGTTTTTTTTTAATATAAACATGTGCCAATTAGTGGATCACAAGGTGTCATACATTGGTGCTCTAGGTGCCAATTACTGGTGATTTCAGCAACTTTTTATAAATATATTTTTATAAAAATACTTTTTCAAATTTTTTTGCTTTTAGTGGGCAAAATAGATGCACAGATATGCATTCTTTGATTTAAAAATATTTCCAAGTAAATATCTTATTCCTTTGTAATGAAAATTGAAGTAAGTTTAAAGACAAATTCTTAATGTGCCAATTACTGGGGATGTTACCCTATTTGTTTTCAGTTATTTGCATCAGATTATCTTTTATCGTTTAAATTAATTAATATAATTATTATATTTTAATATTTAAGCCATTTTTTTAAACGGGATTATTTTGTATTTTAGAAATCTTCTTGAAATATTTTTTAGAAGATTTTCTTTTGATTGTCAAGCACTTATGCTGCGGGACTGCAAAAGCCCAATATCTTTTAATTATATTTCTCAGCACTTTCTCAAAACAAAAATCTTCCACGTGCACTTTGAAAACACGTGCAAGAGAAATATACTACTTTTTTTTAATAGTGGTGCAAATGTAACATAAAAATAGTCGCAAAAGGCAGCCCTGAACGCGAAATGTACTCTTTAAATAATGCTTTTCCTTTTATTGCGCCCCTTCTCCATCCTATGAAGTTTGTCGTGTTCTCACTCCAGTTCCATCACTTCAAAACTGTTCGCATCTGCTCCAAATATGTATAGGTGCCCCATCAACTTAAGCCTGTAACTTTTTAATAGCCAGAACCCATTAAAGTTTTACTTTATTAATCCTCTAAAATCATAAGATTTTTGGTAGAAATAAAAAAAAAAAATTGGTGGAATCTTCTAATCAACAAGATCATATTTTATTTTGCATAAATATGTATATACATATACATATATATATACATACCCGATATCAGATTATGTCAAGAGAGGATCCACTTTTTCTTAAGGATCACCTACATAATTGTGTACACTGCAGCAAATCATTATACATTTTTCACAACATTTTTTTAGAGCACTTATTTTGTCACCTTTTTTAATACGCTTTGAAGCTCACATTTTGGGACAGATTTTAGAATACTCCTGAAAACTCTCGGAACTAGTTCTTAGAAACAGTGCGCATTTTGGAGCCCTTTGGGAACACGTGATTTCACAAGTGTGTCCAAATGTAATCTTAAAAAATGTTCCAATGTTTAGGTTCAACAAATACCCTGAGCGGAACAGTTTCTTTATAGCTGAGCATATTCGTAACACATTTCAGTACACATAAAAGTAAACAGGGAAAACCTAGGGTGTATGTGAACATCTTCGGTGATAGTGTTTTCTTATCATGGTAATTTGTTTGTAAAATATGTGTTGCAAACAAAATTTTGTTAATTTACAATGAAGTATTTATTTTTTAAAATCACTATTTTAAAGTTTCATTGGCGCTTTAAGATCTGACCAAAACTATTGTGTATAAGTAATCCTAAAGGAAAAGAAATTTTTTTTTTCTTTTTGAGAGATTTAAAGTAGAGCCTTAACCCACAGAATTCGTGAATCCACAGAATTCGAGAATCCTTTCGCCAGCATAGGCACTGGGATAAAATGTAACCCAATTACATTGTGAGGCCAATCTACAAAGACAGGCGCGTGTGCTAACTCGTTAAATATGTATTTCTTTTTCAATCAAATACTATTCTACCATCAAAATTATCCATTTCTACCAAAAAATCTTCTGGTCTTAAAGGGTTATAACTCTTTTGTAACCTATAAATTAACCCTAACTTTTTTACAGAATGCTAATTGGTTTTAAAGAGGTGGGATGATCTTATACAATTTTACTCAACTGAATTTGTTTTCTGTAACAAAATTTATTTTAATGTTGAACATTTAAAAAAACATTATGAGATATGGTTAAATCTCTCTCTTTTAGCTTATAATTCATATATTATCTCTAAATTAATCTTTAATCTTAAGAAAACTTTAATAAATTTTAAAGAGCTAAGAAATTTGTCTAAAGGCATTTATTTAACAGAAAATAACTGATTTTAACATTTAGATTTTGAAATACATTATGCATATAGTTAAATATTTTTCTTTTAGCTCATAATTGATGTATTATCCTTATATTAACTCTAAATTTTAATAAAATTAAAAAAAAATATGAGAAAGTAGAGTGGATTTATACAATTTCGCAGAACTGAATTGTTCATGACATAGTTTCTTTCTAAGTAAAGAATACATGATACATTTTTATCTTGGTTGAATATCCCTTTTTCCCCTTTACAACTAACTCTGTTGTCGTGTCTAAATGAACACCATTTTTAAATAGAAATTAGATAAATTTTAAGGGATTAGGATGACGCCATACAATTTCATGCAAGTGAATTTACCATAGAAATAATTTATTTCAAAGTTAAAAATTAGAAGTACATTATTACCCATGGTTGATATATATATTTTTTGTTTTACTTTATAACTAACTCCTTTATATTACCTCTACATGAACAGCAATTTTTAGTATTAAATTTGATAAATTTTAAAGGAATAGTCCTGCTAGAGTTATTATTTCAATCCCCAGTAATGTAATATAATTTATTTTCAATTTGAAAATTCTAAATACGTTATAAACCACAGTTTAATTTGTTTATTTTATCTTATAATTCGTCTATTATTTCTGAATTATCATTAAATTTTAACAAAACTTTAATGAATTTTAAGGAAATGAAGGGACTTCACACAATTTCCCTTTATTAAATTTCTGTGATGTAACGTAATTTATTCTCAAGTTGAAAACTCGAAATACATTATATTCTATGTCTTGCCGTTTTCCTTTTAATTTATAACTCGTCTATTATTTCTAAAAACTAACCCTAAATGTTAATAAAATGTTTATCAATATTAAAGAGGTTAAGGTGGCTTCATACAATTTCACTTAACTGAATATCTGTAATGTAACGTAATTTATTCTTAAGTTGAAAACTCGAAATACATTATAGTCTATGTCTTGCTATTTTTTTTATTCATAACTCAACTATTATTTCTAAATTAACTCTTTTAATAAAATGTTAATCAGTATTAAAGGGTTTGGGTGACTTCATACAATTTCACGGAACTGAATTTTTATAATGTAACACAATTTACTCTCAAGTTGAAAACTCGAAATACATTATAGTCTATGTCTTACCATTTTCCTTTTAATTTATAACTCATCTATTATTTATAAAACTTAACCCTAAAATTTAATCAAATGTTTATCAATATTAAAGAGGTAGGGTGATCTTATACAGTTTCATTTAACTGAATTTTCTTTGTAACAAAAATTATTTTCAGGGTAAAAATTCAAATTAAATTACATCCTATAGTTGAACATTTCATTTTAAATTTATAATTAATCTATAATCTCTAAACTAACCCCCAGTTTTAATAAAAGTTTAATGAATTCTAAAGAAATGGGGAAATCTCACCCACTTTTATTTTTTTTTAATATTTTCTAAGAAAATTTATTCTTTCTTCTTAAATTATTTTTTTCATTTTAAAATCGAATGTTTTCAGAAAGAAATTATGCTTGATAATTTTATATCTATGAATATCTATGTAAATATTACAAAAACCGTTAGAAAAATACAAATAAAATCATTCCTTCCGTTGAATATTGATACCGCCTATCTGGAAATCGAAAAGTGTGGATAGAAAAAAAATTGAATTTCGATTTCGTTTGTTATTTTCTTAATTCTAACCACATATTATCTGTCTACCAATGTGAGAAAAAAGGCAGATGGCACGATAAAAACACAACACGAGGCTATGGGATCACAGTTTACGAACGTTTACACTGCTTTAGACGTCCAATCAAAAGTATGCATTCAGATATACCACGAGCAGAGGCAAAGAAAAAAATATCCAACAGGTGAACAAGCTTACATGACAGGTATCCTGATCTTTACCCCCACATTATACTCAAATTGCGCATTTATCTTGTTATTTTAAACACTTGGTGACATTTACAGGCAGCACATCTGAAATTTGACACTCTGACATTTTGCATATTCCCAAAGAATCCAACGTTTACGATAATTCTTTGAAAAATTTTGAAATTATTTTTCTAAAACAGTTATTTAGAAATAATTTGTTTAAATTACAACTCGCAAATGTAAAAACCGGATAAGAGAATACCAGAAAACCTGATAAGACGGAATGGCATAGAAGCGGAGATAAAAATCCCGTTTTGGCAAACATCCACCTAATCAAGATCGCCATCAAATCAAAGCCGCCATCCAGACTGAGAAGCTAAACAGGCGAATTGCCCAAAACTAGTCTTTTTTTTTTACATTCGGGACAAACATAGATTTTGCTCTCTCCCCTCCTCACTCTTTCGCAAGGGAAATTTACAAAGATAAATTTATTAATTTTTTAATAAAGCACTTATTTTTATAAAATTTTAAATCATATTTAACTACGTAATACTTAACTACGTAATACTTAACTACGTAATCAGCTTTTGCAGATATTGATTCATTAAAATCTTGAAAACAGAATCGAAATGAACAGGGAAAAAAATTATAAAATCCACTGTATACAAGATCCTTATATCAACATCCTTAAATTCTTCTATGCTTTGGCATACCCCAAACAGGACGACTTTAACATTACCGTCCTAAACATAGATGACAGAAAAATCTACAAACGAAATCTTCATTTGGCGCCCTCTTTCTTTTTGCTTTAGCACCCGGGGCATATGCCCCTCCGCCCCCCTTAACTTCGGTGCTGGAGAGGGAGCTTTAAAAAAATTTTGGTGGGGTTAATCAACGTGGCTTTTTATCTTCCACTTTAATAAAGAATAAAATTTATAAAGTATTCTGCCTATCGAGAGATACGTTAAAATTTCATAAATTGAAAATAATTAATTTTTTCCCAAATTTCAAAATCTATTACAGGAATAATGCTATTTACATGTTAAAAATAAATGTGTGAAATGTTGGAAATACTGGCAAATAATATATACATGAAATAATATAATTCAGAAAAAAAAATTATTATTAGAAGATTTTTAGTTTTTTCTTCTGTACTAAATATCTTTGGAGGATAGAAAATACCAGTATTTCTGCTTTCTTGATATTTAAAATACCTTTTCATGAATAATAATTAAATACTATACCTTAAAAGTTTCTTTATCACTTTTCAACATATTTTATGTATTCATATATTTTAACAATTTTAAAGTGCTTGCAGTAAATAATTTGAAAATCTTAAACGTAATGTTGTATTAATGTATTAAAATATTATGAGGACTAGAGCGGGCTTAAGAGAATATTAGATGAGGTTCAAACCCACCTTACCCCTATCTGGTCACGACACTACTTTAAATAAAAATTGGCGACTTTCTGACACAGTCCTAAATTCATTTTTGTTTGTAATCCCTACAAATGGCAAGTGTTCTTATTCGTATACAAAGGAATTTAATAAAGGTTTTCACTCTCTCTCTCTCTATCTTTTTTCTATAAATGAAAAGAATTTTTCAAAACATACCTTTAAAGTTGACGTAAGGCGATTTCTGGATAGTTAATTATCCTGGAAAGCTCTGGCAGCATCTGATCAAAATTCGAGATGTACCACATTTATTGAAAAAAGATAAACGGTTTGGTTTGGTTTATTTTTGTCGGCCGATTATCTACGCTAGGGATATAGGCCCAGGGGGGGTGCCCTTCGTGGGGGTCTTTCTAAGGGAACCTAACCCGTATTTACGCAGGGTTCGAAGAAAACCACGAAAACTCCGAACGGTTAGGCCGACGGCCGCGATTGGGTTCGAACCCAGCACCTGCCGTCTACCAGTTGAGAGGTCAGAACCTCTCGGCCACTGGTGGGGCCCAAAAAGATAAACGGAATTCAATTCCTAAAAATATATTGATGTTTTATTCCTTTACGTACCAAAATGATTGAGGTGTATATTTTCGAAAGATTAGCATAGCTAAGATTGCAAAAATATTTGCTGAGAACATCTATTTTGTATTCTTTCACTGGTATCACAATTTTCCCATTTAATTCCGATTTTCACTATACACAGATTAAATTTTCACAGATTCCAGTGGTGTGTAGTTAAATCAATTTAGCCACCCGTGGCGAGTGAATCTTCAGCAGCATTTGAAGATTTCGACCCTATAGAACCTTATCCGTGAATAATATTTTTGAAGTTGGAACCAAACAGGTTCGAAGTCTGAAAGGAAAGCATTCTAATTAAAGATTTACATTTTATTCTTCACACAAAAAACTAGTATACCTTTTTTTTTTTTTTTTTTTTCGAAATTTTCTGCCATTTTCTTCTTTTTATTCTATTTCTCTCTCTCTTTATTCTTTCCATAAATAGTATTTTTTAGGTAGAACCAAACAAATGCGAAGTCATAAACTTATGTATACAGTGATTAAATGCTTATGTATTACTCTTCGAGAGTAAAAACAATTTCTGTTTTAATTTCATATATATATATTTTAAATATGAGCTGTACAGGCACCCTCGTACATTTAAAGATTCAAAGTATTTACATTAAAATTTGAACATAAGAATGTGTTCACAAAGATAGTAATACCAGATTTAGCTTATTTTTCGTTGAAGAAACTGCCATTTAAAATCTTTCACTTGCCACGTCATTACTAACGTCGAATACATACGCCTTAATATAATAAATTTCCTTAATTTTCTAGTAAATTTTGAAATTATATACATTGTAAGAAAAGATACCACATTTCTAAAACTAAAAAAACTTTGCGAAAACATAATATAATTTCCATGACCGAAACTAGGGGGATAGAAGAAATTTTACGCTTCTGATGCCAAATTAAAAGGAAAGAAATAATTGACGTTTAGCACAAATTAGTTTATTAACAAAATTTAGATTAAAATGTTACGTAACCGTTTCTTATGCTTATAACTTTGACCAAAGATTGTTTTTCTATTAGGTATTTGATTGGGGGCACCAGAATAATATTTGATTAACGAGTTTTTCCAAGATACTTTCATGATGAACACGCTGTCTAAATCAGATTTAAATAGGTTCAATATTTCGGACATTATCGGATAACAAATTTTGCATATGTTGTTTTTGTTTGTCTCTGTAAACAAGCTATAAGATCTATATACTTGATTAACAAACTCGTCCAAGATACTTGCAAGATCTATAATTACGCCAATTATATTTAAAACCAATCTGTATTTCGGGAGTTATCCTGATGATAAGATATACATTATGTATATATAGGATTTGTACGGTGTCGACGTTCCTCTCAGCCCGCACAACTTTGAAGAAAGTCCGTAGTAGTTATAGCTGCCACCACCGATATTATTAGGTGATATCGGTCACCCACTGTGAGGATTGTGTAAATGAACACCAACGCTGTCAATTAACTAAATTAGCAATTTATTTATACTCTATGTATACAATATAATACAATATATACAGTTACAACTCGGATATAGGTGATCCGGTTCAACATTAAATTAGATACAGTAAAAGGTTGGCTGTGTACTGTTCAAATTACACCTTCTTCCCCTCACTCTACACTCGTTAGATTAAGTTTACCGGAGATCGATTTCGAATCACCCAACACATGGGTTCTCAGCCTACGCTATTCGGCCAAGAGCACTACACACAGGGACGTCCGTACACCCCTGCACTCAAGGTCCGAACTCCAGATATGAACTGCCAAAATCTCAGACAAAACCTGCCCTTCTCAAATCCCTGCTTTCCCCCAATGTAACCCCCCCTGCGGAGTTCCTCCATTGCACGCATTCCGCGTTGTTTTCTTGATTGTTGGAATGTTCCTTGTTTGCTCATCATTCACATACATCACTGAAGGATGAACACGCCTCTCAGCAATCTTCTTTTTCTCTCCTCATCACCTGCACATGATCACCTGTCAATTCCCACTTTAACAAAGAAAGAATGTCACCTTGAAGCGTCAGTACACAGCCCATACAATACATGATATATTAAGACAAGAATAGCATAATTTCCAGTTCTATAGTAGATATTTCCTCAGAACCTGACATACGGGTTCTGAAAATTTCAGACCTTGGAATCCTTTGGCACTGGTATTTTCTTATAGAAAATCTCAATCTTAAAGGAAATTTTTGGTTGCATAAAAGGACCCTTCACAGAATTTTTCACCTTAAAACGGGACTCTACGTTTTTATTTATTATTTATTTTTTTTTTTTTTTCTAATTTTAAAACCGGATTTTTGACGGAATTTTTCCTTCCAAAACAAAACCCTTTACAAAAATTTTCATCTTAAAATAGTATTCTTCACAAAAATTCCCATTTTAAAACTATATCCTTCACAAATTTTAGATAGATTTCGTAAGAAATATTACCTATTTTCATTCTACCCTACGTTGAAATTTTTGAAAATATTTTGCAGATCTATTACCGATTTTGACCCCCAGAATTCAAAAACACCCCCCAATTAAAAACTTTATCTATGCATTGTATATATATACAGGGTGATTCTAAATTTTTTTATAATAAAAGAGGGGTGAGAGTATACACCATGACAAACAATATTAAATAGGAGACCAAGGGTCCCAAACGTTTTCCAAAGGAGATAGCCGCCATTAAAGTTTAGGGACCAAAATTTCAAATAAACATAAAAAACGGAAAAATCGGTCGATTAATTTGCGGTTTTCACTAAAATTATTCTTTATGTCGGCATTTTCTTGAAATTAAATAGTAAAGATAAATTTCAAAAAATGCCGATAGAGGGCGCTTTAGACTTTGAAGTAACGAACAACTATTTTTTGCCGGTATTTTTTGCATCTCATTAAATTTTTTCGTAAGCTTAGACTCAAACTTAAATTTTGAGCTCGCAATCTGAAAGTGGGAGTGGTTAAGTAGCACAAACTGAACTGTGTTCAGAGGGTTCAAATTTCAAATGACTATAAAAAATGGAAAAATTGGTCGATTGATTTGCGGTTTTCACTAAAACTGTTCTTTATTACGGTATTTTCTTAAAAATAAATTATAAAGATGATTTTCAAAAAATGCCGATAGAGGGCGCTTTAGACTTTGAAGTAACGAACAACTCTTTTTGGCGTTATTTTTTGCACCTTATTAAATACTTTCGTACTCTTAGACTAAAACTTAAATTTTGAGGTCAACATCTGAATAGTTGGGAGTGGTTAAGTAGACAAACTGAACTGTGTTCAGAGGATTCAAATTTCAAATGATTATAAAAAATGGAAAAATTGGTCGATTCGTTTGCGGTTTTTGCTAAAACTAATTTTTAAATGAGTATTTTCTTGAAAATAAATTTTAAAGATAAATTTCACAAAATGCCGATAGAGGGCGCCTTAGACTTTGGAGTAGCGTACAACTTTTTTTAACTGTTATTTTTTTTAATCTCATTAAATGCTTTCAAATGCATAAACTTAAATTTTAGGCTCAAATTCTGAATCGTTGGGAGAGTTTAAGTAGCGAAAAATTGAATTGTGTTCAAGGAGGGGGAAGGGTTAAATTTCAACTCCTGAAGACATTTCAATTTGCGCTACTTAACTACTCCTAATTATTCAGATTTTGAGCTCAAAATTTAAGTTTAAATCTAAGCTTCTGAAAACATTTACTAAGTTTTTGCAAGCATTTAATTAGAACAAAAAAAAAAAAAAAATAAAGATTAAAATTAGTTGTTGGTTACTCTGAAGTTTAAGGCGCCCTCTAATGGAATTTTTTCAAATTTATCTTTAAAATTTATTTTCAAGAAGATACTGACTTAAAGAATAGTTTTACTTTAAACCGCAAATGAATCGACAAATTTTTCCATTTTCTATAATTATTTTAAATTTGAACCCCCCCCCCTTAAACACAGTTCAGTTTGTGCTACTTAACTACTCCCGACTATTCAGATTTTGAGCTCAAAATTTAAGTTTAAGTCTAAGCTTCCGAAAACATTTAATGAGATGCAAAAAGTAACGGCAAAAAATAGTTGTTCGTTACTCCAAAGTCTAAAGCTCCCTCTATCGGCATTTTTTGAAAATCATCTTTATAATTTATTTTTAAGAAAATACCGTAATAAAGAATAGTTTTAGTGAAAACCGCAAATAAATCGACCAATTTTTCCGTTTTTTATAATCATTTGAAATTTGAACCCTCTGAACGCAATTCAGTTTGTGCTACTTAACCACTCCCACTTTCAGATTTTGAGCTCAAAATTTAAGTTTGAGTCTAAGCTTACGAAAACATTTAATGAGATGCAAAAAATACCTGCGAAAAATAGTTGTTCGTTACTCCAAAGTCTAAAGCGCCCTCTATCGGCATTTTTTGAAATTTATCTTTATAATTTAATTTCAAGAAAATGCCGACATAAAGAATAATTTTAGTGAAAACCGCAAATCAATCGACCGATTTTTCCGTTTTTTATCTTTATTTGAAATTTTGGTCCCTAAACTTTAATGGCGGCTATCTCCTTTGGAAAATGTTTGGGACCCTTGGTCTCCTATTTAATATTGTTTGTCTTGATGTGTACTATCACCCCACTTTCATTGTAAAAAAAAATTTGGAATCACCCTGTATATATATACACTGTTAAAAATTTGAAACTTTTGCTGCATCGTCACTTCACCGCTTTTATAGAATATCTCTATTTTACCGAATGAGAATGCTCTATAATACAGTGAAGTAGTCACTTTATATAAAAGCGATGGAGTGACATTGCAGTAAAAGTTTAAAGTTTTTAGCGAGTATGTTAAGTTCGTTAATGGGCAAAATCGGACCAGAAAGAAAAAATAGAGAAAAATTTTATATAAAAAAAGCGAAATTCTCATAACTTTGTTATAATACGTATAGAATCAGTTTAAAGTTATTTTATTATTACTTCTAGAAAAAGGACCAAAAATTTATGCATCACAGACTTTTGATAAAGATAAAAATGGGCTTAAGAGGTGAAAAAAATGGAGTTTTGGGATGAAAAAAACTCATAACTTCCTCAATTCTCAAAATGTCAAATCAAATTAAATTTACTATAAATCTTCATAATATTGTTTACAACTTTTATACTGCCAAGTTTTTGATCAAACCAACTCTTACTGAAAAAAAAAAAGATAAATAAAAAATAAAATAAAATAAAATTAAAAAAAAATTTAAAAATATATAAGTAACAAAAAAAAATAAGATTGAAAAAGAAAAAAATCCACAACTTCGCCAATTCACAAGATATCAAATCCGTATGTATTCACTATAAATTTTCTTAGCATTATCTATAAGTTGTGTACTGACAAGTTTTTGATAGGATCAATTCTTACAGCAAAAGCAAATTAAAAATACAGAGCGGTTGAAGGAAAATTATTGTACGATTATTAAGGATGTATTCAAATCTAAATTGCTTATTTTCTGACTTATTTTTAAATTAACTTTAGATCTCAATCGCATTCAATTGGTAGGTTATCTTATTCAGAAACTATATAAGATACTATATAGGTAATTTTTTTTATATAAAGGCATAATATATTTAAAAATAAATAAATAAATAAATAAATAAATAAAATAAAGTTGTCTCAATGGACATTTTGAAAAAAAAATTACTGAACTGATAGTGCTGGAAACGAAAATGCGGCTGTACTGAGAAAATATTTTTTTGAATACATATAAATCAAGCTCTAATTAATTGAATAAAAAATAAAAACACAGGTCGTTTATAAATCGCTTCGAAAATCATGTCAAGTTTCATGCTTTTTTTCTTTCAAAAATGAGTCTGAAAAATGTCAGAAAATTTCAAGTTGTTGCGGAAAAATATTTTTTTTGTTTATCACCTCAACATGATTCTGATAAAACGAGCTCTCACAGAAAAAAAGACATTAAAAACTTGACCAAGGCGGCTGGATAAAATGTTAAATTAGTTTTACCTCTAGTCTTGATTTAATTTTTGTTGGTGAAATTAGTACTTAATTTCGAAATCTACCTGCGCTTGTAGACCGAGCCAACTGAGTTTTTTTTTTTTTTTTTTTTTTTTTTTTTTTTTTTTTTTTTTTTTCCATTTTAAAACAGAACCCTACACGAATTCTTAAATATATACCTTTTACAAAACTTCCCCCCTTTTCAAATTGAATCTTTTACAAATTTAATCATTATAAAAATACATGTGTGACCCGTCACAGAATAATTGAACTTGTTAGATAACATATTACTTTGCTTTTTTTATGCGCAAAAAACTTCTGTGTAAAGGCAAGATGCATAGAATGGAATAACAAAATGAGCAACGTTAAAAAGCACCAAATATACAATATAAGCAGCAGAACGGTTTTGGTAGCATTTAGCGTACCGTCGTCAGTGCTCAAGCACCGAGTCTGCAATCAGTGCTCATCGTCAGTGCTCAGCACTGACGACGGTATGCTAAATGCTATCGAAACCGGTCTGCTCCTTATATTGTATATTTGGTGCTTTTTAACGTTGCTCATTTTGTTATTCCATTGCATTGCACCAAGCTCTATCTTAATATTAAAAGATGCATAGAAGCCTGGATATAACGATCATTTCAAATTAAATAAATTATGATTACAATTTTCTTAAATATAAAGAATTTTTTTTTTCTTATATTCTGCATTAAAAAAAATACGTTAACAACATGTTACAAATATCACATTTTATTTATTTATTTATTATTGGTAAAGTTTTTGTTGGTCGTTTTGGGGAGTATTAGATTTTACTTATTATTGTTCCTTTTATTATTACGAGGTGGAACCCGCCGAAATTCGACGAAAGAAAATCTTAAAAAAAGAACTGTTTTATTTATTTACCATAAATCTACAAAATTATTTACAGTAAAAAATACATCTTATATTGGTCAGTCTAATTCTCAAGCAAATATTATTTTCAGCTAAAATTAACAAAATACTGTAAAACTCAATTATCTGAATTATTAAATGAAATAAAACCAAAATTCAGCGGATTTTATATCAGACGCATTTTAATTTCTTTTCTTTTCTTTTCTTTTCTTTTCTTTTCTTTTCTTTTCTTTTCTTTTCTTTCTTTCTTTCTTTCTTTCTTTTCTTTTTTTTTTTTTTTTTTTTTCTTTGAGAGAAAATGAAGTGATTATGTTGCCACAATTACAAAATTCGTACTAAAAACTATAAAAAAATAATATATCAAAATTAAATTGAGATACATCTTTCAAACAAATTGCATTTAGAAGTAAATTTTTTTCTCTATACAACGGTGTAAAAATTTTGAATGCACGATGTTAAGAAGTGTAAAATTTCAAAATACCAAAAAATTGCAAAACCGAAATTACATTGGAAAGTGGTGTGCATTTTAATTTCGATTTTCTTCTTTCAATTTTAAGAAAGAATGAAGCGATTCTGTTGCCACAATTACAAAATTGGTACTAAAAACTATACAAAAATTTATATCTTAAAAATACATTGCGTTACAACTTTCAAACAAATTTCATTTAAAAGTACATTTTCTTCTCTATACGACGGTGCAAAAATTTAAAAAGTGCGATGTTTAGAAGGGTAAAATTTGCAGTAGCGAAAATTGCAAAACCGAAATTGCAGGGGAAAGTGTTGCCATTCGCAAAATGACTTATGCGTTACGCACAGATACGTTTGGCCTTTACAATATAGATTTTTAAAAAAGTTTGTTTACTTTAAGTTAATCAATTATCTTATTCTGAAATTTTACATTGTAATTTTAAATTCTTTGTTAAAGCACTATAATTGCAACAATTTATTTTTTATTACTGTTATTGTTATTATTTTCATATTCAAAATTTAAACTTATATGGATTTAAGATCGAGATTTAAAACGGGTAGTGCAGTACATCCCACCGAAATATAGCCGCCGTGATTTTTATCGTACCTGGACACAAAACAAACCCATTAGAACGAAAAAAATATAAGGTGGTCTGGTGTAATAACGCCAAGTGCTAATATTTTGCATAATCATGAAATAATCTGGTAAATGACACCCATGTGTTCTGCGCAGAAGGGTTTTGAGTCATATAAATCGCAAAAAATAGCTTCAAGTTAATTTGTTTCAATTTTAGGTCTTATTGTTTTTACAAGCAACTAAAATTAACGCTTGATCTAAAATTTGCGAGATACGTTTTGTGATGTGAAGACTATTTTTTTTTATCCGGAAATACTTTGTTAATTAGGTAAATTTGTGGTACATTTCATGGACTTTCAAAATATTGTTGAAGATTTTGGATATCTTCTCGAGATAATTTGTAATTTAAAATGTACAGCGCAATAACTATAACGGGGTAATAACGCCAATCCTTGGCATTAATACCCCGGTTGATTCCTTACAGTGGCCGAGCTACATCCTAAATACTGATTCAAATAAACACAGTTAAAACTGCGCAATGTTTCTAATAATTCTATTTAAGCGGTCCTTTTTAATCAAAAAGAAGCTCACGGTCTGATATTCTTTTGCCTCATCCTCCCCCCCCCCCCCCCCCACACACACACACCACACCTTTATTTTTCTTACACTTTCACAAAAAGTTGAACATTTTCAATAGCTTAGAATGCAATTTGTCAATTTCTAAGTTTGTAGAGTTTGTATTTTTAGAATTGGGCAATCTACATGCAATTATTCCATCTTATTTCATAGTTTTGTTTGCATGGCGTTATTACCCATATAGGTGGGTAATAACGCCAAATAGCATTGGTCAAGAAATCACGCCATTACATTTTATGAATACATATCTGTTAAATTATTTTTTTTTTTTATAGATAGTCAATGAGTTGCTGTATCAGATCATATATTTGTTTGAAAAATATCAATTAAAACTGAGCCGTGAAAATTGGTAGAACCTTAACGTGGCGTTATTACCCCAGGGTACCTTATTAAAACTGTCTATATAGAAATGCATATTTACAAGGAGTAACTCACTTCCTGCCTCACTTGGTCAGAGAAAAAATTAATGTGTGAAAAAAAAAGGAGGGAATGAAAATATCTCGCCAAAATAAAGCCACCACTGTTAATAGCCACAATATATCCGTCATGCTTATATATCACATGCAATATACGGCATGGCATAACATTTACCAACCCCTGGAAGTCAGTAGCACCAATATTATCCCAGGCCTCAACGATGGCAGTATGTAGTTCTGTCACAGACGCGAACTGTCTGCATTGGCATTTAAAACACTACTGATGATACCCCGCACATTTTCTTGGGGATTGAGCTGAAGGTACAGGACACGCCATTCAATGATGTGTCTCCAATTATTCAAAAACCATTCTTAGGAGGATTCTGCAAAGGTTATGGAGCGTTTTCCTGCTGTAAAATCCAACTTAAGCCACCAAATCTCTGTCCAATTGGCAATAAGTGGGGTTTTAGCAATTCTTGGTACATCTAAATGCGGTCTGCGGGAAAAGCCAGGTTAAGTTTACCATCATAGCCGAAGCATCCCAAGATTTTTAAGAAGCCTCTACTGTGCTGTATTTTGAAGAAAATTTCATCCCCTTTCTTCATGCCATACTAATAGAAAACAAGGCTGTCCGTCTGAGCCATCCAAACTATTTTTTTTTTTTTTTTTTTTTTTTTTTTTTTTTTATCATCTAAGAGTATAACAAAATATCACTGGTCCTTCCAGATTTGAAGATATTCGGCCTCATCATCGACTCTGCTTTACTTATGAATTGCTCTCAACATTACTGGTAGGTGGAAGCTTATTAATGGTATTTGGAGACTTCGACTATGATGAAACAATTGACCTGTTTTTTCACTCAGAACGCATGTAAGCTGCCGATTACCAAGAAAGCGGATAGCACAGTGCTACAAAAAATGCTAGAAACTCATTTATTGTCATTTGCAGAGAGAATTGGCGGCTTATTTTGGAATTTTCTGCAGAAACAACGTCCCCATAACCATTGTAAAATTTTCCTAGGAAGGGGTTTTTGCATAATTGGATGAATGTTATGAAATGGCCTACTCTGTACCTTCATTTCAACCCCCAAGAAAATGTGTCACTTTATATGCTAAGCAAATAGTTACAATAGAAGATAAATTCCAGTCTTTTTTAAATTGATCAAAATAAGATTTTAGTAAATGACCACTTTAGACTTTAAGCTTGAAAATTTTGACATGCAGAAAAATGGATGGTCACGTTTTACATGTTCAAATAACATCGATAATGACAGGCTAACAGGTCACTTTACACAGGTGGATACATTAGACAAGTGGCCACATTGTCGGATAATTCTCATATTATTTTATATGAGCACAAGTAAAATTTTCCAGGTGGCCACTTTACCAAGGTAGTCACTTTAGCAGTTTCTACTGTATATACAGTCGAGTCTCTACATAACGAAATCCATCGTTCCAGTAAAAAATTCGTTATATAGAGATATTCGATGTATAGAGAGTGATGTTAAAAATCGTATTTAATGTGTAAATTTTTAACAAATATTATTTTTTATCTTTTGAATTAAGAATTTGAAATGTTTAAAAGTAAATATTAACCCAACATTTTATTTCTTAATTATTTAAGCAGTTTCAAAAAAGAGTACAGACATTTATTTGAAAGCTTAATGATAAATCAAATAAGGAAGACTTGCATTAATTTCAGACGAAGAAATCTGTAATTTTTTGTTGTTTTGATTTTAAAATTGTTACGCTCTCAAAAAAAGAAAAAAAAATGCTCAAATTTTAGCAAGGAATGAAAAATATTGTAGTTAATATTTTCCTCCATTTGAAGGCCTCTCTTATGTGCTTCTCATTGGTTCTTCTCTTATATGTGTAACAATCTAGTTGAGTCTGTTTTGAGAAGGATGTTGAAAGGTGTGAGGGAGATCGGATGAAATCGTTGGATTTAAAGAACAAGGAGAGAAGTAATATGTAAAAAAAAATCTCAGCACTGAACGATAAATCCAAAATAAGTGATAGAAAATTGATTAAATATTATTTCGAAGCTTTTTTAAAACTGAATAAATTAAGACCAATTTATGAAAAAATTCGTTATATGGAGATAGATATTTCGCTATATAGAGACAGTTTTTAATGTAATCATGCGAAAAGGGGACCGTTCTTACTAAAAATTCGTTATATAGAGAAATTCGATGTATGGAGTTTCGTTATAGAGAGACTCGACTGTATATATTTCATGTCATATATAAACACGCGGATATATTGGTTATTATTAACAGTAGCAGTTTTATTTTGGAGGAACACTTTTCCCCCTCTTTTTTTATACATTCATTTTTTTTCCTGCCCAGGTGGGGCAGGGAGTGGGTTACTCCTTGTAAATATGTATTTGCATATAAGCTTTCGTATTATATTTGTTTCGTTTTCATTGATTTGTTTCCTGTCAAATTACGATAGAAATTCACGGTGTCTTTATTTCGTTGGGACCACTGTATAATTACTTATTTTTATTAAGTTAAATACAGTTTATTACCCATTGTTTATTATTTATTGTTTTATTGTTTTATTAAATTAATAAAATGGCTGAAACAAATATTGTAGCATTTGTAGCATTTTCACATAAAGATTTTTAAAAAGTTTCATGATTGTGTTCACAAAACATAGAATTCTGATCAGAAAACAGCTTTTAGAAATAAAAAGCCGGTCGACATCTAATTATTTATCGTACAAATTATTGGCACTCAAAATGCCGAATTGAACACCAACCAAGCTTTTCTATTAGAATCAAAACGCGAATAAATAAAAAAAAGGGGGGGGGGGAGAAAGAACAACTCCATTGTCGTGTTTAAGGCCGCAACTGTCGCTTCCCAGAGTCCCGAAAATCGGCTGTCAGGATCCTTCTAAATCGATTAGGCAGGCATCAAATTAAATGCGTCCATTCCCACAAAATCAATCGGGTTCACTTCATTTAGTATTGATGAGGTGTGCCTTGGACAATAGGGCAACTCGATCCGTCAAACGAGCACCCTATTGTAACCCCCTCCTCCCCCACATCGCACACTGTTTGTTCACAAGAGTGTTTGGGGGGGGGGGGGCGGAGGAGGGTATACCACTCCTTTTTTTTCCCGACAAACTATCTGAATTGAATGAAAATCATCGAGATGTCGTCGGCGGTCATGACAGTTCAAGACGATTTTGACCTCCAGTAGGTCTAAAAAATTGTTAGAGCTTTTTCGATTATTAGTTCATGTTCGTATTTATTGTTATATGTAAGTCATTAAGCCATGAAATATTGATAAAATCGATTAATTGGATTGTAGCCGACTACGAAGAGATCAAAAGAATTATGCACTCATATCTGCATATATGTGTAATAATTGTTGGCAAATCTTGCATAGTTCATTTCCTCTTGAGTTTTTCTAACCAGTTTTCATAAATGACATATCGTTTTCTACATCTGAGCAATATAAAAAAAGATGTGAGATGTAATTCTTGAGATTTTAACAGATTGACAGTGTGGTGTTGAAATTCGGCATAGTCACTCTAGCACTTAAAGTATTCTTAAACAAATTATTTACATTGAGCTTCGTGAAGATCCATATAGATAAAAGTGGGATTTACTTTTAATGTTTCATAATGTAAACATTGCGGCGTGTTAGTTTTTTATTTCTTAGTGTTTCCCTGATGATGAACAAGTATCATTGTTCGAAACTGTTGGAAAATACTTATACTTTGTATTGTATATGTTATTTTAATTAAATTTCTTTAACATCTATTATACATTGGTGAGCCGAATTTATTGTGTATGTATTTTAATTTATATTAAACTATTTCATGTATTAAAAAAAAATTATACATCACTGAGTCTTAATATAAGTTATCTCTCGCATAATACGAGCATAGCATTTACCAGGGACACGCGAAATATTTCAAATAGTATATTCTATCCAAAGTACTATATATTATCGATGATGGCTGATGGATGGATGAAAAGCCTTTTTAATTATGATATGCGCTTTTAAATTTCACTAAATCTATGCATATTATAAGGTGTGTATAAATACTATAGCTGATATACAGGGTTACAGAAAAGAGTTCGTAAAGTTTACTGAATATGAACGTTAAGTTATGCATTTTTACGCTGCATTGCATTCACTTTACTAAAACATTTTTCGTAGAATATAGATAAAATGATATGCAGGGTCACACGACGAACTGAATACATGGTCGCCTACGAATGATAATTTCTAGAAATGTTATTTAAATATTTTTAAGAGTGTTTTAGTTTGAACTAAAATTTAGCAAAATACAGCGTGTAATAAGCGTACTAGGAAAACCACAGGGCTGAACAAAAGTATTCAAATATGTTACCATCTATTAGTATATATTTCTGAAAGAAACTTTCAATTTGTTATGCTTTTTTTGCTAAACTAAATTTCTTCGCTATGTAGTACATATATCAACCGACAGATCAAATACAGGGCTGTTCAAAAGTATTGGAATACATATTTTTCTATAGACAGTAACACCTTGTTTCCCTAAATAACGAAACTTTCTTAAAGATTTCAGGAAATGTTGGAAAGTGTTTCATAATCTGTTAAAGATTTCAGGAAGAGTCGGAAAGTGTTTTATAATCTATGCTTAACGCATGATTTTTCTTACTTGTTTAAATCCTAATAAGTTCGTATTAGCATCCAAAATACATAAAAACATATCATTTATTCGGTGTAAAAATACATTTTTATAAATACAAGCGAATGCCTCATTTAAATAATACTAATTCAAAATCCATCGCATGTGCTTTTTCCTCCATAATTACCAAAACAAGTGCGATAAGAAATGATTTTAAACATCGTGCTGCCGGAAACCGATAAACGATTTTTCTGCAAAAAAAAACAAATAAGTCATACAAGAATCGCATCCACAGGTGTTATAACTGTTATCGGACTTAGACATTGTTGCTGGATTTTTAACCACTTTTTACAGTTTAAGCGCACGTTAAAAAAATAATAAATAAACAAAAATAAAAATACGTATTTATGTACACATTAGATACATATTTCTTGCCGTTTTTCTCAACTTTGTTTGCACTGGAAATGCGTAAAGGTGGCGATTTTGTAACACAAAATAATGCATCAAAACATGTTATTAGCGATGGATTTTATTTGCGAACTTGCGTGATCCTGCTGCGATGCAATTAACTTCCGCTGGTTGTTTAACGGTAACTTTCGTTGTTACATCGTCGTTAAGTAGAGCCGCTTTTCAAAACATACTTCATCCTCTCTCTCTCCCCCCCCCCCTTTGCAGTGGCGTAATCGATTGTTAGGGAATCGAGGGATCACGTTGCATAATGGATACCAACACCAATAATGAGGTGCACTCGATTTACCACTTACGTGGACCAGAGCAATAAATATTAAATAACGCGCGAGAAAAATGAAAGGATAGAGGGTGTGAAGCATTTCCTGTATTGTGCACGCAGATATACGAGATAGACAAAGGCCATTACTATCGCATGGGCAAATCGGGACTTTGCTCATAGGCCCCGGACCTTAAGGGGCCCCGATATCCATAAATAAAATTATAAAATATTTGCTTTCTTTTTCCTATTCCAACTCTTCTGCATGTTGAAGTTATTAAATTTATCTTAAAATAATGTAACAAATTGCTAAAATTATATAAAAAATGTTTTGTTCTGTAGTAAGGATAAAAAAGAAAAAAGAAAAATATATTTTTTTAATTAATGTATTTAATTTAGAATTGACGGAGCTAAGAGTTTTCTTCTATTTATATCCAAGGTGCGAAAATATGTTTATGCATTACACATACAAATATCAGTGACCATCAACTCTATTTGAATAACGTTGCAATGATTCGAAAGGAGCCCCTTAATTCATCTTTTCTAGGGAATCTTATTAGGCCCTAATTAGTCATAATCAGGGCCTGGATAGGACAGAAACACAAGTCATGCATCGGGTCGGGATACCCAAATTTATTCGAAATCGACTCGACTCAACTGTCGGATTGATGCTATTTTTTTTCTTTTGTTTTTCGCATGCGTATAGAATTCGGGACGGATTAATTCTAATTGTTTCGAGTTGGGTCGGGTTCGGATTGACGAATTTTTTTTATAGAAAGCCCTAAATATGTTTCAGATAAAAAAGTTTATATATTTCATTAAATATATACTTATTTTTATACAACAAACAAGATATATATTTCATCGAACCTCGTATGAGCCTCAAGGAGAATCAAAATTTTGTTCATGTTAACAATAATACATGTTATCAATATCAAATTTTTGTATTCCATTTTTATAGGGGATTGTAAAAACAATTCGATTTCAAAGTAATTGACATTAAGCGAGTTCATGTTAGGTTTGACTATACAGATATAATTGTAGACTATTTTCATATCTGTTTTAAATTATCGGTTAATTTCCCTTCACGTTGGATTTGGTTTTGAACATTTCGGATTGAAGCGTGTCGGGTTCAGGAGGAAAAAACAGACGATTTTACGGAAATACTTCTAATAATCTAGACGCCAATAGAAGTTACTGTTTCTAACGGAAAAATTCCCGTAAATTTCAGGAAAATACGCAAAATTTTCTGGAATTTATGAAATTTTTTCCGTTAAAAAACAGTAAATTGTATTGGTGTCCAAATTACAATAGTACTTCCGTAAAATCGTCCTTTTTTTCAGTGAAAACTTAATAAAAGTTAGCTCAATCTTAAAACCTGTACTATTTTTTTAAGTGCAAATTAGAGGTCTGCACGGGCCGGAATTTCCAGACCCGGGCCTGGCCCGGCCCGTAGGAAAGTTATTTCGGCCCGGCCCGTTGTAAAACTCAAAAGTTCGGCCTGGGCCCGGACCGGGCCGTATAAATTTTTATATTTTAGGCCCGGCCCGTACAAAAATCAGCGAAAACAGGCCCGGCCCGTTTTGGACCGTTACAATTTCTACGAATTCTAAAAAATTCAGATTTTTATCATATAACTAAGATTCCTTTAAAGAATACTGCATACATATCTAAGGAATGATTTTACAGTATATTTTACAGCAAATACACATTAACAACATTAATGATTACTTAGATTCTTACACTTTCAACATTCGAATAAAGATTCATTAAAAAATTAATATGGCTTAGAATAAAAGAAAAAGGAAAGAAAGCTAAAATCATCGTTACTTTTGAAGATGTTTGATAAAAGAAGATTTATAAAAATATTTCTGTAGCATTTTATTAAAGGTTTTAAATCCAAATTCATTTTGAAATTCAAAGAAGCTCCTTTCTGATACATTTCTCAATTCTTTTTTTTTTCTCAGAAACGCATAAGATTAGCAGATATCTTTATTCAGAAACTATATAATCGAATGGCATTATCCATTTTTTGATACAAGGAATTTAAGAATACTGCAAACAAATAAAATACTGTCATTATTAGCGTTTTGAATAGAATTTCCGAAAGCAATAGCAAGGGAAGGGAGAAAAACCTACAATCATTTGAGAAACTATTATATCTCAACAAGGTTATACAAGTATTTTATTTACCAAAAATGAAAAAACGCTATTCGAGTCCAAATCCCTTCAATAGTTAGGCTTATCACTTTAATACTTTTACAATTTAAAATTAATCAGAAAATGTGTCAAACTTTCGCATTATTGAGAAATTAATTTAAAAATCATCAAGAAGTATATATCCGAAGACTAAGTGAACATAAGTTCTTTATCGCTGTTAATAATTTTACAAATCATGTTTTCTGCCAATAATTAAGTCTAGTACCGGTCCGGCCAGTCTATATGTAGAAAAATAATGCAAGCGTGATCTCGGACCGGCATGAGTCAGCTAAAAAAATATTAAAACGGGTTACACATAATGTAATTCTCCGATGCCGATACACTGTGCATTTTTATATTGATGCTGTCAAACTAGTATAGCCACATTTACACTTATTCTCGTTAAAACCATTTTAGTTGAAAGTAGCTCATTTTTTTATCGTTTCTGCTTAAATCTTCAGAACGGGCCGGCAGACCCGAAAATTTTTTTATCGGCCCGGCCCGTCTGGCCCGTTCAATTTTTTTGCCGGCCCGGCCCGTTGAAAAAACTATTCCAAATCTGCCGGCCCTGCCCGGCCCGTGAGAAAATTCGAAACGATTCCGCCGGGCCGGGTACGGGCCACGGGCCAGGCCCGGGCCCGTGCAGACCTCTAGTGCAAATACACAGAAAATAAGTTCTTCGAATACTTTAAGCACTTGGCATATGGCTACTCAAAGCAGGCCGAACTCATTTGTGTTCACATGCAGAAAAGTTGTATAAATCATGCATTTTTAAAGTTTCATAACTCGGTCAATATTAGTGTCATAGGAACGGGACTTTCTTCGTCTTTCTTGTCAGTGTAATATGAAAAATTAAGTAACCCCTTAACTGGTTAATTCTTTTACGTTCAATAAACTAAAAATAGCGGACTCACACCACTATTATTTAAATAAAATATTCGTAAAATTTAGACTAAACATTTCCGCCTTTCAGTAGTATGAAAATTTTCTTTAAAATAATAGTGGTATCAAAAATCATTAAATGATGAAATAAGCAAATTCGTCTTTTCCCGAACGCCGTTCGGGCAAACCAGTTGAGGGGTTAAATTTAACTTGTGAATCGTACAAATATTTAAATTTCGTATTTTTTAAACAAGTATTTTTATTGACACAAATCTTTTTTTAAAAACTTCTTTACCTCATTTTAAACATTTTTGTATTTGGAACTATAATGATATGACTATAACGGTTAAGGAATTAGCCAATGGATACTGTTAAGAGTGGACACCCTGTATAAATTGCACGATTTAGCGTTGGAATGTTTACCTACACTTTCCCATTTGAATTTTGTATTATTTAATATCATCTCATCTTATAAATACTGACAAGGAGCATAAAGTTTTACCTAAATTTTGCAATATATTTTCTAGCCTTATTTAAACATAGAAAAACAACAAAAATTCAGTGATTACGAATTCTGCAAATTTGAATATTAAATAAATTTTTTCTCATTTTAAATAGCGGTAGCATAGTATATGAATAATAAGGAATCTAACGCAACTTAATACAATATATAACACTTTAACCCGTTTAAAACAAGCACTCCAAAAGTTACGCATGATTTTTATTTTATTTATTTATTTATTTTATTTTATTTTATTTTATTTTATTTTATTTTATTTTATTTTATTTTATTTTATTTTATTATTTAGTTAGTTAGTTTAGTTTACTTATTTATTTATTTATTTTATCCCAAAATGTTTTAGTCGTAGTTTTGCTTTGTTTAATCATACAATTATTGAACTAAATAAAGCAAAAAATACTGTGCGAAATTACTGTTATTATAAATTAAATTGTCATTAAATAAGAAATTAATCTTAAATAGTAAATTAGAATAAAAGATTTAAACAATTGTGTTTTAAAGTTTTCAATTTATGTAACTCTCTATCACTGTAAGCAGCGATTACTGCATTTCAGATCCTTGCTGACCTGTAAAACCCTCTTTTCGGCACTAACACAGTCGGTTCAGGACAAACAACTTATGTGCGAGCGGAGCACTCACTGTGAAAAATTACTGTAAAAACACAGAAAATAAAGGACTGTTTGTAAATTTACAGTATTTCTCAGTTAAATGCCTTCTACTGAGTTTTTCGGTTTATCATTTTACAAACGTTTCCCTTAAGGGTGTATTCGAAAAAACGCTTTTCCATCTTCAACAGCTCGAAATTTTCCGATACAATTTCAGACACATTTTTAAACGTAAAAACATGAAATTTGCTGAGAGGATTCTTGAAGGGACGTATGAGGTGCCGAGTGATGTTTTTTTACGCTCAATTCGTTAGAATTTGAGTTATAAGCAATTATCTTCTCAGTAGGACCCCTTTTTTCGTCCTCAAATCTCCCGTTTGGGAAAAATCGGTTCGAAATGCCGTTTTTGATTGCTTTTTTTGCAATGTTTTGTGCACTTATCAAAGAACTGACCTTTACGGCACCTTGTGCACTTTCCAAGTAAGAGATTTTGAAAGTTTGGTGTATTTGAGAGCAATAATGAGTTCAAAAATAAATCGGAAAATAGGCAGTTTGAATCGAAATACACCCTTAACTTGCACCTAACTTCCTGTAGGAAACTCCATGCCTCTATAGAAAGAAATTTTTTTATCTTCATTTAAAAGTTGTAATTCAAAATACACACTTATGAAATTCTTTTGCAATTTTATTAGACATATTAATGAAGAAAATTTAGTTTTATTTATTTATTAATTTATTTTTTAAAACCTTTAATAATTTAGGAGAGGAAAAATCATCATAAATCAAAGTAAGGGTTTTTATCGACAATCATTTCAAGTTACTTCCTTCACATAACAGAAGCTTGGTAATAAATAGTAAATGTAAATTATGTAGAATTATTTAGAAGCTGTTATTATTATTACAATGCTATAGTTATTATTATTTTTTCATAAGTTAATGCGCTGTAAAAATATATAAAATATTCTAAAAACATACTACACAAAATGAATGAAATAAGGAAAACGTAAAAAATCACTTTTAAATAATAAATTACTTTTTTTCAGTTCAATTTTCTTTTATTTCTTTCTAAATTAATCCTTTAAAAAGTATTACTGCATTAATAAATAAATGATGGGCGACAATTTCAAAAAGTTCTCTAAAATATTATCGTTGTAAAAAATAAACAACTTTCAAACTTTTGCATTAAAAAAAAATCCTTTGCATTTTTTACTGTGTAACTTGGACTAGTTAAAAAATTAAAATTGATTTTAAAAAAATAATAGGTATTATGTATCGTTCTAAAATAAGGTAAAATAAATCGTTTACGAATTTTCTGACGAATATACTTGAAGCGAAATCTTTGAAAAGCACAATAGATTTGTGCCCAATGAATCATAAAAGACAGATATTGAGCTCAAAATCAACAGCTCTTATAGCTTAGTCCTTAAGGGGACGATGACCTTTATTTGAGAAAAATCATCTATAGCAAAATCGTCGCAAAAAAGGTCTATTTATGTCGTATAATAGTGTCAAAACAGTTTTATCTTATTAAAATATCATTTATGAAGGTTTTACGAAGTAAATAATAAAAGTAAGTGTATTTATATACTTTAAATCTGTTTTTTCTCAAAACTAATTTTTTAGCGTTTTTAGATATTTGAAATGCTTCTTGCGACGTAATTTTTGATCAATGTTTATGAAATTGATAAGGAAGTATCCTGGAATTGTTGAGAAAGAAATCATGTAAGCTTTATAAAATTCGTCTTCATTAAGATAGTCAAATTTGATTCTTTTACTTATTAAAAAGCAAAATTTTGATGAAAATCGAAATGGAATTTAGAAAAAATCTGTTTTATTCAAGAGATTAAAAAAATTCTTACACCAATTTGTTTATAACAGAGTTTTAAGTGATATAAATGCAAACGCAAGAAAATATCTCAAAAATTAAAACACGAGGAGCATTTTAAAATTTCATTTAAAAAATTAAAATAAAAAAAATAAAAAATTTTAATAAGATTGAAAAATTTTTTGAAGGTGTTCCATATGCTTTTTTGTGAAATGCATGTATGCACAAAATTTCATATTGCTCTGATAAAAAAAAAAAAAAAAAAAAAAATATATATATATATATATATATATATATAACAATGACGTTCCCGTCCCCTTAAGGTGTTCATCCAGTGTCTAGAGATCTCGAGTTCAAACCTCAGGACGGCTAGAAACAAATTGTGTAAAAATGAAATTAAATGGTATACGGCAGTTCAAAATTCTGGTTACTTTGGAACTCACTAAAGAGTGACAGATTTACTAATTTTGAAAACTAAATTATCATTAAAAATAATTTTGCAGAGTCTTGTGTATTTTTAATGATGCTTTTTTACAAAGCCTATAGTAATTTTACCGAATAACTTCTCTGTTATTCGACAGAACGTCTGTTTATTTAATCTATAATTTTACATAACACTTAACCCTTTATCTACCGACTGTACTTATAAGTACCATAAAAATTACTTATTATAAAATTCTTTTAATACGTCAATTAGTTCTAATACTGTTTAGAATGAGTTACAGATATGTTATTTTATCTTGTTCCAAAAAGCATTATTGGTTCCGCAAAACAAAAATATTTTTAAAAGGATGATTTCTTTTACCTTTGCATCTTTACAGCTTTCTTGGCGCTGAGGGAGGGGAATGGGGATTTTTCAGTGCGGAAATATATTTATATTTATGTTCTAGGAACATCCTATTTGTACATTTTATAATTCTACAAAATGCTAAGAAAACAATTTAAAATAAAAGATTTGAGTGGAGTTATAAATATTGCACAAAATACGTGTAAATTCAAATTTAATTAATCCTTCTAAAAACCTTCAAAAATTTATTAAATGATTCTGTAAATCTTTTAATTTAGTTTAAACAATTTACGTAATATGCTTTAGAATGTAAAACTTTCATGAATTCATAATGCGGTAGATAAAGGATTAAGATGATGGATTACCCGTTAGATACTCTGTAATTTCACAGAAATATTTTTAACATTGTGAAATAATGAAGGAAATTAAACCATCCCGTGATCTCATTTTCTTTTGAAAATTTAAACCATTTTTAAAACACACACACACACATATATATGTAGATTTTAGAGTACGGAGGAGGGCGATGTTGTCTGGATAATACGCAATGGTTATTTATTTTAAAAAAAACTGAGAAGGGGAGAGGCATTTGCTAAATTGCAAAACATTTTATACAGGTTATTCATTTAACATCGATGTATGGATAATTGTATAGTTACATCAATTGATTTCTTAATATTATTTATATAATTTAATTAATTTCCATGAATAACTTGTATCTAACTTTTAACAAATTGGATTCCTAAAATATTATTTTTAAGTGTATTAAATACATATATTAATTATCTATTTTTATTTCTTATTTCACCTTAAGATATTGAATTTAGGTTAACATAGTCAAATTAAATGATTTTGTTTACATATTATTATGTGGTATATTTTTTTCCTGTTATCACATTGCAAATGCGATTTTAATTTTTTTTAATTTTTTATTTTTTTTCTCTTTTTAGCTCACAGGCTATCATAGCCTGAGAGCTTATGTGCCCGTCCGTTCTGTATGTACGTTCGTATGTTCGTGCGTAACGCCATAACTCATGATAAAAATATCGGATCCGCTTGAAATTTTGTATATAAGTATATCCTCATAAGGCGCTTCCCTGATTAGTTTTTGGAGTTCATTCGATATGTATAAGAGGGGGAACTGGGGGCTCATGCCCCTCCCCTTAATTGATATAAACGGGATTTTCATGCAGAATTAACAGTTTTCGTTCAAAATTTAAATATAGGATCATTCTGATGAGGCGATACCGTGGCTTTTATTAGGTATTCATTGAATAAGTATAAACAGGGGGAAGGGGGGCTCATGCCCCTCCCCTTAATTGATATAAACGGGATTTTCCTGCAGAATTAACAGTTTTCGTTCAAAATTTAGATATAGGATCATTCTGATGAGGTGATTCCGTGACTGTTATTAGGTGTTCATTGAATAAGTATAAACAGGGGGAACGGGGGTTCTAATGCCCCTCCCCTTAATTTTTATAAATGGGTTTTTCAAGCAGAATTGTCAGATTTTGTTCAAATTTCTGAATAGTTTTGGAAGTTTAATGGTTAAGTATAAAAGAGGGGAATAACTCCTCTTAAATTATATAACTGCTACATGGGTTTTTATTAAGAATTATCCGATTTGCTCTGAATTTTGGATGTAGATTTTTTATATGATAAAGCATGTCCTTGATAGTTTAGGAGGGTCAATGATTAAGTATAAAAAAGGGGAAAGGGGAGAGCTGTTTCCCTTTCTTAATTTTTTTTTTTCCGAACGGAATTAACCCTTAAAAATATAAGGCTATAATGTACAATTAGTATGCGTAGCCTGTGAGCTCAATGCCATCAGTTTAACTGGGCAATATTTTTTTTTATTATTTTTCAATCCAATTTAGTAATTATGTTGTGTTCCTTTTTTATTGTTTTTTCTTCATTTGATTTTGGTTTTATACGTGTTGGTAGCCCCAAATTTGTATTATTTTGCTTTTTCATGGAAAATACGAAAATAAAACCACACACTTCATTTGTAATTTCAAAGTATTTGGGGGCTGAGGATTCTGTCTTGCTTCTGCAAATTCCATTTGTAATCAATTATTTTATTTACTTTTTTTTCTCCCTTGTATAAAGGTAATTTTTTATTAAATTCAATGGATCATATAACCGTAGAATTAACGGTTATATATATATATATATATACGTGTGTGTGTGTGTGTGTATAATTTGAAATTGTATTCTGTATTTTTTTAAAATAATAATCAATAAAAGTAATAAACTATCAAGGCTTTTTTTTTAAGTTTTATTCATGAAACTTTTTGTTAAAAATTAAGATTAAAAAATCGTTTCATAGACGATATATTACAAATTTAAATGTTTTATTTTACCTGAAAATTTGATATAAAAATTATTTTATTATTATTCATATTAATTAAATGTACAATCGGAAAACAAATAGATATATATAGAAAAAATACTCTATAAATTTAAATCTCCAAATTGTCCCTGGTAAAAATGAAAACAACAACAACAAAAAAACATTTGACTAGAACTTATTTCAATTTCTGTTTTAAAAAATGTACGTTAAGAAATTCTCTTTACAGTATTTAAATTATAAAAAATTTAGAAATTTTCAATGCGAATATTCAATTTTCAGATTATATTGAGATTTTTCGATAATTTTTAAGCTAAGAAACCAAATGGGAAATCATCCTTCAAATGAAAAATCATTTCACATTTATAAATCACTAAATTAATGTATTCTAAATTAATATTAGGGAAAAATATGTCGATCAATCGGGTAAATATCAAAAATTAAAAGAAAAAAAAAGTATAGGGATAATGGAAAATTTTTGACTTCCGATCTTCGATGGATTTATATGTTTTAGAAGGTGGTTTTTAGAAAATATCTGTCTGTCATTCTGTCACTGTGTGAGTCTGTATATGACAAAAATTTTGTGGGCTCTCTATCTCAAGAACTAATGAACGGATTTCATAAAACTTTAGATTGTGAAAACTTGATATAAACTTGAGTTGATTAGTTTTTGATGTATTCACTTAACAGGTGGCGCTGCTATGCTGTATTATTCCTAATTTCCACAATAGCTTTATCTCAAGAATTAATCCACGGATTTTCATAAAAATTTAGGTTCAGTTAGTCTTTGATATAATTTGATGTGACTACTTTTTTGCTGCAAATCGTTTAACAGGTGGCTCTGCTGTGCAGCATTACTCATGATTATCGCAATAGCTTTATCCCAAGAGCTAATTCATGAATTTTCATCAATTTTATATTCCGTTAATCCTGATATAGATTAGTTTTTAATGTAAATCGCACTACAGGTGGCACTGATATGCAACATTTTTCATGATTTTGCGATAGTTGTATTTCAAGAACTAATGCAAGAATTTTCATTAAACTTCAAATTTACTTAGTACCAGATAAAAATTTATCTTGATCAGTTTTTAGTGCACAGTTTTCTACAAGTGACGCTTTTGTGCAGAATTTTTTAAGATTTTGCATTATCTCAAAAACTAATGTACAGATTTTCATCAAATTTCAGATTCAGTTAGAAGTTCACACAAGTTGTTGCTGACTAAATTTTAATGTAATCCACCTAACCTATGGCAGTGCTAAATTGCATTTCACAGGAATTACTAACATGGATGAATTAGAAGAAAATCTTGGGATTGCCACATCTGACCAGTTCCGTTTTGTTTTAACTGTCCCTAAATATACCATAGAATAAAGTATTCAAAAAAAAAAAAAAAACTTTTCAAACTATATATTTCACACATTTACTTGCTTAAAAGACGTTGATTTCAATAAAAACATTAAAAATATATTAAAAACAAAATGTTTCATTTCATTCATTTAATCATTCCCGGAATATACAAAAATATGCAAAGACTTACTATTGCATTTGTCTTTTTGTATATTTTGAGGATGATTCAATGAATGAATCGAAAAATGTTATTTTGAATACACATTTTTAATGATTTTTACAAAAAAATATTATCATTTAAATTATTAAATATAAAAAAAATATTTTCACCATTTAAATTATTAAATATAAAAATATTAAATGTTAAAATATACTGTCTTATGTCTTCAATATTAAGTAAAATTTTAGGTTTAGTAAATGATATAATACCACATAAACGCTTTCATCATTAAAATAAAACGATTTTTGAGAAAATGTATCATAGCATGTTTTTTCCACAAAACTCTTCGATTGTTCTATGATATACACTCTGAATTTTACATAAATGTTGAAAAGGTCACATTTATAACTGTATTGAACCTTACAGCCCTTTATCCAGCTGAATATTTTTCTTAAATATTTTCCATATTAAAAAAAAAAAAAAAAAAAAAAAATGTTAGTTTTTACACATTTTGAAAATGTAAATGTGATACAGAGGCTAGCTTCATGTAAAAACTTTTTGAATGATTTTTTTTTCCTGTATTTTTTTTTTTTTCATTATTTTAAAATTTAAGTAACTTTCGTGTAATTTTTTTGTGTGTGAAAATTTTGTAATTGGGTTTTTTATACAATGTATAAGTATTTTTTTTATTTTTTAATTCAAGTAGACCCTTGGTAACCCATTGTATTGCATTTAAATTGCAAGTTTGTGTATACAGTCGAACCCCATTATAGCAAACTCTTAATTTCATAGGAAAATGTATGACGGCTAGTGAGAAATGGTGCAAATTAACAATTAATTTTTTTTTTAATTAAAGGGTAGAAACAACTGCATTCTTTCACTTCTATGGTTGCCATTCTTCATGTGTGATCACAAATTTTATTTACAGCAACATATACTTATGGAAGGAAGGAGTTTCATGGACTGGCAAGCAGCATTGATATTGTGGTTTTTAAACCAACAAGCAAGAATGTGTTTTGACACATTTGATCGTGTCTCAACAAATATATTAACATTAACAGATTTCCTTTTTCCGTATTCTTTTTCTGTTTTTTGTCTCATTTCTTGTATAAAAATATTTGTTATGTAAAACTATTCACATTTCTTTTAGTTACTAGAATTACTTAAAACAAAAATTACTGAAACCACACAAAATGTTTGGCCTTGGGGACATTTAAAAATAATTAATTGTTAAGCTTAGGAAAAGATTTTATTTCCCGTTACTATTATTTAAAAATAATATAATAATAATAACATAAATGACATTCTGCGATAATATTTACTTATGACAATAAAACAATAGTTTAGCAGTATTGTTTTCATACGTTGCCCATGTCATATCTCAGCTTGTAGTCAAATCTCCTTCTTCAAATTTTTTGAACATAACACTTACCAATAAATATTATCAAAGGCCAGAATTTCACAATTTTATCTCGTACTCCACCAGAGATATCAAAGCCAAAAAAGTGATTTTTTAAATTTTTGAGAAATTTGGAACATTTTTCGCAAAGAGAAATTAATTCCCAATTCTGATACTTGGTGTGTGAGTACAAGTTACTTTCAACCTACTTGAAAAAAAAAAAAAAAAAAAAAAAAAAAAAAAAAAAAAAAAAGCGTCATATTGACAGTTTTCTTTGCATGAAAAACTTCTTGTAAACGGACAGATTTTGGAAGAAAAAATCTTTAAATTTATGCTAAAATTTCATCAATAAGAATTTATTTTGAGAAGTTATTCTATCACCAGACTTTTAGCCCATTTTATTCAGAACAAAATGCTTTAAACTTCATTTAAATTGGAAAAGTAAAAGATGAAAAAATTACAATTTTGTATACCTATGCAAGAAAATCGCTGCACACAATGAAACAAAGATGGATACCATGCCTAATCAAACCAAAATAATAGTTATTTTTGAACTTCAATCATGTTAGGGTTGTTGAATTAAAAATTTCAGATTTTTGAAAAGTGGCCGAGTGACCAGTGCTGGACCACTTGAAATGAATTGACCATAAAGAACTGCGGATCAAAATTAGCCGGCATACATAAATTTAAAATTAATGTAAAACATAACATAAACGGCGTTCTAACAGTATATTTTTTTAATTAAAAAAATCTGCATTTAAGCAAATCAAACGTAGTTTCTTTTCATTCAAAGAAAATAAATACATTCAAATAGAAATCTTTCAGTCTCCAAGCCTGATTATGTATAGTTTAGAAAAATAACAATACAAAACGGATATGTTACCAAAATCATATTTCAAAATTTAACTGATGCCTAAAACATGATTTATGCTATTGGTTAATTAAACCACTATTTCACTGATAGTATATGACAAATCAGATTCTAAGAAAATTCATAACAACGATTTTAAAGTTTTTTACTAATTATATACAGGATGTTCACTCTCAACGGTGGCCAATGGTTAATTCCTTAACCGTTAGTCTTAGACATATACTTCCAATTATACAAAAATGTTTCAAAAGAGGTAAAGACATATTTTAAAAGTTAATTGGGTCAATAAAAACAGTTCTTAAAAAGTAATGAAATTTAAATTTTTACACGGTCTCCCGGTCCTATAAAATATATTTAGTAAAATTTTCCTGTTACACTGACAAGTAAGACAAAGAAAGCCCCACTAAGTTAAAATTGACTGAGTAGGGGAGAGGGGGGGTGGTTAGTGTGGACAAGGGGTTAATGTAGACATTCAAAATAACAATTTAAATAATGTAGAAAAAATTACTAAAAAATTTATACAAACTGACAACAATGTACTCTATACTAAGAAAAAATTTAGTTGCAAAGGGTTAAAAAGTTTTCGAATAGTTGCAAGAAGTTTAATTTCATGCATGAAAAGTAAAAAAAGATTTATTTTTCATTTTTGCAGTACAAATAATTTAAATTTAGAATCCAATAAACAAGTTGCTATACGACACAAGTGTGACTTGTCTCCTTTACTTCTATAACCTTCATTAAGATATTAAATTGGTTAAATGAGTATAACTGAGGAATAACTTCACAATGATAGCATGGGGTTAGTGTAGACACACTACTAGGGGTTAGTGTAGACAGCTTATTGTACAGCATAATTTGTATTTTAAGTAATTAATTATTATAATGTAAAGATTTGCAGAAAGTATGTTAACTTACAAATATAATTACTATATTAAACATCAAATAAGACTATTTTCCATATAAATAAGGATATGTATTGAAATTTTCATCAAATCATTACAAAAATATATATATATATATATATATATATATATATATATATATATATATATATATATATATATATATATATATATATATATATATATATATATATATATATATATATATATGTAATGATTCGACGAGATCGATGTTCCATAACAATGTACAAGTTCCAGTGGCACACCATCTATGAGGCAGAACAGATTACTACTACCAAGAATCAACAGTGGGACGAGCTGAGCAGTCGCTCCGGCAATTTGACCAGCAGTGGATGAGTTTATTGGGCTATTTCCCCATAAGAAAGTTCAATCAAGCAGTCTTTAAATTAATTTTATTAGAACTCATAAATAAGTTAAGTTCTTTCACGCAATCACCTTGGCACTCTCATCGAATAACTTCCACTTCACCAACTCCGTGATTAAGCTACATTCCACAATATTAGAATTTTGGGGAGAAAGAAGAAACAGCATCCTAATAATTTTTGAAAGTCAATCGCATTCTCGGGAAACATGACATGGCTTCCGAGTAGTTTTTTAAGAAAAAATGCATTCTAATTCAGCGGAGCAATAAAACGCGCGTCTTGATAGTTTAAAGAAAAGGTGCATTCTACTCTCCTGAAAAGCCAAATGAAAAAATCATTTTCACGACAAAACTAGCGCCCTCCTACTCCGCGTCAATCATTTTAAAAATCCAATCAGGATGGACTCGAGCCTCTAACGGACAAAATGATCAATTCTAATTGGCCGTAATAGGCGGTCTATTGGCAAGAACTATATTTTTTCCTCGGAACACTAAGCCCTTTAGCAACGCGTAGTAACACTTGTCACGCGATGTTAAAAAATAAAAAATAAAATTAAAATCGCAGGAATATGCCAGAAAGTAAAAAGCTTACGAAATACTTCCCGCCTTTTTGAGAAGCAAGAAATAATTTATTAATAACTAAAGTAAGAAAAAGAATTTTAGCTGTTACAAGTTACGAAACTAAGATTGAAATATGTTCCACAAATTTAGAATTGAAGCTAAGAGAGAATAAAAAAAAATGGCGCAATTTTTTTTTTTTTTTTATTACAAATCCCCCCTCCCAGAAAGACGGGTGAAAAAGTAGGTCTGAGACCTGCAATTTCACAGAAAGGGAGATGATGCAGACTTAGCTCACGAAGTTGTTGATATAAGTAATAATAATTAGATACTGAATAAAAAAAAATTTTAAATTAATTTCTCTTTTTTATATAAATATAGAATTCAAATTTAAAAACACCAAGGTGATGCGTGGAATAACTTCAAATTTAAATACAATAAAATAGGCTTCAATACAAATACAAGATATAATCTTGTTTAAAGTACACATCAAAAAGTAATTTGAAAATATAAGCAATTACCCATAGTAATAACATAAAAATGAAACATAAAAATGAAAAACAATAACGTTAAATTCTTTTTTAACAATGTCAAATCTAGAAATCAATTTTTAAAAGTTTGTTTCAAAAATCCTCTTAAAGTCATATTTGGAATGGCATAGTTCATTACCTCATTTCAAGGATGTCTAATTCATTTAACTGTCCAAATTCATCAGCTAACATTATAATATTAGTTCAGTTTTTGTGTGAGTAAGTCCTTGAACATTCATAACAGTTCCATTTTGGAATCTTTGTGAAAATACTTTTATAATTGTATTTTTAATTAATAACACATTTTATAATATAGTAATAATAAAATTTAACAATGTAAATAATAAACAATATAATTAAGAAACATAATAAGGAAAAATATCAATAATAATAAATATCATAAGTGTAAGTAAATCTCATAATGGGTATAAGTAAATCTCTTAATAAGTAATAATAAATATCACAAAAGACATTCTTTAAATACTTAATCTCGTTTATCTCATCTCATATTTTTGGGATGAAATATAGAGAGAAGTGGAATAAAATAAAAAATGCAATCAACTATGAAATCATTTACTTAATCTGGTAATCCGAGTACAGGATTAAGTAGGAATATGTACAAAAAAATTAAAATATAATATGATAAATTAAAATAAAATAAAGATAAATAAAAATTTTGTTCATGTTTGAGAATGCACGTGACCTTTAAACTACTAAGATTCTTAAAAAGAAATATTAATAAATGATAAAAATAAAAAACAAGATCTATTCATGTCAAATAATTACGCAATAAATATTCTCTCGGTGTGATAAAACATTGCAAGATGCAAGTAGGAAAGAGAAAAAGAAACAAAATTATATTATAATTGACATGTACTTGGACTGGAATGCAGAAGCAAAGAAAGAGAGAAAGAAAAAAAAATATATTAAAATAAAGTGATAAAAATTTTGTTACTTGGCAAATAATTAATTTAATAATTGATAGATTAAATTCTATTACAAATAGGTTCAGTTGAAAGAAAAAAAAAATATTCTAAGTAGAGTAATTCAGTACAGAATAAGAAATTTCCACTTTGTTCGTCTACGCCGGCATAAATAAACAAATATAAAAATTTCCAGACAAGTGACACTCTCGCTGCAGTCAAGAGATATCATTGCCATTCTGTGAGAATTACAGGATATTATCTGAATTAAAATATGAAAAGAAATTTACTGTTTAAGAGAAAAAATTATAAAATGATAAACTAGAGATATAGTTTAAGCTACAGTTTTTACCTGAGTTTGTTGTTGTTGATTAGGGGGTTGTTGCTCATGACTTAATTTGAATTTATCAGGGGAATAATAAGGCCTTAATTTAGATACATGTACTATTTCTGAACTTTTGAACTGGTTTTGCCTATCAATTTCAAAATTTACTTCGGATAATTTGTTAAGAATTTTATAAGGGCCACTAAATACTTGTGACAACTTTCTAGTATTAGGGTACTGAAATTCTTCATAGATAACTAGATCTCCTATTTTAAATTTTGGTTCGATATAATCTTTATCATAATATCTTTTATTTTTTAAATGAAATTCATCAGTTCTTGTTTTAGCAATTTTAAGTGCTTCATGAACAGGGGGATAATAATTTTGTTGTAAGGGGGAGTCATAGGGTAATTGGCCAAAAAGCAAGTACGCAGGTGGAAATTTGGTAATAGAATGGGGTGTATTATTATATTCATTAATTACCTCAGTTAAAAGCTTAGTCCAGGGAATTTTAGAGGTAGTGGAGTTTACTTTACATTTTAATCTAGTTACTATTGTCTGATTTACTCTTTCACATTTCCCATTCGTTTGTGGATGATGGGCAGTGGTCAAACGTTGTTTAATATTATGATTTCGCAGGAATTTTTTGAATCTTGAAGAAGTAAAAGCAGCATTCCTGTCACTAAGTATTTTTTGAGGGGACTGTACACTTGAAATCTTACTAAAACAGAATAATTGTTGAGGGATTTTGATATTGAAAATTTGTTTCAGACAATTTGTATAAGTTTCTGTAGTGACACTTTTGGAAGGAAATGCCCAAACATATCTTGTGGCATGGTCTATTATAATATGGAGATATTTTTTTGTAGAATTATAATAATTGAACCCTCCTACAGTATCAACAGACAGACAGTCAAAAGGTTGATCTGTAGTGGGCATAGCTTGTAATAAGCCAAATTTTTTCTGTCTAGGTTTTTTATTTTTCTGGCAAATATCACAGTATTTAACAAAGTTAGTAATGTCTTGGGTCATATCTGGCCAATAATAGTTAGGAGAAATTAAATTTTGCATTTTTTGAACACCAGGGTGACCAAACTGTTCATGAGCAACATTAAGCAATTTTTTTCTTAGGGACATGGGAACTACCACTTTACGAAAACCTTTTCTTTTAACTATAATCAGTCCATTGTCATTAATATAATTTGATCCACACACATTTTCTTTTTCTTGCATCTCAATAATCTCTTTAACGTCAAGAAGAAAAGTAAGGGGCTTACAAAAATGAGAAATAGGGTTTCGGGACAACATGTCGGCTTCGACATTTGTAGATCCCTTTAAGTACTCTATTTTGTAATCGAACATACTTAACTTCAATGACCACCTAAATAATCGACCTCTTAAATGTTTGACATTTTTTAACCAAACAAGAGATGCATGATCAGTATGGATGGTAAATTGTACACCGTGAAAGTAATGATAAAATTTATCTAAAGTATCAATGATAGCAAGACACTCTAGTTCGGTAATGAAATAATTTTTCTCATAACTTCTCAATCCTCTAGAAAAATAAGCAATTGGATGTAAAAAGTTATTATGGTCGGGTTGTTTAAGAACTGCACCTACCGCTACCTGAGAAGCGTCAACAAACATGTGTAGGGGTAATTTTGGGTCATAAATCTTTAAAATTGGTTTAGCAATGAGGGCATCTTTTAATTTTTGAAAAGAGTTTTGACATTCAGTATTCCATTCCCAAATAGTATCTTTCTTAAGTAATTTATTTAGGGGGTGTCTAATTTCAGCATATTTGTCAATAAATTTATGATACACATTTATAGAACCAAGAAATCTTTGTAATTCTTTAGTGTTAGTAGGAGGTTTTAATTTTTTAATCGTTTCTATATTAGTATTAGCTGGAGTTAAAGTTCCATTTTGGATTTCATACCCTAGAAAATTGATTTGTTTTTGAGCAAAAGTACATTTAGATAATTTTAATTTAATATTTTCTATTCGGCATAAATCAAAAATTTGGATGAGATGCTGTATATGTTCATCTATTGATTTAGAAAAAATAATTATATCATCAAAATAATAACAAGCAAAGTCTATTTTATATTTTGTAAGAATTCTTCTAATTGTCCTGTTGAAAATTGGGGGGCCTACCTTTACACCAAAGGGGAGAACATTCCATTCCCAGAGCCCACAATTAGTAGTAAAGGCTAACTTTTCGGAATCGGCTGGGTGAATAGGTATGTGCCAATAGCCTGAGGCTAAATCTAGTGTAGAGAAATATTGGGCACCACTTAATTTGTCTAAAATTTCATCTATTCGGGGTAAAGGTTCAGCGTCATTTTTCATGATAGAATTTAATTTTCGGTAGTCAACACACATTCGGGTTTTTTTACCTTCATCTCGTTTATTTACTAACGTAACTGGAGAAGAGTATGGGCTATAACTTTCTTTAATTAACCCAGCAGCTAATAATGATTGGATTTGCTGAGATATTTCTTTTTCATCAGCAGTGGATGTACGATAAGGCCTCAAAGATATTGGTAGGTCAGATTTAAGATAAATACGCTGAGGTTCAATATTAATTCTCCCTACATCATATTTATTTTTTGCAAAAATATCTAAATAATCCCTTAAAAGTTCCCTTACATTTTTATTTTGAATAGCATTCAGATCCCCCAATAGATTATAATCATCATTATTAGTTCGCGACAAGGATTGAGGAGTTATGGTATTTCCATAATCGGGTTGCACAGTAGTATCATTTTTTATAATATCAAAATGAAGCAATTCTAAGTTATCACTGGATATGTTGACATATGGGTTTAACGAAATATTGTCTTGTAACACCTGGCTTTTTGCACAATCAATTTTCAATTTAAATTTGGCACAATCAGGTAAACCTAAAATAGCATAGTCCAAATCAAGTTGACTTACTAAAAAATTAACATATCTCTTTATATTACCAAATTTAATACATAATCGACAAGATTTATTAATTGTAAGAGTTCCTTGTGCCTGTCTGATAGTAATAGGGGTAACATTATGTAAATTACCATTTAAATATCGAACAAATTTGAGGGGTAAAATTGAGACAGTTGATCCACTATCCACCACACAATACACTTTGTTATTGCCCACATATCCAGGGATAAATAATTGTCAGACATTATTAGTAGGGGGTGGTTGAATATGAGCAGGAGTTTGAGCTTGACAGGAATTTGTGTTAAATATACAACTCCTCTCTCAATGATATGCATTTTCTATGCCTCTGTTTAAACATACTCTGCACGGACGACTAGGGTAATTGTTTTGATAATGAGTTGCAGGCATTCTAGGAGTGAAAAACCTAGGATTAAAATTTTGGGATGGATTGTTTGGAGTAGGTCGAGCCCAATGTCTGGGCTGAGGATTGGGATTGTGCATTGGTCTAGTTTGTTGAAAATTTCTATTGCCGTTATTAGAGGTATGATTTGGAATCGCTGCTAATTGTTTAGCAATGCGAAACCATTCACGAGTATTGGAAGGAGGGTTAACCATCAAACAATTTTGATACTCCGGCTGAAGGCCATCAATTAATCCCTGTATAATTAAATTTTCCTCAAGCTGAAGTTGCCTTCCAATCTCAACTTTCTTTCTAAAATAAGAATCCAAATCACTTAGATCATTTAACTTTAAGGAAGTAAATTCAGAAAATTTTGGAACTCTAACTTGAATGAATTTTTCACTTAAAATCTCGACAATTTCTTCATAAGTAGCACAATCCAAACAATCATTTATATAAGTTTTTAGCGCTTCCCCCTTTAAATATTTTGAAATATTTTGGTGTTTCCACTCATTATCTTTCTTTTCTACCGAACATTCTCGATCAAAATGTTTAAACCATTTAAATATATCCATGCCCGACCCAAATTCAAAAGGGACAATATCAAGTTTATTTTCTGACATTTTTTCTTCTTTTACTAATCCTGACCTTAGTAACATGAAAGAAGGATAATTCATATGGAAAATATTTAAATGCTATACTTCAATTATTAAAATTCAATTACTATACTTCAAATACCTCAATAAATAATAATAAAAATAAATAAATAATAAATAAATAAGTAATAAAATAATAAATATCGGGTTTCCATACATGGGAAATAACAAATAATTTTAAAAACAAAAATACTTTTCTTTACGTATGGAAAATAAATTTTGCAACAGAGTATTTTTTTTAACAACAAATTAATCCATCTTTCGATTTAAAAAAAAAAAATAACACCTTTAAAACTAAATAAAATTTCTATGAGCAGAAAATTTTAATTAATTATAAATTAAGAACAAATTTATTTTTTAATATCTGTAATAAAAGAGAGAAAAAAAAAATCAAGAATTTAAACAAAGAAATTATCATTAAATTTCTTAATCAATAAAACAATAAAATAATAAATAATAACTTACAGACATGTTCGATGTGGCCTTGTTCAAATACCTAATTTTTTATTAAACTAAACAAAAATAAAGAACTTCGTAGATACGACTCACAGGTGTAAATTTCAATTATCTTGTATTACTGATGGAATCTACCGTAGTTTCGCAACCATACAGCAGGTGTTCATTTATTATGAAATGAAAATTTATCAAAATATTTATGCACTTTTACCTAGAAAATACAGTAAATAAATAAATAAAAGAAAATGATGTTGAATTGATTTCATGCAGGTGATCTTTTGTAATTTTTATTTTGCATATCTCACAGTTTGGTTGCATATCTCACAGTTGAAAAGTTTCTCACTAGAATGCGAGGTATATTTCACAATTAAAATATTTGTAGATGTAGATACCACACATAATTACAAACAAAACTTTATAAGACGATCTTTTTTCACAGATTGATTCATGTCGGTTCAAGATGAGTAATAAACAAAGGCCGAAGTTCCAGCAATTAGTTTCAAGCTCGGCGAAAATGGCACGTGCACACACAGCGTTGCGAAGAATTCTCTAGAGACGTATGCAGGTTCATTTAAGAAATCCTGCCGGCTAATATGTAATGATTCGACGAGATCGATGTTCCATAACAATGTACAAGTTCCAGTGGCACACCATCTATGAGGCAGAACAGATTACTACTACCAAGAATCAACAGTGGGACGAGCTGAGCAGTCGCTCCGGCAATTTGACCAGCAGTGGATGAGTTTATTGGGCTATTTCCCCATAAGAAAGTTCAATCAAGCAGTCTTTAAATTAATTTTATTAGAACTCATAAATAAGTTAAGTTCTTTCACGCAATCACCTTGGCACTCTCATCGAATAACTTCCACTTCACCAACTCCGTGATTAAGCTACATTCCACAATATTAGAATTTTGGGGAGAAAGAAGAAACAGCATCCTAATAATTTTTGAAAGTCAATCGCATTCTCGGGAAACATGACATGGCTTCCGAGTAGTTTTTTAAGAAAAAATGCATTCTAATTCAGCGGAGCAATAAAACGCGCGTCTTGATAGTTTAAAGAAAAGGTGCATTCTACTCTCCTGAAAAGCCAAATGAAAAAATCATTTTCACGACAAAACTAGCGCCCTCCTACTCCGCGTCAATCATTTTAAAAATCCAATCAGGATGGACTCGAGCCTCTAACGGACAAAATGATCAATTCTAATTGGCCGTAATAGGCGGTCTATTGGCAAGAACTATATTTTTTCCTCGGAACACTAAGCCCTTTAGCAACGCGTAGTAACACTTGTCACGCGATGTTAAAAAATAAAAAATAAAATTAAAATCGCAGGAATATGCCAGAAAGTAAAAAGCTTACGAAATACTTCCCGCCTTTTTGAGAAGCAAGAAATAATTTATTAATAACTAAAGTAAGAAAAAGAATTTTAGCTGTTACAAGTTACGAAACTAAGATTGAAATATGTTCCACAAATTTAGAATTGAAGCTAAGAGAGAATAAAAAAAAATGGCGCAATTTTTTTTTTTTTTTTTTTTTTTTATTACATATATATTATTTTTTTTTTTAATTTACCAATTTTGCATTTTTAGAGGATTAATTTAGCCTTAATTTTAAATTAATTCAATAAAATAGAATATACATTTTTTTTTCTATGTTGGTTAGAAGCATGAGAAATATCAACTGTTACATTATTATAAACGAATCCCATCGTCCCCAACTCTTAGATGTTGCAATATTGTATATTTTGTAGGCAGAGTGGAAAGTGTAAATGGTTTTAGTGTTGTATTTCTGCAGAAAAAAAAGATCCAGCACATAATTTTGCTTTTCTTGATATGAAAAATAATTCCCTAATTAAAAATGGGGAATAATAGAAAAAAAAATCACACAACTTGTGACTGTTGGTGTTACTTCTTTCTCCATAAACCCTTTAGACTGTAATTTAAACTTAGAAGTTTAGATAATAAGGAATATTTGTGAAAAAATTACCTGTCCACACTAGCCCCCAACATATTTTGGTTTTGTCCACACTAACCCCTTGTGGGGGTTAGTGTGGACACATGGATCAATGTTAAAAACTGCCACTTTTCTTATTGTTTAACTCTATTTATCATCATCTTTCCTGTATATTAATAAACAGAAAATATCATTCTTCAATTTGAAAGGGTTGCGAAATTTTAAAAATGTTCATAGAATTTTATTAAATTAAATTAAATTTTTCTGTTGACACTAACCCCCCTCTCCCCTAATAGCTGTTTAAAGTTGGAATATATTTTTTGTTGCAAATTAGAGGTCATTCACAAATGTAGTAAAAATATAATTTCGTCAAAAAAAAAAGCGGTTGAAAGTAAAATTAAAATTGCAATATAAATTTGAAATATTTAATTATTCTAAAATATTAGTGCAAATTATACAATTTTTAATAAACATAGAAGGAAAAAAAAACAGAATTTTTGTTAAATAAAATGATTAAAATTAATAGCCTCACTTCTTTACAAAATGATGCATATTTTAAAATTTTATTAGATTACATTAGCCTTCAAAAGGTGAGTTGGGTCATGTTTTTTAGCCTTTGGTAATTGATTATTATGTATTCTGTACCCCTGAATCCAAATTTGAACTTAATTTTCTATCATCACTTAATGTTTTTTGCAAACCGTAAATTTTAAAATTAAAAAAAATACCGAAAATTTTATACCATAAAATAGATGTGATTGTTAAGTTTTTTAATTTTTGATAATTGATTTTATGTATTTTTTACCATTGAATCCGAAAAGGACATTCATTTTTAAACATCACGTCACGATTTTTCGAAAATTGTAAATTTCAAAATTGAGAAGCTCAAAGTTAAAATTGAAATTCTTCATCCACCTCAACATGCCCCCTCATATATGTTTAGCTGTAAGAATCTCAGTATAAGAGAAAAAACTGAATAAATTAAATTAAATTAAATTAAAAAATACATCTGTTTTATAATATCAGGTTTTAGCTACATTTAAACTTTGACATTTACGATTAACAAAAAAAAAAAAAAAAAAGAGAGAGAGAGAAAAGAGAGAGAAAAGAAAAAAAAGAAAAAAGAAAAGAAAAGAAAAATTACTAGTGTGTTTGTTAAAAATGAAGGTCATTTTCAGATTTAGTTCTAAAAAGTACATAAAAATCAATTATCAAAAGTTAAAAAACACAATCGTCTCCTTTTTATTATAATATCCGATTTTCGTTATTTTTTAACTTTTAAAATTTATCATTTGCGAAAAAGCCTAATATAATGGTTAAAATTCTTGGATTCAGGGATATAAAGAAGACACAATAGTTAAAATACACAGTCATCGCAGTCTTGTGTTATCTAATTGTAAACTTTTTCTTTCTGTCCAAACTTTGCTGTATTATCCTGTAAAGTAAATATAAAAGCATGGTAACCACCGAAAATCATAACAATATTAGATGGTTATGGGATTTATGTTAATATGTAAAATTTAGTCTCGATCGGAAATTTGAAAATGAGTTACAGATTGAGTACAAATTTTTAACTGCAAAAACATACGTACAATCGTTGAAATTATAAATGAAAACTTTTTAAAATAATATAATTTTTGATAAAAGAAATCATGAAAAGGAACAAGTCCCAAATCCTTACAGAATAAAACAAAACATGTGTTAAAATACAATTATTTAAGCCTATCTAAAATAAAATAAAATTAACTCAATCGTAAAATTTGTATGATTTTTTTTTTCAAAGCACAGATAACGCATGAAATAAGTTCTTTAAATACTTTAAAGACTTTGGCGTATGACCCCTCAAATTTGTATTCACGTGCAGAAAAGTGGTATAAGTCATGCATTTTTAAAGTTTCATAACTTGATCAATTTTAGTGTTATATGAACGGGACATTTTTTGTCTTACTTGTCCAGTGCAATAGGAAATTTTACTATGTATTTACCTCTACATTGTTTTGCGTCGAGTTTTAACGGTATCTGTCATAGAGGTCTGCACGGGCCGGAATTTCCAGGCCCGGCCCGGCCCGGCCCGTTGTAAAACTCAAAAGTTCGGCCCGGGCCCGGCCCGTACAAAAATCAGCGAAAACAGACCCGGCCCGTTTTGGCCCGTTACAATTTCTACGATTTCTAAAAAATTCAGATTTTTATCATATAACTAAGATTCCTTTAAAGAATACTGCATACATATCTATGGAATGATTTTACAGTATATTTTACAGCAAGTACACATTAACAACATTAATGATTACTTAGATTCTTAGGCTTTCAACATTCGAATAAAGATTCATTAAAAAATTAATATGGCTTAGAATAAAAGAAAAAAGAAAGAAAGCTAAAAACATGGTTAATTTTGAAGCTGTTTAATAAAAGAAGATTTATAAATATATTTCTATATCATTTTATTATAGATTTCAAATCTAAATTCATTCTTAAATTCAAAGAAGCTCCTTTCTGATCCCTTCCTTCATCCGAAGACATTTCTAAATTCATTTTTTTTTTCTCAGAAACGCATAAGATTAGCAAATATCTTTATTCAGAAACTATATAATCGAATGGTGTTATCCATTTTTTGATACAAGAAATTTAAGAATACTGCAAACAAATAAAATACTGTGATAATTAGCGTTTTGAATAGAATTTCCGGAAGCAATAGCAAGGGAAGGGAGAAAAACCTGCAATCATTTGAGAAACTATTATAACTCAACAAGGTTATACAAGTATTTTATTTACCAAAAATGAAAAACGCTATTCGATTCCAAATCCCTTCAATAGTTAGGCTTATCACTTTTATACTTTTACAATTTAAAATTAATCAGAAAATGTGTCAAACTTTCGCATTATTGAGAAATTAATTTAAAAATCATCAAGAAGTATATATCCGAAGACTAAGCAAACATAAGTTCTTTATCGCTGTTAATAATTTTACAAATAATGTTTTCTGCCAATAATTAAGTCTAGTACCGGTCTGGCCAGTCTATATGTAGAAAAATAGTGCAAGCGTGATCTCGGATCGGCATTAATCAGCTAAAAAAATATTAAAACGGGTTACACATAATGTAATTCTCCGATGCCGATACACTGTGCAATTTTTATATTGATGCTGACAAACTAGTGGCTGGCTACATTTATACTTATTCTCGTTAAAACCATTTTCGTTGAAAATAGCTCATATTTTATCGTTTCTGCTTAAATCTTCAGAACGGGCCGGTAGGCCCGAAAATTTTTTTATCAGCCCGGCCCGGCCCGTCTGGCCCGTTCAATTTTTTTGCCGGCCTGGCCCGGCCCGTTGAAAAAACTATTATAAATCTGCCGGCCCGGCCCGGCCCGTGAGAAAATTCGAAACGATTCCGCCGGGCCGGGTACGGGCCAGGCCCGGGGCCGTGCAGACCTCTAATCTGTCAACCATATTGCAGTGTATTTTAATGGCAATACGCTATTTCAAATGTATTAAAATTAATATAAATCAGTGAATTTCACTACAAGATTGTTACTAGAGTAAAGCATTCCATAACATTTGTCGTTCATTTACAGGAATACACAAAAGAAATCGATTAGAGTACGATCTTGGACCCATAACTGCTGGAAATGCGTTGTCATTTTCTGCATGCACTTTCAAATTGAACTAATTTTTAGAGTGTTCTCGTCGTGTATAAATTCTATACTTCGTATATAGTGCTGCAAAAATCTCTTCACGCTACACTCTCCTCATTACAGGAAATTTCTAAAGGGAAATTTTCAACTGTGGTATATACATTTCCGAATTGAATTCATTTTTTGCATGCATGTAGTTTATATACTGTAGAAAAAAAAAGTATTATTGCATTTAATTTGGGTTTGTAACATAATGCATTAAGTTTAAATATACACTCCTTCTGGGTGGTTCTTTCATTTAACACATTTTTAAGTGGTTTAATATATTAAAAATTATGTAATTCTACACCTTTAAAGAAGTTGTAGAAACTTTACACCAAATTAAGCGTGAAAATTGTATACAGCATATCAGTGCGCCATTTTGAAATTCCGTTAAATTATCGAAGTTCAACAAGAATGATCTGTGATTTTCGTTATGTTCTCAAAAATGATTATCAAATCTGTTAACTTATTTCCTATTGCAATTTTATCATTTCTGCAGGAGTTTATTCTATTTATTTATTTATTAAATGTGGTTATGTGAAGCATGGCGCTAAATTTACACACACACACACACACAAAAAAAAAAAAAAAAAAGACTCAGATATTGTTGATACTGTCCTGAATGTTCTGAACGAATGTTTTATCATGAAAGGGGGGGAAACTACTGCAAGTTTATATTAAGAATCAGCAGTCTACAATAGACAAAGGGGCATTTTACTTTCGTATTTATTATTATTATTTTAATTTTCGGATTACATTTCAAAGAATTTCGGATTGCATTAACAAGATAAGCAATGCGATTATTTTTTTTTTCAGATTTAAACTTTAAATGTTTGTATGAACTGTTTTAAATTAGATCATGCTTTTAACACTGTAACTGTCGATTTAAAGAGTAATGAGGTATACATTTTGTATAGCTGTTGAAGTAAATTCTTTTTATGCAGCTTTGTTTATTTTACAGCAGGCAGAGTTAAGCAATTTATAATATGCGTTAAATTGTATAATTCTAATGTAACTTTATATCAAGCTTATATTTGTTGAGAAAACTAAAAACGTCGAATTAAATTTATTGTGTTAGTTATAAGAAATTATGACTTTTGTTACAAAATTATCTAAAAATGTGTGATCATGACATTTGTCCGTTCTCTAACAAAAAAATATTTTTACCAAGAATTTCTTAGTTGTTATTATTAGATGTTTTTTTAGCTTATTGGGTGCATTATGAACAATATGAAAATTTTTCAGAATTTTTATTTCTTTTTTTAATTGCTGATATTAAAAAAGAGAAAACGATTGTTATACTCTTATCTTTGTGTTTATAGTGGTAAAATGTTACTTTTAAGCACATGTAAATATAGGAAATTTCATTGTTTACTAAGTATTATGTTTAAAATGTACGCTATAATAAATTGTCTCAATTAAAAGGAAGTTTAGCAGCCTCTTTGCATGAAAGTATTATTTTAAATTATGGCTAGTGTTAAATATAAAATTTAGGGGGAACTGAGGCACATTGATACACCCCCTCTACTGCTCACAGTGTCATTACAGGAAGTTTCAAAACAGCTCCAAAAGCTGATGCTAGTATACACAACTGCATACAGATAGTCTTGGCATGATTCAGTAGTTTGATGAAATGGGACGGGTGATTTATTGTTTTTGTAGGTAAAAAATAAATTTAAGTTGTACAATTGAAATGATATTATACAAATGTTCCAGCATTTTCAACCAAAAAAATACTCTCCCTGGCAAGTAAAGCTACTCTTTATCAGTTCCTCATTATTTATTGTTAGGTAAATTATGAAGTGTAGGATTTGAGACTCATTTTATTCAAAATGGCTGTATGAGGCACATTGATACAAGCTAAATCCTTTTCTAATTCACTTTTTCATTACTTTTTATTTTATTTATTTACTTATTTTTTTACAATACACTCTTTAATCCAAGCATTTTTCGCCAAAAATTTTTAATATTAGTTTTTATTGAAGTAAAATAGTTCTAATTTTTTATACTAGAAAATTTTATAGTATTTTTGCTATCAAAAGACGGATGAATTTACCCAACATATAGTGCTAGTCGAACTAACAAAAGAAAAGGACGGCAGACTGGTAAATCTCGAATTTATATCGATTTTCCAGAGAAAAAAGTATTTCCGAGATGAGAAATGTTAATTAATAGAAACAAGCTTCAGAACAGCAAAGGATAATTATATTATAAACAGAATTTTTACTTTAATTATCCTTCATTTTCTATTTATAAACAAATTTATAAACAGAAAACCTGGTAATTTTTTTCAAATTTCCTAAGAAAGAAGATAATGCTGGGGTTGAAATACCAGATATGACAAAATTACCACAGCCAACAATCAGACAAGGAACAGCTAGAACATCAAGTCATCATTCGTTTAATTTTTATTGCTTTAATATTACTTACAAATAAATTGTGGATGATTTGAATGTCTATAAATAGATATAGAATGGTTTGCTAACTAATTTTCTATGAAAAATATGCATTGGTGTTATTTTGTCTCCATTTCTCACAAACGTATCAAAGTACCCCATGAGGTGTAACAATTTGCCCCGAGGATGGGGCACATTGATACAAATTACTTTTTTTATTTTATTTAAATTACATATAAAAAATACTATATAAAACAACGATTGTACATTTTTATAACACACTACACAAGTTTTTCTGACACCACATGGAAAAATAATTTGAAATTTCTACTTTCTGGACACACACACACAAAAAAAAAAAAAAAAAATCTTAGGAAAAAGCTGTATCAGTGTGCCCCAGTTCCCCCTAATCTTTAAATTATTATTTTATTTTGCGTTTAAAGTCATGTAAATATTAGAAAATTTCGTTTTTTATCAACTTACACTACCGCTTATTTAATGTACTTTAATAAAAAGTTGCAAAATAAAATATAATTTAAAGATTGCATTTTAAATTTAATACTGCCATTATTTAAAATAAATAGCTTCACGCAAAGAAGCTGCTAAACTTTCTTTTAATTGAGATAATTTATTATAACGTATATTTTAAACACATTACTTACTTTACACCATAAATGATGGCCACTAAGTTGCCACCATAAGTGATGTTTGTTTACACCAGTCGATTGTTGGTAGTTTATTACACCAACTTATTGGTGGTATTTTCTTACTCTACTTTTGGTGGCAACTTAGTTGTCACCATTTTTGGTGTAAGGTCATACGAATATTTTTTACAGTGTACAAATCTGTATAATCATACACAGCGCAGCCCAAAGAATTCGAAAAACTTTCCAACTGAGATGGGAATTGTTGAAATTGGGTTTCCAAATGTGTTATGCGTATATAAAAGGTTTCAATGAGACATCCTATTTCACCTTATTAAACGATGAAGTTTTGTTACAAAATTCTAAATGTGTTAGAAAGAGTTTCATAATCAATACTTGATGCATGATTTTTTTTTCTTGTTTTAATCTAGAATACTCCTAGCTCCTACGATAATTTTCTCCCATAAGAACTGTTGGAACTGTTATACATTTTATTAATCTTACTAATTCATTCATTAATGTGTCACAGTTATTTTTTATCAACATAAATAGATAATTGTTTCCCCCTTCTTCTTTTGAAAAAAAAATGGAATACAGCATCTCTCTTTCCCCATTTAGCCAACTTAAACAAAACCAGTAGTTAGCCAGTTATGAAAAAAAGCTGGTTAAATCTTACTAATTCATTCATTAATGTGTCACAGTTATTTTTTATCAACATAAATAGATAATTGTTCCCCCCTTTTTCTTTTGAAAAAAAATGGAATACAGCATCTCTCTTTCCCCATTTAGCCAACTTAAACAAATCCAGTAGTTAGCCAGTTATGAAAAAAGCTGGTTAAATCTTACTAATTCATTCATTAATGTGTCACAGTTATTTTTTATCAACATAAATAGATAATTGTTCCCCCCTTTTTCTTTTGAAAAAAAAATGGAATACAGCATCTCTCTTTCCCCATTTAGCCAACTTAAACAAAACCAGTAGTTAGCCAGTTATGAAAAAAGCTGGTTAAACCGGAGAAGTTAAAAAATAAATAAATAAGTAATTGCATAATTAATTATTTAAATGCGTAAGATGAATTTGATTTCGTTTTATTAATATATATACACACATTATTTTCTAAATTTTGTGAAATGAATAAGAGTTGTATTTAAAGAAAAACTATCACCAGTAAGAAACAAGGAAAAGTATTAAATACAAAGTAAATTGTTAAAAACCATATCACGTAAATTTATAAGAATTTGAAAAAAATTCTGCATTATGTAAATCTGAGTTAATCAACCAAAAAGAAATCAGTGATCTATCTCCTTCTGTTAGAGTCAAGATCCTTTACATTTTACAACAAAATCTCTTTACTTCTTTAACATCCTTAAGTTCAACCGAGTAGGCTGTTAGCTGCTGTTCAATACAGCGTTGTGCCAAAACTAATGTTTCAACCCTTGCGTATGAGAAGTTTCATTAGTGTCACTTTCATCTTAGATCATCACAGAATCGTTTTCGCTTTGCACAACATCAGTTACAGTCCCGATATTATACTCGTCAAATAATGCTTCATGCTTGAGATTCCTTGTCAGACTCAAACCACTCTTCTACATCTTGAATGGTGATTTGTTCGTATCCTTCAAGTATTTTAAATGTTTATACGAGTCAGTTCGAAAATATTACAGTGGAACCAGTGTTCTCGCTGCAGCTCGCCATTTCGCCAAATAGCGACAGAATTATACATTTGACCGATTAAACTCGCCAAATTACGAGTGCCCAGTTTTTATTTCTCTCTATCTCTTTCTTTTTTTTTTTTTTTTTAAACCTATATATGATTATCAAAATATAGGTGATAATCTTAATTATACTCTGGTAAAACCAGTAACGTGTGTGAGAAACTTCATTGTGATAAACGTAATAAAAGATTAATTTAGAAATCGAAAATAAAACGAAATTGAACAAAACTGAAACGAAATTAACTAAATCTAGAAATCAAATGTTACATAGTAATTGTCAATAACATCATTTCAACATGAGTATTAATGGACCCAATATCTAACAATATAATTTTGAAACTGCAGAATCTATCAACTGAATTTGAAGAATGGGCTTTACTGAAAAACAGAAGAATTCCTGAAAAATAAAGTTTTTGGTACATATTCTATTGTCGTTATTTTAGATTTTTCAGAATTGACTGAATGTAAAACATAAAAATTTTGATTTATCTGAGACTAGAAGTTTTATTTCATAACACTTGAAATCGCTATTAGATTTTTTTTCCCTTTTAATTGCGTAAGATATTTAGAGTGCATTTTTTTCTGTAGTGGTTAAAGATTGAATTTTCAACGTTTCAAGTCATACTACCGGCCTTCGCCCGCTAAGCTGGTCGGCTTATCTAAAGAAGTCTTGAAGAACACGAAATATCAATTTTATTATATTCGAAAGAAGGTACCATCATTAAATTGACTAAACAGCCGTTTAGTTCAAAATGTTTCAAACTAAGCGAGTAAACAAATGTATTTTAATTGAGTTGAGTGATCTTTGCTTCTGAAGTATTCTTTTCGATCCATGGAGGTAATTACATTTCGCTGCACTAAGGTTCTAATTTATAGAAATTAGCACCAGTTGTATAACTTTTTTTGTCATTGCAATTTTTATTAAAAACCCTTAACTTTTATTACAAACAAAAGGATTTCGCGTTTAAGTATGGATTTTGGCATAATGCCAAACATATCTTCCGTGGAATTTATGGGTTGGATGTACGTTTTACGAAAATCAAAGCCGGCCAAATCAGTTCTTTCATTTTGAAGTCTACTTCAATGGAAATTATTTTTTTTTAAACTATTCAATCAATTCTTTCAAAATTTCGAATACCTTTAAATCATGTTTAGATAAAGAACTAAAAACATTTTTGAGTGAAAATACCCAAAAATCGGCGAGATATAAAATATTAATGTTCACAATAGCTTATATATCATTATCCAATCAACCACTCAACCGATTTTTTCTATCTTTTCCAGATAGTTAGATAAGGTTCAGACATACATTTAAAAAAAAAAAAAAAAAAGCAAGTCGATAGTTCAAAAACTTTGAGAAATATAAAATATTTACTGTAAATTTTTTAAGAAAAACGAAGTTTCGAAAAAAAATTTAAAAATCGAAAAAAATCGAAAATTAAAAAAAAATTACACTTACATTATCAGAAAAGAATGAGGATTCAGAATCCGGCGTTGTTTTTTTTTGTTAGAGTTTCATAGAACTGCCAGGATTGGAATTTAAAAATGCATTTCGAAAAAATTGCGATAAAAAACGCTAAAAATCAAAGTTTCGTAGAAAAAATCGAAAAAATCACAAAAAAAAAAAAAAAAAAAAAAAAAAAAAAAAATTAGACTGTTAGTGCAAGAAAAGAACGAAGTATCCGAAAATTTAATTCTTTTGTTGTTGGTGTGTTTATAACTGCACCGATGGCAATTTAAAAACGAGAAAACAGAGGGAGAAATTTTCTCCCTCAGTCGATCTTTTTCGGATCGCCATTTCCGCCCAAATTGCAAACATGCAGGGCCAAATCAGTTAAAATTTTAACGTGTCTGATTAGTTTTTAATTAATAATTAACGAACTAATTGGAATTTCGGGATGTGAATGGGCAACTCATGATCCCCGGATTTTTTTTGCTTCAATTCAAAACAAACGCGACGTTTCTCCGTTTCCGGGTTCGGAAGAGATAGCGTCACATACATACATACATACAACATACGGTCGAATTTTAATAGTATAGATTTTGCTAACTTTTTTCCACTTGGTGAATGTTTTCTATTTCAAATTAGCCAAACTGCTAGCATTGGTAAAAAAATCAGCGCGAACTCTGAGTGGAACCTGCTAAAGTGACTACCTAAACTGGCCACCTGGCTAAAGTAGCCGCTTTTGGAAAATTTTACTTGTGCTCATATAAAATAATATGATAATTGTCCGGTAATGTGGCCACCTGGCTAAAGTAGCCGCTTTTGGAAAATTTTACTTGTGCTCATATAAAATAATATGATAATTGTCCGGTAATGTGGCCACCTGGCTAAAGTAGCCGCTTTTGGAAAATTTTACTTGTGCTCATATAAAATAATATGATAATTGTCCGGTAATGTGGCCACCTGGCTAAAGTAGCCGCTTTTGGAAAATTTTACTTGTGCTCATATAAAATAATATGATAATTGTCCGGTAATGTGGCCACCTGGCTAAAGTAGCCGCTTTTGGAAAATTTTACTTGTGCTCATATAAAATAATATGATAATTGTCCGGTAATGTGGCCACCTATGTAATGTGTCCACAACTGTGTAAAGTGACCAGTTAGCCTGTCATTGTCAATGTTATTTGAACCTGTAAAATGTGACAATTCATTTTTCTGCATGCCAAAGATTTTCAAACTAAAAGACTAAAGTGGTCATTTTCTGAAATTTTATTTTGATTCATTAAAAATAATAGAGGAATTTATCTTCTATAATAACTATTTGCTTAATGTATAAAGTGACCACTTTGCCCTTTATTCTAATGATATTTGCACTTGCCTAAGGTGATTTTTAATGAAAAGCTTATTACTGTCAGTTATAGGAAGTTTATCATTATGCAATTACAATGAGAATAAAAATGCGTATAAATTACAGTGTACCTTATAGTTATGTGTCATTTAAATCAACCAATACGGAATTTCAACTGTAATCTAAAATAAATAATGTGAGTTTTAAGTAAATTATCTTTATATAGTATATTTTAAATTAGTAATTCAGTTATTATAGTTGTTAATTAATCAGTTCATTACTTAATATAGTGCATTTTTTCGGTACTACTCTGTTATCCCGTCGACCAATTTCGCCAAATTATACAAATCGCCAAACTAATCGCCAAATTATACAAATCGCCAAACTAATAGCCAAATTATACATATTGACATAATTTTTATTTTAAATAACGCAAAAAGCAAATAATTAGTAGAATATTAATGTTAATAAAAAGTCGAAATAAAAATCACTTAATGACATTTTAAACACGTGAATCGTATTTAATGTCATTGAATGTGACATTCACGATCATCCATTATTGGCATTTAATCTTATAGTTTGGCGATTTTTTTTGGTCGACGGGATAACCTAGTAGTACCATTTTTTCTTATTTCTATTTTATTTTTTGAGATCACAAGAGTTTTAATGTGCCATTTTGAAAGACACTCCGTAAAGTGACCAACTCTATATAGTAACCATTTTAGCCGATCCCAAAGGTGGTCACTTTAGACAGGTTCCACTGTACAGTAAAACCTCTAAATAACGGACACCTCGGAAACGCAGAAATTGTCCCCTATTCGGAGGTTTCCGCTATTGGAAAAACCTCAAAGATTCAAAAACCGTTAAGAAATGCTTAATGTTTCATTAATTTACTTTTGTATGTCCTAAAACCTCTAATTATATAATTAATCAGAAATTGAAATTATTTTTTAAGCAATAAAATTGAAATAAAATTGTGCACACTTTTATCCACTGTTTATTATATTATTGTGAAAAAAAAATCTGTTGCAAACGTTTATTTTTGCTTGCGATTACATGGAATTTGTTTTTCTGTGTGATGTTATTGAACAATTGAACATTGTAGAGTTCCGGGCCAGAAGGGAGGGATTGCACTTTTTAGCTCACAGGCTATCATAGCCTGAGAGCTTATGTGCTCGCCTGTTCTGTATGTATGTACGTTCGTCCGTTCGTTCGTGCGTGCGTACGTGCGTAACGCAATAACTCATGATAAAAATATCCCATCCACTTGAAATTTTGTATATAGGTATATCCTGATAAGACGCTTCCCTGATTAGTTTTTGGAGTTCAATCGATATATATAAGAGGAGGAACGGGGGTCATGTCCTTCCCCTTAATTGATATAAATGGGTTTTTCATGCAGAAATATTAGTTTTTGTTCAAAATTTACACATAGGATCATTCTGATGAAGTGCTTCCGTGATTGGTATTAGGTGTTCATTGGATAAATTTAAACAGGGGAAATGGGGGTTCTAATGCCCTTCCCCTTAAATATAAATGAGTTTTTCATGCAGAATTGTCAGATCTCGTTCAAATCTCTGAATAGTTTTGGAAGTTTAATGGTTATGTATATAAAAGAGGGAGATAACTCCTCTTAAATTATATAAATGGGATTTTATTAAGAATTTTCCGATTTTCTCTGAATTTTGGATATGGATTTTTTATATGATAAAGCATGTCCCTGATCAGTTTAGAGGGTTCAATGATTAAGTATGAAAATGGGAAAGGGGGAGCTGTTGTCCCCTCCTTAATTTTTTTTCGAATGGAATTAACCCTTGAAAATATAAGGCTGTAATGTACAATTAGTATGCGTAGCCTGCGAGCTCAATGCCATCAGTTTAACTGGGCAATATTCTTTTTATTGATCTTTAAAAGCATAAAATCTCAAAATGTTCTTGGATGACATTTCAATAGTCTGTGAGATTATTTCTCCCGGGCAACCCCCTGAATTTAGCTCTGAACGTTTGGGGGGGAGGGGGGGGGGGCTTTCCCAGCTCTTTATCTACGTTTAATTGTGATCACAAAATTTGTGACACGTTGTCCTGATAAATTCAGAGGTTGTTTTTTTTTTCACTTTTTGTTTCATTTTTTTATGTTTAAAAAATATTTTTTCATCTTTTATCGCCGAATAAAGTGTTCGCTATTCGGAATATCTGTTATTTAGAGGTTAAACATACAAAAATTTAAGTGTAGGGAATGGGGATTGGAAAACTTCCGTTAAGTAGAAGTGTCCACAATTCGGAAGTGTCCGTTAGGTTTTACTGTATTTATAAATCTATTCTTCTTTTAAAACGTTTTCTACACTGGATTTTTGAGAATTTTTTGAAAAAAGTTAAAAGTTAAAGCGGAGTTTCGGTTGAGAGGAGGCCCGTTAAGTGAGAGGCTACTCTATATTCTTTAAAAAATTCCGTATTTCTTCATTCCTTAACTTTAGCACCGAAAAAGGGCAAAATAGTACGAAAAATACGCCAGTCAATCAAAATTCAAATATCGTTATAAAATCCAAAAGAGCTCTTCCTGCATTTATGCCCTTGTTGCTGTAAAAGTGATTTTACAAGTTCGTCGCTTTTTGAAGGCACGTGTGATGAAAGAATATAAATGTATGATGATCATTTAAATAAAATTGAAATGCAACTGAAAAATTTCTAAAGAACTCATTTACATTCTTAAGAGCCTATACTAATTATCAGGCTAATGTTAAACCAATAGAGGTTTCTTCATAAATTTCTCGATTGCAACTTTTTTTTTTTTTTTTTTTTTTTTCCTAAAGTATTTTTTTAAATAAGAAAAAGAGAAATAGTATATGTTAAGATATTTCGATCAAAATTAATCAGAGTTTTTTTTTTAAATCAAAATTAGCTTTAAATTAACAGTTACAGAAATATGACGTAACAACAAAAAGAGAAGGGGCGTTTACCACTCGAATGTGTCAATTTGTGCCATAGGGGGAGAAAGGAGGAAAAAACATGAAATATGGGTAATGTAATTATGACCATTGACTTGTATTTAGAAGAATTTTCCCCTGCCTATACAAAGTAAATAAAAATAAAAAGAAATACCCTATTTTTGAGACAAAAATTACCGTGTTATGCTGCATTAAATTTCAGGAATTTTCAATGCTCTTTAACATTGAAAATTATCGTTAATGCTGGAGAATAACGGAAATTCATAAAATCAAAAGTATCAAAGCCCGAGATGTTTTAGCCGAATAAAAATTACTATTCTTTATATATTTCTATGTTCTTCCTAAGCTCAGTACAATATTTTTCTTAATATATAACTTACTGGAATGGAGGGGAACGAATCTAAAATTATATTTCCTATTTTGATACAACATAGCATTTGTGCCAAATCTAATTTTTCACCCCTTCCGTATGAGAAATTTTAATAGTGTCCATTTCATCCAGATTATCACAGAATCGTTTTCGCGATGAACAACATTAGTTACAGTCTCTATATTATCCTCGTAAAATAATGCTTCATGCTTAAGTAATTTGTCAGACTCAAACCACTCTTCTACATCTTGAATGGGATTTGTCCGAACCCCTCAAGCATTTTAAATGTTTATACGAGACAGTTTGAAAATATTTATAAATCTATTCTTCTTTTATACCGTTTTTCTACACTGGATTTTTTAGCGTATCTTGAAAAAAAATCGGCCGGTTAAAACGGAGCTTTGGTTAAGAATAGACCGGTTAAGAAGGAGACTACTGTATATTCTTTTAAAAATTACGCATTTCTTCACACATTAATATTAGCACAAAAAAGGGGCCAAAACAGTACGAAAAACACGCGAAATCAAACATCGTTATAAAGTCCGAAAGAGCTCTTCCTGCACTTATGCTCTTGTTGCTGTAAAAGTGGTCTTACAGGTTTGTCGCTGTCTTAAATCATATGTGAAAAATGAAGATAAATTTAATAAGATCATTTAAACAAAATTGAAATGCAAGTGAAAAAATTGTAAAGAACTAATGTAGATTCTTAAGAGCCTGTACTAATCATAATGCTAATGCTAAATGAGTAAAAATGTTCTTTATATATTTCTCGATTGCAACATTTTTGTTACATTTTCGTAAAGCATTTTTTTAATAATAAAAAAAAGAGATATTTTGATCAAAATTAATGAGAGATTTTTCTTAAATACAAAATTGGCTCTAAATTAACAGTTGCAGAAATATAACGTAACAACAAAGGGGGAGGGAGGGGATGTTACTCTCGAATGTGTCAATTTGTGCCAAGGGTAGGAAGGGAAAAACACACACACACACACAAAATGTGGGTGGCGTAATCATGACCCTTGGCTTGTATTTAAGGATTTTTCCCTGCCTATGAGAAGGACACAAAAAGAAAAAGAAATACCCCATTATTTAGGCAAAAATTACTAAGTAATGCTAAAATAAATGTTGGGTATTTTCAATGCTTTTTGGTACTGAAAATTATCTTTCCATTTTTAATGCCGGAAAACACGGAAATTCATAAAATCGAAAATAACGTAGCCCGGAAAAGTTTGGGCCAAATAAAAATTATTATTATTATTTATTTATTTCAATGTCCTTCCTAATTCAATACAACATTTTTCGTAATATAACTTACCTTAATGGAGGGGATCGAATCTGAGATTTCATTTCATATTTTAATACATATAAAACATTTTGTGAAGCAAATGCTATCTCTAAAATGTATACTTTATTTTAATCCATTTTGTAGTTGGAAATACATTTCTACCAACCGCAAATTAAGATACAATGGCGACAATCTTTTTATTTCGGTGTATCTCACAATATAATATAATAATAATAATAATAATAACAACAAATTATAAAATAAATACGCCAAAATGAACAGAAGTTCTTACCTTGGCAAACAAAAATCTGTGGAACAAAATTAGGTAGCAGCTTTATCCATACGTGGAATTCTCGAAACACCTTGACATAAAACAAAAGAATTTCAGGAAATTATTTGATTCCAAAAGAACGATCTTTGGGATGTTTGATCCCTTGCACCCGAGAATCCGATGCCCTAGCAATGCTGATACAAGGCGTGGCTCATTCCGATGAAGAATCGCGATCCCATTGGTGTACTTAACCTGTCGATCAAATAGCATCAAAAGTCATGAGGCGTGGTTACGCTCCTGACCGCGCCCCTAGACGTACATACCTGGCCAACTACAAACGTGGGAGAAAAGGCACCTGGGAAGAGAAAAGATAAACGGAAGATCTCTAGATTTCTTTTTTTTTTTACGATTTTTTTTCTTTCATCCATGGCTTATTTGCACAGGTCGAGTGGTCACACTTTTATGCACACATAAAAAGAGACGTGATAAAACGACATTTGAGATCCTTGGCATTTACCGCTTTTTAGTTGTTTTATTTTTTATCTCACTTTTTATTGGAAAGATTATATGCAAGAGGAATCTTTTACTAGAAATCATGACATAGATACCCGCAAGGAAGGTGGAAGGAATAGCAATTGTATTGCCAAATTTAAACCACTAAATTTTCTTTTATTATAAAAATTTAGGAAAAAAAATTACTTTAGTTTTACTTATAAAGAAAATAAATTCTTTCATAAAAATAGAACTGAAAATTTTGTTAAATGTATCCTTCTCGGGTGAAATAAAATAGACGCCTAAAATAAAAAGAAATTGAGGATTTTTCATCAGGAAGAAGAGGGAAGAAGTCTAAATATCTTCATTTTTAAAAAAGTTTATTTATTTATTTATTTTTATTTGCCGAAACGCATCGTCAAAATGCTGACCCATAACCCTGTTGAAACCACTGTTAAAAATAAGGTTCAATGTTTCCCCGACAATTTGATGAAACTTAGCTTAAATTTAGCTGCAACCAATATAATGGTGCTAGTTTCACATTCTTAGTTGTGTTTTCACAAATGCCATTGTAAAACTTTGAACCAATCTTCTGGTGAAACGTTGAACCATGATTCAAGTTTCTTTTTTAAAAAGATTTTGTGGTAAAAAGGTTAACCATGCTTCAGATTTTTTTTAAAACCTATTTTGTTTTAAAATGTTGAAGAATGCTTCAAGTTTTATCTAAAGCGATTTTGTTGTAAAAGTTTGAACTGCAATCAATGGTATTTTAAGCCAGATTTATAGCGAAAAATTGACCATAATTCAGGCTTTTCCTAAACCAAATTTATTGGGAAAGATTGAATCATGATCCAAGTTATACAGGATTGGTTTAGTGAAATGTTCAATTAGGATTTTGGTTTTTAATTTATCATTTTATGATGCAGTAATGAATCAACGTCGAGGATTTTTTCTGTAAGATTTTGTTGTTTTATAAAATCATAATAATGCTAGCATTAAACTAAAAATCATTATTTATTAAAATTTTAATTATTAAATTTAGAACTTTCTCTTTGAAATATATTTATAAAAGAAATCATATGTAAACAGTTATAGTTTTAATTACACAAAATAATTGCTTTTTTTCACAATTGTTGATTCTTATACCATTCTGCTTTTGAAAATTCTGGGACATTTCTCCACGCTTTTTAGTTATGATTCTTGTAACTTTACTTGTTTTACTTAACTTTACTTTTATGTTTGTTTATTTACATTCATAATGAAAAAATTTTGAAAAAAACATATTATATTAGATACAAACACATACCATTTTTTATTATCTTTTTATTTAAAATGCAGAAAATAAAATATACTTTTGTTAAAAATTTGCATGAAATTTCTTTAAACAATGTTAATTTTTACACCAGAAATCAAAATAAAAGCATCAGTGTTGAACAGTTTTTCTCACATATTACACTTGTAACAACATTATTTTATAACTTGGAAATGTTTAAAATAATTCTTCTTCTTAATTTTGATATTGACATAAAGTACTATATTTATAACCAAACAAAATTTCACAGTTCAGACAGAAAGAAGAAAAAGAAAAAAGAAAAAAGAAAAAAAAGGTAAAGAAAAAAGTCTATAAAAAAAAAAAGTAAGAAAAAAAGAAAAGAAAAAGCAAAGAAAAAATATGTCTTTCTTACGAGCATTTTTACCATTAAATATCAATATTTTTTGTAGAATTTTTCATTTATTAAAAATATAAATTAATATAAAATATTGTCAAATATATAAATTCGTACAAATTTTAGGTATATTTAAGATTATAATATTAGGCCTAGGCAACACGAGTCAGATCAACTAGTTTTTAATAAATGTATAATGTTTGCACATATGGAATTATCATTTTTTCGGTGCTTATATTTCAATGGTAAAAATTTAGAGACAATGGTAGATAAAATTCAGATGCCCTATCCAAAGCTCTGATTCTGAAAAATTATATGATTATTGACCTATTTACTTTGAAATATAACTTAAAAATAATGCAATTTATAAAAATATAATTTCAAATGCAATTCAGTTGAAAACTGTACTTCAATTTAGTGATTTATGGGGGGGGGGGGGGGAATTAAACATGATTTTTTAAAAGATCCATCTCTATTGCAAGCAGCTTAATTAACATGTTTGCTCTTATAACGATAGAAATAAATCAACGTTTATTTCTGTCTAATATTCAATAACAAAATTTAATACTTCATTGATAAATTTAACAGATGCGTTATCAAAGTAAAGCAAGCAACCATAAGAGCAAAACCTTTGGCTTTTTAACCTGAAGCTACTGTAGAAAAAATTTCTTTCAGTAAATTTCAAAACTTTTTTAAATGTACTGTTTCCATATCAAATATTAAATTACTTAATCTATTAAGTTTAACAATAACAGGGCTGCCAAAAGCGACAATTTTTATTATTATTTTTCTTATATTTTTCTTATTTGATATTACTAAACAATATATGACGAAAATTTTTTTTTTCTTTAATAGTGGTAGAAGAACAAAAATAGTTGCCAGTCTGTAAACACTGAAATAGCTAAAATAAAAATGGTACATTGTAAAAAATAAGTCTGTAAAGTTACGAAACTTTCCCTACGAAACCAGGATTTTTAGAACTTTTTATGTAGTGGTGACAGCAAAAATTCATGTAACCGATTCTGTTACCTGAATTTCTGCTATTACTGTTACATAAACAGCTCTAGAAATTTTAGTTCTGGGGATTGTACGGAAATTGTAGTGGTAATCTGAACGCCAGTGCAATTTATTGTTTTTTAACGAAAATTTTTCGGGCTTTTTTTCTGGAATTTAGATAAATATATCTTTAAAAAAAAAAAAAAAAAAAAAAAAAAAAAAAAAAAAAAAAAAAAACAGAAAATTCTTTTGATTTATTGATTTCTAGTACAATTTCCGTAAAATCGTCCGTTTTTTTGCAGTGTAAAAAAAGGTAAAGTAACTTTACCAGATTTTTTTTCTACAGTGTAGGAGACGCAATAAAAGAGCAAAAACATTCAATTGGTTTGCGATAAGCCACTCTATTTATTGAAAGTACAAATTATATATTCAGCAGAAAATATATTAGCAATATTTACCAATAATAAACACATTTTACATAAAAAATATTCTTCAGACAATTTCCGGAGAATGTTGCACCCTGTCTGTCCTTTGATTAAAAAAGTAACATCCTTCTACCTACATGAAGATCTTCAATACAAATGAAAGTCTTCAAAAATATATCCGATTTGGAAGCTTGTTATATTTTGCACCAAGAATACAAGCTGGGTAAAGTGGAATCGCTTCCAACATCCGGTTATCCGCCACCTGCATTAATAATTAAAAGGTGAAATTAAAAGTATAATAATAAATTGTTATGTGCACGCATAACATATTTTTATTTAAGCCCCTTGTCTCTGCCCGCGAAGACACTCGCGAGCTAATGCTATTCCTAATGGGGAGGCATTTTTCTAATAACTCTTTCACATTTTGACATTTTTAAATATATATATATTAGGGTGGAGCGAAAAAAAATTTTTTTTTTTAAATCAAAAACGGGTAGGTGCCAAAAGTTGCCTTTATACTAGTACATCAACTGTGTGAAATTTTACCGCTGAAAAAAAATGGCCTGAGTCTGCGCTTTTGCTCCAAAAATTGAAAATTTGGGTAAAATTTGTCATTTTTTGACATTTTTTTAAAACAAATTAAAAACTCCTACAGAGGTGGTTAGTATTTAAAAGTGTTGCTTAGATCTTATCTGCTTAACATATTTAAACTATAAAACAGTATGTTTATTCCCTAGCTGGAGCAAAACAGACAACTTTTAGTAAGAAAACAGCATTACCACTCTATTGAGTCTTACAACGAATTGTTGTTTTTAATACAGCTCTTGTTTTCAAAACTACCTTGGACATGCGTCGTGGAGGTGGCTATATTTCTTATACCACCCGGCCCAACTATTCGATCATCTTAGTACAGTGTTTTATTTATACATTGATTTGTGATTTTCTTTATAAAAATTTGGCATGTTTTCGATGCTTCCACTTTGTTCATCAGTTCTTTGCATCCACATGCTGCTGTAACTATCTTCATGTATATTTTTATAGTTTATACAAAAAAAAGACAAGCAGAGTAATGCACGGGAATATTATTAAAGGGATCTATTCGGCCATCTATTATATTTATCAAACTTACATTCAGTTGATGAATAGTGATTGAAAGTTCTGTTACCACAACATTTTTTCAGTCAATTGTATTTTTTTACGTAATGATTTGCTTCAAAGATGATTTCAGATATTTCAACTATAAGTATGCCATCATTTATTCTACTTTTGCATTTTTTATATGTTGAGAAGCGAGCTGTTTCATGTGATGGTGATCTTCAGAGAGAATTGCAATGAAAATTTTTTCTCCAAGTGGAAAGCAACCGCTGTTGTAAATAACTTTTTTTTCATTAGTTTTATGCCGTTTTCTAAGTGTTTTCGTATCTAAGGTAATTTCCTATTATCTTTTAGATCCACTTTTTATGAGTGGACAACATTTGATGGTGAAATGTCCTGGGCATAAACTTTTAATGCATAGTACTTTATGAGGGAATGTACGGATAGTAATCGACTATAAGTGCTCATTTAAAATTAGGAGAATTTTATTTGTCACTGTGAACCATTTTGCATGTGGTAAGCTTAGAATTGTGTGTATTATTGGATCATTCGCTACTTCAACTCCAATGAATTTCCTCTGCGTCAATTATTTGAGAAGTCGATATAAAACGTTCTAAGCTACATGGATTCACCGGATCAATAAGGAAAATCTTTGTCTGCGTGCTATTCACTTCCTATTGCAATTTTTTTTTTTTTTTTTTTTTTTAATAGAGAATAATTTTGAAAAATTATTTTCTCAAATTGAGAAAAAGATACTCAGAACAGACTAGAAATTTCTGTCGGAGATTGCAAAGCTAATTCATAAGGAAAACTATTTCTCAGAAAGAATGGGGAATAGGAATTTAGAAAACATCTCACACAAAAGACAGCTCATAAAGTTAATAAAATTTTCCGCTTTAAATAAGCACAGATTGTCAATCAGCGTCTATATGTTCACTCACAAAATGTATAATCCAAGTTTATACCGCGGGATGTCTTATACCAAATGTACTACACACCTAAATAATAGATCTAAAATCTTATTAGAAATTACTAGACTACGGAACAATACAGGAAACGACATAAAACATACAAAAACTTCTTTAGAAATATTGTTGTTTTACACGCAAATTTTGTTTGCAATCCTCTGTGACGATCGTCATAATATTAAATAGCTAGCTTCTCAGCATATATTCATTGTAATAGGTTCAATAAATGATGACATACTAGAAATTGAATTCATACAATCAATTTTTAGGCAAATCATTGCATATAAAATGTAATTGATTGAAAGAACGCTGTGATAACAAAACTTCCAATCATAATGTACTAGTTGCATGAAATTTTAATGAAGATAATAGACTGCTGAATTGGTTCATTTAAGAACATACTCAATACATTACTCACCTTCTCTTCTGTTATACATGGTATAAAAATATACGTGCAGAAGGTCACACCAGCATGATCCAAATCATCCAAAGTCAGTGAATACAAAGAAGAGATAAATTACTTTGATATATAGAAAACTTATACTCGTCTTCGGGAAAAAAAATAACAATTCAATACATAAATAAAACACTGGGCCTAGATGATTGGTTGATTGAGACGGGTGGGATAATGCAACCACCTCTATGAGTTATATACACAGTAGTTTTGAAAGCAGCTAGGTAAGAAATGCATTCAAAAAAATATTTCGTTGTATGCTCCAATAGAGAGGTTATCGCTGATATTTCACAAAAAGTTGTCAGATTTGCTCCAATTATACAGACTACAGATATTGTTTTATAATTTAAATATGTTAAGCAGATAAATATAAAGGTCTAAGCAACACTTTTAAATACTAACCAGCTCTATAGGAATTTTTTTAATTTTTTTAAAAAAATGTCAAAAAATAACAAATTTTACCCAAAATTTCAAATTTTGGAGCAAAAGCGCAGACTCAATCCATTTTTTTTCAGCGGTAAAATTTCACACAGTTTGATGTAATAGTATAAAGGCAACTTTTGGCACCTACCAGTTTTTGATTTTCAAAAAAAAATTTTTTTCGCTCCACCCTAATATATATATATACAGTGGAACCTGCTAAAGTGACCACCTTGGTAAAGTGTCCACCTGACTAAAGTGACCACTTTCTCAAAATTTTACTCGTATTCATGTAAAACTAGTTGGATGTGCCAATCCCAAAACTTTCTTCTATCTCATACATACATTTTGATATTAAAAAAAAATAGTTACTCATTTTAATGCTTTAATAATTTTAATTCAATACCTTACCAACTTTGATTTTCATCTTAAATTTCTGCTTCAATCAATTAATCGGAGTAAAAACGATTTTCCGTCTTTGCATGAGCCGATGGACAATAGAATGATAAGCAGATTTTTTTTTTCAAATTCAGGGAGACCAACTTGCCTTACCAAAAAATAATCACATACAAAATGTTTAGTTCAGTTCTAGAACTAACTTCATACACTTTTATGTGGTGCAATATTGAAAATGGCATAAAATTCGTTATAACAGCGCCCCCTTCCGGTGGATTTTTTTCAGATTCAGGGCGATCCAACTAGCCATAGCCGTACACTTACACAAAAAATTTCGTTCAGTTCGATGCATAACTTCATGTATTTTTGGTCGGTACAATATTGAAAATGGCAAAAAAATCTCAAATGCAGCGCCCCCTTCCGGCGGATTTTTTTCAAATTCAGGGAGGACCAACTAGCCATAACTATCCACTTACACAAAAAATTTGGTTCAATTCAATGCATAACTTCATATACTTTTGGTCGGTACAATATTGAAAATGGCACAAACATCGCGATTGCAGCGCCCCCTTCCGGCGGAATATTTCAAAACTGAAGGAGGACCTGCTTGCCACAGCCAAAAACATTCACAAAAAATTTGGTTCAATTCTATGCATAACTTCATACACTTTTTGATGGTAGAATGGCGACATACAGACACACACACGGACACACACACAGACAGACACACGGACAGACAGACATTTTGTAAAAACATGTTTTTTGGAATCTCTGACCCCTAAAACGTGTAAATCCGTCGAAAACTGGAAGTCGAAAAATATTTCGATTACAATACTTTCTTCTATTGAAGATAGAAGAAAGTAATAATATGAGAAATGTTCGGTAATGTGACCACCTGCCTATTGTGTAAAGTGACCAGATAGCTTGTCGTTGTCATTGTTATTTGAACCTGTAAAATGTGACCATCCATTTTTCTGCCTGCCAAAAATTTTCTAATTAAAACATTAAAGTGACCATTTCCGAAATTTTTATTTTCATCTATAAAAATATGCAAGAATTTAATTCTTAAGGCCCCAGTCCTCGCTCGATGAAACGCTCGCGAGCTAATGCTATTCCTATGGGGAAGCATTTTTCTAATAACTCTTTCGCATTTTGACATTTTCGAATAATTTTTTTTGCATTGGATAGCTGAGGTGCATGCCGATAGCGCGCCTTTTTTACTTTTTCGATTTTGGTTGCAGATATTTTTTACAAAGTTAGTTTCACTTTTAAAACCGGTTTCGAAACTGAAAGTGCTTTTTAAAAAAATATCTGCAACTAAAATCGAAAAAGTAAAAAAGGTGCGCAATCGACATGCACCTCAGCTATCCAATGCAAAAAAAATTATTCGAAAATGTCAAAATGCGAAAGAGTTATTAGAAAAATGCTTCCCCATAGGAATAGCATTAGCTCGCGAGCGTTTCCTCGAGCGAGGACTGGGGCCTTAAAGTGACCACCTCCAAAGTTACCAGTTTGTCCTTTATTGCTATCGTCTTGCAATCATTTTTAAAATCGAAAATTTTTTGACGGATGTACACGTTTCAGATACTAGAGATTCCGAAAAACATATTTTTAGAAAAAAAAAATTTGCTGTTCGTCCGTCTGTGTGTCTGTCTGTAACCGCTCTTCCTCCCGAACAAATTGAGATAGAGACTTGAAATTTTGTATGTGCTTAGTATGTAAAAATGGGACGAAGCTTATTTAATATCAGTAACCTCAATTATCCGGAACTATTTTTTTCGGACTCTCGAAAAATTCATTCTGATGAAAGGTAATAAAAATTTTCGATTTTTTTTATTTTAAGGTACGGACGTAAACGGCAATAAAATAGCACAAATTTTGCATCAAGAACGAAGTCGATTGGATTATTAACTGTCGAATCCTGTTTTCCACATTCTTCGATTTTTCATGACCCTGTATTTTATTCAAATTTCAATTTAAAGATATATTTTAATTGGAAATGAGACTTTAATCCGAAGCAATAAACTATTAGTGAATATGGTTATTATCTTTGGAGTTATAAGGATGTTTCTTTTTTGCAATTCGGTACTACTTGAATAGTTTGGCGTTTTGTATAATTTGTCGAAATTGATTCATCAGCAATTCATTTTTAGAGAATGACTATGTGTAAAAAATATTTAAATATACATTTAAATTTTGTTTTGGAATTGCAATGTATTTTACAAATAATTTACACATGTTTTGTTTTGATGTATTATAGTATGCATATTTGTGATGGGTAAGTATTACGGTGGCCCCCAACGACTAGTTTCTCTCGAAATAATTGAAAAATGAGGAATATTTCCACCACATATATTGACGGATCCCAGGATAGAAATGCTTGCATCTGCTATAATAGACTAAGACCTTTTAGTAATATTTTTATCTGAGGAAACAAAATGGGGATTGTTTGGGTTTGTTTTAAAAAAGAATTTCTTTGCCATGTGTTCTTGGAAATCCTAAAACTAAAAATGCATTATGCTCTTTCATTGTGCTAATACTGCTTGCGAGATTTATAGTATTTAACATTAAATTTTAGATGTATGAACTTGTATTTTTTTTTATTGCTTTGGTAGTCAAGTTATTATTTTTAATACAGTTAGTTTTTTCTTAAAATATGAAGACATTGGACATTTTAAATTCAGATTCTCATAAAGAATGTAAAATGTCAAAACTGTAAAGACTTTAAACGATAAAATTGAAATTATTAATTTTCTTAAAAAAAATAATTGTCAAATAGCAGCAGCTGGAAATTTAAAAAAAATTTAAAAATTACAATTTTGTAAAAAAAAATTTTTATCACAAATTTAAAAAAAAAAAAAAAAAAAAAAAAAAAAAATCAGTGTGTTTTAGAAAAGTTTAAAAAAGACGTTACGAAAATTTGCAAAGTTTAGTACCAACAGTTTTACCAATTTTAGATCAGTATTTAGTTTACGTTTCACACATTACTCATCATTATGATTATTTTAGTATCAAATAATTATATGTCATAAAATAATAAATGCTAATAAAAATCAGTATTTAACAATAAATTATTACAATAAAAAAATTCATGAAATATTTATTAAAATTATAACTATCATTTATAACTTAATTAGTTAAATATTCATTAATAGCAGTTTAATTTATAATATTCAACTTGTGCTTTAAACTCTTCTCTTATAATCTGTAAAGAGCAAGAAATTTTATTACAAAACTGTGCATCACTAGAAAATTGAGTTATTTATCTCTGAGCAAGTTCCTCATCAAAAATTAGTTATTTCCTTCTTCCTATAATTCAAAGCTCTTAAGACTGCATTATACCAGTTATAATTATTCCATCTGTATGATTCACAAGATTCATTATTCATTGACATCAATCTCCCAATTTAGAGCATCGATCAATCAATCAAATATCTCTGTCTTTAATTTTTTTTAAGACCTCAACTAAAAATTTCATTGTTTATACTGAAAAAGAGAAGCGGATTTTTAAAGTTGAAGATTTTTATAAATTCAGTGTTTTTGCCATTTTTGTAATTGAAATTTAACTATTACTTACCCATCATACGTAGTGTAGGGTAAGTCTTGCAATCGTTTTGAAAATCGAAAAAAAACTTTTGACGGATTTACACGTTTTAGATAGTGGAGATTCCGAAAAACATATTTTTAGAAAAAAAATTTTGCCGTCCGTCTGTCTGTCTGTCTGTCTGTCTGTCTGTCTGTCTGTCTGTCTGTAAACGCTCTATCTCCCGAACGAATTGAGATAGAGACTTGAAATTTTGTATGTAGTTAGTGTGTAAGAATAGGACGAACCCTATTGAATATCAGAAACCTCGATTATCCGGAACTATTTTTTTCGGACTCTCGAATAATTCGTTCTGTTGAAAGGTATATAAAAATTTTCGAATTTTTTTGTTCTAAGGAATGGTCGTAAAAGGCAATAAAATAACACACATTTTGCATATAGAACGAAGTCGATCGGATTATTAGTTGCCGAGATATTTGTAATCCTGTTTTCCACACTCTTCGATTTTTCATGACCCTGTATTTCATTCAAATTTCAATTCAAAGGTATATTTTAATTGGAAATGAGACGCTTCATCCGACGCAGTTAATTGTTAGTTAATCGAATTATTATTTTTGGAGTTATAAGGATGTTTCTTTTACGCAGTTCGGTACTACTTGAGTAGTTTGGCGTTTTATATAATTTGTCGAAATTGGTACATCAGCAGTTCTTTAATATAGCATTACTATGTATATTAACAATATTTAAATTTTGTTTATGAATTGCAATGCATTGTTTAAATAGTTTTCACATGTTTTATTTTCATATACATATGCATGATGGGTAAGTATTACGGTGGCCCCCAACGACTAGTTTTTTTGTGTATTCTTTTAGGAAAGTTCTAAAATGTTCCTGCCCTAAGGAAAAGATCTACAAAGTTATTTAAGACATCTCTTTCTGCAGAAATATCGTCCTCAATTGAAAATGCTATGCAATTTGCAGTTCTAGGGGGAAAAAAAATGAAAAAGCGACTGCAAAAGAATTGTAAACTTGTACCAGGCAAGCCTTGTCTTAAGCATCCATTGATGATACTGATAATTTTCTTTTGGCTGAAGTTAATGTGACTTTAGTTTATGAGTCAATCAGAGGCCTCTGTTGATGAATCAGATGACACCCTTGCAAGAAACTGAACAGTTGTTAGGCAGTTGAGACTATGACTTAACCATATATAATTCGAAGAGCCTGAAACTTTTTTTCAATTAAAAGTTTTGTCAGCAAAATTTAGTTAAATGTTAACAAAAAAGTCACTTTGTACTTACATTCGTTGTTAACTACAAATTTCTTATTGAATCTAACATAACATGTCTGTGATTAGTATATATATATACTTACGTTTTTGATGCTGTGATATACACATAATTGGAAATAAAGTGTACACTATGCTAAAACGTAATTACTTTCTCCTTTAAGGGGATACAGTGCCTTAAAATTGATTAAAATATCGATTTTCTTTTTTAATATTAACTGAAAGCTTCTTTACTTGTGAATATTTTGCCAGCTAATTTTTAGCTATTCGAGAAATGGATCGTGAGATATTGTAAATTTTGTTAATAGATCCAGGGCAATGACCCATACAAATGAAAACTTTAAACTGATTTTTCTCCTTGTTCATATTTTTATAACTTGCTTGTTCGATAAATGGTAAGGCTTTTTTGCTAACTTAGGAAGAGGTTTAAAATTAATTTTACTCTTTATTCATGGTGAATTTAATAATTTTGTGCATGGATTTAACATTCAAGTTTATAGTTATTTTTTCAAAAATATTTAAATTGAGAGTTTATTGCATTTCCTTCAATTTTTGATATACACGAGAGGAAAAAATATATAAGGTACCCTGGGGTAATAACGCCAGGCGGGGTAATAACGCCAAGTGCTAATATTTTGCATAATTATGAAATAATCTGGTAAATGACACCCATGTGCTCTGCGCAGAAGGGTTTTGAGTCATAAAAATCGCAAAAAACAGCTTCAAGTTAATTTCTTTCGTTTTTAGGTCTTATTATTTTTACAAGCAACTAAAATTAATGCTTGATCTAAAATTTGCGAGATACGTTTTGTGATGTGAAGACTATTTTTTTTATTCGGAAATACTTTGTTAATTACATAAATTTATAGTACATTTCATGGACTTTCAAAATGTTGTTGAAGATTTTAGATGTCTTCTCGAGATAATTTGTAATTTAAAATGTACAGCGCAATAACTATAACGGGGTAATAACACCAATCCTTGGCATTAATATCCCGGTTGATTCCCTACAGTGACCGAGCTACATCCTAAATACTGATTCAAATAAACACAGTTAAAACTGTGCAATGTTTCTAATAAATCTATTTAAGCGGTCCTTTTTAAGCAAAAAAAAAGCTCATGGTCTGGTATTCTTTTGTCTCATCCTCCCCCCCAACCCACACCTTTATTTTTCTTACACTTTCGCAAAAAATTGAACATTTTCAATATCTTAGAATGCAATTTGTCAATTTCTAAGCTTGTAGAGTGTGTATTTTTAGAATTGGGCAATCTACAGGCAATTATTCCATCTTATTCCATAGTTTTGTTTAATGGCGTTATTACCCATATAGGTGGGTAATAACGTCGAATAGCATTGGTCAAGAAATCACGCCATTACATTTTATGAACACATATCTATTAAATTATTTTTTTTTATATAGATAGTCAATGAGTTGCTATATCAAATCATGTATTTGTTTGAAAAATACAAACTAAAACTGAGCCGTGAAAACTGGTAGAACCTTAACGTGGCGTTATTACCCCAGGGTACCTTATATAATAAATGCAAAATTGAAGCAAAAATGTTGAAAGTTGTAAAAGTAGTTGAGAATTTTAAAAAGTCGAATTTTTTTAATTAAATTATAGTAAAATAGGCTGTTCTACAAGATTAAAAAAATATTTAATTTTCAGTACTAGGTATTGTGCTAACACATATGTTACAGTATTATTCAAAATTGAAGAGGTGCTTTCAAAGGTATTGTGTCTCCTTAATAGGATTTTTTTTCGCATTAATTTATTTTATAAATAATAACATGAAACCAAAATAAATTACATTTCGTAATTTTATGGCTATTGAAATTGATTAATAGTACTTAAAAATTATTTATTATGCAAATCATGCATTTTTATGTGACATATCATGTAATATTTCAAATTATTTCATATTAAATGCATCACTGATATTGTTGCAAGTCACAATTGTTTCTCCTGATATGCATTAGTCTTCAAATTATAAAATTCATTTGGAAAGTTGTGATTTTTGATTTAATATTCCTTTATTTTTTTTTACTATCTATGATAATTTTTCAATCATTTATTAGAGTTTTCTGATAAAAGGATAAGAAAAAATGATAGTTTTTACTATACAGTTTCGGTAATGTTTTTATTAGTTATTCTATAACACATATATGTCACTGCTTTCAAACATTCTTTTGTGAATTTCAGCAAAATCTCTGAATAATGGACACCTGGGAAGCGTAGAATTTGTTTTGTTACAGGGATTATACTATATAATTTAATTGATGATTTATGTATTTTTTTTAATGTGGAACTGAAATGTACTTTTACATAGTAGATAATTTTAATTTTGAATATATTTTAGATAAAAATATTTATATTATTTTATACTTCGCGATTCAAATAATTTTTACACTTTCATGCATGTATATTATCATACCCAAGATACATATAAATCAGTTTTTAAGACAAATTTCTTATGTACTTGAATTTATGAACAGCGCTTAAAGATTCCATTTAACAGACACATATAAATTATCATTAATGTATTATTAATTTTGCACATTGCTTTTACTCTTTTTTATTAAAAATTACACACATAAGACATATAAAGAAGTATCTCAGATAATTTCTTTTATTGTAAGTAAATGTTTATGCATTGTTTTTAAATATTATTAGAATTTTTTCTGTTATAGATTTTCATTTTATAAGTGTGTAATTTTTTTAAATGCTGAGAAAAAATTCAGTAACTAATGTTACAATACAATCCTTTTTAGGTGCGTTCGTAATTATGTAAATACGTAGCACCTATTGTTGTCGCTCAGTCCGTCCGTCCGTCTGTCTGTCTGTCCGTCTGTCTGTCCGTCTGTCCGCATATAACAACGCAAAAACTACCCAACCGAATCGTTTGAAATTTAAAATACATAATTATAACATAATTTTGTCGAGTCATTTCAAATTTTATGAAAATCGGATGGATAGATCAATTACAGGGACATTCAAAAGGATTCCGTTACATTACGGTCAATAGGGAAAAAAGTTTTAAATGCATTTTAATCGTTTGAAATTTAAAACATATAATTATTGCGTAATTTTGTCGAGTCATTTCAAATGTTATGAAAATCGGATGCATAGATCAATTACAGGGACAATCAAAAGGATTCCATTACATTACGGTCAATGGGGAAAAGTTTCAAATGCATTTCAGTGATGTTACACTCATTCGAACATAATAGAATTGACATGAATCTATGAAATATGTACTAAAAAGTACATTTTGTATAATCTGTGATGCAAAGAATATTTATTATTAAATTACAGGGTCACACAAATGTATTCCACTAAATAATGTTATATGGGGAAACATTGTTTGGGGGAGTGTTTTAATTATATTAAACTATTTCACATTTTATGAATAAGATATACGTTAATGAAGTATAATAAAAATTAATCCCTGCATATTTACAGGAACACAAAGATTTCGACCGCTATACTGTATCCAAAGTACGCTCTACTATATCAGCAAGATCTGAATATTTTAAAACTTTGTTATCAACGAACGCACCTCATTTGCTACGCTTTACGTGCAATGTCCAACTTGTTTTTCTTTCTAAAGCAAGGAGTAAATAATATTTTGTAGTTCAGAAGCAATTTTGCTGTACATGTTCATATTCATCATAATCATACCTTGTTATTTTATAAATAATCCTCTTTTCTTCTTCAGAATTATTCTACTTATGATTTTTAGCTAATATTGAGAACAAATTTCATAACTTGATTTTAATTAAGTAATATATGTATTTAATGTACAAAAAAAAAAAATATTATAAATTCTACTATGAGATCATTGTGCACATATTTACATCAGTATGATGAATTGTAATTAAGCTGTAAAAATGTGTTGCTGAATGCACAAAACTCCTCATTCTAATGTACTCGAAACAACTTTTGCTTGAACTAGGAAATAGATGACATAATAAAATGTTTTTTACATTAAAAATTGTAAAAATTTTATTTATTGTAAATAGTTTTGTTAAATAAATGTTTATTTTTACATTTTTCGACTTCCTTATATTTTTTTAGAAAATATTGTTTTTAATGAGTATTGTAATTTAAAAAGACTAGTCGTTGGAGGCCACCGTAATACTTACCCATCATGGATATTCATAACATAATATATGAAAACATAACATATGTAAACAATTTATAAAATGCATTACAATTCCAAAACGAAATATAAACGTATATTTAAGTATTTTTAACACATCATCATGCTCTATTAATGAATTTCTGATGAACCAATTTCGATAAATTGTATGAAACGCCAAACTATTCAAGTAGCACTGAATTGCGTAAAGGAAACATCCTTATAACTCCAAAAATAATAATCATATTTACTAACGGTTTCTTGCATCGAATTAAGTATTTCATTTCCAATTAAAAGATATCTTTGAATTGAAATTAGAATGAAATACAGGGTCATAAAAAATCAAAGAATGTGGAAAATAGGATTAGAAATATCTCAACAACTAATAATCCGATTGACTTCGTTTTTTATGCAAAATTTGTGTTATTTTATTGCCTTTTATTTCCATTCTTTAAAATAAAAGAATTCGAAAATTTTTATATACCTTTCATCAGAACGAATTTTTCGAGAGTCCGAAAAAAATAGTTCCGGATAATCGAGGTTACTGATATTAAATAGGCTTCGTTCCATTCTTACATACTAAGCACATACAAAATTTCAAATATCTATCTCAATTTGTTCGGGAGATAGAGCGGTTACAGACAGACAGACAGACACACAAACACACAAACGGACGGACGGCAATTTTTTTTTTTTCTAAAAATATGTTTTTCGGAATCTCCAGTGTCCGAAACGTGTAAATCCGCCAAAAAAATTTTTTCGATTTTCAAAACGATTGCAAGACTTACCCTGTACTACGTATGATGGGTAAGTAATATATAAAAGTTTATAACAATATACATACATATTATATTCAGATACTAGATTTAACAACTTCTTTTATTCTCCATCATTCAGCTTCATCATTTATAATCATTTCTGTTATTATAAAGGCCAAACGTATCTGTGCGTAACGCATATGTCATTTTGCGCATGGCATTTTAAATAAATTTCGGTATTGCAAATTTTGCTACTAACTTTTGTTTAACTTCTTAATGTCGCACATTTTCAATTTTTGCACCATCGTGTAGGGAAAAATGTACTTTTAAATGAAATTTGTTTGAAAGCTGTATCTTAATTTGTTTTTGAAATATTATTATTATTATTATTATTATTATTATTTTTTGTAGCTTTTAATACCTTTTTTCTAATCGTGGCAACAGGAGTACTCCATTTCTAGTTAAAGCAAAGGAAAAAAGGGAAAAAATTGAGTGCTCTATCTTTATGTTGCCGTTTTCTCATTAAAAGGGAAAAAATAGAAATTTAAATATCTTCTGATATAAAACCCGGTGAATTTTGACTTCATTTACAAAATTTGATTTACACGTAAAAGAATATCAACAGTTTAACATCTATTTCAGCTAATAGCATTGAGACTTCAAAGTTTTGAGTCAAAATTATCAAAATAAAATAGCATTTTTTTTTTTAACGTGAATGCAGATAGACCGGGCGGCGGCGACACGAATGACTATGTCATCGAGTTATGGGATAAAATCATGATGTAGGACAAGATTATTAGGTGTAGATTAAGGAATGACTGGTCTGCCTCGTCATTTCTTGGTACGATGTAATTAACAGCGGGCGCCAACTCGCCATTTTGGCGTCACTTAAACGTCATCGAGTTACGGGATGAAATTGGCGCCAAATTAAAGGTAAAATAAAGTATTTTGAGAATATTTCGGTCTGCCTGCGCATATCCTGGTACAAATTCTCGGCAGACTGAAATTTATAACAAAAAATGACGTTGTAATGCATCATAATATACTATTCATGATATGCAGAATCGGTCGTTTTCTCGCTTACTATAATAAGGAACTTTTTCTAAATGATCAAATTAGCGTGGAAGTCGATTGCGAAGTAAAGTAATGTATACGTCTTTAGATTTTATATTGTACATTATGAAGCATAATTTGTTATAAATTTCAGTCCACCGAAGGTTTGCACCAGGATATGCGCAAGCAGACCGAAATATTCTTAAAATACTTTATTTTAACTTTAATTTGGCACCAATTTCATCCTGTAACTGGATGACGTGAAAGTGACGCCAAAATGGCGAGTTGGCGCCCGCTATTAATCACATCGTACCAAGAAATGACGAGGCAGACCAGTCATTCCTTAATCTACACCTAATAATCTTGTCCTGCATCATGATTTCATCCCGTAACTCCATGACGTAGTCATTTTGTGTCGCCGCCACCCGCTCTTAGATATGAAATGTACATTCGTAGATTTTGATATGGTGAAAATGATGCCGGGTTTAGATTTTATGGGAAAAAAAATTCTATGATTGAGTCAAAGTTGAATAAATTTTGCTTTTTATCTTTTAAGAGCCTTAATTGATAACTTTATCATAATAACATATTTTTATTATTTTTTACTGCTTACATGTACGAGTAAAGTTTAATTTTAACAATTTCTACTTCTGCGTATTATAGAAATAGTATTTTGTTAATTTGACGATAAATATCGTTTGTTTAAGAGTTAGACGTACCAATATAAAATACATTTTTTACTATAACTAATTTTATAGGTTTATTATAAGTTAATGAAACAGTTCCTTCTTAAACACTTTCTTTCGTCAAAATTTGACGGGTTCTACCTTGTAATTAGTAAAAGCTAAATGATTGAAATTACAATTTTTATTTATTTTTTCTAGAAAATAATGCAAAATATCTTTTAAAATTTCCTTCATATTCATTTCTTTTAGGGAAGAATATAGAGTAATTCTAATTAAAGATATTTCTAAATTTAGAGTTATAAAATATCCTTGGGCTGATCAACTATTCTTTACACACAAGATTAAAAAAATATTTATTAGGATGAGCGAAGCGAATCCTCTACTAGTCCACTCAAATTACAATTTGTCGTACGCTTTACAAAAAAACTATTCAATATTTTAACTTCAAATTAAACACAAAAATAAATTATGATCTGTAGATTTGCAGAATATAATTTTTTTTACAGTAAAACGTTAAAAAAATTATTATTTTAATTAATTTATTTTACATGCATTTCCAATACGGACGCATTTTAGCAAATAAATAAAAAATGAAACGCGTATATTTTCAGAAAAAAAAAAGTTTAAATCATGGAGTATAATTATAGATAGAATCATGATTAATTTATTAAATAAAACATGTTTTCATTATCCCGCAAAATCGTTTGCACAGATGACACTTAAACATTTTAAAAGAATTGTATTATGGAATTTATTTTTTTTTTTATTTTTTATTTTTTTTTTTTTTTTTTTTTTTTTTTTTTTTGTAAACTGGCAACAAAATAATTGTAAACAAATAAAATTAATTCTTAAATTTGTTATATAAATGAAAAATTAAAAGATCTGCGTGAAGTTGTTGGTTCAAGCTCTTTATAAATATTTTTGCGAAGGTCGTATTGTGGCTAAATAATATCGACTCATTAATCAGAAGGATTTTATAGAAAAATAAGACTTTAATAAGTTCGCAAACACAACAATAATTATTCGTGAAAACGTCACTGCGAGAATGAGAGAGCGCTTCGTTAAAAGGTAATTCCAATTCCATTAATTGAGTTGCCATTCGCAGAAAGTAAAAAGTTCTCCCACGCGGAGAGAATTACAGCAATTCTCATACGCTAACATGTATAAAAACGAAGAAATTAAAATAAAATGTTTTACAGTTAAAAATTCATAGTATCAACGAAAGCAGATTTCAAATGTTTTTTCCAGAAAATAGGATTTTGAAGAAGTAACTTTCTTCAAGCTTTCTTCAAATATATTATTCTAAAATAGCTATCAAAGATTATCGGATGTTGATTACAAAGATTGGAAACATGCATATTTCAAACAATTAAAAAACACCAGTGGCTACTTGAAATTGTAAAAACATCTTTAAAAGAGCTTTTAGTTGAAAAATTAAAAAAAAAATTGTAAAAGTTTGCTTCGAAAATATCTTATTATGCCAGTTTTACATCATAAATAAAAAATTAAAATGCGCCAAAACATAAAATAACGTTTTTGTTTAATAAAGATGAAAAAAAAAAAAATTGTTACTTTCAAATATCTGTTTTATAAAATAATGCTTCGCGAATCCAAACAAAGCATGGCTTTTGCTAGTTATTAAATTATTTTTGAAAATACATAATTCACCCCTTTGGACGAGCGTATTATACAAAATGTTTAATCTTTTATCACCAGTTTTTTAAAGAATAAATTTTTGCCCATTTGAACCGTGAAAAAAGGCAAAATTTACAATAAAAATTTTTTGGTGAAAATAATCAGGGAATCTGAGCACCTTATGTGGCACGTATACCGGTCACTCGTCCACAAGGTGGTAATTAATTCAAAATTTCATTGGGAATGTTTACTAAACAAGGATTATAAGAACTTAGTCTTATTAAATTTGTGAGGGAGTGACCTTTGTCTTAAAGGCACTTTAGTATTTCTGAGATCGTGACGTCAATAATTTAACATGTGTAAGCGTAAAAGCGACATCTATCCTCTCTTTTACTTTAACTTTCTAGAGTGTGTGTGTCTCTTTCGGATTCTGCAGTTAGGCTCGCGGTTAGTAGTAATATGTAAATTTGAAGTATCTCAGTTTGCAGCATATAAAAGCTTGGGGTTTGAGTGTGTGAAGTGTGTCTCTGGCGATAGCCAGCAGAGCATTGGTCAGCTAGCAGTGGTGTCTCTGGCATTAGCCAGCCAGGAGTGAGCGTGTCTAGCGATATTACTCAGCGGAGTGTCTCTCTAGCGGTGATTGCCCGCTGGTGTCTAGCAGATTGATTGATCCAGCGTGAATATTACTAAGTAGCATCGAGCCTCCAGTGAGTTTGAGAATTCGAATAGAGAAGTGGGCCGGTGGTAAGAAATTTAATAGTAATTGCATTTGATTATCTCAAGTAAATAAAGGATATCTACAGCCACGGGCTGTCTAATTCGATTTTATGTAGCAGTTTAGCCGAAGATAGCTGAGAAGTAATCAGAGTTGCCCCGATTGAGCTAGTCCGGAGCCGTGAGTATGCGTTTAATCTTTCAGTAGTGTTCTCAGTTGTGAAAGTTAGACTTGCTCCACTTCCCTTGACCCCTTATAGTTTTTAATAAACTGTGTTTTTATCTTAATTCCTGAGTGTGTCTGCATTTAACTCCCAGCACGAGCACCGAACCGTTACAAATTAATATTTATTAAGTTTCTTCTTACTATTAAAAATTGAGATATGCTAACCAACAGTGCACTCTTTATTTATTTATTTATTTATTTATTTATTTTTGGGGGGGGGGTCGTATCGTAAATCATTTTTCTCTTCATTAAAGCACATATTGTTATCCTATATTACCGTCTTTTTTTTTTTTTTTTTTTTTTTTTTTTTTTTTTTTTTTTTTTTTGGAGGGGTCATTTACATAACTATGAAAGAAAAGCAGACATAAACATCTCAAAATCTTCAACTTCTAATGCATAAATGAAGGATCTAGCTATCCTTTGAACAAATAAAAACTACAGTTAATAGATTTTAAAAATATTTGATTTTTTGAATGAGATATAATTACAGGGGAAAAAGAATAGTTGACAAGAATAGCGTGTGTGCTTAACAGATGGATATGGGGAAATATTGCATGATTTATGTATGGCATTGATGAATAATAAAGCAAAAAACATGTCACTTTTTCCTTTGAAAAAAATATTGTATTTTTAAAACACATAATGGAGATAAATTACAAATTATATATAAAAAAAACTAAACATAATTTTAACCAGTTTTATGAATCCTTTTGAGTTTTCTACAATTAGAAGAAATTTCTTTCAGATAGGCTTTCATAGGACAATAAGGGTACAACTGTAGAATGTTTTTCTGATGGCGAAAACTTATACTATAATGCGAGCAAGAATTGTGTGTTTGAGTAAATTTTATCTTAAAAACGGCTCTAATGATTTTGCTAAAATTTTGCATTATACTGTTTTGGAGCACGAGAAGACCATTGGGCATGTTGAGCATGTTCAAGAAAATTCGATTAATGAGTCGATGGGAGTTTCAATAAGTAAAGATTTATTTTTATTGATGTAGATAATAAAGATCTATTCCAAACGGATGCCTTATATATTTTATATAGAGCTTTTTGTTTAGCGATAAATCATATAAAAAGTTCAAATTCTTTTAAAAAATGCAAGAATTTGATATTTCATACCAGTTATATAACTCTCATTGGTATAATAACATTTATACTTGTTTCATAATATGCATGATTTGAAATATATATATATATTCTAATCGTTTATTTGTACACTGCTACTGTATTATTTTTTCCCTACGTTTCCTGCATACAAAAAACTTAAAAAGTACTAAAGATCAAGAACAAGCAATAGTTATTTAAAATCACTTAGTTATTTTAAAAGAATTTATGGAAATTTCTGAGAAATAGTTAATTGAGATCCAAAGTATGTAAAAATTTAACATTAGTCTACATGTTACAGTGAGATAAGAGTCTATCCATAGATTTATCGACTTACAAACTTTCAATTTATAAGGTTCATTCAAACATGAGAAAGCACAGTTTAAATATAAAAAAGTGTACATTTTCTTTTGTTTTCTGCAAACCCTCCCAGCATTTGTAGGGTCAGAGGTAATAGCTTTAAATATATTTAGAATAACCTTACAGTTTTCTGGGATTACTTTGAATATGGCTCGAATTTTCTACGCTAGTATTTATTTATTTATTTACTAGCTGTCTCGCCCGGCGTTGCCCGGGTCCGTATTAACAATATTAAAAGAACTTGAAATTTGTATGATTTTATCATGAACTCGAAGCATGCAGAAATGCATTGTTTGAAATACGTGGCCGCTGGCTGTGTGAAAAATCGGTTTAAAAAACAACAACTAATATTAAATTCTAAAAATACTCAAAATGAACAATGGGGAACGCGGGAGGGATATGTGTCCAACACTTGCGTGATTTTTGTGTGAAAGTGTTGGTATTTATCCGTAAAAATCATTGTTAAGTCACGTAAGCAATTATTTTTTTTTTCCCATAGAAATCCCAAGTAAAATATTTTGAATTTCAAGCTAATTATATCACTCTTAAATCCGACTATACCGTGATTGAAATCGATACTCGACGTTAGCTAAAAGGTTTGCATATAGTATTATAATTTCAGAGCTATTTAACAAAAATAAGTGTATATTTTTAATCAAAGCATGCGTAATGTTCACTCTGTGGACAAATTCCTAACCGCAAACTTTTGTACCATAACCATAACCTCTCTGTAAGCTAATTGTGACTTAACAGTACCCTACCGTAACTTAAATATAACATAATTGTAACCTAGCCATCACCTTATTGTAACCTATCCTTAATCTAGCCATAACAACCATACCGTAATGTAATTGCAATCTAATCGCAACCTAAATGTTACCTAGCCATATATTGGGTTCATGTCCATGGAAATTAGTTTCCCTTGTTGGGATCTTGTTATGGTTCTTTAGAATATTTTCGTCGGGTTCGATTCAGATTTAAGGTATTTTTTGAAATTGGATTTTAATGTTCGAGTCGAATTCATGTCCATGGAAATTATTTTGCATTGCTTGGATTCAGTTACGGTTCTTTGGAATATTTTTGTCGGAATCAAATTAGGTTCAATTCAGATTTAGGCTTTTTATTCAAATGGAATTTTTGGGTTCTTGTCTTCTTGTGTGTCCATGGAAATTGTTCTGCCTTGTTCGAGTAAGAACATGTTTCACTAGGATATTCTTGTCAAGTCCAGATTTGGTTCAGTTCAGATTTCGAGATTAAAAAAAAAAAAAAAAAAAAAAAAAAAAAAAAAAAAAAAAAAAATTAGGTTCAGATTCGATTTATGTCCATGGAAATTTTTGTCTTATTCGGATCCGGTTACATTTCTTTGGAATTTTTTTTTTTTCCAGGTTCAGATTTGGTTCGATTCAAATTTCAGGTATTTTTTCAAATATAAGTTTTAGTTTCGTATCGGGTATCTGTATCGTATTCGGGGTCAACGGATATTATTTTGTCATAGTCGTATCTGGTTATGGTTCTTTCGAATATTTTGGTCGGATTCAGATATGTTTTGAGTCAAATTTCAGGTTTTTTCAAATCGAATTTTTTTGGTTCGAGTCGGGTTTATACCCATGGAAATTATTTTGTCTTGCTCAGATCGGTTTATAGTTCTTTGGAATATTTTTGTCGGGTTCAGATTTGGTTCAATTCAAATTTCGGGTGTTTCTTCAAATAGAACTTTTGGGTTCAGGTCTTTTTGTGTGTTAATGGAAATTATTCTGTTTTGTTCGAATAAGGACATGCTTCACGGGAATATTTTTGTTACGTTCAGATTTGGTTCAGTTCAGATTTTGAGATTTTTCCAATGAAATTTTTGGGGTTCGGATTGGGTTCAAGTCCATGAAAATTTTTTGCCTTGTTCGGATTCGGTTGCGGTTCTTTGAAATATTTTTGTCAGGTTCAGATTTGGTTCGGTTCAAATTTCAGGTATTTTTTCGAATGGGAGTTTTAGGTTCGTATCGGGTTAATGTCTACGGAAGTTATTTTGTCTTACTCGAATCCGGTTATGGTTCTTTCGAATATTTTTTTCTAACATTTTAAAGAAAATTTTTAGGTTCGGGTTAGGTTTCCATGCGCACAAAAATTATTTTTCCGATCGAAATGCAATCCTTTTTTTTGGGGGGGGGGGGGAGATCGGGTTATGTTTTAATTAGTCTAAACATTGAGGTTATAACCAGTTTTGTTACTATTCTTTTTATGACAATTTCTGATAAATAATTTACTTTACTATTTGATAATTTATTATGATGTATGAATCGTTTGCGGATTCGAACAATTGTACGCCAAAGAACCATTTTGATTTCGTTTTAAAAACAAATTAAAGTCATAATAAAATTTTAAATTGAATAGAATACAGTTTAAATTTAGTCAATGACTTAAAAAAAACCTCCTAGAAAAGTGTTGTATACCTTTTTTACTGCAACACAGCTAATCGCTCATATATTATAATGTTCGAAGTGCCAAAAATCTGCGTACAACCATTGAGTAAAGAGAAATTAATAGAGTGAAAGTATAATGTCTTGGGATGAAGCCAAAAACCTATCCCTAATATCCGCTACATTAAGTCTAATTAAGCACCAACAAAACCATGCGCTTTGACACGCCGATCAATTCAAACTGGTTTAAATCCGTATACCTTTATTTTTGTTTTTTATCGTTTAAACTGTTATTGAACAGATGACTAAAATTTCGCTTAAAAAATGATGATTTGTGCCATTATTGGCTGTAATACACGATCGGAATGCATAAAAAATACAAATAGATCAATCATTGGCAAAAATTATTTGATTATTTTTATCATGTAACTTTGAAATATCAATATAGAAGCATCCAGTGCTGCGAGATTGTCGAAAGTCAATTTCCCCAAATTTTCCGAAATTTTCCCCAAATCAGGGTTTTTTTGAGAAAAAGTCCCCAGCGCAATTTTTACTCAAAAAAGCAAGTTCTCAATTTTCAATTTTCCGTTATAAAATTTTTTTAACAAATTTAAACTCAATTATTTCCCCAAATCAAGCATTTTTTTTTTTTTTTTTTTTTTTTTTTTTTGAAAAAATTCTCCATTTATGAAAAAAAAAAAAAAAAAAAAAAAAAAAAAATTAAATGTTCAAAGGTAAAAACAACAACAACAACAAAAGTTATAAAATTGTTTTTATTTTTGGTGTCTAAATCTGTACTGTTAAATGAAATGTATTTTTGTGCTTGTGTTTCTGTCCGTGATGACAGGAAAATCTGAATCACTTATCTGAGAATTCAGATGGGGGATAGCCCAATGCATATCATGATGAATCTGTAGAACATGTAAACGATAAGAACTACCATGAGAATGATTTATATCTATTATTTCTGTATTTTATTTTCGTTTTTCAAACCAAAAACGAATTCGAGACATATCCAGTTTTGGCAAATGGCTGAAAGTAAAAATTGAAATTGTGATAACAATTCCCCAAGTTTTTCCTCAAATATGTTAATAGTCCCCAAGATTTACTTGTCCCCAAAAAATTCCCCAGGAGGTACAAAATTCCCCAAAATGGGGACAAAATCCCCAATTTGGCAGCACTGGAAGCATCATTTATGATTTTGTATGAAAAGTTAACATTCTTTCGATAATGTCTTAAAATCGTCTGCACTCTGAAATCTGTATTTTAGATTAATATTTGTTATTTAAGTTTTCATGCATGATTTTAAAAGAATGTTTTCACCAATATATTTTATATACTGACAATATATATTGCAATTATTAATATATTGTTAAGTCATAAACATTTTTCATCTATGTTATAAAGTATTAAAAAGTTCTGAAAAAAAATAAAACTTTTAGTAATACAATTTTTAGTTGAAATCAAATGTTTTCAATGTTTCATTTTATTTTATTTTGACATTTAATTATTTCTAATTTTCCAATTTCAATTATTTTAAAAGCAAACATTTATTTTAATAAATAATATGATAGAAAAAAGATCATTTTTAAAAAATTATCATTTCTTCTTAAAATGTGCTTCAGCTGTATTTCATTTCTTTCAATTCATTTTATTAATACAAAATCCCTTTCTCGTACTTTTGATTGGGTCATTAAAATTTGAGCGATAAATGGTTTCATATTGCAAACCTTTTTTCGGCTTGCTTTACCTCCACCTAACTTTTTCCTCCATGGCGTACACCAGCTGTGATAAAAAAAAAAAAAATCATTTAAACTGACAATTTGCCAGTCTAAGAATTTTAAAGGTCTGTCCCAGCTTTTTTAATTATTTCTGTGAAAATTTTATGCAACCAACCAACCATAAGCAAATGAAGGGGGAAGGATGAAAAAAGGCAATTTTTTATGAGAGTGACCTTTGGATTTAATTAACTACTCAGTTAATAATTGGAATTTCGAAATTCTGAAGCTCAGGTGCATCAGAAGAGATTTGGGGCTAACTCTCAAAAAAATTCTGAGCCTCGTATATGCTGTAGATTTTGCTAGCCATCGCAGACACATACACACACACATACAGACAGAGCATTTTGTTCTTTTATTAGTATAGACTAGTTGACCCACCCGGCTTTGCCCGGTTCCGTATTAACAATATTAAATGAATTTGAAATTTGTATGATTTTATCATTAATTCGAAACATACAGAAATGCATTGTTTGAAACACGTCGCAGCTGACTGTGTGAAAAATCGGTTTAAATAACAATTAATATTAAGCTCTAAAAATACTCAAAATGAACAATGGGAAATGCGGGAGGGTATCTGTGTCCAACAATTGCGTGATTTTTGTGTGAAAATGTTGGTATTTATCCATAAAAATCACTGTTAAGTCACGTAACCAATTATTATTTTTTTTTTCACATAGAAATCCCAAGTGAAATATTTTGAATTTCAAGCTAATTATATCATTCTTAAATCCGACTATATCGTGAATGAAATCGATACTCGATGTTAGCTAAAAGGTTTGCATATGGTATTGTAATTTCAAACCCATTTAAAAAAAATAAGTGTATATTTTTAATCAAAGCATGCGTAATGTTCACTCTGTGGACAAATTCCTAACCGCAAATTTTTGTACCATAACCATAACCTGTCTGTAATCTAACTGCGACTTAACAGTACCCTACCGTAACTTAAATATAACATAATTGCAACCTAGCCGTCACCTTATTGTAACCTATTATTAATCTAACCATAACAACCATACCGTAATGTAATTGCAACCTAAATGTTACCTAACCATACATTGGGTTCATGTCCATGAAAATTAGTTTGTCTTTTGTTCGGATCTTGTTATGGTTCTTTAGGATATTTTTGTCGAGTTCAAATTTGGTTCGATTCAGATTTCAGGTATTTTTCAAAATTGGATTTTAATGTTCGGGTCGAACTCATGTCCATGGAAATTATTTTGCCTTGGTCGGATTCAGTTATAATTCTTTGGAATATTTTTGTCGGAATCAGATTTTGGTTCAATTCAGATTTCGGCTTTTTATTCAACTGGAATTTTTGGGTTCTTGTCTTCTTGAGTGTTCATGGAAATTATTCTGCCTTGTTCGAATAAGAACATGCTTTACTGGAATATTTTTGTCAAGTTCAGATTTAGTTCAATTCATATTTCGGCTTTTTTTTTTCAAATGGAATTTTAGTGTTCAGGTCTTCTTGCGTGTCCACGGAAATTATTCTGCCTTGTTCGAATAACAACATCACTGGAATATTTTTGTCAAGTTCAGATTTGGTTCAGTTCAGATTTCGAGATTTTTTCAAAAAAAATTTTTAGGTTCAGATTTGGTTCATGTTCATGGAAATTTTTTGTCTTATTGTGTGGTTACGGTTCTTTGGAACTTTTTTGTCAGGTTCAGATTTGGTTCGACTCAAATTTCAGGTATTTTTTTCAAATAGGAGTTTTAGGTTCGTATCGCGTATTGGTATTGTATTCGGGGTCAACGGAAATTATTTTGTCATACTCGTATCCGGCTATGGTTCTTTCGAATATTTTGGTCGGATTCAGATGTGTTTTGAGCCAAATTTCAGGTTATTTTCGAATCGAATTTTTTAGGTTCGAGTCGGGTTTATATCCATGGAATTTATTTTGTCTTGCTCGGATAGGGTTATAGTTCTTTGGAATATTTTTGTCGGGTTCAGATTTGGTTCAATTCAAATTTCGGGTTTTTCTTCAAATAGAACTTTTTGGTTTGGGTCGTCTTGCGTGTTAATGGACATTATTCTGTCTTGTTCGAATAAGGACATGCTTCACTGGAATATTTTTGTCAAGTTCAGATTTGATTCAGTTCAGATTTTTTCAATGAATTTTTTTGGGTTCGGATTGGGTTCATGTCCATGGAAATTTTTTGTCTTGTTCGGATTCGGAGAAAATTCGGAAAAAAACGAAAAAAAAACGAAAAAAAACCGCAAAATGAGAAAAAACACTAAAAATCACATTAAAAATTCGTTAAAAATTCAAAAATCGCTGTACAAATTCCGAATAAACTTTGCTGAAAAGAGAAAAAAAAAATGCTATATTGGGTAAAAAGAATGAAACCGTATTTCTTTCACTAATGGGATAAAACTGCAAAAAGAACGCTAAAAATCGCCTAAAAAATTGTAAAAAAAAATCTAGTCAAAAAATTGAAAATCGGGCTTCGAGGTGCAAAACTACATGTATAAAAGTACCTTCCCTCCACATTTTGTAACTCTACGTACAGCAGACTCTTCAGAACAGCGCTGACACACACACAAACTTGTCTCTTTATTATTATAGATTTAAAAAAATAGCGTTCTATTAGTTCCATTTTCCACCATTAGGTAGAGCACTCTATTCTTCAAAAACTTTTTCAAAACCATACTCTGTTAAATAACCTATCAGGTGATATATAACTCGAGGGGGTAGCGGTCTTAAGCAAGAATTTAAGATAGTTTATGAAATTGCTATTCGAAAATAGTGGTACCTAAATTTTTGACATTTTAGGAAGATTTCACAAAAAAAATACTACTTATTGCATTCTCAACAGCTCAAGTTTTTGATAGAACAACTATGAAAAAAATAGATGCTAAACGCAAAAATCTTTAAAAAACGTTAAAAATCGCATTGAAAATCGTTAAAATCGTAACAAACACAAAATTTAGGGCATTAAGCTAAAGGTTTAAAACGATTTTCTTTTTATCAATCTCAAAAAATAGCCGCAAAATGAGAAAAAACACTAAAAATCGCATTAAAAATTCGTTAAAAATTCAAAAATCGCTGTGCAAATTCCGAATAAACTTTGTTGAAGAGAGAAAAAAAAATAGTTATTTTGGGTTAAGAGAATGAAACCGTATTCCTTTCACTAATGGGATAAAACCGCAAAAATAATGCTAAAAATCGCCTAAAAAATTATTTAAAAAAATCTAAACAAAAAATCGAAAATCGAGCTTCGAGGTGCAAAACTACATGTAAAAAAGTACCTTCCCTCCACATTTTGTAACTCTACGTGCAGCAGTCTCTTCACAACAGCGCTGACAGACAAACATCCTTCTCTCTTTATTATTATAGATTTTAATATACATAGATGCCGTTTTTTTCCACGTGCTAAATAATAATAATAGTAATAACAAGTTGGAAATTGCACGTCAAACATAACAAATGAGGTACGTTAGTACTATACCAAAGTTTTAAAAAAATTCAAATCCTGGTGTAATATAGTATACAGTACTTCGGATGCAGTATAATGTCTAAATCCTTTTGTATGTCTCTGTAAATACAGGGTATATTTTTTTTAACTGACGCTATTCAGAGCCGCCGGTAGCTCGTTCTAACAACTGGAATGACACAAAATTTTATACGTAAATGAACTAATAAAACCAAAAAAAAAAAAAAAAAAAAACTAAAAAATTAAAATTAAAATATCAAGTAAATAAATAAATAATAGTTCCAATCACTGGCGATAGCGGGAAATTTGGCGCTGTACATAGAAAGAAAACATCAGAAACAGACAAAATTAATAATTTGGATAAAATGTCATGTTTTATTTATCATATTCACTTTCCCGACAAGGAATTCGACCACATCCAAATGTGATCACCGTTCTCTTGCAGTACACTTTGCATTCTTTATGCAACATTTTCGACGGCCGAGCATAACATGGTCACATGGAATAGGCCTTACTGGCCATTGGAACTGCTTTTTTTCCCTTGGAATATTTTTTAGGTGCGTTCGTAATTATGTAAATACGTAGCACCTATTGTTGTCGCTCAGTCCGTCCGTCTGTCTGTCTGTCCGTCTGTCTGTCTGTCTGTCCGTCCGCATATAACAACGCAAAAACTACCCAACCGAATCGTTTGAAATTTAAAATACATAATTATAACATAATTTTGTCGAGTCATTTCAAATTTTATGAAAATCGGATGGATAGATCAATTACAGGGACAATCAAAAGGATTCCGTTACATTACGGTCAATGGAGAAAAAAGTTTCAAATGCATTTTAACCGTTTGAAATTTAAAACATATAATTATTGCGTAATTTTGTCGAGTCATTTCAAATGTTATGAAAATCGTATGCATAGATCAATTACAGGGACAATCAAAGGTATTCCATTACATTACGGTCAATGGGAAAAAAGATTCAAATGCATTTTTATTATGTTACACTCATTCGAACATAATAAAATTGGCATGAATCTATGAAATATATACTAAAATATGCATTCTGAACAATCTGTGATGCAAAGAATTTTGATTATTAAATTACAGGGCCACACAAAAGTATTCCGCTACATAATGCTATACGGGGAAACATGGTTTGGGGCGTGTTTTAATTATATTCAACTATTTCACAGTTTATGAATAAGATATACGTTTCTGAGGTGTAATAAAAATTACTTTCTGAATATTTACAGAAACACAAAGATTTCGACTACTATACTGTATCCGAAGTACGCTCTACTATATCAGCAAGATCTGAATATTTTTAAAACTTCGTTATCGTACGAACGCACCTCATTTGCTACGTTCACGTGCAATTTCCAACTTGTTTCCCTTGGTTTCATTAGTCCCCTTATAAATTTTAATGCAGTTCCGGTTATTAAAATCTGGCTATTATCCCTTTATTCCGGCTACATAGAGCTCAAAATAATGTGAGTTAAAAAAAAAAAACCCTTGTAATCTACTTTCTATTATACAGGAAATAACTTGTAGTAAACCTCAACAACTTGCATCAATTTCAGAAAATGTGAAATGGTTTAATATAATTAAAACGCTCCCCAAACATTCACTGCAAATAATAATAAAAAAGAAGAAGATGATGAATAAATGACAAAATTATAATTTAACAAATTACAAGGGCTATTTGGAAAACGATATTTTCAAAGACTAAATAAATTCTATATTTAAATTAGTGATAATAATAATAATAATAATAATAAACATCATTTTTAAGGATGATCATAACGAGTTTTATGTTGCGTAAGCCATGCATTAAACATTAATATTCCTTGACCAATGATTTAAAAAAACAGTTGTTTATACATATACAATTTTAACTGTTTAAAATTTGCATTTTTATTGGATACAGTTAATCAGACTGACTTCTCAACGCCTCATATTACGTACGACATGGATTAAACATTAATATTCCTGGACCCACCCAAAACAAATTTTAAATGATATTTCAGTTTTACATTTTTCGGAACTGCAAATTTTTAAACTTCTAAACATCGCACATTTTAAAATAAATAAAATAAAAAACAGAATTATTCCTTTTTTGGACATTAAAATGGACCAATCAGAAAACGAATAAAATAAAAAACAGAATTATTCCATTTTTGGACATTAAACATGGACCAATCAGAAAATGAATATTCAACCAATAAAAAGATTCAGATATACCTCAGATTTCCCACTTCTCTACCGAGGACAACAACTATTTTCCAAATAGTTAAAAAAACCCGGACGATTTTACGGAAATTGTGCTGGTAATTGTGACGCCAAAATAATTTACTGTTTTTAACGGAGAAATTTCTGTGAATTCCAGAAAAATTTCCTTTTTTTCGGGTTTTTCCGGAATTTACGGATTTTTTTTCCATTAAAAAACAGCAAGTTGTACTAGCGTCCCGATTACTAGTACATTTTCCTTAAATTGATCCGATTTTTTTTACAGTGATATATTTCCCTATGCAATTATATAATGGAGTACTTTTGTGCGGCCCTGTAAATTAATAACGAATATTCGTTGCCCCACAGATTGTACAGAATGTATATTTTAGTATATATTTCATAGATGAATATGATTTTTATTATGTTCGAAAGAGAATAACATCTTTAGAATGCACTTGATTTCCCCCCCCCCCCCATTGACCGTATATTAATGGGATACTTTTGATTGTCCCTGTAATTGAACTATACATCCGATTTTCGTAAAATTCGATAAAATTCTGCAACAATCATACATTTTAAATTTCAGACGATTCTGTTGGGTAGTTTTTGCTCTGTTATATACGAACGGACATACAGACGGAATTATTGAACGACGACTATAAGTGCTACGTATTAATTACGGTGGCACTTAAAAATGATGTTTTTAACTGCAAAAGCACGTGCATCGTCATAGTAACATTTTGTTGTTCTTGTTGTTGCTGATAAAGAGGATTGCTTAGGAAATCAGGGCTTACAAGGAAGGTCTCCATTGGGGGCATACTCAGAATTTTTTGAAAAAAATACGAATCAAACTACTCATGTAGGTAATAAAGGATCAGTGAAAATTAGCGGCGGAATTACATTATTAGATATGTAAAAAAATAAAATAGTTTGGAATAATTGGCGTGAAAAGCTGAAAGCGACGCGGGATTTGGCGAGCAGTGCATTTCCTCGCCAAAAACAGACGATTTTAACGAATCTGAAAATTGATTTTAATTGACTTCACTGTTAAAAATCTGCAACATTTACTGCAACGTCACTCCACTACTTTTATAGAATATCTCTCTTCTGACCAATTAGAATGCTCCATAGCACTGTGAATTGATCGTGTCATACACTGTTAAAAATCTGCTGCATTTTGTTGCAACGCACTCCACCGCTTGTATATAATATCTCTATTCCAACCAATGAGAAAGCTCCATTTCACGGCCAAGTAACTGTTTTCTATACAAGCAAGGGAGTGCGTTGCAACAAAATGCAGCAGATTTTTAACAGTGTATTTTTCAATTTGGAACAATTTTAATGAATTTACATTGTGTTTTAAATGATAAATATATTAATTTCATTTTGTTATAAGTACATATAAACGTATATGACAAAATTACACTTAAAGTAAAGTAAAAATGCAAAACTAAAATTACTTAAACTAAACTTATTTAAATAAATTGAACATAGAAAGTTTTTTCTTTAAAAAGTATTCGAAGCGTAAAAGCGTATTTTTCAAAATTTCGTTTTTTCGCCAACCGGAGATAAATCGCCAAATAAACGAATTTTTTATTATTTTTTTACGGACGTTATAAGGAGGTTCCGCCGAAATTTTTTTTATAAACATATTTAACTATATGAGAAGAACATTCTGTAATTTTTTCAGATTTTTCTGAGTATGCCCGTATGGAGACCTTCCTTGTTAGTGTTGAATTTAGACATTTTTCTCCGGGAGGAATTCTTGTCGCTATAGGGGGGGGGGGGGGGGGGCATTGCTTTTTTACCATTGAAAACTAAAAATCTCAAACCTTTCAGGGGATATCTCATAGTAATAAGCATGTACATTGTACTTCATCACAAGTGTATATATGACATTTACGATCATCCATTACTAGTATTTAATCTTGTAGTTTGGCGGTAGATTACTGGTCGAAAGGATAACCAAGTAGTACCCATTATAGATTTTGTTTTAATTTGACATGTATAACAAATATATAAAACTATAAAAACATATATAAGTATATAATATTTATGTATAGGTGCATATATTATGTATTTATATATGTATATCTTCATACATAATTACATACACAGAGATATAACTAAAATGTATATACATAAAATATTTATCTAAAATCGTTTATATCTTTAACAAGTCACATATATAGCGTTCATTAAATAAACACATGGGCACAGATGCAATCGCGTCAATGTGGCGTGTATATGACATCTGTGTTAATACATATTTAAAAAGATACTACTTAGTTATGCCGTCGATCAATTTCGCCAAATTATATATATACCCAAACTAATAGCCAAATGATGCATATTGACAGAGTTTTTATTTTAAATTACGAAAAAACAAATAATTATTAGAATATTAATAAAAATAAAAATTCGAAATAAAAATCACTTAATGACGTTTTAAACACGTGTATCGTATTTAATGTCATTGAATATAACATTCACGATCATCCATTATTTGCATTTAATCTTATTATTTGGCGATAGGTTTTTGGTCGACTGGATAACCAAGTAGTACCTTTAAAAATTATTTACAGAATTATGATTTTCCGCCATTTTGAGAAATCTGATAAGTTGCTAAAATAGATTGTTGCCGACATTTTCTATTTTTTTCGCCAAACGCGCCAGCCGGAACAGTATGTGGAATTCTTCCCGGCATAAAATGTTTTTACCTTTATGAAATTTGCACATTTCTGAATTTTACTGCTTTTAAACTAAGAGTACAAAAATCGTCGGCGCTAAAACTGTTTGCAAAACTGTGACGCATCCTTACGAACTATCCTATTTTGATTTATCTGCTTCGTCCATTTTAGCGCCTTTCAAATAGAAATAAAAAAGACAACAAAGATAAAAATTTCATTTAGAAATTATCTTTTATATGAGTAATGGGTTCTACTTGGTTATTCCGTCGACGAAAAAACTATCGCTAAACTATAAGAATAAATGCCAATTATGGATGATCGTGAATGTCACGTTCAATGACATTAAATACGATACACGTGTTTAAAACGTCATTGAGTGATTTTTATTTCGACTTTGTATTTTTATTATATTCTACTAATTATTTGTTTTTTCATTATTTAACATAAAAGTTATGTCAATATGTCTAATTTGGCTATAAGTTTGGCGAAATTGGTCGACGGGATAGCCAAGTAGTACCGAGTAATGTTTATACAGTTATGAGTCATATATTTTTCAGCAAATGCGAACTAAGGAAAATCAGTAAGTTGGACATATGGTATCAAGTTTGTCCTATTTATTTTTTCTAAATAATCTGTTTTCTGCTAAAATCTGACTATTTGAAAACCTGGTTTAATATTTGAAACATGCAGATTCAATAACAAATTTCAAGAGAAAAAAAAAGTATTCTCTCGAATATTTTATTGCTTTTAAAATCAAACTAAAATATAATAAAAATAATTCCGAACGGATTTTTGGACAGCGTTATACCATTGATACCATAGATGTAAATTAAGTAAAATGTATTTCATAAATCACAATTATTATTTCCTAATCCAAAAACACCGGAATAATAACGATTCGATGATAAAACTGGTGTAATGTTAAAATAAGAAAACAGGAACTCTCCTTCTTTAATATTTAGTGTCGTCCCCGATGAGAAAAAATGTATAATATTTCAAATTTAAAATATAATGCAATGGAAGACATAATAAATTGTCTACAAAAAAAAATTCCTAGGATTATTTAGATTTATCGAAAAAAAAAAAAAAAACCATATAAATATAGGTAGTACAAAACATATTTCAGTTTTAAGACTTAAGAACACACTTAAAATGTATAAAATGACGTCATTTGCATCCATTAAAGAATTCCATATTTACGATCTAGTCTTCAAACAACATCTACAGAAGAGTATGCATATGACTCAAATCACTGTATTAATACCAGTGTCTTATGGAATTCACACCTTGTTATTAATGTAAATCTTAAAATATATACATAATTTCTTAAAAAGCGTTTAAAGGATTTTAAACGTCTTTTAAGTAATTATGTGTATATTTTAAGATTTATATATGCATCTGTCACTATCGCAGACTAATACTCAATTCCGACAAAAAGAGATAATAATAAAACACTTGAAAAAATAAGTAAATAAATAAATAAAAAGAATATTGCCCAGTTAAACTGATGGCATTGAGCTCACAGGCTACGCATACTAATTGTACATTATAGCCTTGTATTTTCGTTAATTCCGTTCGAAAAAAAAAAAAAAATTAAGAAGGGGAAACAGCTCTCCCCTTTCTCCTTTTTTATACTTAATCATTGAACTTCCTAAACTATCAAATACATGCTTTATCATATTAAAAAATCTATATCCAAAATTCAGAGCAAATCGGATAATTCTTAATAAAAACCCATTTAGCATTTATATAATTTAAGAGGAGTTATTCCCCTCTTTTATACTTAACCATTAAACTTCCAAAACTATTCAGAGATTTGAACGAAATCTGACAATTCTGATTGAAAAATCCATTTATGCAAGTTAAGGGGAGGGGCATTAGAACCCCCGTTCCCCCTGTTTATACTTATTCAATGAACACCTAATAACAGCCACGGTATCGCCTCATCCGAATGATCATATATCTAAATTTTGGACAAAAACTGTTAATTCTGCGTGAAAAACCCATTTATATCCATTAAGGGGAGGGGCATGTGCCCCCCGTTCCCCCTCTTATACATATCGAAAGAACTCCAAAAACTAATCAGGGAAGCGCCTTATCAGGATATACCTACATACAAAATTTCAAGTGGATCCGATATTTTTATCATGAGTTATCGCGTTACGCACATACATACAGAACGGACGGGCACATAAGCTCTCAGGCTATGATAGCCTGTGAGCTAAAAATAAAAATCGGTTAACTAATCATTCATATTCCTTCATTTGTTTGTAACATCAACATAGATACTTAAATCAAGTTTGTAACAACTCAATGTATATTAGAAATCATTTATTTACAATTTTTCAAAATAATGCGCATTTTAATTACATTTTTTTTCAGTTATTCTGGAAAAATGGCAACGAAAAGATCAAGATTGCGAAAGAATGGCGTCATTTCAAATAAACTTTTATCATACTTAAAATTTTTCAACTCTATTCTCATTGATATCTCTGTTTTCGTTATAATTTAGTTTCTCAGTAAGGCAACAAAATTAAAATCTATGAGAAATGTTTGTAAACACTCAAAATTAAGCTTTTAAATAAGAAAGCATTATTATGCAATTCAACAATGTAGATTTTTACGGTAATCCACAATTTAAAAATATTGTTATGTAACAATGTTTAATTGTTTGAATCATCGTCGCGTGCTGAAATAAATAAAATAAAGAATAAAATTAGGTTAAAAATTCATTTCCAAAAAAAATTTCAAGCTTGTTGGTTCGATTTGAAACTGCTCTTGAAAAAAAATGGAAACTGCTCATGTAATGTCTTTTGATTCTTTTTTTTCAGGTCGAGGGAAGGAAGTTGGGAGCATCGACGGGTGGATGGCATGCTCTAATGGTAATTTTTACCTGGGTATTGCCGCATCACTGGATGGTGGGCGCAAGGGCTGGAAACCAGTAGATGTTCCCGTTGAAGAAGGAGGTGTGGAACAAGTAAGTAGGACTTCTTCTCCCCAACCTCCCCAGAGTTGGTGGAAGAAGTCCAAGGTGAGTTGGTGGCAGAAGATTCTGGCCTTCTGCTGCATATGCTATGAGGCCGATTTTTAATACAGTAAAATTTAAAGATTGCAATCATTATCTATTTCTCATATCAAAGGTTGCAATTTTTTTATCAACTGTATTAACGAGATAAATCGGCTTTAAAGCATTTTTAAATTTTCAATCTTCTTAATTTTATAACGTATTATACATTTATTTTAAATTATAGATATAGTTACATGCTGGTCCACTAGTCGCTTGAAATATGTTTTAAATAAGGATTTTATAAGCTGTTCCCCTCAGTAATAAAACATTTGCATTAAGATAAGCTGGTAATAGTTAATAGTATGATAATAATGTGTATGCAGTTTAACATCATTAATATGGACAACTCTAATAACGAAACTTCTGTAGCCGGCCATTTCAGTACGTTTATTTGGTTTTATTTTGAATTAAGTATCATAGATGGCGCCATTGCGCATATATGTACGAATTTCAGAAACTGATTAAGAAAAAATTAAAAGACTTCCTAGAGCGCGTTCAGAGACGTAAACCTGGGTAACGTAGGGTTTCCCGAGTAGAACCCGAACCGTTCAGAGACCGCCGTCACGTGACTTTTCCTACCGTTCAGAGCCGTGAATTACCGAGATTTCGGGTAACCCACATTACCTGCAGAATTTTGTTGGGTAAAGTGATCACGTGGTTGGGTAATCTGATTTGTTTATCATTTGATAGCGTAACTGCGACTGTATATTGGAATATCTCTGTTTTGATTAGTTTTTTTGCACAGTATTTTCGTTTTTTCATATTAAGGAAATGATAATATAGACATTTTTTTATCTAAGTTTTACATTTCTTACAAGTTAGAACAATAATTTCGTTTATTCATGATAAAAAAAAAATAATAAAGATATTTCTAGTCTGAATTTTATTTTAGATAAGTTAGAAGATAAATGTTATTTTTTCATATGACAAATTAGTTAAGATTAAAAGCAAAAAAAAATATTTACTTTGGCAAAATATGTTTAACATAAGCAAAAACTAAAGGTAGAGAATAGGAATAATTCTTTATATCAGTAATTACAATTGTGTGTTCCATTTATTTGAAATTTTGTTTGTCCATATTTTTCTAATTGCTAAACATTTAGCACAGCTCATAATGATTTTAACACATAAACTTATTAATAAAGTATACATTTTAAAAACATTTTGATTACAAAAACACACAAAGAAAATATGCATATTATAGGAAAAAAGAAGTTACTGAAGTAATTTCCAGTGGAGATATTTAAAAAAATATGATTGCATTATGAATCTGTAGGTTTGACTCTAGCAAAGGATTTTGATATCTTATTGACCAGCACTCTTAAATATTTATGTTTTGATTCTTTAGCCAGAATAACAGTTTGGTTCTTCAGAATGAAAAATATAATTTTTATCTAATGTTTTTATGAGCAAATACTGTAATATAAAGTTATTTTTCAATATTTGTTTTAGAATATCAGATAATATTATTCACTCATAAAGGAGTCCATCAAATAAAAAATGCTTTAAAACTATCCTCTTCTTATGAAATAACAATTCAAAGCATAGGGGATTTTTTTAGCGTATAAAATTATTTTTTAAAAAGATCTTGTTTAACAACATGAAAGTATGTGTGTTAAATACTATATAAAATTTTTAATATTTTAAAACTCTGAAATTTAAAGAACCTGTGTGCTGAATATTTGGTATTTGACCAAAATCGCTGTTAAAGTATTGTAATTCACATTATTACTTTATTTATTAAAAAAAATTAAATTCTTGTATCAAATTTATTTTTAATTACTTGTAACAGTTACATTACTAATGCATTTCGGTACTTTTCCCTCCCATAGGGACTTGGCATTATATTAAAAAGCGGGGTACTTACGTATTAACGCCACCACAGCAGAAGTTGTGCTAATGCGCTGATAAAGAGAAATTTTATTGTTCGCATGCGAATCCAGTTACCTTTTGGATCCCTTGTTGTCTTATTGTTTCCTGATTTTTGATGCCATTTGTTAGTGCTACGAAAATGCGCATTTGCGATTTGCCAAAAAAGAGACAGTTTTGAGTCTATGTTAAACTGTATATCAACTCATTTTCCACTGAAATCCGATTGACTATTTTATTTTTAAATAAAGTGTTTTCAATTTTGAAAGTGTTTTAATTTTTAATAAAGTGTTTTATTTTATCCCAATTTTCTCGCAAAAATTTTAGGTGTAGATTGGCAGTGCTTAAAAACTGTCATATCTGTCGCTGCAGTGGCGTTAATACTTAAGTACCAAAAGCGGGTTTAGAAAGTGATATCTAGTCGTCAAATAAAGTAAACAGCTATGAAAAAAAACCCTGATGAACATTTGTTTATATACATTTTTATACTTAGATATATATTATCTTTTATTTATAAAATACTTCTGTTTGTATATAATGAGATAAATAGCTTCTTTATATTAGATTAATTGTATAAATGTTCAACAAATTCTTGTGTGTAGGAAAATGGTGAATATATTGACAGAAAATCATAGGCATGACTAAAACTATTTTGTAGGCGTGTACATTGGTCCTCCAATCTCATAAATTCTTTAGGTGCATTCGAAGTTATTTTATTGGTTTGTTTTAGAAAAAATTGACGATATGTCAATTGCCTTTCTTTTAGGAACATTCTGTGATCATCAACAAATTAAAGACACACTCATCAATGTTCACTGGTGATCTTTGATTTTTAAACTTCTGATAAAAAGTCACAAAACATCAAATGGATCACATAAAAACTTCTGACATCAAGTGTTGGATTTTTAAGATCAAAACAAATTACAGTAGAACCCTGCAAATTCGGACCCCGTTAATCCGGATCAGTTTGGTCTCTTTTTTTTTTTTTTTTTTTTTTCAAGTTTGAGACAGGGGCCTCGCTAAGGGGGGGATGGGGGGGGGAGCCTCCCCCCCCCAAACATTCGTGAATGTTGTTACACTTGGCAAATTCACAAACTTAGTTGGCAAATTTTCTTTAAAATTTTAATAAAAACTATAATATATTTTCAATTTTTGATAGAATTGGCAAAAATTACAAAACTAATTGGGAATATTATTAACCTTTTAACAAATAGGGGCTATATTACATTTTCTAATTGTGGTAAGTTGGCAAAATTGTAAAATGAGTTGGCAAATATTGAAATTTGACTTGGCAATTTTAGGTCCTCTCCCCCCTCAATAAAAAGTCTTAGCGATGGCCCTGGTTTGAGAAGCGATTGGCAAATTTCCATAATATTAATTTGTTTCATCGTCGTATTCTGAATAAAAAAACTTTTTTCTGAAATCTTTTTGGAAGAATTAAGCAAAGTAAATATTTTTACTGTCTGTAAATATTCAATAAGTTTAACATCAAGGTGATTTTCTGTAAGTATGTTTTATTTTAATTCATTTTTTTCTAATTCTCCAGATAATCTAGATTTTCGATAATCCGGATTGGATCTGGTCCCAGTTAATCCGAATTATCAGGGTTTTACTGTACTTTTCTTGACTACAGAAATTTTCATATTTTATAACTTTCGTCAGATGCCTAGAGGTCAGATTTTAACTACTGGACGTAGTTGACATGTCCATCTCTGGCTGTTTCTTTATTGGTGACCACAGAACACTCAAAAAAGAAAAATATTTATAGAGTTTCGTTAGATAAAATAAATAAACCAAACTTTATATGCCTTAAATTGATGAAAAGTAATAAGTCATTCAGTTGGACTTTCTTTTCCAAGTATTTTGTGGTCATCAACAAGACAAATAGGTGGAAATGAACTTGTCGATGTAGTCATCTCGTAAATTTTTATTTCACATCCTACAAAAATCCTAAAATATGGAAGAGAGTGTCATACCACATCAAACGTTATGATCTATCACTGGAATATTTGTATTTATGCAATAAAATGTCAAATGTTTACATTTACAAAATACTTTTGTAGCATAAACTTTAATAATAGATCATATTAACTTTGCTTTGTATGAAATATAAAGAAGTCATTGGAAGTGATCTAATTTTTGATTGAAATATATTTCACAAAAAGCAAAATAAGTCTGTTCTAAATATTGTTAAATATCTTCGGTTTGGCTGAATATTTGGTAGTACAAGTATTAAAAAATGCTCTGGTGAGCAACAAAAAACATTAAATGTTTAAATATGAAAAAGTGTTTGACAAGTGCTTCTAATTGAGCATGAGAGAGGACAAGGGGTTATTTCTTGGCTGCAGCTCACTGCCAATACCAAATTTGAACAAATCATATTTGCACTTTTTCTGTGTAAAGGAAATCAGTCACAATTATGATAAAAATGTGAAGCGCAAAGACATAGCCAAGAAAAATGCAGTATAATTAAACATGAATGTAAGGCGAAATAGTACCAGAAACCTTAGTTCCTGTAGCGTATCATACTCATGCAGTGCCACCAAGCATGCTCCCAGCATAGAACTGCACAGGAAATGATTTGTAGTCAATAGTGCAGTTCACATGTAAAGCAAAATTGAAAATTTTACTTAAAAAAAAAAAAAAAAAAAAAAAAAAAGTTTTACGCAAATTTCTTTTATATGGAAAAAGTGCAAATATGACTTTTTCAAATTTGGTACTGACAGTGAGCTGTAGCCAAGAAGGGACCCCTTGTCCTCTCTCATGCTCAATTAGAAGCATTTGTCAAATACTTTTTCATATTTAAAAACATATTAACCTTTTTTGTTGCTCACCAGAGCATTTTTTAATACTTGTCATTAAAATTTTTTGTTAAAAACTGAAGATTTTTTTATATCTTGAAAAGAAAAATATTTGCTGCCCAAATTTTATTTTTATATTTGAATTAATTATTGCATTGTCAAATAAAATGCATGATGTCTGATAAATAAACCAAGGAGTCGAACAAAAATAATTACAGTGCGCTCACAACTTTATTCAAAGAACTGAAACTAAATGCTTCTCAATAAAAACAATTACGTTTTCCACATGATTTATTTAATTTGAATGAATTATATTACACACATAAAAAATTTATACTTATTTAAACTCGGTGGCAACGAATAAAAAAAAAAAAATCTACAACAGCAATAATTTTCAACTGGAACTTTAAGACACAAATTCGATTTTCTCGGCAATCGTCAAACATACAAAGATGAAAAAAAAATCTATTTTAAGTTTTACCAAAAGGGGTCTACTCTGTTACTACTCTGTTATCCTGTCGACCAAAAAATTATCGCCAAATTCTAAGATTAAATGCTGATAATGGAATATCACGTTCAATGACATTAAATATGTTAAAGGTGTTTAAAATGTCATTGCATGATTTTATTTTGACTTTTTATTTGTATTTTTATAAATATTCTAATAATAATAATTATTATTATTATTTTTGTTATTTAAAATAAAAATTATGTCAATAAGTATAATTTGGCTATTAGTTTGGCGATATTTATAATTTGATGAAATTGGTCGACGGGATAACAGAGTAGTACCCCAAAAGGATTAAAATAAACCAAAAGTGAAGTTAATCCCTCCATGGGATCGTTAACTATCGCTTATTGAATTTTAGGTCTTCATTTTTTCATTAAAAGTTAAATAAAAACTACAGTAAACTACGATAATTTTTTGAATGCTATCATTTTATTCGTCTTGTCAAGTTCTATCTTTTGAAAAAAAAAGAAAATCACTGTCATACGTGAACTGTTTGCCACAAATTTCAAACAGACATTTGTATTTTTCATTTCTTAAACATATTATACCAAATGCTACCGCACATGCTATGATAGTATGACCAAGCCAAATAGACAGCGCTCATTGCATCCCTAGTATTTAAAATAAAAAATTGAAATGCATAGAATAGAAATGAGCTTTAAAACATATTACAACCCCTAGTTACATCTATGCAGAAAATATGCATACAAAATTTCTTATTCTCACCAAAATCCCTATAGTCGAACATTGTCTGCATTTCTTATTTATAACATTTTCAGATAAAGATAATGTAAAAATATTTACAGGATAAGAAAGAACATTTTATTATATTGTTATCCAAAAAAGTATGAGTAGAATAACTTTTGAAATCCCAAATGAACTTAATATCAACATATTAACGTACTGTGAATGAAACACATCCACTGTCACAAATGAGACCTTGCAACATCAGTGAAGAGCTTGAGTGAAGACACCAAGGACTAGCAGGCTACATTTACAGACAGAAAATTAATAAAATATCTGCCTGATAATGTATCCAGCTGTCATAAAAATTTTAAAAGATCTTCGATTCCAGAGTTCCTTGACTTCCCAGCAGGCTTCTTAACAACAGGGATAACATTATGTGATTTCATTACACTCCATTATAAGTTAATATATTGATACCAAGTTCAATTAGAATTAACAAAAGATATTTTAAATGTACATTTTTAGATAGCAGTTTAAAAAACTTCTTTAATTTTCTGTAAATATTTTTATTTTTTCTGCTGTCTGCGAGGTTTTTTTTTATTTTTGTTTAAGAGTATAGAAATAAAGTAAACAATATTACTTGGAAATAAAAAATAAACTAAGTAAGCATCAAAACAAACACATTGCAATATAGTTACAGCTACCGACAGTTGTGTTACCATATTCTTGAATTCATGGAAACACACAATCTGCCCATTTTCGCCACGTACACAAAGATATTTAGCAAATTAAGCGACTGGCTTTTTTTTCCCGATCATTTTAAATTTATTTTATAATTTACACATCCATAAAATAGAAGTTCTTGGGAGGGAAATGTCAGCAGAAACGTTTATTTGATCTATGCTTTTTTTCGCGAGAGGGCGAGAATTTTATTACAAATTTTATAGATATAAGCACATAGTAATTTAAACATACCATATTTTCAACCGAATGATTGCATCTCCACTTCACACTAAAATCGCCAGCAAAATCTGCAGCAGACATTTGTGCCACAGTATATATTTAACATAAAAAATAAATTTTTAAACACTTCTCTTTCTAACAAGAGTGATTATTGAGAAAATATAATAATCTTCTCATCTGACGAATAATCTATCTGCACAATCAAAAGCCCAGTTGCCGCCATGTTTGTTGATGTAAATAAAAAAATCCCGTAACTTTTCCCGAAGCCGTTCAGAGAAGTTTTAACCCAATCTTTCCCCGAGAAACCAGTATGACGTCATTCCCCGATTTTCCGAGTTACTCGTGTTTTGGTCTCTGAACGCGCTCCTAGAGCGCGTTCAGAGACGTAAACCTGGGTAACGTAGGGTTTCCCGAGTAGAACCCGAACCGTTCAGAGACCGCCGTCACGTGACTTTTCCTACCGTTCAGAGCCGTGAATTACCGAGATTTCGGGTAACCCACATTACCTGCAGAATTTTGTTGGGTAAAGTGATCACGTGGTTGGGTAATCTGATTTGTTTATCATTTGATAGCGTAACTGCGACTGTATATTGGAATATCTCTGTTTTGATTAGTTTTTTTGCACAGTATTTTCGTTTTTTCATATTAAGGAAATGATAATATAGACATTTTTTTATCTAAGTTTTACATTTCTTACAAGTTAGAACAATAATTTCGTTTATTCATGATAAAAAAAAAATAATAAAGATATTTCTAGTCTGAATTTTATTTTAGATAAGTTAGAAGATAAATGTTATTTTTTCATATGACAAATTAGTTAAGATTAAAAGCAAAAAAAAATATTTACTTTGGCAAAATATGTTTAACATAAGCAAAAACTAAAGGTAGAGAATAGGAATAATTCTTTATATCAGTAATTACAATTGTGTGTTCCATTTATTTGAAATTTTGTTTGTCCATATTTTTCTAATTGCTAAACATTTAGCACAGCTCATAATGATTTTAACACATAAACTTATTAATAAAGTATACATTTTAAAAACATTTTGATTACAAAAACACACAAAGAAAATATGCATATTATAGGAAAAAAGAAGTTACTGAAGTAATTTCCAGTGGAGATATTTAAAAAAATATGATTGCATTATGAATCTGTAGGTTTGACTCTAGCAAAGGATTTTGATATCTTATTGACCAGCACTCTTAAATATTTATGTTTTGATTCTTTAGCCAGAATAACAGTTTGGTTCTTCAGAATGAAAAATATAATTTTTATCTAATGTTTTTATGAGCAAATACTGTAATATAAAGTTATTTTTCAATATTTGTTTTAGAATATCAGATAATATTATTCACTCATAAAGGAGTCCATCAAATAAAAAATGCTTTAAAACTATCCTCTTCTTATGAAATAACAATTCAAAGCATAGGGGATTTTTTTAGCGTATAAAATTATTTTTTAAAAAGATCTTGTTTAACAACATGAAAGTATGTGTGTTAAATACTATATAAAATTTTTAATATTTTAAAACTCTGAAATTTAAAGAACCTGTGTGCTGAATATTTGGTATTTGACCAAAATCGCTGTTAAAGTATTGTAATTCACATTATTACTTTATTTATTAAAAAAAATTAAATTCTTGTATCAAATTTATTTTTAATTACTTGTAACAGTTACATTACTAATGCATTTCGGTACTTTTCCCTCCCATAGGGACTTGGCATTATATTAAAAAGCGGGGTACTTACGTATTAACGCCACCACAGCAGAAGTTGTGCTAATGCGCTGATAAAGAGAAATTTTATTGTTCGCATGCGAATCCAGTTACCTTTTGGATCCCTTGTTGTCTTATTGTTTCCTGACTTTTGATGCCATTTGTTAGTGCTACGAAAATGCGCATTTGCGATTTGCCAAAAAAGAGACAGTTTTGAGTCTATGTTAAACTGTATATCAACTCATTTTCCACTGAAATCCGATTGACTATTTTATTTTTAAATAAAGTGTTTTCAATTTTGAAAGTGTTTTAATTTTTAATAAAGTGTTTTATTTTATCCCAATTTTCTCGCAAAAATTTTAGGTGTAGATTGGCAGTGCTTAAAAACTGTCATATCTGTCGCTGCAGTGGCGTTAATACTTAAGTACCAAAAGCGGGTTTAGAAAGTGATATCTAGTCGTCAAATAAAGTAAACAGCTATGAAAAAAAACCCTGATGAACATTTGTTTATATACATTTTTATACTTAGATATATATTATCTTTTATTTATAAAATACTTCTGTTTGTATATAATGAGATAAATAGCTTCTTTATATTAGATTAATTGTATAAATGTTCAACAAATTCTTGTGTGTAGGAAAATGGTGAATATATTGACAGAAAATCATAGGCATGACTAAAACTATTTTGTAGGCGTGTACATTGGTCCTCCAATCTCATAAATTCTTTAGGTGCATTCGAAGTTATTTTATTGGTTTGTTTTAGAAAAAATTGACGATATGTCAATTGCCTTTCTTTTAGGAACATTCTGTGATCATCAACAAATTAAAGACACACTCATCAATGTTCACTGGTGATCTTTGATTTTTAAACTTCTGATAAAAAGTCACAAAACATCAAATGGATCACATAAAAACTTCTGACATCAAGTGTTGGATTTTTAAGATCAAAACAAATTACAGTAGAACCCTGCAAATTCGGACCCCGTTAATCCGGATCAGTTTGGTCTCTTTTTTTTTTTTTTTTTTTTTCAAGTTTGAGACAGGGGCCTCGCTAAGGGGGGGATGGGGGGGGGAGCCTCCCCCCCCCAAACATTCGTGAATGTTGTTACACTTGGCAAATTCACAAACTTAGTTGGCAAATTTTCTTTAAAATTTTAATAAAAACTATAATATATTTTCAATTTTTGATAGAATTGGCAAAAATTACAAAACTAATTGGGAATATTATTAACCTTTTAACAAATAGGGGCTATATTACATTTTCTAATTGTGGTAAGTTGGCAAAATTGTAAAATGAGTTGGCAAATATTGAAATTTGACTTGGCAATTTTAGGTCCTCTCCCCCCTCAATAAAAAGTCTTAGCGATGGCCCTGGTTTGAGAAGCGATTGGCAAATTTCCATAATATTAATTTGTTTCATCGTCGTATTCTGAATAAAAAAACTTTTTTCTGAAATCTTTTTGGAAGAATTAAGCAAAGTAAATATTTTTACTGTCTGTAAATATTCAATAAGTTTAACATCAAGGTGATTTTCTGTAAGTATGTTTTATTTTAATTCATTTTTTTCTAATTCTCCAGATAATCTAGATTTTCGATAATCCGGATTGGATCTGGTCCCAGTTAATCCGAATTATCAGGGTTTTACTGTACTTTTCTTGACTACAGAAATTTTCATATTTTATAACTTTCGTCAGATGCCTAGAGGTCAGATTTTAACTACTGGACGTAGTTGACATGTCCATCTCTGGCTGTTTCTTTATTGGTGACCACAGAACACTCAAAAAAGAAAAATATTTATAGAGTTTCGTTAGATAAAATAAATAAACCAAACTTTATATGCCTTAAATTGATGAAAAGTAATAAGTCATTCAGTTGGACTTTCTTTTCCAAGTATTTTGTGGTCATCAACAAGACAAATAGGTGGAAATGAACTTGTCGATGTAGTCATCTCGTAAATTTTTATTTCACATCCTACAAAAATCCTAAAATATGGAAGAGAGTGTCATACCACATCAAACGTTATGATCTATCACTGGAATATTTGTATTTATGCAATAAAATGTCAAATGTTTACATTTACAAAATACTTTTGTAGCATAAACTTTAATAATAGATCATATTAACTTTGCTTTGTATGAAATATAAAGAAGTCATTGGAAGTGATCTAATTTTTGATTGAAATATATTTCACAAAAAGCAAAATAAGTCTGTTCTAAATATTGTTAAATATCTTCGGTTTGGCTGAATATTTGGTAGTACAAGTATTAAAAAATGCTCTGGTGAGCAACAAAAAACATTAAATGTTTAAATATGAAAAAGTGTTTGACAAGTGCTTCTAATTGAGCATGAGAGAGGACAAGGGGTTATTTCTTGGCTGCAGCTCACTGCCAATACCAAATTTGAACAAATCATATTTGCACTTTTTCTGTGTAAAGGAAATCAGTCACAATTATGATAAAAATGTGAAGCGCAAAGACATAGCCAAGAAAAATGCAGTATAATTAAACATGAATGTAAGGCGAAATAGTACCAGAAACCTTAGTTCCTGTAGCGTATCATACTCATGCAGTGCCACCAAGCATGCTCCCAGCATAGAACTGCACAGGAAATGATTTGTAGTCAATAGTGCAGTTCACATGTAAAGCAAAATTGAAAATTTTACTTAAAAAAAAAAAAAAAAAAAAAAAAAAAAAGTTTTACGCAAATTTCTTTTATATGGAAAAAGTGCAAATATGACTTTTTCAAATTTGGTACTGACAGTGAGCTGTAGCCAAGAAGGGACCCCTTGTCCTCTCTCATGCTCAATTAGAAGCATTTGTCAAATACTTTTTCATATTTAAAAACATATTAACCTTTTTTGTTGCTCACCAGAGCATTTTTTAATACTTGTCATTAAAATTTTTTGTTAAAAACTGAAGATTTTTTTATATCTTGAAAAGAAAAATATTTGCTGCCCAAATTTTATTTTTATATTTGAATTAATTATTGCATTGTCAAATAAAATGCATGATGTCTGATAAATAAACCAAGGAGTCGAACAAAAATAATTACAGTGCGCTCACAACTTTATTCAAAGAACTGAAACTAAATGCTTCTCAATAAAAACAATTACGTTTTCCACATGATTTATTTAATTTGAATGAATTATATTACACACATAAAAAATTTATACTTATTTAAACTCGGTGGCAACGAATAAAAAAAAAAAAATCTACAACAGCAATAATTTTCAACTGGAACTTTAAGACACAAATTCGATTTTCTCGGCAATCGTCAAACATACAAAGATGAAAAAAAAATCTATTTTAAGTTTTACCAAAAGGGGTCTACTCTGTTACTACTCTGTTATCCTGTCGACCAAAAAATTATCGCCAAATTCTAAGATTAAATGCTGATAATGGAATATCACGTTCAATGACATTAAATATGTTAAAGGTGTTTAAAATGTCATTGCATGATTTTATTTTGACTTTTTATTTGTATTTTTATAAATATTCTAATAATAATAATTATTATTATTATTTTTGTTATTTAAAATAAAAATTATGTCAATAAGTATAATTTGGCTATTAGTTTGGCGATATTTATAATTTGATGAAATTGGTCGACGGGATAACAGAGTAGTACCCCAAAAGGATTAAAATAAACCAAAAGTGAAGTTAATCCCTCCATGGGATCGTTAACTATCGCTTATTGAATTTTAGGTCTTCATTTTTTCATTAAAAGTTAAATAAAAACTACAGTAAACTACGATAATTTTTTGAATGCTATCATTTTATTCGTCTTGTCAAGTTCTATCTTTTGAAAAAAAAAGAAAATCACTGTCATACGTGAACTGTTTGCCACAAATTTCAAACAGACATTTGTATTTTTCATTTCTTAAACATATTATACCAAATGCTACCGCACATGCTATGATAGTATGACCAAGCCAAATAGACAGCGCTCATTGCATCCCTAGTATTTAAAATAAAAAATTGAAATGCATAGAATAGAAATGAGCTTTAAAACATATTACAACCCCTAGTTACATCTATGCAGAAAATATGCATACAAAATTTCTTATTCTCACCAAAATCCCTATAGTCGAACATTGTCTGCATTTCTTATTTATAACATTTTCAGATAAAGATAATGTAAAAATATTTACAGGATAAGAAAGAACATTTTATTATATTGTTATCCAAAAAAGTATGAGTAGAATAACTTTTGAAATCCCAAATGAACTTAATATCAACATATTAACGTACTGTGAATGAAACACATCCACTGTCACAAATGAGACCTTGCAACATCAGTGAAGAGCTTGAGTGAAGACACCAAGGACTAGCAGGCTACATTTACAGACAGAAAATTAATAAAATATCTGCCTGATAATGTATCCAGCTGTCATAAAAATTTTAAAAGATCTTCGATTCCAGAGTTCCTTGACTTCCCAGCAGGCTTCTTAACAACAGGGATAACATTATGTGATTTCATTACACTCCATTATAAGTTAATATATTGATACCAAGTTCAATTAGAATTAACAAAAGATATTTTAAATGTACATTTTTAGATAGCAGTTTAAAAAACTTCTTTAATTTTCTGTAAATATTTTTATTTTTTCTGCTGTCTGCGAGGTTTTTTTTTATTTTTGTTTAAGAGTATAGAAATAAAGTAAACAATATTACTTGGAAATAAAAAATAAACTAAGTAAGCATCAAAACAAACACATTGCAATATAGTTACAGCTACCGACAGTTGTGTTACCATATTCTTGAATTCATGGAAACACACAATCTGCCCATTTTCGCCACGTACACAAAGATATTTAGCAAATTAAGCGACTGGCTTTTTTTTCCCGATCATTTTAAATTTATTTTATAATTTACACATCCATAAAATAGAAGTTCTTGGGAGGGAAATGTCAGCAGAAACGTTTATTTGATCTATGCTTTTTTTCGCGAGAGGGCGAGAATTTTATTACAAATTTTATAGATATAAGCACATAGTAATTTAAACATACCATATTTTCAACCGAATGATTGCATCTCCACTTCACACTAAAATCGCCAGCAAAATCTGCAGCAGACATTTGTGCCACAGTATATATTTAACATAAAAAATAAATTTTTAAACACTTCTCTTTCTAACAAGAGTGATTATTGAGAAAATATAATAATCTTCTCATCTGACGAATAATCTATCTGCACAATCAAAAGCCCAGTTGCCGCCATGTTTGTTGATGTAAATAAAAAAATCCCGTAACTTTTCCCGAAGCCGTTCAGAGAAGTTTTAACCCAATCTTTCCCCGAGAAACCAGTATGACGTCATTCCCCGATTTTCCGAGTTACTCGTGTTTTGGTCTCTGAACGCGCTCCTAATCTACTACTTTTTTTATTTAAAAATTGCAAGAACTTTCTCCATTACATTTGTAATTAATATAGATGTCTTTTTTAATATTAAGCTGTGGAATTAAAAGAAAAACTGTTAATTTTACTATTTTTATTTCTCCAATGATAAGATGATGGCACCGAAACATTTCGAAATCGGGTTTTATTATTATTATTATTTGTTTTTAGTATTTAATTTGTGACTTACTTCGGTAATTGTTTGAGATATATACATATATATTTAACATTTGTCTTATATATCAGTATTTTAAATATGCTAATGCCTTTTTAATTTATCTTTTAACTGTAAATTAATTGTAAATCTTATATAAATTTCTCTAGTATATACATAAACTTTTTGGTACTACTTGGTTTTTTCGTCGACCAAAAAACTGTCGCCAAAGCATGAGATTAACTGCCAAGAATGGTTGATCCTAAATGTCACATTCACTTGACAAAACACGTTACGCGTGTTATACTAATTTATTTGTTCTTCCGTTAGTTAAGATATAAATTATGTGAATTTGTATAATTTGGCGAATAGTTTGGCGATTTATTTAATTTCACGAAATTGGCCGACGGAATAACCAAGTAGTACCCATTTTTGGTTGATATAATTGATGTTTTTTGTTTCCGAAAATTAATTTCATCATTCTTCATAGGATGTCTATTATTCTTGCGATTTATATCATTTACAGGATAATTCTAAATCAGAAATCGTAATTTTAAAAAATCCTACGTTATTGTTTCCGTAATTTAGAACATATGGCGACATTGCATAAATTATAGAAATTATTATTTTTAAAGATACAGTGAAATACGTTTAACACAAAAATGAAAGAAAAAAAAAGCGATTTTTTTTCCGTGTTTAAACATTTGCAAAAAAAGAAAAAATTCACCAATATTTCCGATGTGGTGTAGATTGCATTCATTAGGATAAAAAGTAAGTAAAAAAATATTGTTTAATTGGAAAAAAGTTAGACTTTTTTTCATGAAATGTCCTTTTGAGCAGCATAATGTTCATAAATTGTTCACGATTACCCATTGTTTTAATCATCTCTCCATTCGATTGCGCATCTAAATAACTGCTTATACATTTCAGGCTTTTCTCAAATCAAAAAGGGCAACTTTATGACATAAGTTTTATTTTACTTTTGCGCGGAAATGCATGTAACTAGACATAGGCGTAGGAACCGGGGGAGCTGGGGGAGCTCTGGCTCCCCATGGAATTTTTCAGACGGGCTGAGCTCCCTCGAGAGAAATTGAAAAATAAAGTTTTCTTTTTCTAGAAAATTCACGGGGAAAGGACGAGTGTCTCCAAACAAAAGATAGTTTTAATAAGATAAGAACAGACAAGCTATACTTCCGCTCCAGCACAATAAGAAAAATTGAGTTTTTAGCGAAGCGCTTGACCTCACTAATGCATAAAAAAAAAAGCGATTGAATCAAAAAACTTTTGATTTTCACATACAGATCGAATCCATATTCACGAATACAGCTTCAACCACGCCAGAAGATCTCAAACAAAAGATTAGAATATATGCTGAGGATTTTGATTTGACAAATCTTTCTGCAAAGTTGACACTTTTACCAACACTAGTCCCGAACGCATTTTCAGAAAGAATCACGTTTTGAGCACCTTATCGCCAGAACAACGATTGCCGCGGAGATTAAGTCAGTGCTACGCATCCTTTCTTGTTTGTGATATCAAACGCCTCGCGAATAGCAACCCTTCCTTCTGCAAAGAGATCGCGCTTATTGTTCATTTGTTTTTCCGTAAATGTTATGAAGCAAAGACTATAATATGAGGAAATGTTATTCACAGTTGTTTACGATTAAAACATAGTTTAAAACAAGGAGCTTTTTCAGATTAAAATGCTTTAAATTTCACAGAACATCTAAACATAGGTTTTTTTTTTCTTTCTCAATTCAAAAATATTATTTCCTTAAATCGTTATGTTATAAGAAATTGAGAAGTTAATTAAAAACAGTAGTAAAGATTCTGTTGTAATAAATATAATTCTATTAATCATACGTTTTATGACACATTTGAACTTAGTTTATTTTGTGTTTGGCGATGCAGCTAGCTGAACGTTCTCGCTTTCGCCAACTCGCCAAGTCTGGTGCTCAAAACGTGATTCTTTCTGAAAATGCGTCCCGAACGGAACTGACAGAAATACGTTGTCGATCACAATTAAAATGATGCCATCACAGGAATTAGTAAACAAATTATTTTCTAAAGTTTACCTTTTGGCAGAATTTATTTTGCTATTCCGATATCATTGATGACAGCTGAGAGCTTTCAATGCTTTTCTTCAAACAGACACACCGCCGAACAACAATGTATCAATATAGACTCAAGCACTTGATACTATTACATATTTATAAAGAAGAAGCCTTTAAAATTGATTTGGAAGAGATTGTAAAGAATTTGTAAGCCAAACAACAGAAATAAAACTTTAACTTTTGGTAAATGGGAGTGGAAGAAGTCTGAAATTTGAATATTTTATTCGGTATCGTCCATAAATTAATTGCCATCAAGTATATCGAATGTAAATTACTTAAACTGGATTAAAAAGTCGGTGCTCTTTTGATATGCTTCTATTTTATACTTTTGTTTGTGAAAAGTGCAACACAAGAAACCCTCCGAAATGAATGAAATGATCCTTGCCACTAGCTTTTAACCATATGCTCCGCAGAGGCAGGGGCGTGCCGACCCAGTGTGCAAAGTGTGCGGCGCACACAGCCGCCAAAATAGCAAAGGAACCAAAGATTTCAGTTGGAAAAGCAAATACTTTTTAAAAAAATCCTTAATTTAATTATACCAAAATGTTTTATATTTTCTTGGCATCTGAATTATCTTTTCTATATTTACCTTATACAAACTTATTTCTAAATATTCTATTCTTTGTTTAAAAATTGATTTCGCTTTATTCTACTTATGTGTCTCCTAATAAGTCATTCAGTCGCAGACCTGTCCAAACTTTTATAAAAAGAGGCGCACCTTATATAGCTGTAAACAATAAAAGGCGCCGTAAATCACATGGCTGAAAACATGCGATACTACTATCTCACTGTAGCGAAAAAGCATAATGTATACTTTTATTACCATAGGGACTAAATTCCACCTGTTTTTTATTTTTAAATATAAATCATTGGCTTACTGCATACTTTGTCATATGTAAGAAGAAAATTTCTATTCGGAAATACTGGTAAAATTTTCTTCTACAACAATCAGGCCATTAATAGAGGTAGATTTCTACGCTTGAAACCTATATGATGCACGTATATCTCACAGTGATAGTTATATGATTTAGAAATAATTTGCAGCAATAATTTAATTCAGAGTAAATTTAAAATTAGATTTTCAGAGGGGTAATCTATCTTCATAAGTTTTGAAGTTGGAGAAGCCAGAAAACCTTAATCACTGAATAACAAAATAATAGCATTAAATGATTAAAACTAAATAAAGATGACAGATAACTATTAAAAGAAGCCTATTCAAATATTTTTACTTTCTTCTATCTTCAATAGAAGAAAGTATTGTAATCGAAATTTTTTCGACTTCCGGTTTTCGACGGATTTACACGTTTTAGGGGTCAGAGATTCCAAAAAACATGTTTTTACAAAATGTCTGTCTGTCCGTGTGTCTGTGTGTCCGTGTGTCTGTATGTAGCCCTTCAACCATCAAAAAATGTATGAAGTTATGCATAGAATTGAACAAAATTTTTTGTGAATGTTTTTGGCTGTGGCAAGCAGGTCCTCCTTCAGTTTTGAAATATTCCGCCGGAGGGGGGGCGCTGCAATCGCGATTTTTGTGCCATTTTCAATGTTGTACCGACCAAAAGTATATGAAGTTATGCATCGAATTGAACCAAATTTTTTGTGTATGTGTATGACTGTGGCTAGTTGGGCCTCCCTGAATTTGAAAATAATCCGCCGGAAGGGGGCGCAGCAATCGCGATTTATGTGCCATTTTCAATATTGTACCGACCAAAAGTACATGAAGTTATGCATCGAATTGAACGAAATTTTTTGTGTATGCGTATGGCTATGGCTAGTTGGATCGCCCTGAATCTGAAAATAATCGGCCGGAAGGGGGCGCTGCAATCGCGATTTTGTGCCATTTTCAATATTGTACCGACCAAAAGTATATGAAGTTATGCATCGAATTGAACCAATTTTTTTGTGTATGTGTATGGCTAGTTGGTCCTCCCTGTATTTAAAAATAATTCGCCAGAAGAGGGTGCTACAATAGCCAATTTTATGCCATTTTAACTAAAATTTTTATATATAATTTTTTGGTAAGGCAAATAGGTCCTCCCTGAATTTAAAAAAAAAAATATGCCTATTATTCTATTGTTCATCAGCTCGTGTGGAGACGGAAATTTGCTTTTACTCCGGTTAATTGATTGAAGCAGAAATTTAACATGAAAATCAAAGTTGGTATGGTATTGAATTAAAATTAATAAAGAATTAAAATGAGTAACTATTTTTTTTTTAATTTAAAATGTACGTATGAGATAGAAGAAAGTTTTGGGATTGGCACATCCAACTAGTTTATTTCTAAAAATGTATCATTTTAAATGGATTTTAAATTAAGATGAAACATTCGAATGGGCGCCAAGAAAACTTTCTATAAGGGCGCAATTATGGCGTCTGCGGATGACGCGTTGGAGAATCCTTTATAGAGAAACGGTGTAAAATCAGAATTTGGAAATTATGCATATATGTGAGGGAATAAATTTCACTAATTTCGAGATAACGAATCTCAGTTAATTTTAATTTGTAAAATGGTGTCTAGGAGTCTTCATTCGGTTTAACTACGAAAGTCTAATCTTTCTTGGTTATAATACATGAATGAAATTATGTACAAATGGATGATTTATTTATGAGTAAAAGATGAACATTTTAACTTAGGCCGTCTACCTATTACATTAGCTGGGTACGACCCGGATGTAAAAGCGGTTCACTAGTTCGTGTGACTCAGGGGTGATAGAGGGTATACGAAAGTATACACCGTACACCCTCTAGATTGTTTCAAAAAGCTCAGTATACCTTCTACTTTTCAAATAAAGCATTAGCGCATACTGTATCCATGAATTGTGATAACTCTAGTGCATACTTTCTGTCTATAGCGTATATCGTCTGTTTTTTTTACAACTACAACACTGGTGACTACAACTAATTCCAGGTTGCAACTGCTGTCGTTAACATAGAAAAACTACAATTTCAGCTTCAGCTAGGTGGGGAGGTCTACCAAATGGCTTAAACACAACAAGTCCCCCCTACCCCCCCCCCAAAAAAAAGACTACATCCTTTACTAAAATTTTAATGGTCGGTTGCGGACAGGGGCGTGCGATGGGAAAACTGCGCCCGGGGCAAATTTTCAATTTGGCGCCCCCTGCCGGCAATTTTTTCTTGCGACACGCCCAAAAATGACATTGCTAGTATAAGTTTGGCGCCCCCTAAATTTCCGCGTCCGGGGCGACCGCCCCTTCCCCCTTATTTCTCATGGTGCTGGTTGCGGAGGTCTAATTTTAGGAGCCTCTTTGAAAAATTTGCATACTTTGCGGTACAGAGTTCAATCTTTGTACTAGGCAAGGTACCACATACATAAAATACATATTTCGATATCTTTATCATTTCTGAATGATCCAACCAAAATTTTCTCTTTTTATACGTAATTTGTTTTTTACATAATATTTGTCTGTTTTTACTAATAACTTGTTCTTTACACCAAAAGAGTGTGTATCTTTTTTCTTAGTTTGTTATCTATTTTTATGAAAATACAAAGTTATTATTAAAATTAAACTATAAAATTATTTAATTTCAAAATATGGAATACCTCAACGTTTGACATTCCTATTCTTCTGTCTTATGTGTATGCATATATAATCTGCGTTCAAGAAAAAGGTGCAAAGTATGTTTGAAATAATATTTGTGTTTACTAGTAAAGAAAAGATAATGTCGTCCAACTGTTTTGTTGATAAAAAATTCTACCTGTCCCTCTCCCCTCTCTATCCTGTGCCTAGGTAAATGCAAGAAGGTATTATTACTGTTGAATGCATTATGTAACAAAAATTTGTCATTAAATGCTTTTAACTAATAGCTATTTTTTAAAGTTTCCTTTGATATAAAATTATTTCATATACGAGGGCAATTCGGAAAGTAACCTCCATTTATGAATTAAAGAAATTAATTAATGGAAACATGTTTTATTACTTATGTATGAAAGACACGTTCTTCAGCTACTTCTCAACATAATTGAAGTATTAATTAAAACAATTATCATAACGGTAAATCAGCTTTGAAATTCCATCGTCACAGACTTCTGCCGTTGGCCTATTCAACTGCGATTATTTTTAAATTGAACTCGCACCACTCTTTCAATCCAAAGAATTTTAACATATTCTTTTATTGATATTGACAAATTTCGAATTGCTCTCGTAATATTTTACTTGACCCACTATTTTTTAAAACATTTTTGGCAGTACATTTATCAGTAATCTATACAGAAAAAAATGTAAAAATTCTTTGGCTTTAAAGAGTGGTGCAAGTTAAATTTAAAAATAATCGCAGTCGAATAGGCCGGCGGACGATGGAATTTCAAAGCTGATTTACTGTTATGATAATTGCTTTAATTGATACGGCAATTATGTTGAGAAATAGCTGAAGAACGTGTCTTTCATCCGTAAGTAATAAAACATGTTTCCTTTCATTAGTTTTTTTTTATTCATAAGCGGGGGTTACTTTCCGAATTGCCCTCGTATAATAGTGATATTTTAATGACTACTCTTCATTTGAAACAATGAAGCATGCAAATAATAAATGTATAATCCTATCTGTATATCTCTGCAAAGAACATAATTCAAAAATCTGCAGAATTTATAAACATTGAAAACGGTATCATTAGGCTGGAGGTGTAGGAATGATAACGCATGATATCGTAAGTAGGGCGGTGTCCAAAATTTCAAAAAAGTTGATAACGTTCGTTATATTTGTATAGTCCTTTGTATATTAGTGTTATGTTCAATGTACAGATTTTAGACTAGAGATTCTGACTTCAGCTACGGGGCAAATTTTGACTGGTAAAAATGAAGTATCAGCCGTTTGTGAAGCTGATCGCTTCACAATGCATTTCGTGCCGTAGGTTTTACACTGTGATTTTCGCACTTAAAGAGTAAAGTTTATTTTAGGCGGCCGAAGCGACATTTGTGTTCAGCACTTCTACAAATGATAATTTCTGTGGAAACTATTATGTATTATACAATAATTGTGGTTTTATTTTCCACACCATAGAGCTTTGAGGAAGCAAATAACTTTTATCAATTTACCATGATGATGAAAAAAGAGGAGGGATGATGAAGATAGGCTAAATTTGGTCGTAAATGTAAAAACATTCTTACATTTTCGAAGATTGGGAGGGGATAACTTTCCCTGCACTCCCTGCGTCCGCTTGTTTGTATTCAAATGCTGCATGAATAATTGTAATGATTGTAAAATTTGTACATTTCATTTCAGAACATAAAATTGAATTTTTGAAATTTGAGCACTTATATTACACATAACCGTAGAATTTACCGAAACTAAAATGACAAAAAAAAAAAAAAAAAAAAAAAGGGAAGTTCATTTTAGACATAAATAAACTAGGAGCTACAATGATGGCTGTAATATGAAAAGAAAAATATAGATTTATGAAAAAAAGAGTTTTAAAATCCCGTGCACATTATGTCTGCCTTGAATCACCTAGGCCAGACCAATTATAATAATCTTAAACATCCTAAAGTTAAATATTGAATGTTATTTTTTAATTTTTAATGAAAATCTTTTCGAACGGACCTAATATTGTTAGCAGTGTATAATCTTGAATTTGTATCATTTTTCATTTTTAAATGAAAATCCATCCAATCGAAGCTCGAGTTGATTTCTCACTGCCTTCGTATTATCGTTCGCGTACACCGAGGGTATTATTCACGTTCTGGTCTGATTTTTCAAGCTAACCGTCAATTTGATTTTAATTTCTGACATTTAGATATAAAACTTTTAATTTTGACCAAAAGTTCTTGATAAAACAAATAATGAAAATGTGTGCAATTCCTCATCTTTTAAAACAGAGAGGATGTTTTTTAAAACATTTTTGTACGGAGAGGAAAACAGGTTTGGCGAATCATTAAAATAACTTCAAAAACATTTTTAACAGTAAATATTTTTTTTTTCACACCAGATATATCATTAGTACCTAAAAAATACCGAGAATGTATCAATAGATGTTTCTACCTTGTTGTTTGTTACTTTCTTCTATCTTCAATAGAAGAAAGTATTGTAATCGAAATTTTTTTCGACTTCCGGTTTTTGACGGATTTACACGTTTTTCCGGAATAGTAAAGATTTTCTGTTATGCAGTATTCTGATACAGAGTACTTCCATTTTCACATGTTTTATGAGTTTTATTTACATATCTGCCATCCTTCTTCATTTTTCAAGTAATTTAAGCATGTTTGTAATCAGAAATTTTATTTAATAAATGAAATAAAACACAAACTTTATAGAACCCAAGACACATCACATTTTATTAAATAAATTTTCTGGTTCAAAAAACCTTATTTGACTTGGTAAAAAACTCCAGAAGCATGGCAACTATGCATTTACAAATGCTCACACTTTTTTTAATAAAATTTTATTTTTGGACGCGAGGTTGGGGAAGGGGGTGGGTATAGGGCGCCAAGTGAAGTTCTGCACACAGGCGCCGGATACTGTTGGCACGCCCCTGCGCAGAGGCGTGCGAAGAGGAAACTGCGTTTAGGGCAAAGTTTCAATTTGGAGCTGCTTTCCCCCAATTTTTTCTTCTGACAGGCCAAAAAATGGCGTTGGTAGTATAAATTTGGGGCCTTTTTAAAATTCCATGCCCCATTCGCCCCCCTACTTTCGCTGATGCTCCAGCTCCCCCTGTTTTTTCAAAGTTCCTACGCCACTGTAACTAGAAAGTGTTATTGTTCAGAAATTATCGAATCAAATTCATTTTCCCGTTTTTTTTTTTTTTTTTTTCTGTTTCCAAATATAATAGATTTTTTTAGAAAATAGTGTCTAAGTGTGCGTTTTGAACCGACTTTCGGCGAGAGAGAAGAAAAACCCGTCAAGGAAGGGACAAATCGTCTTGTCACGTTATCAAAAAAGCTTATAATTCAACAGATGATTTATCGATCGAAAAATAGAAAATTCAGTTAGATTTCAAACCACTTCCATGAGGCTTTGCAATTTTTTGAGCAGAGCAATTGAGAACATTCTTTTGTGAGATAGAGTGAAGTGTAAATGCTCCATTGATTCCTTTGTCAGATTCGTCGTCGGAATCAACATAAGTAGGATCATTTCGATTATGAACGATTTCCAAAATCTCTTTGTGTGTCTGAGGGCGTATTCAGCGCAACTTACCAAAGTAACCAATGTTACCGACCGATTGTAGGGCAGTGCGAAAGCAAATTGTGGCACCAATGAAAACTATCCTGTTGAATTGTAGCTGACGTCACACTTCGCCTTGATTTTCATTTCGTACTTGTCTACAATCGGTAAGTGACCTGTGCTGAACCCGCCCTGAATCAATGCTGTATAGAAATCATCATCGAATACAGCTTGTTCATTTAATGATGTTTTAAAACAGTCTCGAAATATTGAGATTTCCTCAAAAATTTCATTAAATATCTGCTCTGTCTCAATTTCAGTTTATCCTTTAGATAAAAAGAATTTGTTATTTTGAAGATTCCGCACTGCGAAAATAATTTTCAATTGTCATAGTTTTCACTAGTAAATGTCATTCTGAGCATAATATATGTAACGCATGTAATAAATAAATAAAAAAAATTATTTTGCTTCGATTTTTTTTCGTGTTAAGCAAAACAATATACAGGGTGGTCATAAAAAAAACTTTGCCGATATATGGAGCTCTAGCGGCCAGTCCGTTCAACCGATCGACGTGAAATTTCAGATATAGCTATTCAAAGGTATGAGCTCGAGATTCTCTGAACGACAACAAAATAGCGCTCACGGTTACGCTTATAGTTACAGAAACTCGAAATTTTCCAATGGCAACACCCATTTTTTTCATCGCAAAATGATCAGCGCATGCAAAAATCCTAAAGAGCGTTGGAACGGTATAGTTATTGCAATAAATGGACGCGTTATGCTCGCACAAAATCAGATCTGCGAACGCCCCCCACCCCTCAAAAAAAAAAAAACAAAAAAAAACACAACCAAGCCGCACGAAGAAAATTTTAATATGACAGAGGCAAAATGCGAATCACGGAACATCGTTTACCAGATAGTCAACGTAGAAAACGGATAAAAAGTAGGGTGGGGATGTTAGTTCTTCAGTCAGAGCTTGCGAATGCCAACAAAATGGCTTCGTTCGTGGTGAGTTGGTAAAACTATTATCAAAATGAGATTAATACTGCGAAAACCTGGCGCATTTACTGTCGAAACCATCGCCAAATACGTAGCCTATGCATTTCACAAGCTCTTCGTGATTTAGTAATGAAATTCGAAGAAATTGGCTGCACTTGTGATAGTCTGCGATTTGGACGACCAACTGTTCCTGAGGATATTGTTATTGAAGTGCATCACATAGTGACCAGAGGACGCATGCAAACTACAAAAGGTGCTTCTCGTGTATTTGTTATACCAAAATCAATGGTCTTAAAGTTACTGCGCTCTGAAATCCGCATGTTTCTTTACCGGTACCAGCGCTGCCCAGATTTTGGAAGGGAGAGACTATCAACAACATATAGACTTTGCTAATGAATTTCTTATCCAATATGATGGAGATAACGATCGACCTCTTCGCACATTATGAACGGACGAGGCACATTTTACCTTAACTGGTAACGTGAATGGCCTCCGCGATCCTCCGACCTCACTCCTATGCATTTCAGGTTCTGGGGATATCTAAAACCTAGAGTGTACATGTGCAATCCGCAAACTTTGCCGGATTTGAAAGATTCTATCAAACGTGAGATTGCAAACATTCCTCATGCAATGTAACGTTCGGCTGCATTGTCCACAGTCGCCACCATGCAATGAGTAATTGCCTGTGATGGCAGCCATGTGAAAAATGTGTAATCAAAATAAAAGTTTTCTCCGATCGGTTTTGTAAATTGAGATTAGTGTATTGACTCTGTGTCATATGCAAATTTACTCTTTGCAGGCCAATCATGTTTTTTTATTGGGGGGGGGGGGGGGGATTTGCAGAACAGTTTTTCGTGCGTGTATAACGTGTCCGTTTCTTGCTATACACGTACAGTTCAAACGCTCTTTTGGATTTTCGCATGCGCTGAGCATTTTACGATGAAATAAAATGGGTGTTGCCATTGGAAAATTTCGAGTTTCTGTAACTATAACGGTAACCGTGAGCGCCATTTTGTTGTCGTTCAGAGAATCTCGAGCTCATACCTCTGAATAGCTATATCTGAAATTTCACCTCGATCGGTTGAACGGATTGGCCGCTAGAGCTCCATATACCGGCAAAATTTTTTATGACCACCCTGTATATCAAACTGCATAGTATATTGCTCGGACCGCAACGCCATTTCGTGTTAATCATTTTTTCACGCCAAGAGTTTTCGTGGTAAACGTATTTCCCTGTATATATGTGTGTTTTAGAGCGTTTTGACTTAATTTTTACCAATATTTTTTCATTTACCTTAAGTTATGAACTTTCTTGCATTTTTGTATTGACATACTTATGACATATATAATTATTCTTATTCATTTAAATGCATTCCAGTTTCAAAGCTTCTGTAATCCGGAATTTTCTGTAATCCAGAATAGCCATAATCACGATGATTCAGGATTAAAGAAGTTATACAGTATACATTTTTTTTTAATTAGAAAAAGAGAATGGCTACAGAAATGTGAGTTATTAGGAAGTCAAATTGGTGCATTTCTTTATATAGATGCCAAATTTATCTTTATACAATATTACAATAATGTAAAGACAGCTTAGACAGACTGTTTAAAAAATATTGAAAGATCCTGATTTTGCTGAAGATAGATTTGAATGCTGGTTAGTGGGCTTGCATGTAACTTTCTAAAATTGCTTTATTCAACGTTAATAATTACTTTCGGCCTCATAGCATATTTTTTTCTTATTTTTATAATCTATGTATTATTATCTTGCTATCTAGTTTATATATATGTTTCATTATTTCAGCGGCCTTTTCTGTAAATATTTAAATTTTTCGTAACAGTTTTGAAATATGCATTTTTAACTTATTAACTTATTTGGCCAATGTACATATATATAAATTACTTTTTCTCAGTGTACAAGTAGTATTTTATGTAGTATTTTAAGTGTAGTTTTTAAGTATGCATATTAAACTATCTATTTGGCGGCTTAATATTTAAATTAATCTCAGTTACAAATGTACAAATAAAACAAACATAAAATCGTAAAAGAAATACAAGTATAAAACTTACAAAATAAAAACAAAATAAAACAAATAAAAATAAAACTTAACACATAAAACAAAAATAAAAAACCCAAAATGCACATATTTATTAAAAATAACAAATTAAAAGCAAAATATAACAAATAAAACTAAAACAAATAAAACAAAAATGCAAATAAAAAACAAACAAATACCAAAACTAAAACAAAACAATAAAAGTTCGTAGCTTAAAACTCCGCGTAAAAAAACTGCGTTCGCACGACAGGCTTCTGATAATAACGCGAACTGGTCGAATTCCTCTGGCACAGCTTCTCCCTCATTATAAACAAATGCGATGTAGATTTCTCAGGTACAAATCAGTCTTCTGTTCCCTGGCTCTCTCACTGTCCCTCAACATTTAGCAGTTCATCAAGCAGTGGCAATCGTGGCTTCATCATTCCTTGGCATTCTTCCTTGGCAGCACAGCCCAATGACATCGGGCTAGAAATACAGAAACATTCTTCCTTGATTTGGCTTTACGACAGCCCATTAACATCGGGCTCAAAAACTTCATCCCCAGTCATTAATTCTCTTCTTTCTCTTTGCCCAATGTCATCGGGCTTTAAAATGGCAGCAACGATCTTCCATTATTTTGGCATTCCACATTTTTTGCAATATTATAATTTTTTTCTTTTTTTAGGGGGGGGAGGGGTACATTAAATCGATTTTTCATAGTTCACTTGTATTTATGAAAAATCGATTATCATAATATATATATTTTTTTAAATAAAGCAATTTCGGTATTTTTTTTTCTTTAATTGTAAGGGGATATATTAGGGGCAAAATATAAATCTATATTTAGCTTCGTGCGCGTCTAAAAAGCAGAGCTGGTCAATTCATCAGCTTTTCTCAATATAAGTCAATATTTAAGGAAAACAACAAAGTTCAGTGTCTATTCAAATTAACTACTGTTTAAGATAGTGAGATTATAAAAACCGTAATGTTAATATCAAATAAATAATTTTGTTACAGTTGCATATTAAGTGGAAATATATTAATAATCTCATTCTCCTAGCATTGGACTTTGCATTTGCATTAAAATTAAGAACTAATGTGCAATACTCATGAAATTATTCAGCATATAGATTAAAACTAAACTAAAAAACTCAGATAACTTTTTGTCTTTGTTTCTGATTTAATATTTTTTTTGTCATGAACATGGTGTTATATTTGTCAGACAGTTATAACAGTTTATTGACGCAATCAGTTGATCATCTCTGCTTTATGGGGGTGGGGGGCCCCCTCGACGAGGCTCCGCCTTACCGCTGGCGAGGGGGTTTAAGTGTGCCACTTCAACTTATATGTATATAACATAATTTTGAAAAGACAGAATAGTGAAAGAAACATCTATTACTTTCCTATATTTCTCATGTCAAAGGAAAAACATGTTTTTAAAATGTATGGAATCATCAATTGTTTTGCTATTTATTGTATAATGATACAAAAAAATTGGAAATGAACCTGTAATAGAAAACAGTTGGTCATAAAATAAACTTTTATCAACAGATGACGTAATAAATTTTGCTTAGTGGTAGATTGTCAATCGACACAGAACAGTTAAAGCAATAGTTGCAATTCAGTCCATTTGGCTCAATAGAAAAGAAGTGGCACACGAACTAAGAGAGCCTCAAAGAGTTTAATTAACTGGGTATAGGTTTTATATTAAATGCTAGAGATTACTTACATTACTTAAACATTACTTAAAATATGTTAACATATGTAAAAATGTTATTGTTTATAGATTTTTAATTAACAGTAGATTAACAGAAAGCCTTAGTAATTTTGAAATGTATCACATTTCAGATTTCCAGAAAGCTGAAAAGATAGTATTTATGAATGCATATTCAAATAGGCAATAAGAATAAAAGTACTATATATATATATATATATATATATATATATATTGAAAAAAAATATCCTTAATAAAAAATAGTTTTTGGAAAAATATATGAGAAGATTGAAAGATAATTCTGAATGAGTTGCAGATTGGGGTGGTAGTATTTTCTGTTGTTTCCTGCTTATTTTTTTAATGATTTATTTATTTGGATATCTCGTTTATTTTTTGTCTTTTAATTTCTATTCACAGTAATCTCCCTCAATTAAAATTTTAAACTACCCTTTTTTAAATTTCTAGCAAGCATGTGTTTCGCATGCGAGAAGCTATATTCTGTTTTGATTCTCAGAAAACATTACTTCACTTAAATTTGCGAACTGGATTGAGATTTGCCTTGTTATTCATCAGCTGTGAGCCTCATAACCTTAAATATATTTAAGTATTTCATTTTATCTGTAATGTATTTCTAAAAGTTTATTTAGATTAGTAAATGGATTTTTATTAAACATATATAAATAAGCCTTTCATGTTGCTGTAAAAGAAAGGGAATTCTTTGAAAATAATGGTGGGGGTGTTAAAAATGTATGTATAATTCTTTAAAATCTGACCTACACAATTGTGTAAGTGATATAAGGGAAAACGAAGAACAATTGCCTTTTTTGTGTCAGCCTGCACAACAATATTTATTTTTAAATACTCTTCACAAAATATTTTAAATTTTTAAATAATTTCACAATATTTATTTTTAAATATTGTTCTTCAATCAATTGATCCTTTTACTTAACATTAAAAACCAAGATATTTAATTTCTGCGAAAAACCGTCTTAAAGGATTAGTGTCACTTAAAATGGCAAAATGTATTTTTAACGCCTGAAAATATGAAAATTCATAAATTCAAAGTACCATAACTAGACAAAAATTGATTTTTTAATTAATAAAATTTTTAAAATGTAGATTCATTTTAGAAAATCTCCACATGAATACTTCCCTTAGAAAATTTTAAACATTTTGGTTGAACGACTTTTAATGAAAACGTTTGTTGGTAGTGATCAATTATCTATTTAAGTATAAAATAATTTGTTCTGACTGACACATAATCAACGCACATCCAAAACGTCTGAACGTAGAAGCATGAAAATTGGGGAGAAAATACTTCTATGATGTAAGCGTTCACTAAGGAAGGATTTTTGAAAATCCCCCAAACCCTTATGCTCTTATTCACCATCTACCTCAACCTAGGAAACCTCGGTCGAATGCTCAAATGATATTCATGATAACATTTGATTGGACATTATCAAGGAGACGTCCAATCAGGATTAAAGATGAATACCGTTTGAGCGTTCGACTGAGGTTTTCGATGTAACTCGGGGTCGAAGTAGTTGGTAACTAAGAGCGTTAAGGTTTGGGGGATAGAGGGTTAAACAAGGGTTAAACAAGGGTCGAAAATTATAGAACATCTTGCTATATCTTAGCAGTTGATTAAGATAGGAGCGTGAAATTTCAGAAAATAAATCTACTAAAAAATAATTAAACACATATTTCAATGACTTTATAAATTCCCCCTAAGGAGGTTTAAAGGAAATCGAAAATTTTAGAATATTTAGGCACATCTCAGCAGCCGTATCTTCTACATATAGACACCGCATAGACTTATGCGGGTTATGGGTTGAGTGATGAGTCACTCCTGTGTTTTTTTTATGCAGGAGGACAAAAGGTAAATAAGGAATGGTATGGTCGTTCGTTGTAATAACATAGAATTGTGATTGAAAAAATATGACGGATGGGGCGTGGGGGGTGAAACCCTGTAAGTGGAGATGACACCATTTGCATCCACCCCGGGTGTCACCCATTCTAGTTACGCCACTGTGGGGCTCTACTTGAGAAAATAGAAAAATAAAAAAAATTTATAATGCCAATGTAACGTTAAATTTCCAATTAGGATGGTTTGATTTTGGTTTATTTTTGTCGTCCGATTATCTACGCTAGGGATATAGGACCAAACGGGGAGTGCCCTTCGTGGGGGTCTTTCTAAGGGAACCTAACTTGTATTTACGCAAGGTTCGAAGAAAACCACGAAAACTCCGAACGGTTAGGCCGACAGCCGCGATTGGGTTCGAACCCAGCACCTGCCGTCTACCAGTTGAGAGGTCTGAACCTCTCGGCCACTGGTAGGGCTCCAATTAGGAAAAATTTCCTTTTCAATTCCTGCATGAATCACAAAAGAAATCCGTCTTAATGTCTGCAAAACTCGTTGAGATGTGCCCATTTAAATAATTCGAAATGTTTTAAAGGAATAAACACAAATTAAAATGCATATAATTAACATGTTGAGTGCACCGGTAACTGACACTGAACTTTCCGTTTAGACAGCGTCAGTCGCCGGTGTATGTCAGTGTTAAATATTATATAAAACTAATATATATATATATATATATATATATATATATTATATATATAACAATAATGCAAGTAAAGAATTGTTAACAATACTTACAAAAATGCTAGATATTGCTAAAACTAATAATAAATTCTATAGTATAAAAATTAGTTTACATCTTGTAAATAATATTAAAAATTTACAAAACATTTGACTTTAATAATTTATTTAATACAATTGATATCACAGATATATTTAGAATCTTAGAATTTATTATTCAAAGAATATAGGAATTCTCTTAACATACATGTCTCTTTATCTTACTTCAAATCTTTAACCAAATTTATTCTTTATCATAATTATATATTTTTTAATAATACAATAAAATAATAATAATACAAATTTAAACAAAAAGTCGGTCTCCCACAGGGTGGGATTGTATCATCAATCTGTTCTGAACTCTACCTACATTTTTATGAACGTAATACTTCCATTGTTAATTGTTTTTTATATAGGTATCTTGATGATATAATCATCTTATATTCTAAAAAGTCATCTAACTATTCTCTACCAATCAAATACCATAAAAATTTAAAATACAGTTATAATGATATGCTTAATAATAAAATTAACTTTCTCGACCTTAATATTACTGTTTCTGATAATAAAATTCTATTTGATATTTATGATAAACGTAATGACTTTCCTTTCAAAGTAAACCTCTTTACTCATTATAATTCTTGCCTTCATAAATCTATACATATCAATATATTACTTAATTTTGCCCATAGAATTAAAAATATTTGTTCACCTAATTTTAAAATGCATAATTTAAAAACTGTTCAAGACACTGCTATAACGTATGGTTATCCTTTACATTTGGTTAAAAATATTAACTGTATAATTAATCATTTATATAGTATTAACTGTTTATATTCTCTTTAACCAAATATTGCAAACATTAAAATGCTAATTCATGCAGCACCATATGATGTTATCGTTAAGAACTCCTATATTTTTTAATATATAATAAGTTATTACATGATCTTAAAAATAATTAACACATTGCGTAAAAAAATGTTTAAAAAATTATTAAAAAAATAAAAATAATACAAAAAAATAAATAAATAATGCAAAAAAAATGTATAATAGGATCGATGGGTGGGTAGATGTTAGATTACGGAGGCGGGCTGTGTTGTCTGGATAATACGCAATGGCTAATTATTTATTATATATATTTAAAAAAATTACTTAACTTTACACATAGAATTAAAATTTGTATGTTTACCTAAAAGTAAAATGCATAACTTAAAAATGATCAAGATATTGCGATAAGATATGGTTGTCAATTGCATTTGTTTTAAAGAAATTATTTGTAAAATATTAGAATAGAAATTATTCTTGGAAAACTTTAGCTTTTAAATAATATTTATTTTATTCAAATAATATTTCTCTTATTCAATAATCGATGGCATCACCATCAGTATAAAATATAGTTAATATATTATTCTAATAGATGGCAACACTAAAACATTTTTTTGTGTACTTGAAGTAGTAGTAATATTTTTTTAGTTAAAAAATTAATGCAGTAATATTAATAATTGTTCAAAAAAGTAATACGTTTAATAGTAGCAATTATTTTTTCTAAATGTAGAATGAATATTATAATATAATATATGATCTACTAATTTTAATATAATTATTGTTATAATTTTAATTTTATTATCTACATTACTTATTATAACTGTAACCTAACCTGTTACAGAGTCACATGTAATTTATATCTATTTTAGCTCTTAACTGAGTTAATTCACTTGAACTACAGATCATTCTAGATATAAGTTTGATAAATATTTTAGTATATATATACATTTTTAATAATCTGAGTCTACGCAATAAAAATGATCACCTCTGATTGGTCTAGGAGGCGTGAACCTCGGGTAAGGATATATCTTGTCTCGCAAATAGACATGCCTTTTAACATCTTCGCGCATTAACGCAGATCAGGTGATCAATAAAAAATAAAATTAAAAATCTCGAGAATACTCTAAAAAGGAAAGATTGCGAAATAATTTCCCTCCTTTTTGAGAAACAGCAATAGATTATTAATAAGTTAAATAAAAAAAAGAAAAAGGACTTTAGCTGTTAAAAGATTAATATATTACGAAACTAAGATTAAAAATATGTTCCACAATTTTAGAATTAAAAGCTCAGAGAGAGCAAAATGGCGCAATTTTTTTTTTTTTTTTAAATTATTATTACACATATATATATGTATATGTGTGTATTGTTTTAAGTAATTATTGAAAATTCATTTAATTAAAATTTAATTAACTTTTATTTATTAGAAGATTATTCCCTTAAATAAAAGGTTGCTTAAACGGAAATTTCAGTGTCAGTCCTGGTGACTGACGTGGCCTAAATCAATAATAAATAAAAATCCTAATTCAAGGTTTCCGGGAATGATTTAATTTATTTTATTTATTGAGTTAAAATTATTCCAATTTTTATTTACTATGATTAACCGTATAATTTGCAAACAAAACCACTTCACAAAATTTTCCATAAAGCTTTAAAAATTATTATTATTATTTATTGGAGAAATATAAAACCGTTATAACTCGAAACGATGTTTGTCGAACTTCAAAAATTTTTCATTTAATTAAAAAATACATACAATTTTAATTTTTCTTCGGAATTTCTTTTCAATATTATTTTTTAACTAAAAATATTTAAAATATAAATTAAAAAATTGTGTTATCTATTTTTAAAAAATCATGTGTTCAAAAGTAAATATTTTTTTAGCTTTGCCGAAACAAAATCAATGTAGAATAATCAAATAAAACACTCTCCAAGTTTGCATAATTTATTTTAGTAATTCTTAACTTATACAATTTAAAGATGAGAAATGGAGAAAAAAAATCCCGTCATGTAGAAAAGTGCATTTAAAGTTTTTAAAATATGCTGGCGCATATTATAATGCTTAAATCCCTTTTAAAATTTTGCAGGTTTGTTCCTTTCTTCAACTTAACGTTTTGATTCACTTTAAATTTTGCCTTTTCTGTACTACCTAAATGTAAGATGATTTTAAGACAAAGCTTTTTATAACATGGCGATTTTGACATTTTGTTTTTCTTTTATGATTTTAGCCCTCACAACTTCAGATTTTTCATCCGCTCATTCGAGGCTGTCAAAAAAGTCCTTGTTCTGATGGTCCGTCCCGTTTGAAAGTTTGCCTAGGTTTTGTTCGCACAGCTCTCGTATCTATTTCTATTCCCATTTTTTACTTTCTTCTATCTTCAATAGAAGAAAGTATTGTAATCGGAAATTTTCGACGGATTTACACGTTTTACGCTCTTATTAATCAACTACTTCGACCATAGGCATAGCGTGATCAAAACTTTTTGGGGGGGAGGCATCAGGGAAGTAAAAACTGCGCCCCTTGGCAAATTTTCAATTTGGCGCCCCCCCCCCCCCCCAGTCCCAAAAAAGTAACAAAAAATCTTTTTCTTTTGGTAGGCGTCATAAAACTGACAAACATAAATAAATTCTATTAAATAATTATTTCGCGTTTATTTTGGAATTTTAGGAGGTTTAATTTTAATTTAGAAATTCAGAACTAAACAACATAGAAAAATTTGCATTTTTTTTTTTTTTTTTTTTTTGTCAAAGAGTTCACAATGTTTTAAAACAGGTGGTGGTGGTGGGGGGGGGGTGATAAAGAGAGATAAATAAATTCCCTGAAAATGATTGTCGGTCAAAAAATGAATAAAATTGTGTCTCGCAGAATAAATTTCGCGCATGTGATGACCGTCTCTTTAGCATGTCCCTCCAGTGGGACATGCTAGAGGTCTACATGGACAGGAATTTGCAGGCAAGGGCTCAGCACGGCCCGGTGTGGGTATTAAAAGTTTCACCCGAGCCCGGCCCGTTTATATTTTCATAGTTTACGGCCAGGCCCTGCTCGTACAAAAAATCAGTGAAAAAACATAAGTAATTATTGCATAATTTTACAGTATACTTAAAATTACTATGTGTTCACCAGCCAGAAAATAGCAGCATTAATAATTGCTTAGACATTTAAGACTTTTCAACATTCAAATAAAGATTCATAAAACTTGGTGTAGTTTAGAATTTTAAAAAAAGTTGGTTAAAAAAATTCTAACTTTTGAAATTATAAAAAAGTAGATTTTGAAATACGAGGGTCATCGAAAAAACGAGTTTTCCACGTCATTTAAAAAGAAACAAAACATAATTACCCGGAAAGTTGAGTCTAATTGAACTGGATCTTGCTGAAGTACTCGTTGCCCCCATCGTTTTATCACTCTAAAAAAGCGGGAAAAAGATTCTCAATAGAGGAAACCATCACGAAAAACCTGTTTATCTGGTGCCTAATCAACTTACACCTGAAGACAAAACCAAACGTGGGAAAGCAGCATTGATGTTTCTGTAGCGATATCACGATGAAGGCAACGAATACCTCAACAAGATTTTTGAGACGTGAGTTGACAATTGTAACAAGTTCCTGGCTCCATTCCCAGGTCGCAGACTTGTATGACACTGGACTCAAAAACTTATCTCACGTTGTGACAAGCGTTTTAATTCCGTTGGTTCTAATGTGGAGAAGTAGTTAAAACATTGCTGTATCTTTTGTAATAGTTCTTTTTAGTTAATTATATTTTGTTTCTTTCTAGCCACGGCAAACTTATTTTATGGATGACCTCCGTTTTTTTTCCGTAAATTATTATTCTGATCCAATTTAGCTACTTTCTGACACATTTCTGAATTCATTTCCTTTCGGAAACACATAAAATTGGCAGACGTTCTTATTCAGAAACTATGTAATCGAATGAAATTTTCCATTTTTTGTAAAAGACAAAAAAATCTTTGAGAAGATACTGCCAAAGTTGTCATTTTGAATCGAAATTCAAGACGCAACAGTACTGGGGAGAAGAAAAACTTGTCATCAAGTGATTAGAATAGCTTATAAATCAAAAAGTAATTTATTTATTTTTAAAAAAACCGAGAATGCTATTCGATTCCAAATTACTTCAATCATCAGGCCTGTCAATTTTATGCCTTTATAAAGAAAAATGAGTCAGAAAGTGTGTCAAATTTCACGTTGTTGATCTGGAAATATGAGAATAACTTTAAGTTGTACTTACAAAGATTATGTTGATATACGTTCATTATCTCTATTAATATTTTCACAGAACATATTCCTTGCCCTCCACATCCTGAGAAAAATTAAATCTAGTTTTGTCCCGTCTCGACTGTGTAAAAAATGAAAGCCTGGCAAAAATTGTGTTATTTTATTGCTTTTTACATCCACTCATTAAAATACAAAATTTCGAAAAACTTTATATACCTTTCATCTGAACGAATTTTTCGAGAGTCTGAAAGAAATAGTCACGAATAATCGAGGTTACTGATATTAAATAGGCTTCGTTCCATTCTTACATACTAAGAACATACAAGGTTTCAAGTCTCTATCTCAACTTGTTCGGGAGATAGAGCGGTTACAGACACATAGAGGGGCGGCAAATTTTTTTTCTGGAAATAAAAATGTTTTTCGGAATCTCCAGTATCTGAAACGTGTATCTATAAAAAAAAAAAAAAAATTTCGATTTCCAAAACGATTGCAAGATTTATCCTATGATACGTATAATGGGTAAATAAAAAAAAAAAAAAAATCAATTTTGATTTAAAATTATAAATTTTAATTTAAAAATTTTAAATATTAATCATGTTTAAAGATCGATATATTTTCAAGAAATGTAATTCTTTTTTAATTTCTTAAAAAGTTTTGAATTCTACAGAAAAAAAAAAAAATGAAATCATCTTTGCTATTTACAAAAATATTTATTTTTGAAAAGATATCTTTTAAAAGAAAAATAGTATTTTTCATATTTTTTGCTACAAGATATTGAAAATATGGACTGGAAATAATTAAAAAAAATTCCTAATAATAATAAGAAGAAGAATAACAATAATAGATCACGAAGACAGTTGAATATATTATTGAAAATCATGGTGAAAATACTACCATACTGTATATACTATATTATATATTAATGAAAATGAATTTGTAAATATATAAAGAAAATATATGTTTCCAAACGCAGAAAATAAAGAATTTAAATAGACATTTAAGCCGATTCTCGAAAAGATATATATTTTTTTTCGTTGCATAACAACAAAAAACTTTCTGACATATTTTCTAAGTTTTAAACGTAAAAACATGACAACTGCAGTCGTGATTATTGAAGAGGTTTATGATCAAATGTTTTTTATTTCTATTTTCTGATAAACGAATTAAATCTTAAGGCAGGATACTGTCTCAAGGCGGTAATTTTTTTGCCTCACTTGCACTATCACCACCCAGAAATTCAGTTCGAAATGCAAAATTGATAACATCTTCTAAAAGTATTTCTGAGTTTATCGAAAAGTGGAAAATACTATTCAGTTATAAAATTGAAAATAAGAGCACCTGTTCGAATAAAAAAAATGTGTGAAAAAATGCAATTTGGATCTAAGAGTTACCTTGAAAAAACAATTTCTTATAATATTTAGCAATGATAAAAAATTTTGTTTGTAGGTTTTTTAAAAATAAGATCAATAATAAAGTATTATCAACTTAACAAAAGTTATTTTTGGGCTTCTTATAAAATAATAAGGCAATCTTGAGTTGTATTTCATATCATTTCATATTTTTGCTTCATGCGTTAATTATAAAATGATATTTTGTGCTAATGGGAAACAGGGTTCTCGGATTTTACGCGCCCCCCTTCCCCCTAAGAAAATCATAGAACAACCATATTTTTAGATCCTCAAAACATTGACCTAATGCATTTTGAATGGTTAATACTGCCACTGTAACATATAATAACACAAAAGTTTTTTTTTTTTTTTAATTACAATTTATTTTTCCCCAACATGGACGATTACTTTGACATTTTAATAGTTTCTTTTTAGCTTTTGCTTCAACATCTTCATATAATATACACTGTTTTTAATCATTATTTTTGATTTTATCAAATTGCTATACAAAATCAATTTACTTATTTTATTCGCTCCTTCATTACATTGATAGCATGAAATCCTGTAAATATTCTAGTTTAAATTATATGTTTAGTAATTGTTAATAGTTACAAAAGCTAAATTTATATGGATCCGGGTCGACATCGTACACTTAGTTTCTGATAATTATTAAAGCACACACTACACAAATTATTCCATATGCACTGGTTCTTTAAAAAACTCTTTATTATAAGAATAACACTCACTCGCAGCTCACTGCTGCATTATCGTCTGCACTTATCTCAGACACAACTTTGGAATAAAAACAGAAAAAACAATTCACTTCTTTTCACTTTCTCAACACTGACATTTTAATTTAGGTAGCACGGTGTCGTCTGCCTACATGGAACATACCGGCCCCCATTGACATGTTTCACATTCAATAATAACTCTTTTTTTACTAAGTACACTAATTACACAAATAAATACAAAAGGTCACTATATATGTTACTTAAATATAAAATTGAAAGAAAAAACAATATAACACTCACACACACACACACACACATATATATATATATATATATACACTTTTTTTTTAAAGTACTATGGGTTTCAGGCATAGGTAAAATACATATTTTACTAATCGATCTTTTAAAAATTCCATTCTGAGTTTTTACCTGAACTACGCGAATTTTCTTATCATTACCATAATATACTTCAATAATTCTGCCTAAAGGCTACTTATTGCTTGATATATTTTCCTCTTTTAACAACACTAGATCTCCTAATTTTACATTATCCTTTTCAAATCTCCACTTACCCCTCTGTTGTAATTCACTTAAATAATTATGATGCCATTTGCGCCAAAAAAGTTGTACAATTTTAGTTATTCTTTGCCATTTTCTTTTATATTGGTTAAATCAGGCTCAATAATGACATTTAATGGTCTGTTTATAAGAAAATGAGCTGGAGTTAGGACTCCAAAATTATCTGCGTCATCTGATAATGGACTCAAAGGCCTCGAATTTAATATTCCCTCTATTTGTATCATTACTGTAAGAAATTCCTCATAAGTGAGGTTAGCACCTCCCACAATTCTCTTAAAATGAAATTTAAAAAATTTTATTGCGGCCTCCCAAAGACCCCCGAAATTGGGTGATCTGGGGGGAATAAATTTCCACTCAATGCCTTCACTAGACAAATATGCTGCTAATTTCTCATTAGGTTTTCTTACTAAATCATAAAAGACCCTAAGTGTTTTATCTGCCCCAATAAAATTTTTTGCATTATCAGAATACAATTTGGCACATTTACCTCTGCGTGCTATGAATCTTTTCAGTGCCGCAATAAATGATTCGGAAGTTAAATCTGAAACAATTTCTATGTGTATAGCCTTAAATACAAAACAAACAAAAATACAGACATAAATTTTTTGTAAGATGGTCCTACGTGCATAACCAATTTTGATCATAAATGGCCCACACAGATCAACACCCGAAATATTAAAGCAATAGTCTAATTGGACTCTATCCCTGGGCAAATCGCCCATCAATTGATTTGCAATAACTGGTTTAACTTAAAAACATGGAATGCACTGATGAACCACCTTTCGACACATTGCACGACCATTTATTGGCCAAAATTTATTTCTTACTAAGGATAGTAAAGTTGACGCACCAACATGCAAATATTTCTTATGATAATAATTTATAACAATTACAGTAAATTTATTACTCTTTGGTAAAATCGCCGGGTGCTTTTTTGAAAAATTTAAATTACTATTATCTAACCTGCCACCAACCCTTAAAATTCCAAATTCATCTAAGTAAGGGTTGAGGCCTTTTAACTTGCTACTCGGACTTACCGATCCTTTAGTCTGAAGACTATGTATGTCGGTACTAAAGGCTTCATTTTCCACTAATTTAATTAAATATTTCTCTGCCAATTCCAATTCTGACGTACTCAATGGTCCAATGCTTTTATAAAGCGGGTTTCTTGCATTCATCACAAATCTGAAAATATAACTAAGAATACGCACAATCGTTAAATAATTATTACTAAGATTAATCAAGTTATATACAAAACAATTCTCGGTGATATTACAATTTATAACATTAAAATCATTAAAGATTTTAACATTAAATTTGAGCTCTTTATTGAACTCATCATTTGTTTCTGGTATGGTTATTGTACGTTGAGGATAATCACTGTTCTGAAGAAATGAAGGTCCCTTCCACCACAATTCACAGTTTGCAAGTTTGTCAGGATCCATACCTCTGGAAAGTTTGTCAGCAGGATTTTCTTCTGAGCAAATATGATGCCACTGTTCAGCACTATAGTTTTCTTGTATGTTAGCCACTCGATTTTGAACAAATTGCTTAAGGTCGATAGGTTCTTTTTGAATCCATGCTAACACAATCATTGAATCTGACCAAAGGAAAACATTAGTCACTATTACTTTCATGGATGATCATTGTGCGCGCGGCAGCGCGCTACAATAATATGATTGAGCGATGGTGCACACGGATTTTTCAATTTTTCTTTTTGCAATAACTAACTAAATACTTATCCAATTTTGATGATTTTTTTTTAAATGTTCGTCTGACCAAGAAGCACAACATAGCACAAAAATTATTTTTTTTTATGGCATAGTGTAGGTGTACTGTAGAGTATTCTGAAAATCGGACAAAAATTTTGTGTCACAGCACTTTTCTCGAAAACTACTAAAGATAAAAACTTAATTTTTTTTTTTTTAAACAAAAGACAAACTTTTTATCCCGAGGTAGTCATCGAGAAAACGTTATTTCGCTGGGCGGTTTTTCTGAAATTGCGTATTTTCCAAACTTGGTCATAAATGGGTATATCTAACGTTCTATTGCAGATAGAATGTTGCGGTAAAGTTTATTTTAAAGATTTTGCGATGCTAATTAATTCTGCAAAAATTCATAGCTTTACGTTAAACAGTTTTATTACAAGATGAAATAAAAGAATAGCAGTCATCAATCTAAGGTACTTGTGATCATCGGAGAGAAAAACCAGTTACACCATTCGATTAAGCATAAAAAAATACAGAATGCTTTTTTTTCTCTTATTTTTAACTTAATTTTTTAACGAATTATGAATTTTTTTGAAATTTTTGACATGCTGATTTTTGTCATTTTTTAACACTAGAACGCCCGGATGGAATCGATTCGACTCCAATCATGTAACTAAATTTCAATTCGAACCAGAAAAATTTTCTTGAAATAATTTAAATCTAATCCACGCAAATTTACGTTAAATAAATCAATTAAATAATTTTGAATAAAAATTCTGGTGAGAAATATTATTTTCAAACTTGAGTAGAATTTCCGGGCGTTCTAGTGTTAATGAATCATTTACTGAATAATTATGCACGGTGTCTAGCCCTGGTGGCTGTCAAATTTGATTTTTAATTTTAAATTAGGCAATTTTTTGCACCATGCCAAATTTATATTTTATCCATTTTTTTCATTTATTTATATTTTGTTTTTAGCACAATGGCATCAATGGCAAAAATGCCTGGCATACCTGTCAAATATTGGGGCCCTGTACTTTAACAAAGTGTATTTATTATAAGTATATACCGTATTTATTCTAATAGAATGCGCCGTCTAATAGAGCGCGTCTTCTAATAAAGTGCGCACCTTGGTGCTGATTGAAAAAATAAATATACGGAAACGATATATTAGATAAGTAGAAAACGATTACTTAAATGCATTATCGAGGATTCTCATCGATCAAAATAGAGATATTCTATCAAAGCGATGGAGTGGCGATGCAGCAAAAGTTTCAAATTTTGAACAATGTACCACTCCTGTAAACTATAGCGCCAAGGATATGCACACTGTTAAAAATCTGCTGCATTTTGCTGCAACGCACTCCCCTCTTGTATAGAAAACGGTTACTTGGCCGTGAAATGGCGCTTTCTCATTGGTTGGAATAGAGATATTATATACAAGTGGTGGAGGGCGTTGCAGCAAAATGCAGCAGATTTTTAACAGTGCACTGTTAAAAATTTGACCCATTTGTTGCAGAGTCACTCCACAGTTTTTATAGAATGTCTCTTTATGGCCAATGAGAATGCTCCATAACACAGTAAAGCAATCGTTTCCTATAAAAGCGGTGGAGTACGTTTTTAATAAGTCCGTATTAAATACGGATTAAGAAAAAAAAGAAGCATGGTTTTTGTATCAAACTTTACTCTTGCATAAAAAAAGTTCCTGTTTTTGGCAAAAATAATGAATATTTGAATGAAAAATCTATTCTTTGAATTTGTAACACCAGAGTATTAGAGTATGTAGCATTTTTTAATTTCAATACAAATAAGATTTTGTTTTCTATATATAAAATACAAAACAAGTTGTGCAGTATCCCTATGGAATATGGAAAAATAGAAGGACTAGTGAAAAATGCTCCAAGGAGCAGTGCAAAAGCAGAATATGATTTTAATTGAGCATTAAAAAGTAATGGACAAGTGCTTCTGTTAATTACTGAGCATGAGGAAGGATAAGGGATCCCTTCTTGGCTACAACTCACTTCAATGCCAACTTTGAAAAAATCATATTTGCGCTTTTTCCGTGAAAACAAATCAGTCGCAGTTACTATAAAAATGTATAGTGTAAAGACGTAACCAGTAAAGATGCAGCTTAATTAGACATAAATGTAAAGGAAGGCGACATAATGCCAGAAACCTAGTTCCTGCAGGTATCACATTCATGCACTGCCACCAAGCATACCCTAAGTGTATAATTGCACAGAAAATTGATTTGTAGTATAGTGCAGAGTGAACAGTGCAGTTAACATCAGAGATGTAGTACAGGCTATACGCCGTACACCTTCTGGACTTTTAAATAGAACACCATATACCCTCTGTTTTTCAAGAAAGCTTATAGTATACACATTCTAGAATATCCCTCTGCTTAGAGCATATATCTTATGTTATTTTTATGACTACAACCCTGGTTAACATCTAAAGCACGGTGGAAAATTCTACTAAAGAACCGCAAATTTCTTTTATATGGAAAAAGCGCAAATATGATTTTTTCAAAGTTGGCATTGAAGTGAGTTGTAGCCAAGAAGGGATCCCTTATCCTTCCTCATGCTCAGTAATTAACAGAAGCACTTGTCCATTACTTTTTAATGCTCAATCATTGTGCGCGCGGCAGCGCGCTACAATAATATGATTGAGCGATGGTGCACACGGATTTTTCAATTTTTCTTTTTGCAATAACTAACTAAATACTTATCCAATTTTGATGATTTTTTTTTTTTAAATGTTCGTCTGACCAAGACGCACAACATAGCACAAAAATTATTTTTTTTTATGGCATACTGTAGGTGTACTGTAGAGTATTCTGAAAATATAACAAAAATTTTGTGTCCCAGCACTTTTCTCGAAAACTACTAAAGATAAAAACTTAATTTTTTTTTTAAACAAAAGACAAACTTTTTATCCCGAGGTAGTCATCGAGAAAACGTTATTTCGCTGGGCGGTTTTTCTGAAATTGCGTATTTTACAAACTTGGTCATAAATGGGTATATCTAACGTTCTATTGCAGATAGAATGTTGCGGTAAAGTTTATTTTAAAGATTTTGCGATGCTAATTAATCCTGCAAAAATTCATAGCTTTACGTTAAACAGTTTTTTTACAAGATGAAATAAAAGAATGGCAGTCATCAATCTAAGGTACTTGTGATCATCGGAGAGAAAAACCAGTTACACCATTAGATTAAGCATAAAAAAATACAGAATGCTTTTTTTTCTCTTATTTTTAACTTAATTTTTTAACGAATTATGAATTTTTTTGAAATTTTTGACATGCTGATTTTTGTCATTTTTTAACATTAGAACGCCCGGATGGAGTCGATTCGACTCCAATCATGTAACTAAATTTCAATTCGAACCAGAAAAATTTTCTTGAAATAATTTAAATCTAATCCACGCAAATTTACGTTAAATAAATCAATTAAATAATTTTGAATAAAAATTCTGGTGAGAAATATTATTTTCAAACTTGAGTAGAATTTCCGGACGTTCTAGTGTTAATGAATCATTTACTGAATAATTATGCACGGTGTCTAGCCCTGGTGGCTGTCAAATTTGATTTTTAATTTTAAATTAGGCAATTTTTTGCACCATGCCAAATTTATATTTTATCCATTTTTTTCATTTATTTATATTTTGTTTTTAGCACAATGGCATCAATGGCAAAAATGCCTGGCATACCTGTCAAATATTGAGGCCCTGTACTTTAAAAAAGTGTATTTATTATAAGTATATACCGTATTTATTCTAATAGAATGCGCCCTCTATTAGAGCGCGTCTTCTAATAAAGTGCGCACCTTGGTGCTGATTGAAAAAATAAATATACGGAAACGATATAATAGATAAGTAGAAAACGATTACTTAAATGCATTATCGAGGATTCTCATCGATCAAAATAGAGATATTCTATCAAAGCGATGGAGTGGCGATGCAGCAAAAGTTTCAAATTTTGAACAATGTACCACTCCTGTAAACTATAGCGCCAAGGATATGCACACTGTTAAAAATCTGCTGCATTTTGCTGCAACACACTCCCCTGCTTGTATAGAAAACGGTTACTTGGCCGTGAAATGGCGCTTTTTCATTGGTTGGAATACAGATATTATATACAAGTGGTGGAGGGCGTTGCAGCAAAATGCAGCAGATTTTTAACAGTGCACTGTTAAAAATTTGACCCATTTGTTGCAGAGTCACTCCGCAGCTTTTATAGAATGTCTCTTTATGGCCAATGAGAATGCTCCATAACACAGTAAAGCAATAGTTTCCTATAAAAGCGGTGGAGTACGTTTTTAATAAGTCCGTAATAAATACGGATTAAGAAAAAAAAGAAGCATGGTTTTTGTATCAAAATTTACTCTTGCATAAAAAAAGTTCCTGTTTTTGGCAAAAATAATGGATATTTGAATGAAAAATCTATTCTTTGAAAGGATTTATTATTTTATTCACTTTAGTAAAAAACTGATTTTTTTTTTTTTTTTTTTTTTAAACCACCGTAGAATTTTGGTATAGAAAAAACTGTTTAAAATTTTTTTTTAATTTGTAATACCAAAGTATTAGAGTATGTAGCATTTTTTAATTTCAATACAAATAAGATTTTGTTTTCCATATATAAAATACAAAACAAGTTGTGCAGTATCCCTATGGAATATGGAAAAATAGAAGGACTAGTGAAAAATGCTCCAAGGAGCAGTGCAAAAGCAGAATATGATTTTAATTGAGCATTAAAAAGTAATGGACAAGTACTTCTGTTAATTACTGAGCATGAGGAAGGATAAGGGATCCCTTCTTGGCTACAACTCACTTCAATGCCAACTTTGAAAAAATCATATTTGCGCTTTTTCCGTGAAAACAAATCAGTCGCAGTTACTATAAAAATGTATAGTGTAAAGACGTAACCAGTAAAGATGCAGCTTAATTAGACAAAAATGTAAAGGAAGGCGACATAATGCCAGATACCTAGTTCCTGCAGGTATCACATTCATGCACTGCCACCAAGCATACCCTAAGTGTATAACTGCACAGAAAATTGATTTGTAGTATAGTGCAGAGTGAACAGTGCAGTTAACATCAGAGATGTAGTACAGGCTATACGCCGTACACCTTCTGGACTTTTTAATAGAACACCATATACCCTCTGTTTTTCAAGAAAGCTTATAGTATACACATTCTAGAATATCCCTCTGCTTAGAGCATATATCTTATGTTATTTTTATGACTACACCCCTGGTTAACATCTAAAGCACGGTGGAAAATTCTACTAAAGAACCGCAAATTTCTTTTGTATGGAAAAAGCGCAAATATGATTTTTTCAAAATTGGCATTGAAGTGAGTTGTAGCCAAGAAGGGATCACTTATCCTTCCTCATGCTCAGTAATTAACAGAAGCACTTGTCCATTACTTTTTAATGCTCAATTAAAATCATATTCTGCTTTTGCACTGCTCCTTGGAGCATTTTTCACTAGTTAAAATCATATTCTGCTTTTGCACTGCTCCTTGGAGCATTTTTCACTAGTAATACTCTGTTTACCAGTTTGGTTAGCAACACTGCTGCACATAATTCCAATCTTGGAATAGTTAGACTCTTTATCGGTGTAACTCGCGACTTGTTAGCGATTAAATTCACCATCACATTTCCTAAGGAATCGCAGGATTTGCAATAAACTGCTGCCCCATAGCAACGTTCTGAGGCATCAGCAAACCCGTGTATTTCTATAATTTCTGGGTTTTCAATTATAATACGCCTACAAATTTTTATATTATTTACATATTTAAATGACATAAGAAATTGATGCCACTCATGAAATTCTGATTCAGGAAGCTCGTCATCCCAGTCAATATTGATTCTCCACAATTTCTGCATTAGTATTTTGGCTTTAGATATAACTGGACCAAGAAGTCCCAGTGGGTCAAATAGTCCCGCGATTGTTGACAATACTTCTCGCTTTGTGTAGGAATTGCTCAATTCCACCTTAAATCGAAAAGTGAAACAATAATCTCTTGGGTTCCACGAAACCCCTAACGTTTTAGTTTCAATTTCATTTTCAAATTTGTACCCTTCTTCATATGTCAGCGAAAGATTTTTATCACTTGTACACCACTTATGGAGTCTCATACCTGCTTTATGCATAATCGCTATGAGCTGCCGCTGCAACTCTTTGGCTTCTTCAAGCGTAGGTGCACCGCACAAAATATCATCCATGTAAATATTTTCACGAAGAACCGATGCTGCCATAGGATAATTATCTCCTTCATCAATCGATAGCTGGTTGAGAGTTTTCATTGCTAAATAAGGCGCATTAACCGTACCGTATGTAACGGTCTGTAGTTCAAAAATTTTAGGCTCTTCTTCGAAATTATCGTTCCACAAAATTCTCTGCAATGCGTGCTGACTAGGATCAATATTTATCATTTGATACATCATTTGAATATCCGCAGTCAGTGCATAAGTATGCTCTCGAAAACTAACCATTATCGTAAATAAGTCATTCTGAATAACACCGCCATTATATTGCAATGAATTAAGTGATGTGCCATTTGTTGTTGTGGCAGAACAGTTAAATACAACTCTCAGTTTTGTGGTGGACTTTTCTTGTCTAAAAATACCATGATGTGGAGCATAATGCACGACGTCAGGTTCTTTCACTTCTTTAACCTGTTTCATATGCCCCAACATTTCATATTCATTTAAAAAATCTTTATACAGTTTGAAGTCTTTCTTATCTTTTGATAAGCGAGTCCACAGCGATTTGAGTTTTTTAAGAGCAAGCTCTCTAGATTGGCCTAAACACGAAGGATTTTCCTTTAAAGGCATTTTCACCACGTATCTCCCTTCCTCATTTCTCCAATGCGTACGCGCAAAATGTTGCTCACATGTCTCAAATTCCTTACTTTTTGATAACTCTACTTCGACGTTTTCAACTTCCCAAAACTTTTTTAATGTTTGGTTTAAATCTTCCTCCCGAATTAGCCCACAATGAACTTTTACATTACTTTCCTGCTCTATGCATCCACTAGCCACATACCCAAATACGGTATTTTGCAAAAGTAAATTTGAACTCTGGAAATATATTTGTCCCGGTCTTAATAACTCATAAAATATTTCTGCCCCCAAAAACATATCAATTTTATCAGGGAAATTAAATCTACAATTTGCTAATATAGTTAAATCTGGTACTTCAACATTTATGTTAACCACTTGTTGCGGAATTAAATCTGTAATTTTCCTTACTACTAGCATAGTCAAATCTCTTTCAAAACTTTTATCTCTATTCGCGATTTTTGTATTTACGCAGCCTTTTATTGTCATAGAAGTGTCATCCAAACATGAAATTAAAGTATTCGTTTTATTAATTCTAAGCTGCAATCGATTAGCACACTGTGAAGTAATCAAACATGCTTGTGAACCGACATCTAGTAAGCATCTAACTTCCTGCCATTCCGAAAACTTATCTTTAATGAGGATACGAGCCGTACTTAATAAAACGGATTTTGTTTTATTTTTCACAAAACTAGAGGCGACAGTCTGACTCGGAGGGTAGGAAAAGATTTCCTCGGGTTGTGAATTTTTTATTCCTGCAGCCGATTGAAACACATGATCAACATTTTTATTTTGATTATTTAGTTCCTTTTCTTCTCTAGGAAAATGTATTAGTTCAGAATGCGGTAGTTTACATCTAACACAATTTTTAGACTTACATTTCTGTGCGCAACAATTATAATTTAAACATCTGAAACATGCTTTATTTAATTTCACAACTTCTACTCTATCTTTAATGGACAGTTTTTTGAATTGCGGACAAGAATGTAAACCGTGACACTCATTAGATTTACACAAGACACATGAGACATTTTAAAAAATATATATATTTGAAGCGCTCCTTTGAGGCCGATTTTGAAATTTATTTGTCGCTATACGTTTATTTTCATTTATCGTATTTCTCGAATACACATTTGATTCACCTTTAGATTTATTTTTAATCGACAAAAAATATCGCATTCTCTTCCTAGTTGCTGTGGTTTAAAATATGACTCTGATTGTTTAATTGCGATATGATTCATTAATTCGCGATCTAAAGAACTGAAAATTTTATCTGAAACATAATCAGATCGCATAATGATTTAAAATCATTTACCTCACGCAAATTACAGTAATACTGAAAAATTGAACTCAGCCTAGCTGCAAATTGAACGTAACTTTCCGAAGGTAATTTTTGCGCACTCTTAAAATTCTTTAAACATTCTTGTGCAGTAGGTTGAAATTCCCTTAACACTATATTTTTCAATTTATCATAACTAATCAACTCTTCCTCTGATAAATAGATCATTAAATTGCTCGCTTTTTCGCCGAGAATATTTAACAGAATTTCGGCCATAAACTCTTCAGGTACATTTTTAGTTCGAAACGCTTTCTCAAGAGATTGAAAAAAAAGATTAAATGACTCAGCTCTCGTTGGTAAAGGAATAGTTAAAGTTTTAATACTTTTAATAAAACTTTCCAAGTTATTGTTCCCTATTTCCGTTTCCGATTTTTCTGTTACGGACGGCAAATTTTCCCGAGATTCTTTACATAATTTGGCTATTTCTAATTCTTTCTCTAACTGAGCTAGTTTAATTTTTTCAAATTCCGAATTTTGAGATGGCTCTTTACGAATATTTGCTAATTCTAACTCTTTTTCTAATTGCGCTAATTTAATTTTTTCTAATTCTAATTTTGTTTTCTCAGTTTCTGTTCGTGATTTATACTCCTCAACAACCGAATTAACGATGCTTTTTAATAACTGCTCATTTGAGTAACATTCGCTATTCTCTATAATATTTCTTAAATCAATAACTTTACTACTTTCAGGAGCAGTTAAACCCAATTCCTCAACTACAAGCTTAAGCTCGTATTTATTTAGATTATCAATAACAGACATAATTTAATCAAAATAAACTAAAAAATTGCGCTTACCTCACTCAAATCGCTGCGAAATTCCGAGGAAAACTCATTATAATTCTTAAATTTATCATCTTAAACACAATATTTCGCTTGTTTGAGCACGATATTATTCGAAGATTCTCATGTTGAACGTTGACAGATCTATAATAGAACTCTTAATATAACGTCAGCACATAGTTCAAATTCGATGATTATTCACTCACATAAATAATTATTTTCACCTCACGGCTCGGCGGTCCATGTTAATTATTAATGCACACCAGGGCCGTAACTACCGCCGGGGCAGCCGGGGCACTGCCCCGGGGCCCCCAAGCCTGAGGGGCCCCAAACTGATGGTTAAAAAAACTATTGATTTTAGTTTCTTGTCTAAGTTCCTATAAAATGCCCAGCACATTCCTAAAAGTTAGTAATAAAAAAAAAAAAAATTAAAGTGCTAGAATAGATGTTTTTGTGTGTCTGTCAATGCACTCCTTACGCTTCGCATGCAAAAGGCGTTCTACAGCAGACAGCAAATTGTCGAGTCGAATGTGTCATGTCGCGCCAGCATATTTGCTGACCCCACCGAAGCTAGTATAAGGAAGAAAATATGGATTTCTAATCGATTGATTAATATAATAAGCATCTAAAAATTCTACAAAATCTTTCTTCTTATCTATACTAATAAGTTAAGAAAACGCTCTGTTTGTGTATGTCTGAGCATGTGTGTGTGAGTGTGTGTGACTGCGATGGTTAGCAAAATCTACCGCACGTAGAAGCCTGAAATTTTAGGTGAAGATAGTCCAAGACAGGTCCTGATGCACCTGAGGCTCAGATTTTTAATATTTTAAGGGCCAGAGCCCTGGGTCTCTTACAATTTTTATGCGCCAAATTGTTAATAGCTTGACTCCTTTTTATCCAATCTTTTCCGTTTTGGAATACCTTCCTCTTTTTAGATATTTTCGCCTTTTTACTTTTCAGTTATGACCCTGAACTCTTGGGGTCCGTTTTAGGGCCCTTTTTAGTCTTAATGATAGAAAATTGTTAATAAATTGCTTCCATTAATTTCGATCTTCATTTTTGGGATACCTGTTTCATTTAGATATTTTCAAATTTTTACATTCCATATAAAACACTGGGGCCTCCTAGATAATCATAGGTCCGACCCAGGTCCCCTTGATCTTTTTGTGCGCTAAACATTTTTCACTCCCTAAATTTCTCACCTTCTTAGTGCAAATTTTTAAAGCTGAATCTTGGACTCTTATGCCAGGACCAACACCCTGATATTTTTATTTGGGCCCTGGGGTCCTTTTTTTAACTCTTACCCAAACAATTGGTGCATTTTAAAAAATATATTATTCTTGCAAATAATTCATACTCTATGCTTAATTTTGACTAATTAAAGGTCTAAAGCGCTATGTGCTACAACATTTTAACATGTTTTCATGTTAGAGCCCTGATTGTATTTGTCAGTTGGCCCCTATGGGGCCCTCTATCATAGCTCCCTTAAAAATGGTCGGATTCACTAGCTTTTTTTTAAACAACGTTTTAGGTCCTCCAACTACGACATGAACAAAAAAAATAATTTTTTTAGACTTCAGCTACCACTATTTATGAATATTAATCGCTTTCTTGGAGCCCTTGGTGCAGCTTCTTTAAAAATGATCCAAATTGCTTTCAATTTTATTCAACATAGTTTTAGCGTCTTCCCATTATTTTAATAACTACACAAATATTTTTATACCCAACTACATGCGAAATAATTCCCTGGCCCTTTGGGGCCCGGTACAGGCCCCCTTGAAGTTTTTGTAATAATAAATTGCTTCTTTTTAATCTTATCTTCATTTTTAGGGTTCTTTATTCATTTAGATATTTTAATGTTTTGACATTCTATACAAGAAACTGTGTTCCCCCGTGGAATCATAGGGTCCAGCCCGGGGCCCCTCAACATTTTGTGAAATAAACATATTTCACTTCCCATATTTCTGATCTTCTGAGTGCAAAATTTTAAAGTTGTCTGGGACTCTTCTTTCAGGACCAATCGAGAAAACCTGATGTTTTTATTCGGACCCTAGGGCCCCTTTTTAAACATTTGCCCAATCAATTGGTGAATTAAAAAAATTATATCATTCCAAAGAATAGTTTCTACTATATGCTTAATTTTGACTAATTAAAGATCTAAAGCACTATATACTAAAATATTTTAACATGGTTTCATATTAGGGTCCTGGTTTTAACTGTCAGTTGGTCCCTACAGGGCCCCATATTATAGCGCCCTTAAAAACGGTCCATTTCACTAGCTTTTTTTTCTATCAATTTTTTATGTCTTCTCTCTACCTATTGCATGAACGACAAAAGAATTTCTCAGACTTCAGCTACCATTAATTTTGTTTGTCAATTGCTTTCTTGAGGCCCTTGATGCAGCTTCTTTAAACATGAACCAAATTGCTTTCAATTTTATTTAACATAGTTATAGCGTCTTTCCATCATTTTAATAACTACAAAAAATATATTCATACCCAACTACATGCAAAATAAATTCCTGGCCCCTTGGGGCCCGTTGAAGTTTTTGATATAATAAATTGTTTCCTTTTAATCCGATCTTCATTTTTAGGATTCTTTATTCATTTAGATGTTTTAATGTTTTGACATTTCATATAAGACACTTTGGCCTCCTGTGGAATCATAGGCCTCAGTCTAGGGCCCCTGAACATTTTGTGAGGCAAACATAGTTCACTCTTTAAATTTATCCCCTTCTCAGTGCAAAATTTTTAAATTTGAGTCTTGGACTCTTCTTTCAGGGACAACATTCTCATATTTTCATCTGCGGCTAGGACCCTTTTTTTAAACATTTTCCGTATCAATTTGTGCATTTCGATAAAATATTATTAAAATGAATAATTCATACCCTATGATTAATTTTGACTAATTGTAGATCTAAAGAGCTAAGTACTAAGATATTTTAACATGTTTTCCTGTTAGGGCCCTCTTTTTAACTGTCAGTTGTCTTGTCCTTTTTGGGCCCTTATTATAAATCCCTTTAAAATTGTTCAATTAACTCCTTTTTTAAACAACTTCTTAAATCCATTAGCTACTAAGAAACCGCCATATTCTAGCTACCACCAATTTTGAATATTAATCGCGTCCTTGGGGCCGTTGGTGCAATTTCTTTAAAAATGATCCAGATTGCTTGCATTTTCTTTTACATTGCTTTAGCGTCCTCTCATTACTTTAATAACTACAAAAAATATTTTATACCAAACTACATGCGAAATAAGTTCCAGGCCCCTTGAAGATTTTGTACCATAAATTGCTATTAAACTGCCCTCTCTTAATCCAATCTTCATTTTTGGAACTATTTTTTCACTTAGTTATTCCCATGTTCTTACATTCCATTTGAAAGCCTGAGACTCCCTATGGTCTCGGCTCAGGCACCTTGAAATTTTTGTTCTCCATGCATATTTCACCCACTTATTATCAAACCTTCTCAATGCATAAATTTAAAGTTGAATTTTGGACTCTTATTTCAGGACCTACACCCTAATGTTTTTATTGAGGTCCAAAGGCCTTTTTTAAAGCATTTACTCATTTTTTTATGCATTTCTTTAAAATATTATTTAACGAATAATTCATATCCTATGCTTAATTTTGACTAATTGTAGATCTAAAGTGTTAATTGTTTGCTTAAGGTTATCATAACATGTCCCGGGCAATGCCGGATGGGTCAACTAGTCTATTAATAAATACATAAATTATCATAATCCATCCTTCAAAAGGTTTTTAAACAGAAATGCATGATTAAGTTACATATACTCAAAAATGAACCTAAATAAAATGCTCTTTAAAGTATTCAACCAATCAGAAGTCCGTATTTTCTTCCCTATGCTAACTTCAATGGGATCGGCAAAAATGGCGTCGCCGCCAAGTGCCTGCCGAGTAGAGTTGTCCAATTCTACATTTTTTAGTCATTTTTGGGCTTATCATACTATGCACATTTAAACAACGGTGTGCGAGAAAAGAAACTATGCCCGGGGCAAAGTTTCAATTTGCCCTCCCTGGGGGGGCCCCTCCGGAGGTTTTGCCCCGGGGCCCCCAAGTTTATAGTTACGGCCCTGATGCAAATATAGTGGGCTACTCATCGTTAATATGGACGAATTCATTCCTATAAGAAAAAGCTATTTAGCAAAAAATTTTTTGCAATACTTATCCTTTTTTGCGTTATCTGAAAAAAAAATCCCTACTTTATAAATATACTTTATAGTTTATTACAAAGTAGATCTATTTAAATCTTAAATAACACCATGAAGTCAAAATTAATGCTATTATAATTGAGAAATCTGTCACACAATAAAAAAGAACAGAATATAATTACAATAAAATATCATGCGTTGTATTACCAAAAATATTGTATACATATAGATTTCAATGTGCATGTTAACTTCAACGAAATAAAACGAAATTTCGTAAGCTTGTGTGTTCTGTTTCTTGAGAATTACAAAAGATGTCTTTTAATCAACAGTACACACGAAAATCGCTATAGACAAAGTAAAATTACCGCCAGATTTATTTATTTTTTTTTTTGGGGGGGGGGGGAGGGTAATTTTTATAGGTTTTATGATACAATATTTTTTTTTAATGAAAGTATGCAAATGTATCTATTCGGATTTATGTTTTTGCTGAAGAATGTGGGAACTCCCACATAGATTCCCGCCTCGGCGAAAGAGCGTAGAATATTTCGCTGTGTGGAATATTTCGCAAATCCTTTCCTCTCTCGACCAGACGGGAGGCGCCATCCGCCATGTCACGTGACCTACTAGATAATTGATATTAAAAACATTTTTTTCTTGTTCTTTTAGTTTATATTATGTAATGTAAAACTTAACGCAGTAATAGACTGCGTTATTTCTTAATCTTCCAAAAGTAGAAGAAATTAAAATATTGTTTCAATTTTAACAAGTTGGAAATTGCACGTGAAGCGTAGCAAATGAGGTGCGTTCGTACGATAATGGAATGGATTTAAAAATATCTCTCTCATGTATCAATCTCATAAAATTGTAAATAATTAATTACAATTAAAATGCGCAACAAACAACGTTCTCTCTATACTCATTATGTAATGGAATACTTTTGTGTGGCCTTGTAAATCAATATAACAAAAGTTCTTTGCACAAAAGATTATGCAAAATCTATATTATAATATGTACTGTATGATGCATATCAATAATATTATGTTCGAATGAGTATAATATTATTAAAATGCATTTGAAACTTTTTTCCCATTGACTGCGATGTAACGGAGTACTTTTGATTGTCCCTGTATTTGATCTATGCATCCTATTTTCAAAAAAATTGAAATGACTTGACAAAATTATGTAGTAAGTATGTAATTTAAATTTCAAACGATTAAAATGCATTTGCAACGTTCTTCCCCATTGACCGTAATGTAACGGAATACTTTTGATCGTCCCTGTAATTGATCTATCCATCCGATTCTCGTAAAATTTGAAATGACTCGACAAAATTATGTAATAATTATATATTTTAAATTTCAAAAGATTCGGTTGGGTAGGTTTTGCGTTGTTATATGCGGACAGACGGACAGGCGGACGGACTGAACGACAACTATACACTCTACAAAATAAATGTGTAAATTTACACTCAAAAATGTGTAAATCGATGATACAAAAACGACATGTCTATACGTGTAAATTGGTGTGTAAATTGCGCCAAATGTGTAAATTTCAAAATACACATTTCAATGTGTAATTTGATGATAAGTCCAAATGTGTAAAAATTATCTGATAATACCTAAAATACACGGTTGAATGAGTAAATTGCAGGGAAATACACATATGTCTGTGTACTATTTTTACACATATATGTGTGTAATATTCAGTTTTTGCACATATTTTTATGTAATACTTTTACACTTATATCTGTGTAATATTCAGTTTTGCACATGTTTCTGTGTATTAGGGAAATACACATAATGTTGTGTATCATGCAAAATACACAGATTTGTGTGCAATATTCTGTTCTTACACATATGTCTGCGTAACATGCAAAATACAGCATTTTGTGCAATATTTAAAATACACAGATTTTTGTGCACATAGTTTTATCCTATACTTTGGAGTGTAAAATGTGAATTAAGTGTTTTTCATATCGAAAAAAAAAGAAAGAAAGAAAGAAAAATGCATATCACAAACGAAAAACCATGAATTGAAATCTGTGAAAAGCTGTCTTTTGTCATCGGTAGAAAATGAAATAAGAAATGTATAGCATGTAAAATAATGAAAACTCGAAGTTTTATAGTAAAATATATTATAAAAACGCTGAAACAGATAGTATTTAAATCGAATAATTATTTTAAATGTTATCTAATGTTGAAATTGCAAATATTTACTCTAATGTTAGAGTAAGTGGTTTTAAACATGAAATAAATGATTTAAAACACAAAAAAATAAATTATTTTTTCCACATTTGTAATAAGCAGAAAATAACACACTTCTCATCCATATTGTTAATTTTCAAGTATTAAACTGTAAAATAAATGAATTTATCTTTGAAAAAAATGTCTTTTGGGCTATCTCCAGCCGTTTTAATTTTACAAAATTCATTTTAGCAATAAGGATCTGGAATTGCTTAAGTGATCAAGAAAACTTTAAAATGAATGTATCGTCGTATGTTGCGAATTCTCGGATCATGCATGGCAAAAATGCTATGCTGGACGATAGCAGTAATAAATAAGACCACTGATTAATGCTCGTTGTATAGGTCATTTTGTCTTTAGTGTATATCGCAGTTATGCGATAGATTTGACTGCATCAAAATTCATACTTAAAAACAAATTTTTAGTTATTAAAAAATAATTTTCAAAAATTCATTGTCAAATTTGCATTTTTATTTGTAAAATTATACATTTAAAAATAATAACTCGTGCTATCTATGATTATTATTTTTTAAAACAAAGGTCATTTTCAGGTCTAATATGAAAGTTTTTGTACGATTTTCTAAGGATCTATGTTGCTTGGGGCAATATCACTCTGCTATCGTCATAAAAGAAGACAAGTGGATTTATAAGAATTTACTATAGTGTTTTTTAAAGGAAATGTGATAAAAAAATTTCCATATATATAATAGTCTGTTAGAAATTCATATAATCGTACTTATTTTACCAGACACTGTTAAAAACAATGTAGGAATATACAGTTTATCACTCATTTTATGTGAATGAAGTATAAAATTGGAGACCATAAACATAAAATATAGCCACACTTTGGTATATTATTATTAATATTTTACTTACAAGATTAGAGGGTAGTTATAAATAACAAACCTTATTTTAACGCTTCGTCTGCCAGACCGTTCCAATAAAAATTAGTTAAAAGTACAGTAAAATTAGGATGCAAAAAAAAAAATCATAATTTTAAAAATAATAATAATAAAATCAGATTTCTGTATTTAAATCATATTTCTTTTTATTTAAATCGGATTTTTTTTTATTTTTTCTCAGCATTAAAATATTGAATAGATATAGATTTAGGTTATAGGTTTCTAAGATTAATAGATTTTAGGTTTCTAAAACAATTAAACCTTTAATTACTAACATAATCTATGTTTTTACAATTTAATTAGTAAAATTTAGTTATTAGTTAGTAATTACAAAAATTATAAAAATATAAATTAGTAATTTCATTAATTAATAGATTACTATAAAGTTATACACATTAACATTTTGCAATAATTATATAAAAATATATTAAAAAATAGTGATTTTACATTTATTATAATTATGCATTTAATTTTAAATTGATTACAATCTTTAATTAGGTACATAATACATATTGTAATGCTTTAATTACTAAAACGATAATTCAGTATTTTTTATTCATTCTAAAAAGAAAAAGGGCAGGACACTTATATATATATATATATATATATACGTTGTATGTGTCACATATATCATAAGTTACGTTGATATGTTTCATATATTCCTTACCGTAAAATGCATGCACGTAAATTTTAAATCGAAGGATTATTTTATTTGCCATTTAAGAGGCCAGTTTACCATTTCAACAACTTTATTTATTTAAAAAATATATAGTTTAAACGGTGAACTCACTGCAATTCACTGTTTCAGCTAACAATGAATTTTGAAAAAAAAATTACTGCATATTTAATTAAATGTTTTAAAATGTTTGAATTTTTAAAAATTTCTACTACTTTTTAAAATATTGATATTTTTTCCCCTTTTTATTTTTGAGATTTTCAAGTGTATATTACAAAAACTTTACATGTATTTTTAGATACATCTAATATTGTATTTAATATTATATTTAATATTTATATTAATATTAGATTTAATAATAATTGTTTACTGATATATATTATTTAAGACGGTAAAATTTAACACATTTTCATATCCTTTTATTTATTAAAAAATAACACAAAACTTGAAGTCTAATTCCATGCACTAATTTATCACATGTATTATAAAGAACATGTACAAAAAAATTTAAATCTCTACCTCAGATACAAAAAAAAGGAAAGAAATACGAACTTGGAGAAAAAAACCATTTAAATTTTTAATTTGTGTGGATAACAGCGCTAAATGCATTTATAAAATTAACAATATCTCCCTCTCATGATCAAATTACCGTATAGGTAAAAAGGAGGTGTCACAAAATTCACATCAAATACACTTTCATTTAATATTTTAAAAAGAAAATTGATTTTTTGATTAATTTTGAATGGGCCTTTTAGGTTGAAATCACTAATATGTTAGAAAACACCATTTTAAGCATGTAAAAAGTAGTATCATAAAAATATATTGACTAAAAGTTTCCTTTTTATATTTGTAATAAACAGAAAATTATACGCATTCTTATAATTCTGTCAATTTTCAAATAAAAAATTGGAAAGAATATGAATTTACCTTTATAAAGAAATTATTTTTAAACACCAATAGCCTATTTAATTTTATGAAATTTATGAAGTTGGCTTTAGCAATAACGATATCAAACTATTAAAATGATAAATAAAATTTTGGTTTAAAAGATTAATTGTCACAAATGCTATATGGTGAGAATTCTGTGAACTATTTACATTAACTGCTTATTGGAAGTAGCCGTAAATAAAATCGTCTTTTTAAACAAATTTAATTAGTAACTGACTTCTACCGCCTAAAAGTTAGCCCCCCCCTTGACGGAAAATGAAAAAGTGAGATATGCATTTCGTTTGATCATCGTTTGATCAGATTTGATCAACAATTTTCATCGTTTGATCAACATTATTTTACGAGTTATGATTAAAAATAACCAGGGGGGGCTAACTTTTAGGATTTTTCAAAATGCTCAAAATTAAAAAAAAAAATTAGCGATTCTTATCAGAAATCGATCGTAGAGATTTGATCAACTATTTTTAGCGTTTGATCAAACCCGGAAGTGCCCCCAAAATCGATATTTTTAATTCCAGACACCTAAAAGTTAGCCCCCCCATGACGGAATTTCGAGACAAAAATGGTGTCATCTAACGTAAAATTAACTCTAGAGATTTGATCAACCATTTTTAGCGTTTGATCAAACCCGGAAGTGCCCCCAAAATCGATATTTTTAACTCCAGACCCCTAAAAGTTAGCCCCCCCATGACGGAATTTCGAGACAAAAACGGTGTCATCTAACGTAAAATTACCTCTAGAGATTTGATCAACCATTTTTAGCATTTGATCAAACACGGAAATGCCCCCAAAATCGATATTTTTAGTAATAGACCCCTAAGGGGTTTAGCTCCCCCACCACTTTCATGATGGAATTTCGAGACAAAAATGGTGCCATCTAACGTAAAATCATCTGTAGAGATTTGATCAACCATTTTTAGCAGTTGATCAAACCCGGAAGTGCCCTCAAAATCGATATTTTTAGTAATAAGCCCTAAAATTTAGCCCCCCCCCACTTCTATTGATGGAATTTCGAAACAAAAATGGTGTCATATAACGTACAATTACCTCTAGAGATTTGATCATCCATTTTTATCGTCTGATCAAACCCGGAAGTGCCCCCAAAATCGATATTTTTAACTCCAGACCCCTAAAAGTTAGCCCCCCCATGACGGAATTTCGAGACAAAAACGGTGTCATCTAACGTAAAATTACCTCTAGAGATTTGATCAACCATTTTTAGCATTTGATCAAACACGGAAATGCCCCCAAAATCGATATTTTTAGTAATAGACCCCTAAGGGGTTTAGCTCCCCCACCACTTTCATGATGGAATTTCGAGACAAAAATGGTGCCATCTAACGTAAAATCATCTGTAGAGATTTGATCAACCATTTTTAGCAGTTGATCAAACCCGGAAGTGCCCTCAAAATCGATATTTTTAGTAATAAGCCCTAAAATTTAGCCCCCCCCCCACTTCTATTGATGGAATTTCGAAACAAAAATGGTGTCATATAACGTACAATTACCTCTAGAGATTTGATCATCCATTTTTATCGTCTGATCAAACCCGGAAATGCCCTCAAAATCGATATTTTTATCTCCAGACCCCTAAAAGTTAGTTCCCCCCCATGACGGAGTTTCGAGATAAAAACGGTGTCATCTAACATAAAATTACCTCTAGAGATTTGATCAACCATTTTTAGCATTTGATCAAACCCGAAAATGCCCCCAAAATCGATATTTTTAACTTCAGACCCCTAAAAGTTAACCCCCCCCCATGACGGAATTTCGAGATAAAAACGGTGTCATCTAACATAAAATTACCTCTAGAGATTTGACCAACCACTTTTAGCATTTGATCAAACCCGGAAATGCCCCCAAAATCGATATTTTTAGTAATAGACCCCTGATGGGTTTAGCTCCCCCCCACCTCCATGACGGAATTTCGAGACAAAAATGGTGCCATCTAACGTATAATCATCTGTAGAGACTTGATCAACCTTTTTTAGCATTTGATCAAACCCGGAAGTGCCCTCAGAATCAATATTTTTAGCCTTAGACCTATAAATTATCTCCTCCATGATATTCGAGACAAAAAGTTAACATGAAACTAACAGGAAATTATCGATATGTATATATATGTAGAGAGAGAGAGAGACATACACTAGAGTACCCTCTGGCCTTGTCCGGGATGAGTGACCCTTAAATGAACTTTAATCTCGTATGACTTTATATATTTAACTCCGTTTTGTCTGAATTTATAGTTTTGAATGTAAAAATCGCGAAAATGATATTAAAGTACATGCTATTCTGCGTTTCATTTTTATAGTCCATGTGTATAGTCCATCCAAAAAAAGCGAAACAGTGAGAAAACATGTTTTTTCAAATTATTCAATTAGTTAGTTTTCCAAATGTTAATAAATTTGCGTTCATTATGTGTTCAGAAAAGCATTTCATTTTTCTTTTCAGAAATCGATCATTTTATAAAACAAAGTTCTGAATCTACTTTTTTTCATTTACATATTCTGAATAAATGTCCCAACGTAAACTGTTATGTGTAAATTTAATATCTCAAAACGCTACATTGTTATAAATTTGGTACTTTACAAAAGGATGCTAATCTAAAAATTATTTATCTTTTTTTATTATAAAATTAAATGACTGTAAATGATTATAAAATTATTTAATTCATAAATATGGAATACTCCAATATGTGGCATTTCTATTTTGTCGTAATGTATATCCATACATTATCCGCTGTTCCGAAAGCTTTTTCCGAAGTACAGTCGACTCTCGTTAATTCGAACTCGTCGGGACCACAAATGTTCGTATTATCCGAAGTTAGAATTATGGAAAACATGCTTAATATGGTACTATTACAAAGGAATTAATGTTATAGTCTTTTTTAAACTTATTTCGTCTGTTATCATTAGAATATGACTTAATATTAAATTAGAATGTATAAATACATAAACTAATTAAAAGATTAGAAACAAGCACGAAGGAAGAAAAATTTATAGCGTCACTGATGGACAGACGGGGCTCTAAGTAAGTGGATATCAAAGGCATTGTATTATATGTATACTCGTTCAGAACAATTTTCACAAAAATCAAAGAAAGAAAGTTATTCAAATGATCTGAAATTCGGGAAAAAGAAAAGAAAAATGTAAAACCGGAATTCTCGTTAGTTCGAATTAAACGAAGTCAAGAGAAAATGAAATCGAATTAATGAAAATTTTTAACGTTATTCTGCCTTTGAAAATTTCGGGACTTCATGTTTAGTTCGAATTAAGCGAAGATTCGAATTATCCGATTTCGAATTAACGAGAGTCGACTGTATGTTTGAAATGATACTTGCGTTTACTGTCAAAGAAAAGTGAAATAACGTTGTCCATCTGTTTTTTTAGAAGAAATTCTGCCAATGCTCTCTCTTCTCCTCCCCCCTCCCTCACCGGGGCTCGGCAAGTGCACGATGATACATTATCATTGAATGTATTATGTAACAAGAAGCTAATTATCAATTATTTTTATGTAGCAGTTATTTCTTGTAAGTGTTATTTGATACAAACTTATTTCATTTAAAATAGTAATATTTTATTCAATCTTCTTCATTTGAATAAAATAATCGTGCAAATAATCAATGTATAACCATATCTGTATGTCACTGCAAACTAAAGAAACAATTGAAAAAAAAATAGACATGGATAACTGTATTATTAAGGAAGTTGTGGATTTACGGTTTAAAAAATAACATATGATTTCGTAATGAAAGAGGGGGGGTGTCCAAAATTCTTTGTCTTTTATTAGCACAACTTCAAATCTATAGTTGCCTTTACGAGATCATCTGAAATAATTTCAAATACAGAAATAAAGAACACCGCATCGCATCGTAGGTACTCAATCATTAACATAATATTGTTCTGTTTTTGTGGGTATCATTTGTTTCCAAAATAAAAACATTAGGCTTTTTAAATGCTGGATTCCGCCGGAATCCACACCTGCAATTTGTTTGCCCTAATTCGGATATTATTATTTATCTTTCGTCAGACAGACGATTTTTCGATGCTTTGGTTTTCCAATGAAAAAATAAACATCTGCTCTGCTATAACATATACATTCAGGGAACTTCACACTTCCGTCAAAATAAGCAGACGATCTATTGACACTAGCCATATTAGAAAACTTTCAATCTCATGTTTTTCATTTAAACAAGATGAATCTTTTGCGGAAAAATAAAATATTCTGTAATTTTGTATCAGTCATTCAAAAAATTAGAAAAAAAAAAAATATGTACATACACAAGTGGTACTGGGCTCATCCTATGATAAGTAGATGAAACTGCATGCATCCGATGTTAATTGAAAAATCAACCACATTTAAAGAAATATAAATTATTGCACAAATCACCGTTTTGAAATACACTATATGAAATATATAATAATTATTAAACTCAAGCTGCAACCTTTTATTTTTACATAAAAATACACTATTTGTGCTGAAAAATGAAAAAAAAAAATCACCATCGCAAGAAATTGACTATTCCATGATTAATAAACAAAACATAAGTGCAAACTGCATTCAGCAAAATTTAATTGGCAGCACCAGTCGGGCCCAAGCATATTTTTCATTGGATTTCGATTTTCCAAAACTGTTTACTATAAAATATACTTTGTGATTTACATTAAACCCTTTTAATGTAAATGTCACACTATATTTGCAATTATTTACCCATAGTTCTAAGAATTAAATATGAATTGTCATTTTGAAAAAATTGTAACATCCCTCTCTCACGTGGGACTCATTAGGGGTGTGAGTTGTAGAGGGAGCTCCCTTCACGATAGATGACACCATTTTTGTCTCGAAATTCCGTCATGGAGGTACGGGGGGGGGGGGGAGCTAAACCCCTTAGTGTTCTATTAGTAAAACTATCGATTTTGGGGACCTTTCCGGGTTTGATCAAATGCTAAAAATGGTTGATCAAATCTCTAGAGGTAATTTTACGTAAGATGACACCGTTTTTGTCTCGAAATTCCGTCATGGGGGGGGTGCTAACTTTTAGGGGTCTGGAGTTAAAAATATCGATTTTGGGGGCACTTCCGGGTTTGATCAAACGCTAAAAATGGTTGATCAAATCTGTAGAGGTAATAGTACGTTATATGACACCATTTTTGTTTCGAAATTTCATCATGGAAGTGGGGGGGAGGCTAAATTTTAGGGGTTTATTACTAAAAATATCGATTTTGAGGGCACTTCCGGGTTTGATCAAATGCTAAACATGGTTGATCAAATCTCTACAGATGATTTTACGTTAGATGACACCATTTTTGTTTCGAAATTCCGTCATGGAGGTGGAAGGGGGGCTAAATTTTAGGGCTCCAATACTAAAAATATCGATTTTTGGGGCACTTGCGGGTTTGATCAAATGCTAAAAATGGTTGATCAAATCTCCAGAGGCAATTTTACATTAGATGACACCGTTTTTGTCTCGAAATTCAGTCATGGGGGGGGCTAACTTTTAAGGGTCTGGAGTTAAAAATATCGATTTTGAGGGCACTTGCTGGTTTGATCAAATGCTAAAAATGGCTGATCAAATCTCTAGAGGTTATTTTACGTTGGATGACACCATTTTTGTCTCGAAATTCAGTCATGGGGGGGCTAACTTTTAGGGGTCTGTAGTTAAAAATATCTATTTTGGGATCACTTCCGGGTTTGATCAAACGCTAAAAATAGTTGATCAAATCTCTACAAATGATTTCACGTTAGATGATACCATTTTTGTCTAGAAATTCCGTCATGGAGGGGGGGGGCAAAACCCCTTAGGGGTCTATTACTAAAATATCGATTTTGGGGGCGTTTCCGGGTTTGATCAAATGCTAAAAATGGTTGATCAAATCTCTACAGATGATATCACGTTAGATGGCACCATTTTTATCTCGAAATTCCATTATGGAGGTGGGGGGGGGGGGAGCTAAACCCCTTAGAGTTCTATTACTAAAACTAACGATTTTGGGGGCCTTTCCGAGTTTGATCAAATGCTAAAAATGGTTGATGAAATCTCTAGAGGTAATTTTACGTAAGATGACACCGTTTTTGTCTCGAAATTCCGTCATGGGGGTGGGGGGCTAACTTTTAGGGGTCTGGAGTTAAAAATATCGATTTTGGGGGCACTTCCGGGTTTGATCAAACGCTAAAAATGGTTGATCAAATCTGTAGAGGTAATAGTACGTTATATGACACCATTTTTGTTTCGAAATTTCATCATGGAAGTGGGGGGGGGGCTAAATTTTAGGGGTTTATTACTAAAAATATCGATTTTGAGGGCACTTCCGGGTTTGATCAAATGCTAAAAATGGTTGATCAAATCTCTACAGATGATTTTACGTTAGATGGCACCATTTTTGTCTCGAAATTCCATCATGGAGGTGGTGGGAGAGCTAAACCCCTTAGGGGTCTATTACTAAAAATATCGATTTTGGGGGTATTTCCGTGTTTGATCAAATGCTAAAAATGGTTGATCAAATCTCAAGAGGTAATTTTACGTTAGATGACACCGTTTTTGTCTCGAAATTCCGTCATGGGGGGGCTAACTTTTAGGGGTCTGGAGTTAAAATATATCGATTTTGGGGGCACTTCCGGGTTTGATCAAACGCTAAAAATGGTTGATCAAATCTCTAGAGGTAATTTTACGTTAGATGACACCATTTTTGTCTCGAAATTCCGTCATGGGGGGGCTAACTTTTAGGTGTCTGGAATTAAAAATATCGATTTTGGGGGCACTTCCGGGTTTGATCAAACGCTAAAAATAGTTGATCAAATCTCTACGATCGATTTCTGATAAGAATCGCTAATTTTTTTTTAATTTTGAGCATTTTGAAAAATCCTAAAAGTTAGCCCCCCCTGGTTATTTTTAATCATAACTCGTAAAATAATGTTGATCAAACGATGAAAATTGTTGATCAAATCTGATCAAACGATGATCAAACGAAATGCATATCTCACTTTTTCATTTTCCGTCAAGGGGGGGCTAACTTTTAGGCGGTCTGACTTCTGGGTATGTTGCTGATATGCAACACAGTTGCTTGTATGAAAGTGTGTCTACAAATTCTTATTTGTTATAAAATCATTTTTTGCACATGCTAATTTTTTGTCAGTAATTTAAATATCATTAAATGTTAGCTAGTTATGTTAAGATTTGATTACACCACTTTTCCAAATACTTTTAAAAACTAAAATTTAAGGACTGAAATTTTAACCTAACAGTTAAAAAAAAATCTTATTTAAGGTATAATTAAAATGAATGATTTTAATCATTTGATTACAATCATTGGACATAATTTCAACAAAATAAATATTTAATTTATTAAGATTTATTTAATTCATAAAAGTTAATTTAATGACTGTTATTGCTTTTATAAGATGCTTAGGTGAAATTAACTAAATCGTTATAAAAAACGGCAAAATTCATACCTGTTTTCTATTAACATCGTCCTTTATGTATTCCATTTCAAATATCCAAATAGAGCAAGGTTTCTTTTGAAGACCATTATATCCGAATACAGTACAGTAACATTAGCGTGCTCATGTAACAACGTTAAAGCCCCTGTACTTCCTTCGGACAGAAAATCTTTGTAAAATATTAATAAGCAGTATTCCTATATATCTTTTTTTTTTTTTTTTGTAAAGTTTTAAAATACATGCCAAATATAAATGTTCATAAATCAAACACAGCACACAGCGACTATGTCCGGTGAACAATTCGGAACTGGGAAGAATAAATACACTGTGTTTTGCCATCACCCGCAGACAATATTTTTTGCAGATGTTTTGTTCTACGTTCTTCGATATGGCAGTTAAATAAATAATATTTTTACATTCGAGCATCTGTAATTTGAATTTCCTGTTTGAAGATTTTTTTTCTTCTTTTTTCTCTCTGACAAGTTTTAATTTTGATTTTTGGAGCTGTTTATGTGCTTGCTGTTTGAAATACGGAGGGGGAGGGGAATCAGCTCTGGAGGAAAGAACATGTTAAAAGAAAAAAGAAATTGCCCAGTTAAACTGATGGCATTGAGCTTATAGGCTATTCGCAGTAATTATGTATTACAGCCTTATTTTTTCAAAGAATAATGCTCCGCGAAAAACAAAATTAAGGCAGAGATTAATTCCCCCCTTTCTTCGTTTATATTTAACCATCGAACTCCTAAAAACTAAACAGGGATACGCCGTATCAAAATGAACCTGTATCCAAAATTTGAAGAAAATCGGATAAGTCTGCACAAAAACTCATTTATCTAATTTCAGAGGGAGAGCGTTCTCCACTTTATAATTTACTATTAAACTCCAAGACTATTCAGGCATTTGCCTTATTTAAAAGAGCCTATATATAAAATTGAAGCAAATCGGATAATTCTGCATAAAAACGCATTTATCTAATTTATAGAAGATAATCTTCCGTTTCCCCCTTTATACTTAGCAAAAGAGCTCCTAAACTTCATCAGGGGAGCACCTTATCAAAATGAACCAATATTCAAAATTTGAAGCAAATCGGTTAATTCTGCATGAAAAACCCATTTACCTAAATTAAGGGAAGTAGTTACCCGTTCCCCGCTTCATATTTAACCAGTGAATCCTCAAAACAAATCAGGTAAGTGCTTATCAGAATAAACTTATATATAAAAAAAATGTAGTAAATTGGTAAATTCTACATCTAAAACCCACTTACCTAAATTATGAGGAGTAACCCTCGTTCCCCCTCCCCCCCATTATACTTAAATAATGAATCCCCACAGCAAAACAGGTAAGCGCCTTATAAAAAAAATTTGGATAAAAAACTTGAGGCAAATCGGTAAATTCTGCATGAAAAAACCATTTACCTAAATTATGGGGTGTAGCCTCCTGTTTCCTCCTTAAGCACCTTATGTGAATAAATCTATGCAAAAAAAAAAAAAAAAAAAAAAAAAAAAGCAAATCGGTAAATTTTGCATGAAAAAGACATTCACTTAAATTAAGAGTGGTAACAACCCCTCACCCCCCCTTTTATACTTAACCAATAAACATACAAATTAATCATGGAGGCGTTTTATCAGAATAATCTTATATCTGAAATATGTATGAAATCTGATAATTCTGCATGAAAATCCCATTTGCCTAAACTAAGAGGGGGGGGGGTCTAATCCCTGTTCCCCCTTTATACTTAACCAATGAACTCCCAAAACTAATCAGAGAAGCGCCTTATGAATAAACCTGTATAAAAAATTTCAGGCAAATCCAATATTTTTACCGGAAGTTATCGCGCTACATACTTACATATGTATATACATACTGAACCTGCAAGCACATTAGCTCTCAGGTTTTGTTAAACTGTGAGTTAAGCATTAATTGTTTCAGTTTTTAACTACTGTTAAAGTACTATACTTATACAGTTAATAACTTAAATTATATATGCACCTTAAAAAGTATTAACGTTTTTTTGTTTTTATATTTGTATTTAAATATGCACATTTAGACATTGTCTTTTAATATTTAAACATTTATAATTATATTTAATACTTCAATTCGTGTAAATACAGGTTTTTTTTCTATATTTACACACTTAAATGTGTTTATCAACCGATAACAACTTGCAAACTCAATGTCATAAATTAAATGCACATAAAAACAGGTAACGTTTTGTACAAAATGTGTATTTTTTGTAACAATTGGGTGATTTTTTAAATTTACACACTTCTCCGTGTATACATAACTATGCTTAAATTGTAATAACACTGCAATTCGTGTAAAATCAGACCTTTTTTTGTATTTACACACTTGTCTGTGTTTATCAAGCGATAACAAATTACACACTTGCTTTCATCAGCTAAATACACGTAAAAGTATGTAAATTTTTCATTCAAAGTGTGTAAATTTGATAAAAAGTGTATAATTTTAAAATATTACACATATATGTGTGTAAAATTAGCTAATTTACACATTTATTTTTTAGAGTGTAGATGCTACGTATTTACATACCCAAATGGACCAATGGAGGGGGGTATGTTACATACGCACCTAAAAAGGAAAGAGTTGCTAGAATATTATTTATAATTTAGAATCATGAGTTCTAACAAAGCAACTAAATATGTTCATCTGTAATTATGTATATAGCGTATATAGCGTATATTTCGATTTGTCAATAATAATAATCTACAGAAAGAACTCATGAGAATGATTATTTACAAATGGTGAACTAAAACTTCGTACAAAACATGAAATTATCCCCCTTTTTTTAAATGTGAAAATATTAAATATAGAATCGCGACTTCTTGAAACTTGCTCTCCCACTAATTTTTATCAATTGCCACATAACATGAGAATTCGTGGAATGCCTGAATATCTTCATTATCAACTAACAATGACCATAGCGAAAACTCATGTTTCGCCACTGTGAAAAATGTGAGCTGCTAGACCTAAATCGACTTTTAGCGAAGAATGAATTAAACAGTATTAAGTTTTACATTAGTTAATACATCTAATAATTTGTTAAAATAATTAAAAAAAAAATAAATAACTGAAATAATTTGTGTTTTATAGTATTTTTTAAATCAGGACGTTTGGCTAAAAAACTAGTCATAAAAACTCTTGGCATAAAAACTAGTCGTTGGAGACCACCTTAATATTTAACCCATCATGGATATGCATACTACAATATGTGAAAATAAAACATGTGTAACCTATTTATAAAATGCATTGCAATTCCAAAACAAAATTTAAACTTATATTTAAACATTTTTAATATTCATAGTAATGCTCTATTATAATGAATTGCTGATGAACCCATTTCGACAAACTATATAAAACGTCAAACTACTCAAGTAGAACCGAACTGCGTAAAAGAAACATCCTTATAACTTAAAAAATAATAATCATGTTAACTAATAGTTTACTGTGTCGGATTAAGCGTCTCATTTCCAATTAAAATATATCTCTGAATTGAAATTTGAATGAAATATAGAGTTATGCAAAATCGAAGAATGTGGAAAACAGGATTACAAATATCTCGGCAATTAATAATCCGATCGACTTTGTTTCTTTATACAAAATTTGTGCTATTTTATTGCCTTTTATGTCCACTCCTTAAAATAAAAAAATCGAAATTTCTTATGTACCTTTCATCAGAACGAATTTTTAGAGAGTCCGGAAAAAAAAAATAAAAAATAGTTCCAGATAATCGAGGTTTCTGATATTAAATAGAGTTCGTCCCATTCTTACATACTAACAAGGAAGGTCTCCATACGGGCATACTCAGAAAAATCTGAAAAAATTACAGAATGTTCTTCTCATATAGTTATACATGTTTATAAAAAACATTTCGGCGGAATCTCCTTATAACGTCCGTAAAAAAATAATAAAAATTTCGTTTATTTGGCGATTTATCTCCGGTTGGCGAAAAAACGAAATTTTGAAAAATACGCTTTTACGCTTCGAATACTTTTTAAAGAAAAAACTTTCTATGTTCAATTTATTTAAATAAGTTTAGTTTAAGTAATTTTAGTTTTGCATTTTTACTTTACTTTAAGTGTAATTTTGTCACATACGTTTATACGTACTTAAACAAAATGAAATTAATATATTTTATCATTTAAAACACAATTTAAATTGATTAAAATTGTTCCAAATTGAAAAATACACTCTTAAAAATCTGCTGCATTTTGTTGCAACGCACTCTCTTGCTTGTATAGAAAACGGTTACTTGGCCGTGAAATAGAGCTTTCTCATTGGTTGGAATAGAGACAGGGCCGGCGCTAGACATTTTGCCGCCTGAGGCGAGCCTTATTTTGCCGCCCCTATGACATCAATTTTTTTTTAACCACTACTCAAACTTCTTAAAAAATAAATTAATTAATTTAATAACTACAATTTATTCGCATAAATATAATATAAAATGTATTTACATCTAAGGAATTTAAAATAATCAAACTTCATTTTTATTTATTTATATATTTATTTATTTTGTTTTATTTTGTTTTGCATCTTTTTAAAAATAACAACAGCTAACTTGGAATTAAATTAATAAATCATATTCTATTAGTATTTCTTTAAAAAAAAGCCAGAAAGTCTCCTATAAAGAATACCATTAACTCTTTAAAATTACTTTTGCCTTGTATTTCCTTTCGAAACTAGTCGTTGGGGGGGCCACCGTAATACTTACCCATCATAATATAAAATATGAAAATAAAACGCGTGTCTATGGCAACTCCAAAATAAAATTTAAACGCATAAATAAATATTCTTAACATACAATAATGCTCCATTAATGAATTGCTGATGAGCCAATTTTGACTAATTATATAAAACGCCAAAATACTCGAGTAGTACCGGATTGCGTAAAAGAAACATCCTTATAACTCAAAAAATAATCATATTAACTAACATTTTATTGTGTTGGATTAAGCGCCTCATTTCCAATAAAAATATACCTGTGAATTGAAATTTGAATGAAATACAGGGTCATGAAAAATCGAAGAATTTGGAAAACATGATTACACATATCTCGGCAACTAATAATCCGATCGACCTCGTTTTTTATGCAAAATTTGTGTTATTTTATTGGCTTTTACGTCCAGTCCTTAAAATAAAAAATTTCAAAATTTTTTATATACCTTTCATCAGAACGAATTTTTTGAGAGTCCGGTAAAAATAGTTCCGGATAATCGAGGTTATTGATATTAAATAGGCTTCGTCCCATTCTTACATACTAAGTACATACAAAATTTCAAGTCTCTATCTCAATTTGTTCGGGAGATAGAGCGGTTACAGACAGACAGACAGACAGACAGACACACAGACGGACGGACGGCAAAATTTTTTTTTCTAAAAATATGTTTTTCGGAATCTCCAGTATCTGAAACGTGTAAATCCGTCAAAAAAAAAAAAAATTTTCGATTTTCAAAACGATTGCAAGACTTACCCTATACTACGTATGATGGGTAAGTAAAATCACGCACGTTATGAATATTAGAAAAAAAAATCTGTAACAAAAGGTAAAAACTGCTTTTAAAAAGTTTGACAATTTCAGAACTGATACGTCTATGTTACTTCTTAGTGATACACCCGTTACAAGAAATGTTTGTATAAATGGGACAATTTACTCCAATATTTTTTATTCATAAGAATCTTATGAAGTGATATATAAGTATCGTACTTTTGTTGCGTGGAATAAATTACAGTTAATTTTCTTTCATAGATATTTTCAGAAAATTTTAAACCTATATTATAAAGGCCAAACGTATATGTGCGTAACGCATACGTCATTTTGCGCATGGCAACACTTTCAAATTTTAAATGCATTTCGGTATTGCAATTTTTGCTACTAAAAGTTTTTAAGCTTCTTAATGTCACATATTTTCAATTTTTACACCATCGTGTAGGAAAAAAAATGTATTTTTAAATGAAATTTGTTTGAAAGCTGTATCTTAATTTGTTTTTGAAATATTAATTTTTTTGTAGCTTTTAATACCTCTTTTCTAATCGTGGCAACAGGAGTACTCAATTTCTATTTAAAGCAAAGGAAAAAAGGGAAAAAATTGAGTGCTGTATCTTGATGTTGCCATTTTCTCATTCAAAGGGAAACTAGTCGTTGGGGGACCACCGTAATACTTACCCATCATGGATACGCATAATATAAAATATGAAAATAAAACGCATGTAAACTATTTATAAAATGCTTCGCAATTCCAAAATAAAGTTTAAACGCATATTTAAATAGTTTTAATATACATAGTAATGTTCTATCAATGAATTGCTGATGAGTCGATTTCGACAAATTATATAAAACTCCAAAATACGCCAGTAGTACCGGATTGCGTAAAAGAAGCATCCTTATAGTTCCAAAAATAATAATCATATTAACTAACAATTTACTGCGTCGGATTAAGCGTCTCATTTCCAATTGAAATATATCTTTGAATTGAAATTTGAATGAAATACAGGGTCATGAAAAGTCGAAGAATGTGGAAAACAGGATTACAAATATCTCGACAACTAATAATCCAATCGACTTCGTTCTTTATTCAAAATTTGTGTTATTTTATTGCCTTTTACGTCCCTTTCTTAAAATAAAACATTTCGAAATTTTTTCTATACCTTTCATCAGAACGAACTTTTCGAGAGTCCGAAAAAATAGTTCCGGATAATCGAGGTTATTGATATTAAATAGGCTTCGTTCCATTCTTGCATATTAAACGCATACAAAGTTTCAAGCCTCTATCTCAATTTGTTCGGGAGATAGAGCGGTTACAGACAGACAGACAGTCAGACAGACAGACGGACGGACGGCAATTTTTTTTTTCCAAAAATATTTTTTTTGGAATCTCCAGTATCTGAAACGTGTAAATCCGTCATAAAAATTTTTTCGATTTTCAAAACGATTGCAATACTTACCCTATACTACGTATGATGGGTAAGTAAAAATAGATATTTAAATATCTTCTATTATAAAACCCGGTGAATTTTGACTTCATTAACAAAATTCGATTTACACGTAAAAGATATCAACAGTTTAATATCTATTTCAGCTAATAGTATTGAGACTTCAAGTTTTGAATCAAAATTATCAAATTAAAATGCCAATTTTTTTTTTTTTTTTTTTTTTTTTTTTACTTAACCCTTTATTTCCCATGCCAGAACACGTTCTAGAAATTATGTAGTTCATTTCACACCAGAAAAATTCAATGGCTAATTTCGTTTTATTTAAATATGGAATGTTCTGTTATTGATTAAAGCAAATATTGTTGTTTTAATTTTCTGGAGGGAACTGAAATATACGAATTAAAGATCGGTGGTTTAAGACCTAAACCACTGGGGAGCAAAGGGTTAAATACAGATGTGAAATGTACATTTGTAAATTTCGATATGGTGAAAATGATGTCGGGTTTAGATTTCACGGGGAAAAAATTCTATGATTGAGTCAAAGTTGAATAAGTTTTGCTTTTTATCATTATGGAATACTAGCATAAGAACCTTAATTGATAACTTTATCATTATAACATATCTTTATTATTTTTTACTGCTTACATATACGATTAAAGTTTAATTTTAACAATTTCTACAACAGCGTTTTATAGAAATAGCATTTTGTTAATTTGACGATAAATATCGTTTGTTTAAGAGTTAGATGTACCAATATAAAATGCATTTTTTTTTTTATTATTATTATTATAATTTTGAAGGTTTATTATAAGTTAATGAAACAGTTCTTTCTTACGCATTTTCTTTCGTCAAAATTTGACGGGTTCTACCTTGTTAATATAAAGGCATAAAAAAAAAAACCCATTCATTTCTGAAATACGCCTGTTACTGAGCATAAAAAAATAAATTATTGTTTCTGGATATCTTGAAAATTTAATTGCATTATACAGTCCTTGTTCTTCATAAAGTTTGTGCAATGAAACACGGAATTAACATGTTTGGTATCTTCATAGGACGTTTCATATACCGACTGATACGTCCGTTACCATGGAATTGCCCCAGAAACAATATTACTTTAAAAAACATAATTATCAACAATGAAATATTTAATTCGGTGATAAATTCCCTTTTATTTATTTATTTATTTATTTTTAATTTTTTATCACTTTGATCAATATAGAAAGCAATTACATTTTCATTTTCTAAAACAATTTAATTTATTTGCCAGCTGACCTGATAGGCGCTGCGTTTCTGAATCTCATCAAAATATAGCATGAAACGTGAAATCACAACAGAAATAGCGAAATACTTTTTAAAAAATCATGCCATAATTTTTTATTAAACGCTGTTATTATATAACAGCTTATTATTATATAAATTATATAAACGCTTATATTCCCTTAATTAAAATGTATAATTTGAAATGTATTACTTTTTATATTATTATTTTTTTCTTTTTTTTTACACGGAGCTCCTGCTTTATGTCTTCTATACTGCGAGATGCATTTACATATGCATTTGCGCATCGCTACAAGTAATGTGCGATGATTTTATTGCATGTTTTGAGCCCTGTTAATAATAGCGCGACTTGATTGTTTGCCAAGAGCTGGCATGCTCCCCTGTATACGGAAAGGTTGGACAGGCCTTATGTAAACTTTATCGAAAAGAAATTTTTTTTACATTAACCTTAAATGCTAAGATACTTTTCCTTTTACTAATGTCGAAAAATCGAAAAAGGAAATAAAAAACCTTTTAAAAATCGCAGTGGATAAAATTTACGACAATGACAGCTAAAACATTCTAACACGAATTCACTTCTGAATCCTTCTCCTTCTATAGTAAAAAAAAACTAGCCTTAAAAGGAATGACTCCTGGAATGATGCTGATGTGGAAGATTTCCGGAACTAACGAATCCGGGTTGTCCACTCCTTCCATGAGCCGAATAGACCAATCAGGAAAGGGCTCCGTCTATGCATCGCCGTATGGGTTACCATAAAGAGAGGAAAGGTTACCATCGCCAACAAT